>OY728126.1:481180717-482430717 GCA_963277665.1 Viscum album
ATTTCTGTGCATTAAGTCGCAAATCAGAAGTCAGGGTCCTGGTGTATGGATACGTCAGCCACCAAACTAACACTGGACTCCCTGGACTGATAACCACACCCAATACGCTTAACACTATTGCTTCACATAGAAAAGGATCAGAGTCCCAGGTTCTATGGTAGAACCGAACTCTTCTGATAACAATTTGTCACGACCCGTCCTTGGGGTCCGTGCCGTGACTACCCCAAGCCCGCCTTCCATAGGCTAGGGGCTGGCGACTAGCACCAATGCGTAATTCCCGGAAAAAAGGGAAGGCATTCCCTTTGTAATGTAAACAAACACCACAGATCAATCAAGTAGTAGAAGTAAACACTAAGTAAAACTGAGTACAAAGGATTGAGAGGTACTAACCCCCGCAATGACCCACAAAGGATCTGAACCACACAGGATTGACAGGTAACTAACCCCCGCAAAGACCCACACAAGATTAGACCCACACAGGATCTGTAGGCGCTGGCTCACATAGAACCACTCAGCGCTGACCCACACCGGATCGGACCCACACAGGATCGGTAGTAATGATCCACGTAGGATTGCTGAGTGTTGTAGTCGTCGCCGTCGAATCCACTGAGGATCTCTGTACAGTCGTCGTCATCATCACAGTCGCAAACGCAGCCAGCACTAGGGTCCCCGCACATAGAAAGCTTGTTCGGGAGGGTCCGCCTGACGAGTCGAGAGGCTGATACATCAACTGACACATAGTCCAGAGTTGGTGTTTCCAAAATTTCCGTATCGTCAACAGGAACTCAACGTCGCAAACGGGGCGCCAATCAGATGCCCGGTCTGAGAGTTATTGGATTTTTCATCCCAAGAGCCCGGTTGGTTTTTAAGGAAAAACAAACCCGAACGTACTCCACCTGCATCCAAACATTTGGTGGAGTAAGCCAAAAGGTCTGTCTCACTAATAGGAAACCAACAAAGTCGACAGCATGTCAATCGGACGTCCGGAGCTTAAGATATGAGTGTTTCCGCTCCAAGGGCCCGGTAGGTTTCGTGTACGAACCAACCGGGATGAACCCAAAGTATTCCAAAATATTGAGTGTGGTATACCAAAACGACCATCTCGATCCAAGGATCGCATCTCAACTGGCGGTGTGTCGATCGGAGGCTCGTAGCACAAGTTATGGGCGTTCGATTGGAAAGGTTCGGTAATAAGGGGTTTGGGCCCGGTCCGACCCGGCCCGATACCCCCAGGGTTGGCCCGAACCGGGTCCGGGTCTGGCCCGGCCGGTGCGGCCTGGCCCAGGCTGGGTGCAGTGCGCCCAGCGCGCTGGCCAAGCACTCGGCCAAATGGCCGAGCCGTTTGGTGTGGGGGGCGCCTGCCCCCTGGTTGTAACCGCGGCCCCCCATTAAGGGGGTCGTTGTGCTGGCCAGCCGTCCCAACCAGGCTAGCCGGTATCTGCCTCCACTGGACCGGCGGCGGCCGGTCCCCCCTACTCCGACGCCGGCGGCCCGGTACCGGCCGCCAGTCCCCTTGCTCCACCGCAGCCCGAAACTGGCCGCGACCTTGATTTGTCCAGTGCGGCGCGATGGCGTCGCACCCCTCCACCCCAGCCCTGCTCTGACCGCGGTGTTTTTGCGGTTCTCCAGTGCGGCGCAATGGTGCCGCGACTTGGTTCAACTTCACGGTGCAGCGCGACGGCCCCCCACATTCCTTGCCGCACGATTCCTCCTGGTGTGATGACACCACGCCATTTCGTTCCAATCCGCAATAAAAACATCATCAATAATGGAGGAGGGTCGGCCGTGTTTGTGTGGTCCGGCCCCCTCTTGTTTGTCGATAGCAATTCAATGTATTTTCACGAATAACGACAAGGTAGGATTCACGAAAAAAAAACACCCTACCTCGTGCGAGCTTGAACGAAGGTTCGTCGAATGAGGATTCGTCGCGGGAAGAGGCGTCGTGAAAGAAGACGTCGTTGGCATCGCGGTACACGGAGTCGTGTAATCGGTTTCCGAGAACTCGGCATTCTTCGTCGGAGACCGATGTGTTCTTCGCTTTCTTCATCGAAGATGAAGAAGTTCCTCAATCCTTAGCCTTTTTCTCCCCAAGACTCCACCACAAGAACTAACCTAAAATAAATTAAGCCCTCACTTAATTTATTAACTAGACATGAGTTTGAATTTCAAACCCACACACACATTTAACTCACTTCATTAATAACATAAGTTATTAATACATAAGTTATCAAAAGTTAATGGTGAGTTGAGGGGGGTTGAAGAATATGAAGGGGTGGGGTTCGTGTGGGCCCCACCACCCTCATAACCTATCTTGAGAAGTTGGGCAGTTACCCAACGTCCACCCAAAGCCTAAAACGACTTAAAGAAAATAAAAATTGTAGTTTAATTATAAATTAAACTTCCACAATTTTTATCATCTTCTCTCGAGAAACCGCAACTCTGAAAATGGCACTCATAAGCAATTACCGGTGCTACGGTTCCATCAGTGCCCTCGGAATTCGATTCTGAGCACCGGTTCAAAAGCTATAAATTCCCGCTCATTCGTTCACTGAACATACCCGAGCTAAACTTCGGATAGAAATTCCGGGCACACCGGGCCTCAGATTCAAGTGCCATCAGAAACTGCGTTCAAGTAAAATCCCAAAGAAAATTAAGAAAAACTTTTCCTTGAATTTTACGGGTCTTTACATATCTGGCTGCTCCACCTATCAGGTTCTCCCCATATCTTTCATGATTTATAAAATAACCACACTCTCTCCCCCTTGAACAATAAATATTTTCTCCCCCTTTTTCAACGAACCCAAAGGTCACTCCTTTGTAGTCTGTAACAGAGTAGAGAACACATATCAACACATTAGGAAAAACACATCATACCTTTGGGAGAGGAGGAGATCTACATTCACACGCTTTCATGTGTGCGGAGTCGACTTAACTCCCAGATCTAGTCAATTCCTCTCAAAAGCTTCATTGGGTAAGGCCGTTATCATAATGTCTGCAGCCTGTAGTTCTGTAGACACAAAATCCAACTTTACGATTCCCTGATCAACCATCCCCTTGATAAAATGATACTTTTTCTCAATGTGATTTTTCCTTGAGTGATGTACAAGATTATTTCTGACATTTATAGCACTTGAGTTATCAAACTGAATTTTGATCGGAGACATCACATCAACTCCCATATCTTCAAGCTGCTGCTTCATCCACAATAACAGTGTGCATGCTTGAGTGGCCACAATATACTCATCTTCCACGGTTCTCAATGAAATGCAATATTGATTCTTGCTTAAACATGTAATACATAGTCCACCAAGATATAATGAACCTCCTGATGTTGATTTCCTGTCATCCGTTGAACCAGCCCAATCTGCCTCAGTATATCCCAATAACTCTATATGAGATTTGACATTATATATCAAGCAGAATTCTACCGTTCCCATGATATACCAAAGTATTCATTTCACTGCAAGGATTTGACCTTCCCTGTGATTATTCTTATATCTCGCTGTCTGGAATGTGGTGAAAACAATATCCAGCCTTGTTGCGGTAAAGTACAACAAACTTCTAATAATTTTCCTATATTCTGTGATATTAAATGACTTTCTATCCTCATCTTTGGATAGTCTCATCCAGGTGGCAACTGGAGAATTTATCTCATTGGAATTGTCAAATAAAAATACTCTTAAAACCTCCTTGGCATATTTGGATTGAGAAATTGATGTTACATTCCTTCCTTGTGTCACCTTTAGACCAATGAAAAAACTTTAGCTCACCAATCATTGACATTTCCAACTCATTTTTCATTAATTTGGAAAACTGTCTGCACAGAGCTTCATCTGATCCACCAAATATTATGTCACAGACATAAACCAACACCATTATCCTTTTATTTCTATCATTGCTAAAATAGAGTTTGTAATCAAATCCACCATGTTTAATGCCAATCTTTTCCAGATACTGATCCAGCCCTAAGTACCATGCTCTTGGTGCTTGCATCAACCCATATAGTGCCTTCCCTAACCGAAAAACTTTATTCTCATCTTCATGAATGAGAAAACCATCTGGCTGCTCAATGTACACCTCTTCTTTCTGAATCCCAGTCAGAAATGCAGATTTGACGTCCATCTGGAACACTTTGAACTTTCTTTGCACTGCTATGGATAAAAATAATTTGATTGTCTCCTGCCTTGTAACCAGTGAAAATGTCTCATCAACATAAATTCCCTCTATTTGGGAGAATCCTTTTCACACTAGTCATGCTTTGTTTCAAACCACTCTTCCATATTCACTCATATTGTTGTGATAGACCCATTTAGCCCTGATGAAGTTCTTAACTATTGGCCATGAAACAATATCCCATGTATGATTCTTCTCAATCTGGTCTAATTCTTTATTCATATCCTTAACCCAGTACGCCTCTTCAGTTGCATCAGAAAAACATTTCGGCTCCACCTGAGATAAAAAAATATGTTTTTTGTGATGATTACATTCTTCGAGTCTGAACTGGAGCTGTCTGATCACCAATGATATTTTTCATATCAATTTCAGCTCGACTCTTTTTCTTCTTAGTAGATTCAAATTTTTTTTCCTCTAGCTCATCATCAGTATCATCTTCTGAGTCAGCTTCTGCCACTTCTACTCCCCCTATTTTTATTACTTCCTTATCGCTTTCATCCATACACTGTTAAATGGTCGTTGAGAATTATGTTCATTTTCAACTATAGTGACATCATTTCTCTCAAAAAATTTTCACAGCCTTTGGTTGAAGCATTTATAAGCATTGATATTCCCTGAGTAGCCAAGGAATATCCCATCATCTCCTAGTGACTCAAACATCTTGTGATTTTCTTTGTTGAGAAAGATACACTTACTTGAAAATATTTGAAAGTAATTCATCATTGGATTCTTTATATACCGCATTTCTTACATAGTCTTCTCTTCCTTCGGACACAATAGAGACCTATTTGAAAAATAGTCCGATGTCAAAACTGCTTCCTTCCAAAAATTTCTCTAGTAGGTTCTTTTCAATAATAATAGTTCTGGACATGTTGTTGATGATATGATTTCTCCTTTCAACCACTCTATTCTGTTTGGGAGTTCTCAATAATGAAACTTGATGCCTTATCCTTTGTTTCTTGAGATAGTCTTCTACTTGACTGTTTGTGAATTCTATACCGTTATCAGTACGAAACTTTAGAATTTTCTGCCCAAGCATCCTTTCTGATTCCCTCTTATACTGCTTAATACAACTGATCACTTCTATCTTATTGGTAATGAAAAATACCCAAGCCATTCTTCTATAATCCTCAATGAAAAGGACACAATTCCTTTTCCCATGTATGGCTCGTGGTGAGATCGATCCCCAAACATCAGCATGCACCAATTCGAGCACTCTGGTTGATTTTTGTCCTTTTGTCTTGTATGTATTTCTGATGATCTTACCTTATTGGAAAGCATCACTCAAATGAGTGCGATCACATGATAATTTGGGAAGGTCTCTAGCTGCATCACACTTTACAAGATCTCCCATAGATGGTTGGCATAGATGAACATGTCAGTTATGCCACATCTTGTTTTCTTCCTCTCTGGATAAAAGACACATATCTTCTTCCCCACTTACAAGGTAAATATTCCCCTTTTTCCTTTTTCCATGTAGAACAACTAATTCATCTTTTCCATTCACAAAACACATCTTTTTGGTGAATCCTATAGAGTTCCCTGAGTCACATAGTTGACTGACATTGACCAAGTTATGACTAAGGCCCTCTACTACCATGATATCAGCACATCTCATTTCTTTTCCCCCAAATGTAGCTTTTATGGAACCAATAATCGTCAGCCCTTCGTCGTTCCCAAACTTGACAACACCTTCTTTTTCATATTTAATACCTATAATGAGATCCTTGTTACCTATCATATGGGATGTTCAACCACTATCAATGATCCACACACCAGAGCGGTCAGATGCCTTAAGGAAAATTCTTGCCACCACAGCCTTCTCATTCTTCTTCTTTTTGGTCCACATTTTTTCCTTCAAAATTTTCATGGATTGAGACATCTATTCGTTCTCAGAGTATGATGGACCAGCTTCATATTTCAAAGTGGCAAATATATTCTACATATTTAACTCACCTAGTGGTTTTTTGATTTGCTACTTCTGAACTTTTTGATTTTTCTTTAGTACATTCCTTTATACGATCGATGTGAAATATCTAGCCATGTGCCCAAATCCTCCACACCAAAAACAATGACCTTCAAAGGATGTTCAATAATATTGAGCTCTATTTTATTTCCACTATTGTTCTTGTGCCCTTCGGTATCTCTTAGCTATAGAACATAGATTTTTTGAGTGTCCCATCATTCCACAGCAATATCACCTAATGTAAATAGAAGTCATGTGTGTCACTTCACTACGAGTTTCCCCTTGTGATCTCTGAATATTCTGATTTTTCTTTATGCCCAAATCATCCTTCAATATCAGGGTGGGTTCTTGTGGTATGACTTCAATTTTCACATATTTTTATTCTGATTAACCCCGAAATCATCCTTAATATCTGAGCGCAATCACTGCTTCTTTCCTGCAGAACAACTACCCTCATCTTTCATCTTTTCTGTCTTCTGAGTGACCAAATTTTCTGATATCACATTGGAGGTCATGATTTTTTCTTGATCCTTCGTTTTTCGTCGCAGACTAGCTACTTCTTCTTCATGCTCTTCAATACACTTGACTTGATTTTCACTTTTCTATTCAATCCATTGATCTCTCTTTTCTATTATTCAATCTTGAGTTTATACACACTAACTGATTCTGAGTTCTCTGGTGTTGATAACTTGAGTTTCTCAATTTCTTCCATCAACTCAGACTTCTCTTCTCCCTGCTACTGCATATAGAGTTTGGAATCATGATCAACATTGTTATATTTTTTTGTTTTGTCTCTCCAAACATCTATCTCCTCAAGATCATCCTCTAACTCAGCTTTCATATCTATTCTTCCTTCAACTTCTTCTTCTTCATCATCACCTTTGGTTTTGTTCTTATCTTGAGAACTACCGATGACTACCACCGTAGTATTTTCTCTATGAAATTTTCAATTTTCAATCTCCTCCACCTCTTCAACCTCAGACTCATCTCAATTTTCTATTTCTTGTGAAAGAATATTCTTCTTCTTGAAGAAATTTCTCCTGAACTGCTTCTTCTCTTTCACATTGTCTGAAGATATCTTCTTGGTAATTTCAACTTCATCTTCATCATTTTCTTCTTGAAACGTTTTTAGGCACCTTAATGTGAGATTTCCAACCATTCCACATCTAAAACATGAAAGTGGAAGTTTCCGTTTGAACATTCATTTTCCTCTTTGAAGATATTGTGGCAGAGGAATGACATTACCTCATCTCTCTCTTCATCCTCCTGAGAATATTCAATGGTGAGCATCTTCATGGCCTTAAATGACACCTCTTGGGAATTCCCCTTTTCCATAGCCTCGTTATCATCATTCCTCATTTCATATACAACCACGGTACTGTGTAAATTGTCCAGTGTCAGCTCTTTTGGATCTTTATCTTCTAGTGCTGAAACATTCAGATTGAACCGAGGTGGAAGCTTTCTCAAGATGCATATTATAAACTTTATGTCTTCAATGAAATCACCCAGACCTAGAATATATTCCACAAAAATATTTACCCTATCAAAGAATGCATCGACAGGCTCATTCGGGTTCATCTTCAGATCTTCATACTTCTTCCACAACACTTGAAGCTTTGCCTCTCTGACCTTTGTATCTCCTTCATATATATTCAACAGATTTTCCCACATGGCATGTGATGTTTTGCAAGACATCACCTTTGTATTTATATGATTGGATAGTGCTCCCCCTGTGTCATTGATTGCTTTGGCATCAACATCCAACACTCTACACTCTGCTTCTGATAATGCACCACTATTAATATCATTTGTTATGCCATGCATTGCTACTGTGAATACGTCCATTAAAAATGATCGAAAGTAGCGTTGCATCTGATTCTTCTATTGCTAAAACTTGTTCCCGTTGAAGATCGGAATCCCTTTATGATTGGTGACCTCCATTGAGAGAATAACTAATATCAACCTTCCATATGATACCAATTGTTAGGTCCAAAAGGCTGAATACCCTGAGTGGGGGGTGAATCAGGGTATGAATAATTTAAATTTAAAGACCATTATGATCTTGTTTTGCTGTTAAGAAAAACACTCTTCTCTATCTTTCCCGTTGCACAATATAAACAGAAAGTAAAGCAATCATATGACACATCAATTTTTTCTTGGTTCACCCTCACTGGGCTACGTCCCAAGAGCATACACTGGCAATGTGCCGATGTACCAAGTCCACTATAAACACATTTCTATTTACGGAGTTCGGGATAGATCACTACTATTCTCAGGCTCACTGCCTTTACAAAGTTTAGGGTCATCTCACTACTTTCCCAAGGGTCACTCCATGTTTCCCTCTCTCTGGCTCACTGTTGGTGGAGAGGATCACCTTCTTCCTCTTCCTTTTCTAAATGGTCTATAAATGATCCACTCACAATTTATAGACCTATAGGTCTCTTCATTATCACTAATCAATACATCCTCTATTGTATATAAATTCTTTGTTGATGTCCAACTTTCACCAGTTAATGAATCTCTCTTTGTACTAAGGGTATCAGGCAATCTTCCAGCTTCCCCACAGCCATGAACCACTGCCGTGAAACAACCTTACATGGAGCCCTTCTCTAAGCCAGTATGAAAGTCTCAGAGCGCTAGTCAAAACTTGAGTGCATGTCCTCCTCAACCATTTGCGCGACACAAGCTTCTGCAACTCCAAACTTGTACAATGCACACCCTCTTATGCCCAAATTAATATTGGCGTGCAACCAACATTTTGGCACTTCTTAAAAATCTAGCGCGCAAGTGTCACCAAACCAATTGCACGACGCCTTCTTCCACAACTAAAAACTTGCGCGACTCACTTCCTTTCTCGCCCAAACCACCTTTGGCGTGCAACTATCACCTGGCATGCAACTTATACATGTGCGACCACACACCACTTTCTCGACCACCACACCTATTCGGCGGGAGCTACGATTTTTCTAAGTGTTTAACTCTACACCGAATGAGGATGGGTCAACCTGTATTTATAGGCATTCTAACACCCTGCGCGACGGCGCACACGACTCCCCTCGGCCCGCATGTTTCAGCACGCAAGTCTCTATCGAGAAAATCACATGCGCAACCAACTCTTAAACTTGATCACCCCTTATTCATTTTCCATATTTAAATGTTCTAATCTTGAAAAATATTAGTTGAACATGTTTCTTATCCATCAAGTACACAGCGCGCAAGTCCCTTATCCAAAAACCACTTTTCTACATTTGTCATTTTTCAGGCCCAAAAAATTGGCCAACACTAGAAAATGGTGCCGCCTTGTATCTTCTCTTTTTTTACTGCCTCCAGATCATCTATTCCTTTATCAACATTGTTGAATAAAACATTTATCGTTAACCACATCCCTTGAACTTGACATGCCACTATGAAATCCCCTTTGTCAACAAATTTGTACGTCACAGTTTTCTTTGTCAACAATCACAACACAGATGTCCACGTTGTCAACAAACACAATCACCTAAAAAATGCTTCAATGATGCCTTGAGGGATTTTTTCTCAACAATAATTTATATTATATATAACCCAATTTTAAAATTATATCGTAATTATTATATGAGTTTGACATTGTTAACATCGCTTTAAATAAAATATAATAAATGTCATAATCTCATCAAAGTGTCTACAATAGGTTATAATCTCATACCAAGGATGATTTTTGTCAAAAATACAATCATCAAATTAGATATTAATATGTGTTAAGGCATGTTTATTATATTTATAATATTATTTTTGTTCTTAATTACACGATATACCATTAAATTTGTTAATAACAACATTATTAAAGAACTCTTCATAATGAATAAATATAAAATTAACAATTTTGAATAATATTTAACCAGTAATAGCATTTATGGAATCTATTTTTTGTAATAAAAAACATTTTAATTGAAGAAATTAATTTACAATTATTCATGTTGATGAAAAAATTAGATGGGTTTTTAAAGTTAAATGTTCAAAAGGATGAAATATTTTTTTATCCAAATTCAATCTGAAATTGCTTCCAATGACCCAAATTGGATTAAATGATTAATGATTAATTTATTTATAAGTTAAAACTAATTAAAAATATAATTTTTCACTATAAATTATATAGATAAAATATTTTTTCAATTAAAATGAAATATTTTTCCATTATTCATCAACACGTAAATCTTATTAAATAATAACAAAATTTCAACCTATATAAATCGTTAATTTAATATTTCAATGAATGAAGTTTATTTTTTAATATATAATCTATAAATATGTAAAAACATATTTAAACAAAATTTTCCCTCAAAATGCAGTAAAACTTCATTTATAAAAATAGACCATGTAAAATGTAAAATTTGGTTCATTATTATAATATTCCAATAAAACATTTTTGGATGAATATTTAGTATATAAATTTCATAATGATATTAATACTATTCACTTCGAAAATTTTAATGGATATGTTAAAATGGTTACTTAATAGTAGATTACATTGTATTTGAACTCAGTGTTCTGTGCAGCAGAATCTATTAAAATTATATTTATAATAATACACACTGTAAAATTTTATTAAGTTTCATGTAATCATGTCGATAGAAGAGGAAATAATGAAAAAAAAGTTGTGCTCTATTTTTAATAGATCTCTTCCATAGATAGTAAAACAACTAATGACAACAGTAATGCATGTAGGCCTCTCAGTCTTCCCACATAGAATTCCTCATGATATAATCGATGGGACACCATTAAACCAAATCAATTATCAATTCAAAAATTTTTAGAATGAAATTAATTTCAAAATATTTATTATATATTTACATACCATACAATGTTCAATAAAGAATATCCAAATTTCAATGGGAATATGATCCCATGACTCCCATGTTCTAGATAAATATTTATACATAATATAACACCAAATTATAAAAATATAAGTGAAAAAATGTGGGAGGAGGAAAAATAATAAAAAACTTTCTACATAAATAAATTAATGGTAATTATTGATAATGAAAATTTATTATCTTACACCACTGAAAATACATATGTATGCATGGATTAAACTGATGATGTGGACATTTCTCATGAATAAGGTTTGGAATCATCAATATTTCTATAATACAACCCCAATGTATAGATGAAGTAAATAAAACCTTACTATAGGATGACATAGAATCATACTCATCACAAATAAGTATAGCCTCCATGAGGCTAAGGACTATCTCTTTATAAATCTCTTCATCCATCTGAAACATGAAATGAATGTTGTCAGCAAATAAGTGAAGATGAGTTTAATATATATATATATATATATATTTGTTTTAAATAGAACTAATATGTAATTGTTTTATTCTTAATCTTGACCCTCAACTCCTTGTATTATTGTTTCAATATTTTCATCTTCCCCCTCAGGATGATAAACATCCCTATGAATTTTAACTACATAATCCCTTTTTTATTTCATAGTCATTTACCTCATCATCAACATAATTTTCACTATCAATCCATATCTATGTTGTTTCTTCATAAATATTTCTGTAATTTTGTTGAAAAGATTTATTTTGAGATTTCCCTTTCAAAACATCAATTCCACAAACATCATTTGAGAGAAATTCACATTGTGTAAGAATATTTTTATTAGATTTAATTTTTATAATTCTCCAAAATCAATTATATATCTTGAAGAAGAAAAATAAATTTAAAAATAAATTTTATATTATTAATGAGCCAATAACAATTGTTCATTTTATTCAATAATAAATTTATATTTAATTTCGATTACTCTAGTTCATATATGAACATAAAAATATTTATTTATATCAAACCTATATAATATTTCTAACAAGAAGTAATTTTTTCACAGATAAAAATAGTAAATTATTTTATCCATTACTCCCTAAAAGTCAAATTCACATTCAATTTGATGATATCCTCTCAAAAAAATGGTATTCATTGTCTTTTTATTCACAATATTCAATTATATGAAATCTTAAACAAATCGACACATAGGTATTCTAATATTTAAAAAATTTGGATGGTGTATAACTCAATACACCAATCTATTATCAATTTTATCCATTGATGTGATCCCTAAAATACATAAAAATATTAAATATTAATAATAATAAATTCATTTTATATATTATAAATTAAACATTGTACAATACAATTTTTACGAACTAGTATGAAAAAGTAGGATGTCGTTGTTTTTCAAAGGGAAATAGTGAAATTTTTTGTAACTATATCTTGATATTATCATAAATAATATATAAATAAAATAATATTAGTATATTATTAATTTTTTTAAAATAATATTTTATATTATTGTTCATGGAAAAAATCTTTTCATTTCCACATTTTTGAGCAGAACAAATGTATGATCACTATTGTGGTGACTAACTGAAATCCATAAATATAGAACATCGCCAAATCCATTTCCAAGATGAATAAAAATTGATTGTTTAATGAATAGTTCATCACTAGATTTCCTCCAATTATAATTGTTCATTTTCAATTAACGTATATCCACGTTGTAAATAATGTTAAAAGAAAAAAAATTCATCAGTTTAATAAGCATCAGTAATTGAAAAATCCTCTGAGGATTTATTACATACCTTTTCCCTCAATTTCATATTGATTCTGTTATAAGGGTATATCCATCTAAAATGTACTAATCCACTATAATTTTACTTCATGTGGAAAAATTATTCTCATGTGAATAATTAAATTAATAAAATCCATTAATAAATTTTCAAATAACATAAAATTATCGAAGAATCTTCTTTAAGTCTTCTATGTGCATCATATTTTTTGTTCCGTTCACAAATGTTAAAGAAAAAATGTTCTTTTTTTAATGAAAAAAAATCAAATTTTTTAAAAACCTCTAAATTAAATTGGAAAATTTAAATCTAATATAATATGACATTCATGCCTTTTTTATTTGATAACATGAAAATTTCAGACACATATATCAAAATTCAAAACATAACCATTTGGTAGCATCAAATCCTTAGTCTACTAACAAAATATAAATGATATATTTGGAAATATTATAAGCCTCTTTTTTATTCCTCTACTTATTGGTCCTATCATTTTATAAAATAACAAGTTTTCGCCAACTAAATATTTTTTCATGTTTTTATCATTCAATTAAATTATTATTGGTCTTACGATGTGTGTATAAAACTATATAAAATATATTATCACAATAGTTATTCTAAACATTCATGAAATTCAACATGTAAATGACCAAAAAATCAAACCAATATGGGATATACTAATGAAAAACTTCAATTAATCCAATTATGATCATCCCCAATACAATCTATTTTTATTAATTAACATTAATTCAATAATAATGATAGGTAATGAAGACATGATATAATTTAAACGAATGACTAAGATAATTGTGGGAGGTACAACTCTCTCAATTCTAACCTTTCCCAAATCATTTCTATTTCTTATTAATAAATGTTCAGTAGGAATAAACTCGTGATGATAATTGAAAAATAGGGTTTTCACCCATTTATGAGCATAAATTATTTTATGTCACTCATAATGTATGAACATGATTTGTTACCTTCTATACTCTAGAGAGATAATGTGGAATATGTTGGAAACTCACTAATTGTCATAAATAATGATCATTAACTAGTAAATTTTATTTCAAAACATCATCAAATGTATTGACATAAATATTCCCCATTAAATATAACTCATAAATTAGAGGAGAAAAATAAGAAACTATAATCTTTTTTTGGATACACTGGAATTAGTAATGTTAAAAACATATATGGTTTATTCATAAACATCCAATGAGGTATGTAATTTAGAATAATAAATATGCTCTAATAACATTATTGACTACCATATAGACCAAATGGAAATAATTCATCAGTACCAATAACAAATTTAATGTTATGATATTTAAAAGAAAACAATGTTTTTACATGGTAATCAAATTTCCATGAATCACCATCCAATGATAATTTAATATTTTAAATGTTAAATGATAGGATTCATACCATGAGATTATTGAAGTTGTTTTCTAGGATATAAAAGATGTTTTAATTATGGTGTATGTGATAAATACCTTAACTCAATTAACATAACCAATCCCTACATCCCCTATTGAGCCTCTATGTAACAAGATTGTCCATAAAAAGAAAACTAACTAAGAATAATTTTCACAATAATAGAAGATGCAATAATTTGAATAGTAATGAATCTTATAATAATTAGTAGTACACAATTTACAAAACACCCTCTTTTCCTCATAGAAATTGGCATTTAACAAATTTATTTCAGGTAATAGTTATTAAAAAAATGAGAATATCTAATATAAAACCTTATTTGACATTCCATTATATTATTCAGTGTTCATAAATTTTGTAACCTCGTAAAATTTTTTATCATTCAACCAGGATATAAGGAATATTATAATGATATTAAAATCTAATAAAATAATTATTTTCAAACACATATAGTTTAACCAATAACAATATTGTTTTTTGATGAAAATAAAATCTATTGACATCATGTACTTTTATTTTAAATAGTGATTATTATGGAACTGTGATATTTATATCATATTCATAAATGTCTTCACTATGATGATATGAAGAACATAATATTACTAAAAACCAAAATGAAATATATTATCCCCAATTTTTTAATTATTTCAAATATCTCCCAATCACATTTCATAAATAGTAACATAATTTACCCTTCCAAAACATATTCTTCTTAGATAATAAAAATTATAAAAAGGATTTGAAACCCTCAATATTGACATGATTTATAACTAAACAATCTGGATTCATGTGATAATTTATCCATTCATTATCATGTAATAAAGAATATTTTCTACTTCTTTTTTTATTTTTTTCCATGAAATTGAAAACAAAAGTATTTTGTATAATTAATAAAATTTATATTAAAGATGATAAAGAAATAGAAAATCAAAAAATATTATATTTCTTATAAATTTACCAATTCTAGGTAATTATAAAAATTATTACCTATTTAAGAATATATTGATAATTTTTTATAATTACCTTTATTTTTTATTATTTTCATTAATTATTATATAGTGAAATTGAAGCCCAGCATATGGGAATGAGGAACTGATAGAGGATGTTGGATAAATGTGATGCTAGAGTTGAATAATTCTAGTCCCACTATGTTCAAGGAAGTTGGAGGAGTGGGATTCATGGTAAAACATGTGTGTTTACAATGGAATTCCTCTCCTCCAAATGGTATAAATGCATGAAAACATTAATTATTTAACTCTATAATTACCATTATCCACCTCTTCTATTCATATCTTAAGGTGTGTAGGGATTGGACGAGATTTAGGTGACTATATATATAATGAATTTCTACCCAAAAATTAATTTATTTTGTCTTCCCCTTCATTCCCTCATCCCCATGATACCATCACACCCCTTGGGAAATCATTAATTACTAATTATAATTATGTTTGGTCAATTGTTGGTAATTTTTGTTACATTTGGTAACTTATTGTATTTTTTAAATAATTTCAACACAATAATAGAATTTTTACTAAATACCTTTTATTAATGATATATTTCATATACCACTCAATACATGTAATTTTTAATAAATAATGCTCATTACCAGTATTTTCTTCTTATTACCTCAAATTGATTGTATTTTTCACCAATCACTATTAATTGAAGATATTTTATTTTAATTACCTCTCATTTATGGTAACATTTACTAATTATATCTCATTTCCAGTATTTTTTAATAATTACTAATCATTATTAGTATTTATTACTAATTACTACACATGACTATCATTATTTTATATTTACTTCTCGATGAAATTTATTTTTACAAGTTACATATCATTAATTCATTTTTTTAAAAACTACTTATTATAGGTATTCTTTTAAAATTATGATCATATATATTTCTTAATATAGACTTCCTATTATACATTTTCTATTTATTACTGCTCCTTGATAGTATTTTTAACTAATTACAACTATTTACCGATTTGTTTCCTCAAAATCACTCATTTAATCTAATTTTTGTAAATTAACATTCATTTTAGTTAATTTTACCTAAAATGTATTCATTTACACAAAATTTTATTATTTCTCACTCTTTACAAGTAATGTTTAATAATTACTTCTCATTAATTGTATTCTTTACCCACTAAAGCTCGGTACTTGAAACATAAAACATTGTCATTTTTATGTATTTATTTTAAATTCTAATCATATGTACTAAGTTCATGTATTTAGATCATTTCATTCTTATTTTTTAGGGATATTTAGGTTTTAATAAGGTTACATTTTCAATTATTCCCAATAAGCAAACTCTTTGAGTGGTAACATCCATGTTTCATTTCTATTTTCCAGTACCGTCCAAAATATATTTTATAAAACCATTATTTTTATAAAATTACTCATTTAAAAATGATTATCTACCCAGTTTCGTTTTTTGTTTTTATGAAAACACATAGTCCTTTTTCAATTTAAATTTTAATTTATATTTTCCTTAAACTGCAAAAAAAGGATTCAGTTATAAAGCTTAAAAAATAATCTTTAAATAGGTTTCCACTCTAATTAGACAACATTAATCATTATCTATGCTCATTTAACCAAATTAATTTCCATGGATGATTCTTATATATTTTTTCCTGGACACCATTATTATATCCACTTTTTTAATTCTTTAAGACATGTTTATGATAAAAAATTCAATCCATTGGTGCACATATATTTATTCTTGATTATATATGTCTGATTCTCTATGTAGAACACATATTAATGAATATGTTATGATGGGTTCCCCCATATATCATTATAATGCATTGTGTAATTTTTAGTCGCCTGAGATGTCCAGTTTAAACTACGAGTGAACCTACTTTCATTATGTGACTATGTCCACATTATTATGGAATACTTACTTTACTCATGTTTATGTCATGTAATATGTTGTTTCTTTATTCCAATGACTTCACATTTATATGTTCCCATATTATACATGTTTATTTGATAATATATATTCTGGTTCAATGAATTTATGTCATCATGTTATGCCTTCTATCCAATGTGTTATGTTTTATTCCAAAGATTATTCCCTTGATAGACATTTTTTCTCATCCATTTTGTTCATGTTTTTTTGTTAGAATTTAAAAATAATATTGGTCAAATGGAGTGAAGAGGTCATTATAGAGATCAAATAAATATTTTTTTAACTTTTTTTCATGATGTTTAATTATGTACCTAATCTTTCAAGACATTATAATTTATTATCATTGGCTTGTAAATTGAAGTTTAATTGTACCTAAATTCCCATAATAATATGTGTTAAATCCTAGGTTCATTTTAGAATTTATCAGATCTATGTATAATTATTTTTGGATATTAATACTATGTCACTATATTTATAACCACACGGATAATTATCTAACCATTCATAACCTATATGTAAAGGGGGGAATAACAATATAGTATATAATATTCATTTACATGTTTATCCTTCAATGGTCAATGTTTTATCTTTATATCCTTATTATATGAGTATTCATTCCCCTTAATAGTATATTATTTTTCTAACTAAATAGATATAAATAGAATATCACATTTCAATAATAATTTTTAAATGAAATATGACGATTTCCCTAATGATATACAAAATTTAATATGAATTTCTTCTCAAATATTCATGGTAATACTTCCTCAAATATATTATGTTATGAAAAATAAATTGAATTTCATAGAAAAACCACAGTATCATAAGAAATAGAATGTATTGGTGAAATAATTTATTTGGAAAATGCCACCGATGTTGAGTGGATCTTTTGATCCCCTCCACATTGAAAAATGGGTTAAATCACTTTAAAAGACAATCTATGTGCATCAGTTCTCATATGAATATAAATTTGTGCTAAAAATTTATCACTTTGATGGGGAAGCTGATCAGTGGTGGAAACTGATCAAAAACATGATTTCTAAAGAGTAATTTGATTTAATAGTTTGGGAAGATTTCATAATTAATATTTTTCAATAAATCATTTCATTGAACACTTTGTATTACAATTGAATGGGATTTACCCATACAGAAGCAAAAAGAAGGCGATCCTATCAGGGCATATGAGGAAAACATCATAAGGACTACAATATTTTCTAATAGCTTTATAATGTACACTAAAATTAAGGTCTATTACTTCTATAGTGTATTGAATAACTTTTTTACTAAATGAATTTTTGATTCAATACTTTGAGATTTTTGATGATATTTTCCATTGTTCCCTAAATGATGAAATTGAGATTGGTGAATATCAGTGACCTAATGATAAAATGGAGAAAATAATAAAACAGAGTTTAATATATGTCTGTCAACAGGTAGATCACATGATTGATAGAAGACCCAACATCCCATGTGTTAAAATTGTGGGAAGAATCATCTATGAAATTGGTTATAGGTATCCTAGAGATGA
This sequence comes from Viscum album, assembly GCA_963277665.1. Lineage (NCBI taxonomy): Eukaryota > Viridiplantae > Streptophyta > Magnoliopsida > Santalales > Viscaceae > Viscum > Viscum album. The sequence goes on from OY728126.1 coordinate 481,199,344, forward strand.
TTAGAATATAGAAGAGAGGAGAATATGGGAATAACTGTCAACAAGTAATTGAAAAATCCCACTATTTTGGAAGAAGAAAATAATGGTCAAAGGAACAAAAAGACTGTAGTGAAATGATTCATCTTCTGGGAATGTAGGAATTATAAGATCTATTTCTCTAATCCAATGGTTATTAGAGGTAATTAATAACAACGAAATCCAAGGAAACAAGTAAGGGAATATGCTAACAACATTACTGAAGTGGAACCCAATAATGATTTTGTTACCTCTATGTCAGTTATTCATTCAATATTAGTGAATTCACTTTTTGATGGTAGTTATATGAATTATTTCACATATTTGATGATTTTTAGATCAATTAAATTACCACATCCAAATTTTTAAGTTCAGAGCCATGTGAGAACCAAAAATGGTGAATTTATTGCATCCAATGTTTATAACTCCTCCCCAAGTAATGATTGTGGACTTAACATTCTATAAAATCATGTCATACTCCCTCTGTTAGAGTATGATAGTTTATTGGGAATGTATTGTATATATTTATATATTTCCAACATTGGTTTTTGGGAAAGTGGTATCTCTCATCACATACCCGAGCAAGCTCCAATTTATTAAAAGTGTATTGTGGAGGAAGCATCATAATCTGAATAATAATCCCAATTGTAGATATTCTTTCCTTGTGATCATGCATATCTACCAAAAATGCCTAAGTCCATGGATATAGTCATTCATGAAGACATTCCCATTGTGGGGTGGTACATTAATATATTACCTAAAGATATATATGGTCTTATTCTTAAATTAGAGGGTGAGTTCACAGTTCATCTTATTCTGGTATCTCCTCCTATATCAATGGAACTTTACAGAATGTCGACCTTTGAGATAGATTAAATAATGAAGAGTTTATAATGGAATATTGAAAAAGAGTTTATATGGATGATTTCTTATCCTTATTATGTGTCCATAAATTTTATCAATAATATTGATAGATCAATGCATCCCTCCATTGATTATCATTAGTTCAATAAAATAATTATAAATAAAAAATATACAATTATATGTATAGATGATTTGTTATATTAGCTATGTGGGTACAGTTTTTTCTATATTACGGACATTGGGACAAGATGACACCAATTAATCCAAAAGAATTAAAACATTCCCAATACTGGAATTCGAATGAGGTATGAAAACTATGAGTTCATAGTGATACCCTTTAAACCTAATAATTCTCCATCACATTTCTTTGACATAATGAATAGACTCTTTTGAGATTTCCTTGAATAGTTTTTTGTAGTCTTTATCAACAATATTTTGATGTACTTCCTGAATAATGAGGTACATGAGGATAATTTTAATATAGCACTTAAAACTATAGGAAGGGAGAAATAATATGAAATTTTTAAAAAATCGGAGTTATTAGTGGATGATGTATTATTCTTTGGGAAATTTATCACCAACACTGTAATACCAATACACCCTTACATGAAAAATACAATTGATGAGTTGCACAAACCAACCTTTATAACATAGATCTATAACATCCTTAGAGTATTTGTGTCTTTCCAGTGATTTGTGATGAACTAATCAAGATTTTGAAACACAGAAAACGAGCTGGCGTGGAATAGAGAAAAATTTTTCTAGAGTAGTGAATGTAAATATTTCATTAAATTGTAGAAAAAGAGGTGTCCACTGCACCAATTCTCGAACTACCTATAAGTAGGGAAATAATTTTGGAGTGCGATGATGAATAAAATAAGGGACTACACTATGTAATAATGAAAAATAATAAAGTGATAGCATATTCTGAAATATAGTTGAAAATTAAAAAAAACTATTATAAAATGATATAGAATTGGTAGTTGTTATCTTTGAATTGAAAATTTAGAGACATTATCTCTAAAGTGGGATGTGAGTGATATATAATAATCATATGAGAATAAAATATATATTCAAGCCTATTTAGTTTAATATGTGACAAAAAATATGATTCTGATTATCAAGGATTAAAACTTCTCAATCCACTACCATCCAGTTATTGAATATAAAGTAGTGAATTCTCTACGTAGAAATGATCATATATCATTATTAATGATGAGAATTTGAAAGAATCTAGTCTTTTTATATACTAATAGAATGTAAATGTGAATCATTGAGTGATTTAAATCATCAATACATTCACAAATTATTTCTCAACTATACCTTATACAGGAAATAAAAGATGTATAAAGAAATGACGTGTCTATTAAAAAAGTAGGAAGCTATCAAAAATGGGAAAACCTTAGAATTAAAACAGTATGAGGAATAAATAATGAGGTTTTGGTCATGTATTTGTGTGCCATCATGTCTATAAATAAATAATGTGATTCGCAATTAATCAAAAAAATCATTATTCTCTATATAACCATGGATAAAAATGATTTAATAAAGATATATGCGAGAACTATTGATGGGAAAATATGAAAAATGATATCTCTAAACATACAATAATGTTCATGGTATGTTAGGAAGTGATGGATGAAAATAAAATTCTTAAGGGGATACTGTAACCATTACCCATACCAAAATTTAAATGAGAGAACATCACTATCCACATTTTCACTGGACCACTGAAGACATCCAAATGAAACAATGCTATATGGGTTTATATGGATCATCTTCCAAAGATAGATCAGTTTATCACAATTCAAGATGACATCCCACTGGATCAACATGCCTAGATATATATCAGATAAGTGGTAAGGATACATGAATTACCAAAATCTATTCTATCTAATCAAGATCCATGATTCGATTATATATTCTAGAAATGCCTCCAATATGATCTGAACACTAAGTGTAACTTCAATATGACATGTCTTACATATACTGATGGCCAATAAGGGCATACCATTTAGAAAATGAAGACATGTCGACAGTATGTTCTATTGATTTCAATGTATGGTGGGGCCAACATATACCTCTTGTCTAATCCACCTTTAATAATAGTTTCTACACTAGTATTCAAACGGCTATATATTAATCCATTTATGTGAAAAAGAAATAGCACACCGACATTCTTTGATGAAGTTGGTGAACTTATTCTAGTAGGACATGAAATGATTGAAGAAATGATTTTAAATGTGAAAACCATTCTGAATCACATTTGGGAATCCCAAATTAAATATAAGTGTTATGAAGAAAACCATCAATGATTCCTATTGTTTATTGTTTGAGACATGGAATTCATTTACATATCCTTATGGAAGAGGATAATGAGATTTGGGATGAAAGAAAATTTCTATCCCAGGAACATGAACTCCTTCGATATTATTGATCATGTTCGAGATGTGGCCAATAGAATAGCACTACCACCTACCATATCTTCAGTATATGTGTATTCCACCTATCCCTCCTGATTATGTACATACCAGATCCCCACATTTAGTGAATTCATATGTGGTATTGTCGGATAATGATATCTTTTATGAGGAGAAGCTACTAATGATCCTATATCATAGAGATAATGTTCAACACAACAATACTACTAACCTAGTAAATGTAAAACTTTGGAACCATAATCATGATGTGGAAACATAGAAAATTTAAGATTTTATGATGGATAAGTACCTTCACATTTTTCACAACTGTTGGTAAAATAAAATTTTATCTAGAAATTTCATATGGGAGAAAGAATGTAATGACCCAAAAATTTATATATAAAAATTATATTCTTATTGTAATAGAATATAGTAAAAATAATATAAAAATAACAAAGTTAATCGAATAGAAGCATTATAAATTTATAATTAATTAAATAAGTTATATTTCAATATGCTAAATAACTTATACCATTGTAATAGTATATTGACTATTGGAATTGTAATGTGACCCTTTTGAATATTAAAATATGAAATAGAATAGTAACCCCACCTATTAAAGTAAAAAATTAAATATACCCATCTTATAAATGATAATATTATATAACTATATCATTTTGTATATAAATAAATCTATTTGTAATTATTAATTAAATGTTGATATTTTAATTGTAAACTATTTATTTTCAATTTTATAATTCATATAATGTTTTAATGTAAAATTTATTTCCAAAATGTGTATTTGTAAACTTGTTTTTGGTTATTATATGATTACAAGATAATTTTATGGGAGCTTAATTAAATTTTCAAAGTGTCAAAAGATCATTTATAATTTTAAAATTGATATTTTCCTTCTAAATTATGTTTTTAATTAAAAATAAATATTCTGATATTTAAAAAATATATTTTTATAAAAAGGATTTTTTTTATTTATATATGTCGATAAATGGTTAGGATTAGTTATTTGGATTTCTCTAAAAGTCATTAATTTTTGGTGAACCGTAAAACAAGATAATTTACTATAAATGCTAAATGTGTGAATTATGGTTCATAGATGATGAATAGATGATTTAATCCATACCTACCCAAATTTAATCAATTATTTTAGTATTATTTATGATTATTCTAATGATAGACATATGTTTTTGGAAAAGTAATAAACAAATGAATAAAATAATGGGAAAGCTCCACTCTCATGCCCTCTAAATACTACCCTCACCACCTCTTCTTATCACAACTCTAAAGCATTTGTCCGTATTCAAATTAATTTAAATTATATATCCAAGACCCTCCCACAAGACCAAGATCCCTTTTTCTCAGAAAATTAAAAAAAACCCAATCCATTTAAGGAGGTTCAAAAGAAAAAGCATTCAATATGTAAAATCCCCTTTCTTTTCATTTAATTTCATTTCATGTTCTTTTGTTTCCTGATTTTCTTTTTCACATATGCTAATCAAAATTTCATGATGACACTAAAACCATACATATATTAAAATTATATTCAATAATGTAATAATGGATCATCATTTATTTCTTTTCTCATTTTGTACAAAAAATGAAAACATCATCCATAATGTGTTAATTTATAACATTCACGGAAGGAAATGTTTTAAATTTTCATTCCCTCCTACAATAAATCTCATCAAATAATATTTACAGTTAAAACATATTATAATATATATTAAATCATTTTATATGTTCTAGAAACAATATATATATATATATGATATTAATTAATTAAATGAAACTATTTTGTGATGATCAAAAATATGCCAAAATCTTCTAAACAGTTATCGTTAATGTATTATCTAATGATTCATCCACACTCATAATTACCAAAAGAGTCATATAAGAACGTAATGTTAATTATTTTAATTAATAATATAATACATAAATTATATTAAATTTTTCTCATTTTTATGATTTTCTATATAGGAATACAAGTAACTCATCATGAAAAATAGGAAACAAAGATTATAAAGTGATAAAATTATATCATATAACTCTTCAAAAGGGCCCTAATTGAATTTCATAAAATTCAAATAAATTTTCAAAAAAATTATATAAGGTTGTGAATTAAATCATTAATTTAATTTAATTTGAATATGAAATAAATTAAGATAATGTATAGAACACTTTCAGACAGAATGTATGGGCTTCTTCCCTAACCTCCTTTTTTCTTCAGGTTTTGAATTCTCTCTCTTTGACATAAGGTAAATATTATATATTTTTAAACAATTATTTTAAATTCTTTTAATATTTTCAAAAATAATGTTTCTATATGACTTCAATCCTATTTTTTTGGTTAATTCATATTTTAATAAGGTTCCCTTCCCAAATCTTCTCAATAAGAAACCCCTCTCAAAAAAACATCCCAATTTTATACCAAAAAATAATTACCATCCATAATATGTTTCATAAACCCATTATTTTTTATAAAGTAACTGATTTTATCATGATAATAGAAATTTTTAGTTTTTATTTTTTGAAAAAATATTAGTTTTAATAATTAAATTCACTTTAATATTTTCCTCACATTATATTAAAATAATTCATCAATAAAGTATCCAAAATAATTTTAACATGTTTACACTCTAGTTGCACATACATTATCAGGATATCTCAATGTTTTACCATATGAATTTATATTTATTATTTAAATCAATTATTTTTTTGACACAATTATGATATTCTCATTTATTATCCCTTATGACATGGTAATAAAGGAAAATTATTTCCATCAGAAACCCTTATGATTTTTTTGGATTCCTTATGTAACATTATTCATGTGGATGACATATTCATGAAAATGTTATAATGGGTGTGACCAGATTTCATTCCAATTAATTGGGTAATTTTCTGTCTCATGAGTCATCAAGTTGGAACATGGTGGAACCTAAATCCTTTATTGTACTTCTTCAACCATGCCTTCGTAGCTAGATTTTACTCATTTTTATGTCATGTAAAATATTTATTAAATATTCCATTAATTTCATGGTTATTTTTTCCAATGATATACATGTTATTACATATTATTTTTATTCAGGTTCTATGACTTTATTTAATCATTTTATTTCATATAACTGATGTTCTATGTTTTATTCCTATGATTATTCCCTTACTAGGATTTTTAGCTCAATCATTTTGTTTGTGTATTCCCAAATAATCAAATGGAGGTATAATGGATAAAATAGAGGTTGAATATCAATATGAAGATTATATAAAATATTATTTTATTTTGGTCTCATGAGGTTTAATTATGTACCTAATCTCCCAATACACCACACATTACGGTCCTTGGATTATAATTTGATGTTTAATTATGCATAAAATAACATAATAATATGGGTAAAAGTCTAGGGTGGCTACAACATTACAATAAAAAAAGAGTCACATTAGGTTCTCAATATATAGTCTAACATGGGTTTATAAGTCCCCACAATAATAATGAATCATATCCAAATTTATAATTTTTTAGACACTATAATAAAAACTCATTTACCGTTGATATATTTAAGAAAAATCTCTATTAAATTCTAGAAGATTCTTCACCCACTCAATATTTCATCCACCTCAATAAGCAGTAAAGATCATCTAATCTTGTGGGTTACTTCTTATTAAACAACTATATTTCTTGAATGTGTTAAAATCCTTTAGTCATTTTTCACTATCAGAGATGTAAATATTTTGATTCCCTTTAATTCCCTAAACACACGTGTATTAAAGACATATTTAGTATAAGTGAACATCTTTATTTTGGTATCTTCATTCAAATGTTTACATATATAGGAATAAATATTCCAAATTTTCTATAGATTAACACAAAATCCATTCATGTGAGATATAATTAATGGTATTTTGAATTATTCTTTACTACACATTGTTCACCTATAACAATCATAAGCATTAAACTGTACATTTATGTCTATGTTTATTATTGAAATTTCATTATTCCTCATTGTATATCATAAAATTATTTCACTCTAACATCATGATGCCTCATTCTCATATTATACCATTCATTCATTAAGAATGAAATACTTGAGTCTCTATTCACTCTATGTACCTACATTGTATTCAGTTTTATATTTTCATATTCATTTTTTATGAATTTGATAAAAATTACATTGGATCAAAATAAAATGGAAAAAAGAAATTCATCATCATGTATTATTATGTGGAATATGTTTAGGTTGAAAAAACACCATTAATGGAATCCTTGTCAATTTCATGAAGTATAAGGTATACAACAAAGAATGTTTAAACCCAAATATATCTCAATAAAATTATGAAAACTAAAGATTATTCCAATATCTCTATCTTTATCATGGTGTAGAAATGCTCCTTCAAATCTATAAAAACAAATAAAAAGGATAAGTGGTATTTATGTCCCATTCCACCTCCTACAGAGCTCCACAATTCATGGAGAGCCATTAGTTTCTACACCCACAACTCCCTAGGTGCACCAACCCAAAAAACATCAAATTTTAAAATAACTAAAAATATATATGTAAAAGAAAATAATTATTATGAAATATATATAATTTTCCAATTATACCATTCATATAGACCTGTAAATTCTATTTTTCGAATACCTAAGCATCTTATAAAAAAATTTCAAATACTAGTGGTGCCAACAGATTATCTTTAAGCTTGTGACGTAAATCCTTATATGACATTGGACAACATAAAATATTGTATATTGGTCCAAAACACAATATTCCCTATTTTATAATTCCTTGAGATCCCCATGTTGTCAGGATATCCTATCATTGCATTAAACCTGTGAACTTGAACTGAATTTTTTTGAGGAATAATATGATAAATGCTATATTATTTTCTTTTATAAATGAATTTATAATAAAAGTGTTCCCTCATATGAAATTCTTTCCATGGAATCTGAATAAAATCGCTCCATCTATTTATTATATATTGTTTTTGAAAAACAATTTTCATTTTGAAACATAATGGGAGAAGACTTGTTATAATAAGAATTATCACACCAGATACATCACATCCATGACACCAATGATGGGTTAGGGAACACTTCCACAATCATAAAACATGTTTGTCACCCCACTTATATCATTATCCAAAAATTATATCCATATTTGGTAGTGGTTTTTTCCTAAACACCGCAGAAGTCTTCTATTCAGATTCACCAGGAAAAAAGTGACATGTAATCCATTTTTTATTAATAGACACATAATCATTTATTATTTTATTATTGATATTATCGAAGGATTACTTATTCAATTCTCATCAATCACGTTATTACCTTTCAAATCGATATTTTACATTATTAAAATAAATCAGCATTCTCTAATTATAATAAACCAATGGATTAGGATATACGGACATATCTACAATACATAATACTTAATTGATGTAATTTCAAAATAAACTGCATTAATATTCACATTTATCACATCATTACTTATGAAAACTCATATTGATAACTTTTTTCACACTAAGTCAAGAAATATAGTGGGCATAAAATATATTTCTCTAATATAAAACATAATAATTCCCAATTAATTTTGTTTTTGAATAAAAAATACATAATATATGTTAATTTATGTTCTTTTAACCGATCCACTTATTGAAAATGAATATAAATATTTTGTTGATTACATCTGTTGTAATATCCATCTTATTTATCGATATTTTATCACCTTAGGTAGATTCAAAATATTTTACATTTGGAAGATCTTATAGGTATACTAATCAATGTGTATGGGGGAATGGAATCATAATAAATAATAATGTATAACCAAGGAGATTTTTTTCCATAAACGGAAATGAATGTTACAAAAATATCATATAACATCGACATCATATTTTAGAGTTGTTCAATTACCTCAATCATGAAATATAATAATTATAACATATTATGAAAACAAAGAATAATAATAAAGTGAAAAAACATAAATAATCCAATTATTCCAAATAATAAACCCTTTTTCTATGAAAACATTTAAAAATATTTTTGATTATAAAATTCAAATAATTTATAGAATTGATCTTCTATGTATAAAATGATTTTCAAAAAATTAGTATTCATAATATATTGAAAATGTTAATGAATAAAATCATATCTGACCCCCTTAAAGGGATGTCTATATATTCAAAAATTCTAAGTATGTTAATAAAACAAATAAAAAATCGACGAATATATATATATATAATATGTATTGATGTCCATTCCCAACCAATGTAGAACTTAATCTAAGATATTATTCTCAGTTAAATGTTTCCATTTTTTCATCTAATACCACATTATGAAGTCTTCGGTGTATCCACACATTGTATATTAAGTTTTATCACATGAATAGATTCTTAGTGTGGATTATTATTCACTAGATAATCATTCAATGAAACTTCATTGACTAATAATATTATTTTTTTCCTTACATACTCTCCCCAATATGTTATGATAGGAATACAATCTACTACACCACATCTAATCGATTGAATTTTACCCCACATTTATTTTTAATCAATAGGTTACCACATGTACATTGTTTTATTACAATATGAATCATGTTATCATAAAACCACTAGTAGAACAATATATATGAAATATAATATATATTTTTCTATATTTCTAGGTATAATAACATTATCATTGTATGGTATATAACATTCAATTTTTTAATAATCATCATTAATAGGTGAATACTACTATTTCACAGGTATACATAAATTCAGATCTTGTACCTTCTAAGATTTCTTCCATTTTACAATGTTGGGGACTTCTCTTGGTTTGATAATTATGAATTCAACAATATTGTATCCATCAAATCTGAATTATCTGCACACATGTTCTAACAATTCAAAACTATCCTGAGTCAATAGATTTAGTGAACTAATGGTCAATACCAACACTAATTGATAACTTATTATCATCCTATTATAATATATCGCAAATTATATAAACTGATTCCATGAAATGACATGTTTTACCAGAAAGTGTTGGTGTTATTTTCAATTTATTCACAACACCAGAAATTATCCCAAAATTGTATTCATTAATTTCGTATAAAAACCTGTAAGGAAACCTTCTAAATTATTAAATCAGTCAAAAATAAATTGGTTTTTTGATGGATAAATGGTATTTTGGTAACGATAAATTCATCATTATTTAGGGTATAGTCCATGTCATGTGATATATTATTTGACCAATAGTTATAATTTTTTTCCAAATTTAATTTTAGAGATAGTATAACTATTTCGAAAATATTTAGTAGTATACGTACCTTTCTATTGGGATTCTTTATCTCACCAGGAATCGAAGTCTCAACTATTACCTAATCAAAAATGTTGATTTCAATGATGATCGTATGTAATCGAATTTAAAATATTAGATAAGTTGATTATGTGTAATTTATATTTTTATTAAAAGTAATATTCTATAAAAAATTATTTAACATCTTCAATATCATAGCTACCATAAAATTATACAAATTATTATCATGAAAAACACTTTTATTTTTAATGTTACAAATATTTTTTCGTAGAATATTTATTTTTTCAATATTCAAATACAATTATGATATTCAATGGCAGTGGGTTTTTCTCAAAAACTGCTTATAAAAATTATTTCAACCTCCATTATCGATATATTCAAACAACTCCATCACCACTAAATGATGAACCAATGTCATTATTTACGAGACAAATTACATTTTTTTCATCATATAAATACATACATGTGTATGTGTTATATTTTTCATATCATCTCATCATATTCCTTCCTATATGGATAGAATAAATCTAGTTCTTCTTATGTTTTTTCAATTATCGAGGATTCTAATCTCCCACAAATTTTTTTAATTCAATTATCTTATTCATTGATCAGTTTATAGAACATTTTATCAATCAATTACAATTGAATAAAATTAACAGATTCCTTCTTTTACCATTCAATCATCGATTTAAAATAATGCTTGAAATGAGTGAATTAATTTCATTGAGGTCATCGTCATGTTCATCATCATCATAATTACCTGAATCCATGTTATCCACCTTAATAAAAAAATCCATTTCTCAATGCCTCAATTTATACATCATCCTATAATTTAATTTTTAATGTTGAGAAATTTTACATTTTCTATTCTTTGAATATTTATTTTGAACCATCAATTGAATTGTTGTCAATATGTTACAAGGATGAATCCTTTCTATCAAATCAGTATGGAATATTTTTCATTAATAATTTAAAAAAATTTAACTACTATCTTCTTACCAAATATGATGATATTAAATATTACCTAATTGTATCTATCATAATAGATATATATATTTTCACCATTTCACTATTTAGTATCTAAAAAATCCTTATGTATATTAGTGACATTGCTTCTATAACATTAAATTAGAAATCATTAATACTTCCCAGTTTATCCTAGATCTCATTGTAATTTTATAGAAACCATCACATTTTAATATGATTTTTCAAAATAAGACATCAGGATTCCATTTTTAGACATTTATTAACCATAATATTTAATTTTTTATCTTCATTCATAGAATAACCCTATGAGATAGGTGGTAACTCCACTGTTGATGAATCTATTACATTCAGACTAACATATATATGGTGTAGAATAATTATATTCCTCTATGTTTTTTAATTTCTTCAATGAAATTAAGTCACTTATTTAATAGTTCATATAATTAATTTTTCCCATTTTATTTAAATATATTGTATTTTCATTTGTAATGTAACAAATCGTCACCAGTGGAAGACACTAGTTCACCGACCTGGTCAGTGAAATGAACCCAATCATGCATCCATGTATTCTGAAGGATACTAAATATTATTGAGGGTACAATAGCAGAAAATGGGAGACTAATAGCTATTTGTAACAATGTAAAACAAAGTGAAAAAATTAATAAAAATTAACCAAAATTTCAACAAAACCACAAATAAGGAAATATAACATGATGACCAAAATTAGAGGTACCATATCAAACTGAAAAATCAAAATTTCATGTTAATGTTCATGTAATGTGTCAAAATGAAAACTCAAATGTAAAGACAGAGATGAATCCTAAATTGGTTATGAACCAATTTAGGTCCCCTCATCCATGCTCCATCCTAACTCATCCACTGAACACATTTCTTTTTTTTTTCCATTATCTTGCCATCTAAACCTGAAATATGTTCATGTACCGATTAAGAAACTCAAGTAGGGTTTGATTACTACTGAGTAGGCCATCACCAATGGTGTCTAAAATAATATCCAGTCAATATAATATTTATACACTTGTATAAGTAAATAATTACAATTCCTATATAAATGGTTAAAAAATTATCAATTAATCAGTATTTAACCAAAATAATCATTTTTTCGCATAGACACCCTTGATTTAATTTCTGCTTCAGCTCATTCTAGATCCTACTGTATATCCAAGGGATATCATATATGATAATTCCAATGTTATCGTTATTTATTTCATACAATAGAATTATCCCATTCTCAATATTTAATTTACACATGTATTCCCATGTAACCATTCATACTCACACAATAGAATGAATGTGATTGATTTTAATAAAAATTATTTTGTTTCACATGAAACCAATAAATCTCACACAATATAATTATTATGTTCCAATTAATGATTTTAGAAATAAAGGACAATGTTACCATTAATAACATTACATTTGAATAACGATGATACGATTCACAAACAAATAATTAATTAAAATATTAATTATACACATAAATTCTATTCTAAACTCAATAATTAGTTAAACACCTATATTTTTTTTTGTTATTTAAAAAATAAACTAATCCCATAAAAAATGTAAGTTACTCTGATGATTAATTTACCACATAAAATAAATTAGTTAATTTTATTGTTAATTAATCAATTAAATTATACTAGTCAACTCAAAATTAACAAACCACATCAATTCTATTACTAATGAAACAATTTGTTTATCAAATAATGTTCCGTCCTTAATTCCCCCAATTAATCAGGTTCATTTGTACAAATTAATTAACTAGTCATTTAACTAAAAATTATATGAAACTAAAATTCTTATAAATAATTCATCACTTAATTATCTAACTCAAGAACTAATATCTTAAATCATCTATCTCAACATTTTATAAATAAATCAACAATAAATTATCATAATCTACTATATAAAATCCACAATTTCCTATATTCCCAATTTATATATTCACAAAATTATTAAACCCAACCATAAAAACAATTTCTAAAACTTGTATATAAATCCTATAGCTACATACATGTTATTTAACTAATGATGTGGTATTTGAATTATAGAAAACCTAACACATCATTTATGAACACTTGCAAACAGAAATCCCATAAATTTGAACACCAAAATAACATAAAACTAAATCGAAATATAAAACCCTAAATCATGATTGAATAAATCATGATCTATAAAATATAGATCTAGATCTAAAAAACTAGATCGATATTCTATAAAATAATAATACACCATTTAAAGGATGGGAAAAGAAATTTTTATAAATAATAAAAATGAAAGGTAGAATCCACATAACGACAGCAGTGATAAACTATATTACAGGATTTGAATCACAAATTATAGTGGTCGGTAATGAAAATAGTCCATCTAGGGAGCCCGAAAATAAAGAAAAGTGGTAGAGGGTCTAATGGTGATTGATTTGGAGTAAAAATGGGGGTTGAAGAATAATTAAAATTATTTTTTGGGTTAATTAAATTTCTCCACGCGGTTTGATGGGAATGGTTGCACGGTTTTCCCTAACTGAGTGTCAAAATTATTCACCTCTTTTATAATGGTTTTTGGTTCATCATTATTGGTATCATAGTCTGACAAACACTATAATGAATATACCAAATCCCACTCTATAGGGTTGTACGATTTGTTGGGAAAGGGGATGTGGTTTCCCCTAACCGTGCGGAAACTGTGAAATGTCCCTTTTTATTCAAATATTTCTCAAAATTTAAAAAAAATAACCCTAAGGAATATGTAAAACGAAAAGTAATAAAAACAGGAAATGGATTACATATAATCCAGCCTGAGTCATCTACAGAAATGTTCAGGTTCTTACAATCTCCCTAGTTTATAACAAATAGTCCTCGATCTGCACTTCAAATAATATCTATGATTCTAACTCAAAACGATTAATCCAATGAGAATGTATATCTACAATCCATTACCATGCATACTCATGTACATGACCATGTTTCCACAATACATGAATAATCATTACAAAATTTCCTCGAAATACATTCCAATTGTGATCTAACACACATATCAGATGCTCTTTAAAGGGAGAATCTATCTCATTCTTAACATCATCCTCCATGATCACAAGAGATTGGCTGGGTTGACACCGTAGTTTTGTGACACATAGAAAATTTTATGCATATATCTACGTTTCAATGAATGAGACAATCAGGATGACACTTTCCCAATTCAGTCCACAACCTCAAACAGTCCATCAATCAAGGGGTCCATATTTCCTTGTCTCTATATCACGCAGTGACCCAATGTAGGAGTCACCTAAAAAAAAACATGATCACACTATATAAATTATATGGGTCATAGAAATAAATCATCATTTGACGTATGTCTATTCCTAGCTATATCTATAAATTTTGGAATCAAATCTGCTTGCTCTGATGTCTCCTGCATGATACTCAACCCCAACAACTTTGACTTACCTACCTACATCTAGCATAGAAGTGAACTTCATGGAATACCGTAGATATCCTCTTTCAGTTCCATATCTATCATATTATGTAAACTATTTCCATAGGGGATTTATACAATGTATAGGTGGTTCTACCAAGATACACTGAAGGCTATAACATGATCTCGTATCCAATCCCCAAGAACCTGTATAACACGTTCTGACATCAAATATTTCTATAGGTGAAGATAACAACTAAATAAAACATGAGAACATACCACAATCTATAAGTCCATATAGAATCATTATGTAATAAATGATTCTTGAACAGAAATAATAGTCCCAGGAACCCATGTTGAAATAATATATCCCAAAAAAATAATTCTATAAACTGCTCCACTGAGAAGTAATACAATATATTCATGAATTGTACTACTTTTTTCTTTATTTACTCAATAACCACAATAGATTCATTCTTATTAGGAATATAAAGGTAACCTAACAAAATGTCCATGGTCAAATAATCTATCATTGATTACAAAATGGTCAATGGATGTAACAAACCCCCATGTATTTGATTCTTGGTCTTCACCTACTGATAGGTGTAGCATCATTTCATGAACCCCTCCATCTCTTTTTTCAAGCAAAACCACCAAAACTATTTTCATAGGTCATGGAAAATCTCAGTCACGCCTAGATGAACCACCCACATTGAGGCATGAAATTAACACATCAACTACCCCCATATACTAATAGGCACAACAAATAAATTATTGTCATATATGATCTCATTCTCATCTATTCTCAAATATGAACATTACTCCCCCAATTCAAGGAAATCCCTTAAGGAAAAATATTATAGACTCTTATACTATCTATCCACCATTCTTCCCAAAATTGATGATGCCACTGAAATTGATACAATATTCATATGCTATGGAATCTCTTGAACCCAACATGATTCTCAGTCAGTAAAGAAATCATATTTCACTCTGTAATAGACCTATGAACTACATGATCATGTTTTTTCTTGATCAAAGAAAAAAAATCACTATTCCATATTCCTGGTGTGTAATCAATCTCAAAATCAAATGAATACATAATCTCAACCAATCCTAGTTGATGGATATTCAAATATATATGTGAAATGACATACATCATGATATTTTGGTCCACGTCCATAGTAATATTTTCACCTAAAAGGTTAGGATTCCAACAAATTAGATCATAAATAATAGATACTAACTCGAGGTCAGGTATATATTAGTTTTTTACATGAGGCCTCAACTAATAAGTTCCATATGACAATAATTTGTCTCCGTGAATTAGTAAAGCACGATGTCTAACCACAGAAGCATCTCAATACATCATCCACTCCTCAACTCAAATAGGATAGATAAAAGACTGATTAAAAAGTTATGTGATTATTAAACTCATATAAATCATCCCCACAAGCACCGAACCGGTCAAAAATTTTCCAATTATTTTTCATTCAAAAATTAGTTCATCCAAACTAGATAAGTCCTATGTAAATCTCCTATAATATTATATCAATCCTAGAATGCTAAGGTTATCAAAAAATTTCTTATGATGATAGAAAGAATCTATCACCTTTATATTTTGTACATCAACTAACATGTCTTCCTATAAAATGATATGACCAAATAGGTGTAACTATTCAAACAACAAATGAAACATAGATAGCTTGGTGTATATTCAATTCTCTCTTAGTCTACTAAGGATGATGTTACCATGTTTTACATGATGATCATGAGCCTTGAAGTACACCAATATTTTATCCAGAAACACTAACAAAAACTGGTCACAGTACAAATGGAAGGTTATTTTGATCAATACCATAAATAGTAAAAATGCATTCGTCATCCTAAATGGCATTACGATGAACACATATATTCTTCTGAATGTTTTCTCTTGTATTTATGACGTCTAAATTCTGAATATATGATTCCTTTATATCAGGTCTATGAAATGACACACACCCCCTAGCAAAAGTAAACAATATCATAAATATGGGGAATAGGATATTGATATTTCACTGTAATCTAGATCAACATATACTAATAAATATATAAATGAAATTTCATGTAATACTTCATATTGGAAAAAATGGGTGATCCCCAAGGCTATGCATTGGAGTGATAAATATGTAATCCTCTATCTACTACAGCTATGTCATAATAACATGATGATTAATTGGTTGCATTCTATAGGATGGAATTTAAATGGGTTAAACTCAAAGAAGAGGATCAAAGGTAAAATCCACATATCTCTATTGTGGATGCCCTAATATATCTTAAAAAAATAAATCCTAATACTTAACTACTATGATTGAAAGAAATCTCACATTACACCATCGTCATCCATAAATAGACTTGAAAAATAATTTTTGAACTCTCATATTCTCGATGTAATTTTCCATGCTCAACATTCTAGGATATACCACTTTCCATGGTGAGTATATTCTTCACCATTATTAGATATGAAAGTCACTCTCCTATGTTAACAATCAATGAGGTATTGATAGAAAACTAATCAGTCCATAATCAGAATTTGAAAAAATCCAGATATGTCAACAATATAGAGATACCATAGAAAACAATACAGTCCCATTTTGAATGAAAATCACATTCACAAAAATGTCTCTTTATCGTACTACAAAATATATTTCTATCGGTAACAACCATATCATGAACTCCGTCATTAGGTTAAAAACATTCACAAGTTGTGTTGAAATAATGGAATTAGAGAAAAAAATATCAAATATTGATCTACATAATGTAGAGGACAATACAATGTTACCTATCACATTTGGAAGTCCATCTTCTCCCTCCATAAGTGCATGGTGTAATTCATGAAACTATCATACCCCTCTTCTTTGTGACATAGTCTGACTCCCCTGAGCTGCATCACACTATTGATACTGGTGATCTTTCCTAAAATCACCACATCAACTGCCTCTAAAACCTCATCTAGTATATCTCCTGCTATTATACTAATACAAATTCAATGATCTCATCACCACACCCTAGTTCTATCATTCTCTCACATCATTACTCATTAGTTGTTGGGTCTGACAGAACTTCTATAGATGTCTCATCCTTTACCATGACTGACAACCTACTGGTAGTCAGGGAAACTATCCTTGGATGTTTTGATATCAACCACACTATCAAGATATCAGTTAATTATGATCCTAAGAAAATGATCCCCTATCTATGCAACTTTCTTCCCACTTCTCTGATTGACACAATAATCATGAAGTTTACTACTCTATGTAAATTCACCTTCTCATCATCAATATGCATCTATATGTCTAATACTAAATATTTCTAGTAATATTTTCACTGTCCCCTTCCATGAAAAGATAAAGTCATTGAATATATATAGATCATCCATCATAGACCATCACTGACAAAATCACTTGAGTCAACATCGTCAAAACAACATATCTCTATTTCCTTAGTATTTCTTAATTGAAGTACTCCATGAACATTTAAAGGAAGTCCTTCTATAGAATACCATAAGCCCTTCCAGTCTACACCGGAATGTCCCACCAGTGATTCACTTATCATCATTTTATATTTTTAGGCAACATCACCCTCCAATCATTCGATGTTTCTAAATATTCATGTATCGCATTGATTTCTACAAGCCAGAATTCAAATCCCTCAAGTCAAACCTCTTTAGTTAAAGTCATACATTATTCTTATGGAAACCCTCACATCAGATAAGACATATACTTCACAACCCTTTTGTGGTCTACATCAAAAAGCTTCATGAATCAAATAGTGTTCTCTTAGAACTTCTTACTATATTCCTCAACTGAAAGAATTTTTTACTCACGTTGCACCACTAGAAGATCATTACATTACTTGTACTCTTGTCATCCCATCATCAAGCATATACATGGAGGCATAATCCCTATTATTCAGAAAATACACCATTGTACGTAGTTCAAAAAATTATCGGGTATACAAAAGAGATAAAAACAACAAGACCCAAAATAATGTATCACCATACTATACATCATAGCCAATCCCAAGGCACTATCACTATTGGACTCCTCATGTGTTAGTCATGATTATTGATCAAAAATTCTACACATTCTATAATGCTTCTAAATCCTGCTTAATCTATCTGAAATCATGTTTATAGATGGTTTGTTTCATTATGCATTAAATATACCTATCTAATATCATAAATTATATAAATTATGTTTGATTATAATAATATATATTTTCCTTTAGTATATAATGATTTCATTGATGAATGGTTAAGTCTAATTAATTATATAAATATTATTGATTATGTTTATATACAGATATTTTTCTACGTCTTTGATACCAAGAGTCTTCCACTGGATATGTTTTTCTAGAAAAGGACCCGGACACCGTGACCTAGACCCCATGACCAAGTCACCATGACTAGACACCATGACCCAGACACCCTGACCCAGACACTGTGACCAAACCCTGTGACCCAGACACTATGACCTATCCACCATGACCAAGACATGATGACCGAGAAACTGTAACCAATTTCATTTCTGTTGTAAGTTTGTGGCACTCGTTCCTTGCTAAGACACCATACGATGTTTGGAAAATGACAAGACTCCATGATCCTATTAGTGCATTTGTGCTACAAGTTCCCGATATCTATACAACTATCCCTTAATGAATATATCAATTCTCAAAGGAAAATAAGATGAAATCATTTCGTGGAGACAATGTTTTCGAGTGACACCATTTCCAGAAAGACTATGACAAAATTCTGTAATCTGTTTTTTCGTTTTCAATTCAATTTCTAACGGTCATATTTGACAGTTTTAAATGCACTGACATAAATAATATTTCTTTCTAGACATGTCACCAGACAGTATGAGGTAGGAGGTTTAGAATACATGCATCCTTTTGGCTCTAACACATGCACTCTATTAATAAAAAAAGATTTGTGGCCCATAAAAAAGGGTGTGATAATGAAGAAGCACAAGTATTCTTGATAAAAGAACCAAAACATGAAATAAGATACATATGATGAACACATGAATCATTATCGAATCCAAAATCAGAGAGGCCATCATTAATAGGTAATAACATATTCGAAAAACCAAATCCACTAAAAACATGAGCCAAATCCAATAGGAATCCAAAGCATCAGACTTCCAATATAATGTTTCTCACAAGAGGACTTGATTCATGGATCTAATACATCATATATGTTCATAGATGCATGAAAAAACACCAGATAACTTATATATTTATCTCATTATCTTTAAAAAAATTTGTATTCTTTTTAGATATTGAGAAGTGTGTGTATCTATATAAAAACACACACTGTCTCCTACATTAAACTATATTATACATGATATCCTTCCTCTCATATATTTTTACACTTGTTTTCCCACATATAAGTGTGGAAGAGGTCCTTGTGTGACCTATTAGTTTATACACAAGAAGAACGGTGGAAGAGGTCGTGTGACCTAGACAGTATGATGTAATATTTTTTACCCCAATCCCAGATGTGGATCGTGTTTATTAATATAAATTCCATGGTGGAAGGTGATCTCCCAGTGGAGTGTATTAGGTCTCAACTTGAGACTGAACACCTTGTTTTATATCCACTGGGTTGTTTTATTTAGTTTTCTCTTTTTTACTGTACATTTCTAAAATCACAAAATTGATACTAATAGTCAATCTTGGATAGAAGTTATAATTGTTTTGCCTTATTGGAATAGTACCAGAAGTAATATTAATAACTAATATCAAGATTACTGAGAATAAATCAATCTTCTGAGAAATTATTTCAATAGTAAAACATTCATGACCTTATTACTTTGATTAACTGGGCATATTTATTTTTATTGGGAAGCCTTTTCAGAATACTTTTAAAGTAGAAAATTTCTTAGATACTCAATTCACCCCCTCTTGAGTAGTCTACTCCAACAAATATTTGGTATTAGAGGGTGTTTGTTATTCCTATTTAGACTTTATTTTTGACCCTATTCAACTCTGATTTTAGTTTTACATTAATGATACATAAATTTCTATTAATTATAAATTTCTAGATCTTTCTATGTACTTATTTTTTATGGATAATTGATTGGTTGGTGTGGCCAAAAACATACCACCACTCTCTATTGGAACTAATCATACCAAATGGAAAATAAAAATGAAAATGTATTTAGAAAGTATGGGTTTTTAAATTTAGTCTTCAACTATAGATGAGTGTAATATTCCTTCAATTGATAGAATCACTAGGAATAACCCAACCAAGACTTGATAGAATTAACATTGCAAATCTATGAATTATCTATATTTATATTTAAAATATGAAGAATTTAATAGAATTTCTACCAGTCTAAATTCCCATGAAATTTTAGATATGTTGAATATTTCACATGAAGGAACTTCTAGTGTGAACTAAATGAAACTAAATACTTATATTATTAAGTATCATAACATTAAAATGAAACATTATGAGCTTGTTTATGACATGTATCTCAGGTTCAATGAAGTTTTCAACATAATTATTTCTCTATGAGGAGAAGTCACTAACAAAGACCAAATTTTGAAGATTCTCAAATTCCTTCCTAGAAGATGGATAGGAAACTATGTCTCTATTAGAGAGTAATTCATCATAGGAATGTTACCTATAAAATAACACATTGGTAATATTATGATGTATTAAGAGGAGATGAATGTTATCAAGGAAGATGAGGATTAACTCCAACGAAAATCTGTTTCTTTCAAGACCACCACCATTAAACATAACGAAAAAGGGAATTTGGAATTTTCTGTAGAATGTTTCAGTAGTGAACAATCATCACCTGAAAGTGGTGAGGAGATGTAAAAATTATACAGAATGATAAAGATATATTACAAGAAGGAATGTTTCAGAAGGCCAAACTTCAAAGGAAGATATGATCAAAAAGGAATCTGGAAGAATGATTTGAAAATATGTAAAAAGTGTGATGAGATAAAAAGATATGAGTATTAGTGAAAGGTATATGTATTGGTGGAATGTCACAAGAAAATGTATAGAAAGAAATATTAGGATAAAGAGAAAAGTATAAAAAGGAAATTAAAGTAGCGTGGAGTGATTCTAAGGAAAGTTTAAGTGACTTAGAAACCACACATGATGAACATGGCAATAATGAAAATATGTGTTTTAGGGAAAACACATATCATGTATCATTGGAATCCCTTGTACATAATTCATATTATTCTGAATATGATAGTGAACCTTATAATATTTCATATGAATAAATGTTTGAGTAATGTAATATGCTTGAAGAGACATGTAATGAAATAAAAGATAAATACAAATCTTAAAAGAAATAGCATGCTCTTAAATCAAATGTTAAATCTAAAATTAATTTATAATGGTAGAAAAATGTTCAATAAGTCCATAAAAATAGTGAAATAAATATATCTAATGATAAATTGAAAAAGAATCTGGAATGGTTTTCTAATGGTAAAGATAATTTGTTACAAATGTTAGGTAAATCGATTAGTCTTAAATTTACTAATGGTATTGGCTATCAACCTATTAAATGAAATTTTGCAAGAACTAATTTTTTTTCTATGTATAGGACATATAGGTTCACTCCTAGTTCTTGAAAACATTCAGCTATTTAAAATTATGATAATCTCTCATGTTTCACGATTTTCTAGACTAAATAGTATTTACTTATCTAGCACATTACATAATGTTTATAGGAAATATATGAGGCAGATGTGTGTTGAAAAATCACTTGTCACTAATATTATGGGACAAAAACAAATATTGGTACCAAAATTAGTATTTATTTGACTAGTTTGTTGGATGTTGTTAAAAGAGCTCCTGTAAAAGCTTATGGTACGTGGACAGTGGGTGTTCAAGACACATGACATGGGACTATTTAGGCTTCCAAAATTTAATAAAAATTTAAGGTGTACATGTCACCTTTGTGAACAATTCCAATGGAATGCTCATTAGCCTTCGAGAAATTGGTAAATCATACTTATTTTTAATTTCCATAGTACTTTTTGTTGATGGATTTAAATATAATATTGTTATTATTACTCAGTGGTGTGATGATGGAATCCATGTTAAATTTGAAAATGATTCTTGTAATGTTTTAAATTATAAATATTAATTAGTGATTTCTGCATTATGAAATGAAAATTTATACTCTGTTAACATAGATTCATTAGTTTCTGAAAATGCTTCATGGTTAAGTGTATTTCAAAATTCTTCTTGGATTTGGAATAGGTATCTAGGACACTATAAGATTCACTCCCTCTAAAAACTAACTATAAATAGTTTATTCAATGTCATACCCAATCTTGAGTTTCCAAATGATAAATTTTGTAACCCTTGTAAATTGATAAAAAAAGAAAAAATTTCTATTAAACCAAAGAAAGAAGATTCAACTTCTCAACCTCTCAAACGTTTTCACATGGATTGGTTTGGACCATATAGTGTCTCTAGTATAAATGGGAATCATTTGGTTTATGTTCATGTAGATGACTAGTCTAGATATACTTGGACATTATTATTAGCTCAAAAAAGGAAATCCTACACTAATTTTACCAAATATGACAAAACTGTATAAAATCATTATGGAGGTAGAATTAAATAATTAATAACTAATCATTGTTGTAAGTTTTATATTCTTGATTTTGAATATTGTTTCTCACGAAATGGTTATCTTCATAATTTCTCCTCCCCTAGAA
Source organism: Viscum album (assembly GCA_963277665.1). Lineage (NCBI taxonomy): Eukaryota > Viridiplantae > Streptophyta > Magnoliopsida > Santalales > Viscaceae > Viscum > Viscum album. The sequence goes on from OY728126.1 coordinate 481,223,107, forward strand.
CACCTCAACAGAATGGAGTTTTAGAAAGAAGTCATATAACCTTGCATGAAAATTATAGAACCATGATTACTAAATATGGCATACCTATTTATGTTCGGGATGAAGCTGTAAATATAGCATGCTAGATTATCAATAGAGTGTTTATTAGACCCATCATTAAAATAACTCCGTATGAGTTATGGAACAATATAAAAAAATAAGCTACATCAATTTTTTTGGTAGCAATTTATTTATCCATAATACTAAGTACAATATTGATAAAATTTCATCCAAGAGTGAGGAAGGATTATTTATTAGATATCAAATCTCTAGTAAATCTTATAGAGTGTTTAATAAAAGAACTAAATTTGTAGATGAATCCGTCCATGTAAAATTTGTTGAAACACACTGAAGTGAGCCTAAGAACTCTCTAGAGAACCTTGAGGATGATGTGTGAAATTTGTAAATCAATAAAAATTCCTCTAACCATCCTATAAAGAAATCTGTAAAAACATTCAGTTATGAGAATTCTTCATATTTTAATCATAATAAACCTAAACCTGTTGAAGAACCTGAAAACAGTATTCCTTCTTTTTCTAGATATTTTATAACTCATAAGAACCATCCTTTAGATGTTGTTTTATAAGATTTATATAAATGAACTCAAACTCGATCTTCTCTTAGAAATCATGTTGAACATCAATTCTTCTTGTCACAACTTGTACCTAACCACATTAATGATGCTATCAATGATGAATTTTGGGTGATGTCTATTCAAGAAGAACATAACCTATTTAAAGGAACCAAGTTTGGAAACATGTTGACAGACCTAAGACACATTTACCAAAGGCAATAAGTCGGTGTTTAGAAATAAAGTAGATGATGTCGGTAACATAGTTAGAAACAAGGCTATATTGGTTACACAAGGATATAGTCAATAAGAATAGATTTACTCTGAAGAAACCGTTTCACGAGTATATAGACTTGAAGTGGTCATAATTTAGCTTTAATATGCAGGACATTTGAATGTAAAACTATATCAAATGGATTTTTAGTGTTCAATCCTAAATGGGTATAGAGTTGAGGATGTGTTTGCTGAGAAACCCCCTGGGTTTACAAATACACATTTTCCAAATAATGTCTTAAAATTATCAAAACTTTTATATGGTTTAAAAAACTCCATGTGATTTTTATGAAAGATTAAGTATATTTCATATTTACAAATGTTTTACAAAATGAATAGATAACCCTACTATTTTTATAAAACAATTTTCCAATGATATTTTAGTAGTCCAAATTTATGTTGATGAAATTATCTTTGGATCATCAAGATATTCTTTATTTATTGAATTTTCTAAAATGTTGAAAAATGAGTTTGAAATTTGTTAAATGGGGGAAATAAAATCCTTTCTTGTATTTTAATTCATTCAAAATAATGATGGTATTAATTTAAATCAATGAAACTATAGGTGAGATGTTCTAAAATGTTTTTTTTGATCATAATAAAAGTAGTTACACTTCACTGAGTACTACTTGTTAGTTGGATCTTGATGATGATAGAAAATCTATTGATAAAACAAAATATAGTGGAAATATTGGAATCCTACTCTTATTAACTACTATCCAACCTTACATTTTGTTTACTGTATTTATGTGTGCTCGTCTTCATGAAAATAATAAGGAACCACATTTAAATGATGTTAAGATAATTTTCAAATACCACATGTATACACCCAATATAAGACATTTCTATCACAGATAAAATAATTTTAGTTAAATTTTTATTCTGATGCTGACTTCGGTGGTTGTAAGTTAGATAGAAAAAGCACCTCTAGAATATGTCACTTATTAGACATGTCACTAGTATCAGGGTGTAGTAAGAAACAAAAAAATTGTTTCATTATGTGCTTCCAAACATGAGTACATAGCTACTAGTTTTTTTTGTACAAAAATTATTTGGATGATACACACATTACTAGATTATGGATATCAATTCAGGCATGTTACTATAAATTGTGACAATACAAGAATAATGGAAAAACTATTGATGTAAGACATCAATTTTTGAGAGATCATTAACAAAAAAGTTATATCACTTTGGAATTCATTGGAACTAAATATATACTCACTAATATATTCACCAAAACATTAAATTATTAATGAATATATTACATTGTACATGAATTGGTAATGATAAATCATAGGTAGTAAGTGTAATATTTCACAACATATTGTTCACAAGTCACTGTAATAATATTATTGTCCAATTTTTATAGTTCTATAGCAGACTGTCTCAAACAATATGGTCGAACAGTTTTAAAGTCACAAAGTTTTGGTTTCACCATGAACTCCAGTTACTGTCTCCCTGAGAAATCTAGATAGGATCTTACCGTTAAATCCAGTTTTGGTCTCACCGTAAAATTCTGTTACGGTCACATCATAAAGATGCTTTATCATTTTATTTACATATTATAAATCGTATCATGGTAATTAATTATTTTATTCCTTTAATTTCCCATGCTATTGATTTTGTGATGATTGATATACCTAAATGATAAAAACAAAATATGTTTCACTCCTTTCTTCAACCGAGCTCTCTTATCTCAACCCGTAACCACTCTTTCATCCTTTATCTGTCTCTCGAACAGTCGTTGAATTCCCATAATTAAATTACCATTGTCATCAACTCCTAAGAAGTGTATATCAAAGAAGAAAATGAATATATCACTGATGATATCACCCAAAGTTCCGTTGAATCCGATCATGGTGAACATAATTGTGGTACCCGAAAAGTAAATTTTCCCCAAGTGGCTGATGTCAAGTAAGTCTATACTATTCAATTTACTAAGGGAGAAAGGATGGATGGATTGGTTTTCAAATGAGGATAGGAAGATTTACACAAAGATAGTTACAATGTTTTATCTGTTTGTTCAGTTCTCTTTTGATACAGAAGATGGTTTTGTTGAGAGAAGCTAGATCAATGGCTAAAGATATAACTTTTCATTGAGTTTTTGGGATATTTTTCTAACTATAACATGTGAGGGAAGTTTTGAGGAATATCAAAGAAGTACTCCACATCCATGGGAGAAATTTATTTTAGAAGAATACTAGTAAAGAATAACTGGAAATGAAACAAGGAGAAGAGAAATAGATGTAATTCCCCGGCCCCAGCTACCCAGAGCCGGTGCATTATTTTAATACATTTTCATGATTTCAAGGAATCATATCCTGAAAGACTGATTAGTTTTGCAGTCTTATAAAATATAATACATACATGAAAATTACATTACACATTAGAAAATAAAATAAAAAAAACGATCTGTTGAAAATGCCATTAATCCTTTATTATTACCATGTTTATCAATCATAAAATACTTCTTCACATCCTGGTAAAAAAACATAGAAAGGGGTGTGTTCATTTTTTCAGTAAGGATAACAATAGAGCAGAAAAATTCATAAATCATCATAAAAATTTAAGGAAATTTATTAGAATAAAAAAGTATACTTTTAAACATAAACATCCACACAATATGGAAAAGATAAAATCAAATAATGCCATTTACTTATTCACATGGATATTCTACTAGTCGAATAATCACATGAAATATCAATATCCACTTTCCTAATTAAGAAATTCAAAATGATGGACTTTAGTTTATGTTTCAAAGCCTCGTGCCCAGACCTAGGGGCTAAATATATCCAGACCCCAACCCGAACAACCTCTATAATCGGACTCCAACCCGGAGAGCCTCTGTAACTGGACTCCAACCCAGAGAGCATCTGTAACCAGACTCCAACCTAGATACCCTCTATAACCAGACCCCAACCCGGAGGGCCTGTTGTAACCAGACCCCATCTTTCAAGTAAATCTTTTATTAGTCCCCAAACCATAACATACTTGTCCAACACATTTATCTTAAGAATATGTTGAAATATAACATAAACATTCATATTAAAACGAGGATACGAAATTCCTATAGTTTAACTATAAACCATGAATAGCATAAAGATAACTCATCCACAGTTATACATATCACAAAACCTTAAATAAAATTTGGATGATTCTTATCATAATAAATTAATATCAAACAAGTGTAAAATTTATCAAATGATGATGACATAGATGAAATAAAAAAAATTTGAGGGAAATATCTAATTTTATTTTGAAATCATTTAAAAGTCAAATAATTATAAAAAACATTTATTATTGAAAATATTCTTATAAGAATATATGGGATGCTTCAATGATGTTATAACAATAGAAAATAGCCACCCCCGCCATATAAGTTAAAAAAACATTTTTACCTTAATTTTGTCGAAAAGGTCATAAAGTACCGTATTTGGAAAATGACAGAAAGATTCCAGTCAAAAACCTATAAGGTCAAACAAGGGTATAAATGACTTTAACACATTTTCTGTTAAATATTAAAAATTTATTCAAATACATTTTTAAGAAAACACGGATGTGGATGACAAATAGGTCCCAGTAGATACTTACGTTAAAACAATCTTTGATAACAAATAGATTTGGAAATTAACCTTTACCTTGCACATTCCTTTAGTCGAGGGTATGTTTAACCTCCTGTATAAAGATTGTAGAATGTTATTAAATTAAACCGTAACCATATTAATATGTATGATATCATACATGATTCATTTATTACTTTATACTACCCATTTAATAATAATTTTAATGTGATATTACGTTTCGGGTAATAATCGCTTTCTTTATCGTACATGTTTTAACTTGTTACTCTTGATTGTATCACCTATATCATGATTTATATAAATCCAGAATATAAAACATTATTTTTGTATCATATATATTAAGAACATAAATAAGTATGATAGACGTACATATGAAATGTAAAACACCGTTTATGGAGGTGGTAGGTCGTACGTACGCATAAATGTTGTTTCCATTTTCATGTCGTATTCAACAGAACTAAGTGAATTAGATACATGTAAGTACATAAATAAATATATATATACATATATATATATATATTTATCTAGTAGAATTATTTTGGCATATATTACATAATTATTAATGATATATATTTTATAATCATCGTTGAATGGTGATCATGTAAATGTATGTCATCGCGTCGCGAAGATGGTAATCCGTACATATGCACTAGCGACAATATCATTATATTTATGGGGAAATAATATTTAATTGGATTTTATATCCGATATAATGAATAATTAACATTTTATATTAATTATTGACATCATTTATACTCATTATTATACCCATCCATATAATATAGTGTTTACATAACAGAATAGAGCACGACGTGGAGACTGTAATTTGTACGTATGCATGTATGGTGACTTTGTCATTTATATGATGGATAAAATAATGAATATGGTCGTTAAATTTTTATAATAACATCATAGTATATAAAAGACACTAAAGTAAATAATTTATAATTTATACAACAACAAAAAAGTGGATGTGGAAGATGAAATGAACTAGAAAGAGATGATGAAATATATATCATTTCTTCGGGTTATTCCTTTTGGTTTGATCAAAAGGGATCCAATGGTTGGCTTCCAGACCAATGTAATTCCTCTAGTATGAAGGGAGTAATGTTAGGAGGATATTTGGGCAGATGTTGGCCAAGCCAAAATGCTTTTGAGGTGTCAAATTAATAGAAGGGGGATTTCCCAATTATAACAGATGTGAGGGTCACTTTATGAAAATCATGAAATATTATTTTATAATAAAATCATTTTCGGCTTCTAATGACTCCAAAAAAATTATTTATATTTTAAGGTGGGTATGGGTCACAAAACATTCTACATATAGGTTTTAGATAGGTATATGTCTTCATATTAACCTTATCTTTTAGATTTAACTCTTAGTTAAATTGTTTGACATTTACCATGTCTCTTTGTATTTTTATATTATACAATTAATAAATAAACAATAAAATTCCAAGGGAACCCCAATAGGTTAATTAATGAAATAAATAATATTATTAAGGCACTTTGGCTGAACTTTATACTTTTAGGAATATTATATCAACCAATAATATAGTATTTCTTTTAAAAACTCAATTATGTCAATTTTGACATTATTTAATAAATTATTTTTATTAAGGTCCTAAAAACTTTATTACTTATAAATAAATTCATATGGTCAATCCTAACATGTCATATTAACCTCAGAAATTAGTTTAATTCAATAGAAGTCTCAAATTACATTTATTTTGATATTTATAATATAAATTATTTTAATATTTCATTATTATGGTAATTACTTCATCATCATTGTGTCATAAATAAATTTAATTATATAATGTCTAAAAATTATAAATAAAATTTCATTATGTAGTAAATCTTATTATCTTTATAAGGAATATTTATAGTCAAACTTATATTATGTATAACATTATATAAAAAATGGTTTTGTTATTAAACATTGAATTTAAAACTTTTATCTCTTATTTAAATAAAATAACAATAATTGTCTTATTCTAATCCATGTGGACCAAATGCGGTCATATTTTATTCCTACGGATGTTTCTGTCAAAATATACTCATCCAATAGAATTATGACCAGTGTTTGGGTAATTATGGTATCATTTTTACCCTTAATTACCCTATTTACTTCTAACCTTGGTAAATAAAAGTCAAAAGTTATTATTCACAAAAAATTATTTTCATCTTATTGAAACACATTTGACTTTCTGATATTAACTCTGTATCTTGGATTTTTTCTATTCAACTCACTAAAGTGGTAAAATTACGTTTTATGCAGATTTGAAAACGCTCCTAGGAGGTTTGTAAAAGAAGGTAAAAATATCGATAAAATTTTATATATCTACACTTTTTATAAAATGAATCCAATGAATTAAATTGAACATATATAGGTATTATATATATATATTGAATTAAAATAAATTAAAATAGAATAACTAATTGTTTAAATAAAATGTCGGTTCTAAATTATAATGTAGTGTTTTTCACTATTCATCAAAAATTGAATGTTTTCAGAAAAATTCCAAAAAGATACCCAGAGATAATTTTGATATTTAGAATTCAAAAATAAATTCTATTTTACCAAATTAAAAACTTATAACTTTCATTTATTAATTTAAAATTAATTCCCATTTTTAAAACCAAAAAGCATGTTTTTTTAAAATTAAAAACAATGAATAGATTGACATGTGTTTATGTCTAATTTAAATGTAAAATTACTAATAATGAACTATATTGTATTAAATGACAATAATATAACCTAATTATACTTAAAAACCATTCAAATGAATAATTTAACACTATAAATTATTTCAATTAAAAAATATGTTTTCAATTAAAACATGGTATTTCTCACTATTCATCAAAATATGAAATTTATCTAGAAAAGTTCAAAAAATTTATACAAACTAAATTTTTATGTCCCTTTTCTAATGAAGAATTTAATTTCATTAAATTGAATATATAAAAGTATCAAATATTGGTTTTAAAAAAAGTTCACTCATAAAAGGCGGTAAAATTGCATCTTTTGAAAAATACATCTTTAATCTGAAAAAATGAATTTATTCTTATATTAGTTCTAAGAAACACATAATATGAATGTTAAAATTATATAGGATATATAAGATTCAAAATGAAGTTAATACTATTCATTACCGATTTTTTGAATGATTAGTTTAGTATGTTGTGGTGCGCTCGAACTTGGTGTTGCGTGTAGCGCAAGATATTGAATTACATTAATGAGGTAATGTACTATGAACTCTTGGGGTGTTACATTATCCCCTGCTTCAATAAATTTCATCCTCGCAATTTGAAATTGTTCTTCTAAAAGGATAAAAATTGAATAAATATTTTGTGGAAAACCCACATCAGAAATTAGTTTATTAAACTTTACTCTTAATTATAGGAAAAGGGAAATTAAAAAGACACCACCAAATTATGATCTCGATTAGGAGAACATTGGTGGAAAATAAAGACACATAATTGGAGGAAAACGTAAATATTTATAGGGAGTGATTGAGGTCATCAATCACAGACTAGTGTAAAATTGAGGGCCTCAAATCCATCAATCTAAGATGATGTAAATTATTATCAGTTCAACAAATTATAAGGTGTTAGGATGACACATTTTTTTAGATCCAATCTCTAAAGATTATAAATTAATTTATTCATAGAAGAAGTGGAAAAAATATATTTGATAGGTAGAGTTTCATACTTCAATTAATTACTACCACAAACACATATTTCACTCCAAAAGATAATAGAATTAGAAAATATTGCATTTATCATAATCTTATATGGTTTCAAAAATGAATTTATATTCATTTTTTAGACTGTTTAAAAAAAGTACAGTATACAAACCAGGACATCACGTAGGCCTGTGGTAGGTGATGCATCCTTGTCGCCCATCAGTTGCAGGTTCTTGTCTCACGGCCTTGCCTGCGCGACGGGTTGTCACCTGACCTCCAGGTTGTCCTTTTTATGACAATCCAATAATAATCTCAAGAAATGACTTTACCTTAAAAATAGTATCTGATGTCATACTTAATCGATTCAATCCTTTAGAATTATCCAAAATACTTCGGTCCAAACTCACAGTCCAAAATTTATAAGGAAGGTAAACACAATGAAGATACTTTTTACCACATAATAACATGTGAATAGATTCATAATGTATTCATTTAAAAAATGGTAACACCCTCTATTGATTACATTCATGCTCCCTAATTCTTTAAGAATATTGTATATAGTCATTATATCTAGAAATATGTTATAAACTCTAACAATGACGGAATAACCAAACCGTTAACCAGTTCGATGGATGTTAATAATATCCAATATAATAAATAAATCAACACTTATTCCAAAATCAATCCCTCAGTATCATGACCATAATAATGTTCTTTCTTTCCTTCAACAATGTATTTTCCAAAAAGTTTAACTTTCCATTGATTCATTTTTCGGGGTTCAACACAATCTCAAGTCCTTAATGAAATAGTACTGCAGTACAATCCTTATGTAATGCATTATTCTTATAATATATACATCATCAATACAATACTAAAATGACATAATTCATTAAAAACAACTTAATAAATATTAATCATTCATCTTCATCTTTCATAGTATCGTAACTCGATTATTATCCAATATCAGCATTTGTGCAATACTCTGATGATTTGGATAATTATTTGCGTAGTGTCCCAAATCCTTGTAGATGAAACATTGTAAATTTGAAACCTTTATCTTGCCCTTGAAATCACTTACTTAGTGTCCTTTTTCTCCACACTTATAAAAAAATCCCATTCTGTTTAAGGATTTACCAAGGTGGGTTTTTCCACAATTATCACATTTCAGAATTTCCTTCTTTAACTTATACCCTTTATCCATTTTTCTCTCTACCATCATTTCTTATCTAGATTTCCTTTAAATCCACATGACTCATAAAATTCATTACTTATTTTATTAACACATTCTATTATTTCTTCATACAATGATAATATGAGGGAGACTATTTACTGTCTAAATTTTGGCTTAACACCATGAAATATATTATCCTTCTTACTCTACGGATCATTTGTATTGCTGGAGGTCTCATTCCATCTGTTGGGCTCCATTTCAATACAATGGAATACAAATGGTTATTTTATGAATCACAATGCATAATTCAAAACTTGTAAATTAGTTAAAATGAATTGAACAGTTCATGGATATAATCCATAATCATAAAAATGTTTTCTTTGTGGATGTATATAATCAAAAAATCCTTCATAGTGGTGTCTAATAAAAATGAGAATTCTCCTGAGCATATCCCCCATGAGTGTTGTAACCGAGAGTGTAGTGAGGCCTGTTGTCGTGCACCAGTTCCCGTCTGAGTGTATCTCAAAGTGGTGTTTTTAAGATATACTCCTATGAACATCTGTCCCAGAGCCTCCTCTAACTACTCGTATCCAGACAGGGATGTATGGATTGGAAAACTAACAAAATCTAAACAGTACATAAATTCTAGTGAGTTCTTCTATACTAATTCCCAAAGTCTATCATAGGGTATTGTTCTCAAATCTATGTTTTTCTAAATCTAGTTTCCAAGGTTATTGATTAACATTCTCTGATACCAACTGTAACACCCCTACCTCAGTTACCCAGAGAAGATGCATTATTTTAATAAATTGTAATGATTACAAGGAAGCAAGTCCCGAAATACCGATCAGTTTAGCTGTCTTTGAAAATAGATTACATACATGAATATTACATTACACATTAGAAAATAAAACACAAAAAAATGATCATTTGAGAAAGCCATTAATCTCTTAGCTTAACCCTGCTTATCAATCATAAATTACTTCTTCACATCCTGGGAAAAATAAAACATAGAAAGGAGAGAGCTTAGATTCTCAGTAAGGATAAAAATATAGTAAAAACTTTCATAAATAAGCATGAACATTAAAGGCAATGTATAGGATAAAAAAATCCTTTTAAACTTAAACATTAGCATAATATGACAATGATAAAATCAAATAATTTCATTTACTTATTCACATGAATATTCTACTAGTAGAATAATCACATGAAATATCAATAGCCACATTCATAATGATAGAATGCATAATGCCATAATTTAATTTTTGCTTCAAGGCCTCTTGCCAGGACCTAAGGGCTAATAGTAACCTGACCACAACCTCGAGAGCCTCTATAATCAGACTCCAACCCGGAGAGCCTCTATAATCGGACTACAACACGGAGAGCCTCTATAACCGGACTCTAACCCGGAGGGTCTCTTGTAACCGGACCCCAACCTAGAGGGCTTACTTTTACCAGTCCCCAACCTGGAACATACTAGTCTATAACAATCATCTTAAGTAGAGGTTGAAATATAACATAAACATTCGTATTAAAAATATCATATGAAATGTCAATACCTTAACCATAAAGAATGAATTGAATTAAAATAAATCATCCACAATCAGAAATATCACAAAAACATATATACAATATGGATGATTTTATCATAATAAATCAACTTGAAACTAGAGTAAAATTTATCAAATGTTGTTGACGTAGATGAAATGAAAACTATTTGAGAGAAATATCTCTTTCTATTTTGAAATCATTTAAGAGTGAAATAATTATGATGAAATAATTTATTTTGAAAATATTCTTATATGCTTGTAAGGGAAGCTTCGACGATGCTAAAATGGTACAAAATAGATGCACCTACTCTATAATTCAAAAAAACATTCCTACCTTACTTTTGTCTAAAAATTCATAATGTACCTTATTTGGAAAACGACAGATTGATTCCTCTCAAAAACATATAAGGTCAAATATTATTATAAATTACTTTAACCAATTGTCTGTTAAATAGAAAAAAAATTTCAAATACATTTTTAGCAAAACACAGATGTTGATGATAAATAGTTTACAGTAGATACTTCTGTAATAACAACCGCAGATTATAAAGAGATTGTGAAATTAACCATTACATTGCACTTTACTTTAGTCAATTGTATGTTTATCCTCCTGTATAAAGACCATAGTACGTTAGTAAATTATACTAGAACCATATTAATATTTATGATATCATACATGATTCATTTATGACTTTATACTAACCATTTAATAATAATTTCCTTGTTAAATTAACATTTCAGGTAATAATCGCTTTCTTTATCGTACGTGTTTTAGCTTGTTTCTCATGATTGTATCACGAATATCAAGATTTAAATACTTACAGAATATAAAAAAAATTATATATCATATATATATAGAATATAAATATGTATAGTAAACGAATATATGAAATGGAAAATGCAGTTTATGGAGACGATAGGCCATACGTACACATAAACGTTGTTTCCGTTGTCATATCGTATTGAAAAGAACTAATTGAATAAGATATATGGAAGTACATAAATAAATAAATATATATATATATATATCTCTAGTAGCATTATTATTTCATATATTACATACTTATTAACGATATATATTTTATAATCACTGTTGAATGGTGAACGTGGAAATGAATCTCATCGCGTCATGGAGACGGTAATCCCTACGTAGGCACGAGCAACAATATCCTTATATTAATAGAGAAATGTTATTTAATTGGATGGTATATAATATATAAAAAATAATTAATATTTTATATTTATTATTTACATTAGTTATACTTAATATTAAACCAATCCAAATAATGAGGAGTTTGAATAACAATCTTCACCACGACATGGAGATGGAAATCTGTACCTGTGCACGTATGGTGACTTTATCATTTTTAGGATGGATAGAATACTGAATATGGTTGTAAAATTATTATAATAACATATAAGTATATATAATATATTTTATTTGTTATTTTAGAATGGAAAAAACAAAAAAAGAGGAAGTGGAAGAAGAAAAGAACTTGAAAGAGATGATGAAATATTTACCTCTTAGTCGGGTTATTCCTTTTGATTTGAACAAAAGGGCTTTATAGGATAGCTTTCTGACATCAAGAAGGCCTCTAGAAGGAAGGGAGGAATGTTGGGTGGATATTAGGGCAGGTTTTTCTTGTGCCAAAAGTCTTTGTTGGTGGGAAATAAAGAGACGAGGAAGTGCTCTTTTATGAGAGAGGTGAGGGTCACTTCAAAAAAAGCATGAAATATTATTTTATAATAAAATATTTTTTTGGTTTCTAATGGATAAAAAATGAATTATTTATAGTATTATGTGTTATGGGTCGAAAAACACTCAACCAATATGTTTTAGATAGGTTTAGGTCATCATATTAACCTTATAGTTTAGATTTAACTCTTAGTTAAATAGTTTGACATTTACCATGTCTCATTGTATTTTGATATTATATGGTTAATAAACCTACAATAGAAATACAAAAAACACCAATAGGTTAATTAATGACATATATAATATTAGTAAGTCTATTTGTACAAGCCTTTGATTTTTAGGAATATTATATCAACTAATAATACATTTTTTGTTTTAAAAACATAATTATGTCAATTTGGAAATTATTTAATAAATGATTTTTTAAAAGTCCTATGAACTTTATTCCATCAAAATAAATCCATTTGTTTAATCATAACATGTAATAGTAACCTATATAATTAGTTTAATTAATCAAAACACTCAAATTACATTTATTTTGATATTTATAATATCAATTATTTAAATTTTTTATTAATAATTTAGTTACTACATCCTCATTTTGTCATCAATAAAATAAAATTTTTAATTACTAAAAATTATAAATAAAATATAATTATGTATGAAATAATTTTTTCATTCCAATGAATATTTATAGTCAAATTTATATTATTTATAACTCTATATTAAAAATGGTTTATTTATTAAACATTGAATTTAACTCTTTTAACTATTCTTTAAAAAAATAAAAGCCATAATCAAATCCAAGTGGTCCAAAAGGGGTCATATATAATTCATAAGGTTGTTTCTATTCTAATTATACTTATCCAATAGAATTAGGACATGTGATCGGGTAATTATGAAATCATTTTTACCGTTAATTACCCTATTTTCTATTAACCGTGGTAAATAAAAGTCATAAAATACTATTCACAAAAAATTATTTTCATCTTATTGAAACCAATTTTACTTAATGATATTAACCTTGTCTCTCATATTTTTGAAATCCAACTCACATAAGCTGAAACAATTATGTTTTAGGCAGATTTGAAAATGCACCTATGAGGTGGGTAAAAGACGGTAAAAAGTTCGATAAAATATTATATATATAAATTTATTATAATATGACTCCAATTAATTACATTGAACATATATAGGTATTATATATCTATTTTTACTTAAAATAAATTAAAATAAAAAAAACTAATTACTTAAATAAAATGTCAGTTTTAAATAATAACGCAGTGTTTTTCACTATTCATCAAAATTTGAATGTTTTCAAAAAATTACCAAAAAATTACCCTAATCTAATTTTTATATTCTGAATTCAATATTGAATTCTATTTTACCAAATTGAAAACAAAAAATTTTCACATACTAATATAAATTTATTCCCTTTGTCAAAACCAAAAAGCGTGTTTTTTAAAAAGTATAAACTATCAAAAGATTGACACGTGTTTATGTCAAATTTAAATGTCAACATACTTATAATGACCTAAATATTATTAAATGATATAAATATAACCCAATTATACTTCAAAACCATTCAAATGAATAATTTAACAGTGTAAAATATTTCTTTTAAAAAAGTTTTTTTCAATTAAAACATATAAGTTCTCACTATTCATCAAAATAGGAATGTTATCAGAAAAGTACGAAAAATTTATCCAAACTAAATTTGTATGTCCCACATCTAAAGAAGAATTTAATTTCATTAAAGTGTATATATAAAAGTGTGAAATATTAGTTCTAAAAAAGTTCACCATTAAAAGGTGGTTAAATTGCATCTTTTGAAAAATATTTCTTTTATCTGAAAAAATGAATTTGTTATTATAGTATGTCTAAGAAATAAAAAATATGAATGTTAAAATTATATAGAATATATAAGATTCATAATTCAGTTAATATAATTCATAACCTCTATTTTAATGGTTACTTTAGTATGCTTTGGGGCGCTTGAACCCGATGTTGCGTGTAGCGCAAGCTATTGATTTACTTTGATGAGATAACGTACTATGAATTAATGGGGTGTTACAATAGATGCCAAGATAAATTGTGAAACTAGACATTTGTTTATGTTTGATCATAATCTAATCAGTCAACGAAAATGTGATTTTTCTACACTCAAGTATCATGATGTATTTTTGATACATTTTATGAAGAATCAACATATGATTAACCTATATCAGTATGTTATACTACATAAATGTGAGTTGATAAAGAAAACCTCCATTTCAACTTACCTATTCTACAAATGATTAATCTCAGTTATGCTTTGTGCGAAAGGGTTGGTTATACAATATATAAACTCATTAATGACTATGAATTTTTTATTTCATAAGTTATAGTCAATAGAATAAAAATAAGTTGTAATTAATGGGAAAAAGCATGGATAGAAGATAATGAGAGGGTCTAAAAAAGTTCATCCCGATTGAGCATTCATTAAGACCGAAGGAAATTTCTGCTCCTGGTTTGGAAGCAGATGAAATTGTTGACTATTCTAATAAGGACGAAGAAGAAGTATATGTTTCACCTATAGGGAAAAATGCCCTGGATGAGAATGATATGGAACCTTCTCTTCAAGTCATAATTTAGAAGGAAATACCTTTATCTAAAGAGATTGTTGATCTGGAAGATGAACATACCTCTAAAAAATAATATGTTGTTGTTTAAAGGGAAAAGTCTTTTCTATAAGAACATTTAGATGAAGATATTTCACATGAGAAAGAATGTGATTTTGAGGAAAACTTAAAGGAATATGATGTTCCTGATATTATACCATCTGCTGAAGAGAGAATGGAGTAGGCCTTTCAATTAGATAGAAAGGAATTGGCTGAGACTATTGGGGATGAAAAATTTGAAATAAATCAAAATTCTAAATATAATAGTCATGTATGAGATTCACCTGTTCTGGCAAACCATCACCCGAAAATGGAAGGCATTGAAGTGATAAATCTGGTTGATCCAAGGTCTATAGATACATGGTATAAATTCCCTAGCTATTTTAATGTGAATGATTCCATAGAATCCACACATAAATGTATACATATTTCTATTATGTTTAAATTGAAACTAGTATTTTTTCGTGATGTTAGAGCTCCAAAGGATCCTGAGCCGATCTAATCTCCTATTCTTGAACCATCAAAAGAGCCTTCATCCTTGGTATTTAAGGGTAATTTGAATGAATTCTAAGCTACCCTATTGGATGGGGTTGAAAAACTCATGAATATACAACATTCCCTTGTGAACAACTTAAGTGAAAGAGATGATTACCTATTGTTCAAAAAGATCATTTGGAATATTCATCCAAAAATGATTCATTAAATTCATGAAGTCAGAGTTTAGAAAAAAGAGCTCAGTGATGACGTGATGTTTCTCAGAGGTATGGTTTAAGATATACACAGAGTGCCAAACACAAGACTAAAACCTATTACTCATCCTATTGAGGATGTTCATGGTAAGATTCCACACGAATTAGCCTCCCTGATTAAACCTAAACTAAATTATTTAGTCGAAAATTTGGATGAAAGAAACAACCAATAATTTCAAGAGATGCTTGAGCATGTTATTGGACATAAAACATTGATTGATGAGTATAAGGGTTGTCTCCCGAAAGATATGAATCAACTGAAGTCTCTTACTTCAGCTGTTACAACATATAATACCTTTGGACAAACATCCAAACATTCCTTGGATAGTGATATGCTATGAATATTTGTTAATGAAGAACTTCAGTCGGTACATAGTGGATTTGACAAAGAGTCTCTATCAGTAGTTATCAGGAATAGTGACAGAGTTCTTGATTTCATGAGAATTCATTCCATGATTTCCAATGATTCTCAAGAAGAAATTACTAATAAGGTTGATTTCTAATTCAATAGTATATTATCTATGAAAGATATGATAAACCATTTCATGTACCATATAGAAAATCAAAAAATACCACCTCTCAATCAAGCATTCAAAACTCAAGTTCAACAGCTAAATGATTTCACTCCTTTGTTGGAAAAGTTCAGAGTGAATAAGGATGATGTTGTGAAAGAGATGAAGTATGGTGGTGAGATTATTGTTGACATTATAAAGCTATTGAGGCCTTATCTCTATGTATTGAGAACTACTATTGTGGATCCTACAGCTTCAACCTTAAGACATGATTTTCCTACATTCTCATCCTCATCCCTTTCCACTATTTCTATGTCTTCCTCTTAGGCTCTGAGTCAAATCAGACCGTTTATCCATGATAAATAAATTCATCGGTCTTCCACTGCAACTTCTATACCCACCCACTAATTTTGAATGTCTCCCACTACCTTCTCAATTAGCTGGTTCACATCCTTCTTCCACTACTACATTTGTCCCTGTGTCTTCTACTAATGTTGTTGCGAAGGGAAAAGAAAAGAGATCTGGTGCTGAAGAATAGTGAACACTATCTTATGATAGGGATCATTTTCATATTTTTTGTTGTTGCTTAATTATTTTAATGAATATTCTTTCTCATTTTAATAAAAAATTAACTTTTATTTCCTCCTCCCTTGTTCAATTTTGTACACTTTTTGATAATAAAAAATATGGGAGATACATGCACTCTAACTGCACACTAAGGGAGAGACATATTCACTAATAATAGATATCTCCCTCACATGATTTTTGATCATAAAAAATGGGGATATTGATGGAATCTTCAAGAGTTAATCATGTTTTATTGATCATAAATCATATAATATCATTAAATCTTGTTAATTGTTTTTTAATATGTCTCAAATCATGTGTACTGATGGTTAGTTTCATTAGGCTTTAAATAAACCTATAAATAATATTAATTGATATAAACAATTTTTGATTATTATAAAAATATTTACCTTTGGTCTATAATGATTTATTATATGAAGGATTAAGTCTAATTAATTTTGTGTATATTATTTCTTACGTTTATAAACAAATATTTGGCTAAGTATGACAAATCAGTAGTCTTCCACAGGTTTTGTTTTTCCTGAAAAGGATCAGTGCATCATGACCCAGACACCTTAAGCAAGACACTATAAACATCCACCATGACCCAGACACCATGACCCCAACATCGTGACTAGATATTGTGACCCAAACACCATGAACCAGACTCCATAACCAGTTTCAGATCTGTTTGAAGTATGTGACTCTAGTTACTTTCCAAGACACTGCTTGATGTTAGATAAAGAATCAGACACCATGATCCTAACATTTCATTTTTTATTTATGTTCCTAATTGCTATAAAATTATTTCATAATGCCTATCTCACCACTCAAAGGAATGGAAGAAGACACCATTTCGTGGTTACATCATTTCTATGTGACATTGTTTCTAGATAGACTGTGAAAAAATTCGTTAATACAATTTCTCATTTGCAATTTAATTTCTAATCATCATATTTGAGTCATTAAATTTAATGACATAATTATTATTTATTTTTAGGCATGTCACATGATAGTATGAGGTACGAGGTACGGAATACATCCATCTTGTTTGATCCAACCCTTACACTCCAACAATAAAAAAGATATGTGGCCCATAAACAGAAGGGTGTGATAACAAAGAAGCAAAAGAATACTTGAGAAAATAACGAACACATGCATTGAGAAACATTTGATGAAAACAAGATGCATTCTATAATCCAAAACCTGAGATACCATATATCATAGTCATGAAAATCATCACAATACCAACTCCATAAAGAACATGAGCCAGATCAAATCGGAAATAAGAGCCTATGAATTGCGATTATCTTTTTCTCATAAGTGGACTCAATTCATACATATTATTCATCCTATACGTCCAGAGCTACCAAGACTAACACTTAGTGAACTTTTAACCTTATCTCATCACATTTTCTCTATTGTGTATTTTTTATAGCTATCGAGCACTGTGTGTGTGTATGTATATAAAATAAAAATCTCTCTCTTTAATTAAAATAGATGATATAATATATCCTTTCTCTCATATCATTTTACACTTTTTTTCTTTGAAAAATAAGTGTGGAATAGGTATATGTGTGACATGTTAGATTTTACCAATGAAGAACTATAAAAGAGGTCATGCGACAAGCATAGCCATGTGTACTATTGTTCACCCCGATCCAGGGTGTGGAACTTGTTTATTAATATAAAATTCTTGTGGGGGTGATCACCAAATGTAGTGGATTATGTATCTGCTTCAGACTCAGCCACTTTTTTATGTCCACTTTGTTGATTGATTTAGTTTTCCTTGTTTTACTATAAAGTTCAGAAATCAATAAATTTAATTTGATAGATAATCTTTGAAAGATGTTATAATTGTTTTTCCTAAGTAGAATAGCTTCGAAAATAATATTAATAACTGATATTAAGATTACTGAGAATTAA
Source organism: Viscum album (assembly GCA_963277665.1). Taxonomy (NCBI): domain Eukaryota; kingdom Viridiplantae; phylum Streptophyta; class Magnoliopsida; order Santalales; family Viscaceae; genus Viscum; species Viscum album. The sequence goes on from OY728126.1 coordinate 481,242,094, forward strand.
TAAATCTTCAAATAAGTTATTTAAATAGTCAAACATTCATAAATGTATTAATTTGATTAACTATGATTTATTTATTTTTTTGGGGAACCTTTTAAGAATAAGTTTGAAATATATATTTTTATAGATACTCAATTCACCCCCCTCTTGTGTACTCTACTCTGACCAACAATCACTACCCTTAACCATCCAACAAATTTGAAATTTTTAAAAAGGGTCAACACATTCACATTATTCATGTTTCCCATTGCGAAACACATTTATTCTCATATCTTATCATTTGACAATATTTCTCAAATTCACATTAGGCACCATTTTTTCACTTCAATTCCACATGAATTTCACAATTGTTCAAGTTCAATATCTTACATAAAACGTATTTTCACGATCATGTAAAAGATAAGACTTTTCATAACAACCCAAGATCCTAGAATGATTCATGAAATTAATCTATTGATTTATACCAGGATACAAGTCAAATCACCAAAAATCTCAACATCAATAATCAAATCACAAAACATATGAATCCTGGAATGTGAAATAACATAAAACAGTAATAGAAAATAACAATAAAAAAATTCCAACCATCTGTACATGGGTTCTCCGCCATACATGGGTAAGCTAATCCCACGTACGAGCCCATATCCAAGGATCGATGATTCATATTCTCATGTATTCATTTCACAAATAGTATTACATAGTAAGAAAATTGAAAACTATTTTCTTATATAACTTTTAACAGCCCAGTCCATCCCATGATCATTATGTTGTCTGCTTTGGGCCTAGTATGAATGATATTCCTTTCCCATGGGCTATAGCCCCCGTTATACACAAACAAAAGGACACATTATAAGAGAGGTATCCATAACACCTTATAATGGGGTTATTCATGCTCATTCTTATTTGATGTGGGATTTATACAATCCCCCAACACACTAAAGGGTCCCAATGTCCTCACCTAGACATTCAATGGACATTGACTTTAATACCACTTTAAAACAACCCATCCTTGGTGAAAAACATTAGTTCCATGACCTGGTAAATCATATGGCCTCAAGAGCACCTCAAAATATGTTAACGTCTTCCTGCTAGTCGAAAGTGTCTAATATCAGTCATCGGGGAGACTATACTCCCTTTATAATATAGTAAAACACCGGCAAAAAAGTAATTAAACAATAACCAAATATATAACCACAAAAAAATACATGAGTATCACCGGAGGACCAAAACTAAAGATAAAACAAAAAAATGTCCAATAAACATGCCATTCCAATGTATGTTCCATGTTTCAAAATGAAAAATCAAATGTATATCCACTGACGTCTGCCAAACAGGTTGCGAACCAAATCTTATTCCCTCATCCAAACTCCACCCCAACTCATCCAACAAACATTGGGCATTTTCTCTAAAAATTTCCAACATCCATGAAATATTATTTTCCAATGATCAGGCATCCAGAGTAGGGTGTGAGTACATCTCAGTAGGCCACCACACAGGCTGCTAAAAAAAATCTTGTCAGTAGAACGTGTATGTAGTTTTATAATGAAATAAGTTCAATTCATAAATAAATGGTTATCACATTTTAAATTAATATTTATTTGACCACATAAATCATTTGGTTCTTATAGAAATCTGTAGTTGGATAATTTCTTTTGTTCAAGCCAGAGCTCGATATTCATCCAAGGGGAATCATATATCAGAATTTGATGTTCCATTTATTTAATTAACAGTTTAATGACCATGTAACCATTAAAACTCAAAAAATATAATTACCATGTTTCTATTCATTAATTCATATATGGATTTCAATGTCACCATTAAAACTCATACAATTGAATGACCATGATCCCATTCATTATTTCAAAAATAAATTCACATTATTCCTTTAATAACATTACATTCAAATGTCCATGTAACCATTAATTAGAAAAAATAAAAATTCAAAAAATAATTTTCCAGGTCAATTATATTACTAATTCAAAAATTAGATAAACATCACTATTCAATTAGTTAATTATATATTTGACTAGTCAAATCAATTATATTACTTAATTTGATAATTAAGGAACCATATAAATTATTTTAATTAATTGAAAAAATAATTAATCACATCTATTCTATTAGTCATTTCAATAATTAACTATGCTCACCAATTTCATTATTTTTCACAATTAGATTATCGTATAATATCCCTTAATAAATTCCCCAATTAGTTGAGTATATAAATCTCAATTAATTAACTCATATTTTAAATAATAATTATACACAACTAAAATTATTATAATTAATTCATCATTTAATTATCTAAATCAATATCTCAGATCTCAAATCAATTATATGAAAATATTGTAATTAATTAATTAATTTATTATATAAATCTATATTCTCAAAATCCCCAATTTCACATCATCCTAATTAATTAATTCCCAAAATTAATTAATCCATCCAAGAACTCGAATGTTAAACCTTGAATTAAAATCCTACAATTACATTCAAGTAATTTAAATAATAATCTGGGATTTGAATTATGGACCACCTAACACATATTTGATATGGAACACCCACCAGAAAAATCCTAATAATACGAGTGACATAATGACATAAAAGGATATTTCAATAAAAAACCATGAAGAAATGTTGAATAAGTCATGATCCTTAAAATATTGATTTAGATGTACAATTCTATATCAAGATATAATAAAAGGATAATAATATCCAATTTCAAGGATGGGATAAGAGTGGATAATGAATGGGAATCTAAGTGGGATATAATCCACTTACTTGGAGTGGTGAACATATATGAGCTCAGCATTGAATCATGAATAATGGAGGCTATGAAGGCTTTGAATCCATCTTGTGATCTACAAGATAATGATAGAGGGAATTCAATTGAATGGGGGTCTATTTGGGGCGGATATTGGGGTTCAAGAATACTGGAAACTATTTATTGGGTTAATTATGTTCCATACACAGTTTTCTATGTAGGGGATCATTGATCACCCTAACTGTGCACCTAAATAGTTTGCCTATTTTTTTGTGATGCATGGTTAATCCCTAGAGGGTTCACTATTTTGAAAATATGACAGTAATCATGAAAACCCATACTATCTTGTATTGCATGGTTTGTTGTGTTGGGTCCACGGTATTCCATATATGTTTTCCAACTGTGAATTTTCTCTTTTTATTCATTTTTCTCAATATTTACCAAATAACATGTCAATGAAGAACTAAAAATGAAAATAACTCCAAATAAGTAAAGAGCTGTAAATTATCTATATTTTTTTAATTATTTGGTATTATTATGAGTCTGTGATAATTGATTATTCTCAATTATTTGGACCTATGTTCCAAGAAAAGAATTTTGAAAACAAAATTAGGAACATTTGGTAAACGTGTGGGTGGATTTTTCTAAAATTTGAACTAGTCCTCTGAATTTAAATCTTAATACATCGTTGAATCTACAGTGTTGATATTTTCTTATGGGAGGCTTCACATCGACCATAGTGGGTTATGGGAAAATATTTTTTTGGGGGGCTTTTAATATAATAAAAAAATATCATGAAAATGTTCTTTTTTTCTCTTCTGCTGTTGAGAGGAATGGAGGTTCCAATATGTTTTCAAGATATTAAATGAATTGAATCTTGGTAATTGTATCCACGATGTTGAAACATTAAATGTGGTTTATAAATGAACCACATTAATGTTGTGCAACTCAGTTGATTCTTACCTATATTTAATTGTATCTCAGGCATGGTATTTTTGTTGGGTGTGAGGAACCTTTGGTGAAATACCATGACACAATCCATTAAAAGATGATGAAGGCTTGGGCAATAATGAACAACGATCGATGGGGTCCAGTGTCATCATCAAACACAGAATATTTTTCCACCACGACAACTTCTCCAAAAAATATCTTGGTAGGGGTTTTATTAATGTTTTTCTATGAGGAATTAAATTTCTACTACTTGTTAAGATTTTAATGCAGTTGGTGAGGTCTAAACTAAGAAGGCTCGGACCCTCTGCCACATTTTTCATGTCGAGTTTTTCTAGGGAAAATCTGACAACACGGCAGAACCTTGATTACATAAGCCGCACAGAAACGATGGCTTCCTGGGAGGCCCATAGGCAGAGTGGAAGGGAAAATGTACCACTGATTCTCACCCAGTGGTCCACGATAGTCTAACATGAACAACGATACCATTGACCTATGCCAGCCAGCAACAGTAGTAGCCATCACACGTCTACTGTGGAAGGAAGCGGCACCGCTTAGAGGAATGGAGGATGGTTAGGGTGGCCGGTAATGGCTGACCGAGGTGGTGGTGAGGTGGCACACCATCGCACGCCGTTCTAAGTAAGTCACAGCTTCGAAGCTGTGGTGGATGGGGAAATACTCCTTGTGGGACCAGTGGACGTCCAGGGCAGTTCCACCTGGCATCGCCAACTAAAGATTTGAATGAATCACTGATCTATTTAGGAAATATGGGGAGCGACACCCCTCCCCACATGGTCCACCAAGTGGGTGCTTCACCATGTAGCGGTTCGGACCTCCCGGAGGGTGGTTCCCAGCCGAAGTGGGTTAGGCCTATTAATGTCAGGCTATGTCGGACCTGTACAAGGACCCCTTTTGGGCCCATTTTCCCTTAAGGAGGTGTATCCTGTGAACCAGACATCTGTTTGAATAAACAACTATGGGGCTTATATTCATGGGGCCAGATGGTCCTTTTTGGGATTCTCCACATGGGTTTTCGAGAAATATGGATTACAGTTTGGCTAGATCGTACCTGAATCAAACAAGGCCCTTGACACTAAAATTCATATAACTCAACGATCGGGTGTCTATTAGACATGTTGTCTATATCATTGGAACCCTTAAAATATGATGGTCCATTCATTTACAACATAGTAGAACTTCATATATATTTAGGCATGATCGATATCCATAAGAACAGAAACTACACAACCTATGCACACTAGGTGAGGGGAATCTTGTGGCTGGCTATCAATTGTAGAGTGACACTATGTGGATCTACATTATAGAGACCCTATGTAGATCATCATTATAGAGACCATGTGTGGATCAGAATTATAGAGACCCTATGTGGATCAACATTATAGCGACCTAGTGTGGATCAACATTATATGGACCATGTGTGGATCAACATTATAGTTACCATTTGTGAGTCAGCAGTATAGATACCTAGTGCAGATAATCATTATAGTAACCCAGTGTGGATCAGCACTATAGCGACCATATGTAGATCTACATTATAGAAACCATGTGTGGATTAGAATTATAGTGAACCTCTCTATATCAACATTATAGATACCCACTGTGGATAATCAATATATCTACCCTATGTGAATCATCATTCTAGCGACCCTATGTGGATTAACAGTGCACGACCCGATGAGGACTAGCCTTAGAGCATCCCATCGTGGATCAGTGACATATGACCCTATGCAGATCATCAATGGAAGAATTTATCTATTGTTCAGTTGTGGAACTTCCGATGGAATAAAATGATATTTCATAAGACTAATCAACTTTATTCGTGATATCTGAGTTATATACCTGCTTTGAGCTGAGTCTTTTTCTTTGTTCTTTGTGATTGAAATATGACTTATGGGTTATCCTTTGTGGAAGTTTGAGAGGCCTTTGGGGGTCTTGGGGTCCCTACTAGGAATTTTTATACTCACCCAATCATAGGAATCAGCCGAACATTATCGTTTATTCCTCCAACGACGAGAAGCTTGGCAGAGACATTAGAAGACAAGACCATGTGGTACACAGAAGTGACTTGTTGATGTGGTGATTTTTGGAGACAATTTGTACCTACCCTTTAGGTAGGATCCTGGGTGGAAAATATTGGGAGATGTTTTCTATTGTATTTGTATCTTATCAGTAAATATTTTATTCTAGAACATTTAAATTTATTAAACACTTTTACTACAGCAGTGTTACAATTGGGTTTTCATATTTTCATGTTCTTGCTCTGTGTGAATGTAGATTTAAAGTAAATTCCATTCCACGTTCATGGACATGCCATTCTGGTTCTAGTAACCAACCCGTGGAAAATGGAAGGCAGTCTTAGGTTAGTCACAATATAGGCCCTAGGGGATGGGTCGTGAAACAATGGTATCAAAAGGAGGTTCAATCGAAGAACTTGGACTCAAATATTTTCCAGGGAGCAATACTGTTATGTGTTTTGAATGTGTTTTTCATTTCGGAGAGTACAGTGTTCGTATAGTGGTCGATGTATCCATACATCACGATCCTGAATTCTGATTTCAATCGCTGTTCACAAAAACACTGATTTTGTGTGTTTTAAAAATGTTTTACTTTTGATCTCATTTGTGTAAGCTCACAAATAATAACATTTTGACCATGTCACACCTGTTTCTTTTTAGGATTCCACCAAGAAGAGAACAATACATGATACCATTGAGATTCATGATGATGGCCCGCTGAGCGATGACGCTTCGACAAAGGGCTATTTTACTATGTTGGCACCTTCTGGTGGTGTACCAGCAACACCTCCACTCAGAGGTCGGTAGTCGCCACCATCACCACTAGCAGGCATTGGATGCCGACTGACCATGTTGCACAAGTTTCAGTGGTTGTGGGCTTTGATGTTTCATGGGGAGACACAAACCCAGGTAGCTGAGACTCACTAGAGGATATGGCTAGATTTTTCCACATAGTTGGAACAACATCAGTATAATTGGTTATCCTAGATTCTGTAAGTTTATAGGTCATATCTGGGAGATGGTGGAGTCTGACACATAAGAAGCATGAGGAGGAGACACTCAACCGGTTGGACTTTGAGACCCTCTTCATGGTACAGTTCGTACTAATGACTTTATGCTGAGTGCCTATCCCGGAGCTATTGTAGTTAAAGTAGGGTGGCCTATCAGTGGCCCTGTACTTCTATAGATTCCTTGACCTATCGTGCTACTCCACCGACATGTTATGCATCTCTTTCTTCAGGGTCCAGACCATTGATCAGGGTATCTGATGGGGGATCATAGCGTCAATGGTATCGGTCAACATCCTGACATAGGATAGAGTGCACAAGAGAGCACTATTGGTGGAGAGCTTCTTGTTCGAGTAGGTACAGACGGTGAGTGCCACCATCGGACGACAGGTAGTCATGACATCTACAGGAGGTAGTAGGCTAATGAAGTAGAGGACTAGGTGGGCCATACCTTCTTGAGGGAAACAACCAGATGTAAGTCCAGAGTTGTGGAGATCGCGAAGTAGAGGGGGAATATGGGAAGAATGTTGTGCTTGACGTGCGGTAGGCAAGGCCAGATGGCTCATGACTTCCCAACCCGCAACAATGAAGATCAGAAGATTATCGAGGGACCACTGAGGTAGTGGCCATAGTTCGAGCGAGGGGGGCTGTATGGAAGCACACATGGAAGAGGAGATGGTCATGTTGCAGGTATTCAGAGACAGTTTGGGGTTCTACCCCCAGCAACCCCAGGTGGTCCACCCCAACCATAGAAAGAAGGTGGAAATGGGAGATCTCAGCTTCAGGTAGCAGAGGACTATAACCACGTCACTCCAAATATTGATAGAGGTACGATATATGTATATTCCATCCTAGATGTAGTTTATATAGATACAGGTTCTGGTCACTCTTTTATTTGCACAAAACACATTTGGAGCTCAAAGATTTTGATGTAGCCATTGGCTCGATCTCTTCTATTAGAGACTTATGCGGGATAAGATTCGACGATTACACATTCGTGAATGCAGTGTGAGCTTATTATAGGAGGTTAGAAATTTTGCTGGGATCTCTTAGTACCAGTGTTGAGGCCTTAAGTAGTCGTCTTGTGTAAGGAATGGATATCCATAGAATAAGATCACATCAACTATTTTATGTGCAAAGTGTGGTGTCCTTGTGAGGATGGGATCATGTTTTCCTTCACCGGTGAGAAGGGAACCATTTCAAAAATATATATATACTCAGAGAAGGGTCCAGTCTATCACTCATCAGTTGGATAGCCTAACCCAAAGATATGATGACGTGAGGAGTCCAAGTAATCATGTAGTGGTGGACTAGTATGCAGATGTCTTTTCTATTCATGTTCTTGGACTACCTCCTCATAGAGTGGTAGAGTTCTACATCAATCTGTACCCCAAGAAAAAACCAATATCTACCCATGAATATTGGATGGCTTCCGCTGAGCTTCCTGATTTTTGTGTACAGTTTGAGGACTTGCAGAGGAATGGGTTCATAACACCAAGTGTTTCTCCTTAGGAATCATCGATTTTGTTTGCCAAGAAGATGGATGGGAGTCTGAGGATTTGTATTGAATATCAGCTCCTGAACAAGGAGAACAAGAAGAACAAATATCAACTCCCTAGTAATGATGATATATTTGTGCATCTTAATTGATATTGATGGTTTTCGAAGATACATCCCAGATCAGGCTATCACTAGCTCAGGGTATTGGATGAGGACATACTGTAGAGGGCCTTTATATGTTGGTATGTAAATTATGAGTTCATGGTAAATCCCATTCGGCATGACCAATGCTCCCAATCTGTTCATTGGGATCATAAATAGAATCATCCATCCTTTCCTCAATAACATCTTGGTAGAATTCATTGAATACATGTTGATATACTCGAAGATATAGGAGAAGAAGCACCACACACACCTATAGATAGTTTTGGATTCAATCTGAGAGAACTGACATTATTTTAATCTATCTATTTTCTTGTTCTAGATACAAGAATTCAACTTACTTGGGATGATAATCTTGTCGGATAGAGTGGTTGAGGATTCGAAGAAGATAAAGGCAGTGCTTTCCTAGGATCCACCCAGGAGTGTGATCAAGGGGAGGAGTTTCCTAAGATTGGACGGATACTAACAGAGGTTCGTACATGACTTCTCCAGGCTAGTGGAACCCTTGTATGCTTTGATAAAGAAGGGGGGACTTTTTTACAGTGCATATTTGGAATTAGAGTTTTATATAGTTGAGGCAGAGATTGATGAGTGAACCCATATTGAGGCTACCATAACAGGGTGTTGGGTATGTAGTCTATTGTGACACATCAGGGTTTATAATAGGATTGGTCCTGATGCATGATTGAGTAGTGATCACCTACAGATCACGACAAATAATAAAGCACGAGAAGAATTATGCTCCCCATGACCTGGATTTAGCAGCATCTATCTTTGCACTAAATATGTGGAGGAACTACTTGATAGGTGAATTGTTTAATTTTTACTATAAATACAAGAGTCTTAGGTATATATTCTCACAGAAGGACCTAAAACTAAGACATTAGTGATGGTTGTTGTTCCTCAATTACTATGACTTTAATATAGTATACACTCCTATGAAGGGGAATGTAGTTGTAGAAAAACTCAGCAGGAGGATTGGTCTATATTTTCTGAGTGAGGGAACAGAGCCACTAGCTATGTTGTATATATCCTTTGGGGATAGATATGGAGAATATTATATAAAATCTATGATAGTTACTCCCCCACTCCTTCAATGAGTCTGAGAGGCACATCTTGGGGACATAGACTATGAGGCCCGACATGCACAGATATCCTCAAGACAAAATCGTGATGGATTCTCAGAAGCTGGGGAGCATGTCGTTCTCTTCAGAGGATGCACCATGGTACCAGTGATGCTACAATAAGAGGTGTTAAGGGGGTTCCATAAATTTCCTTTAGTGGTACATCCTTGAGTGGAAAAGATGTACCAGGACCTCCGGTGTTAGTACTTGTGTCTAGGGATGAAGAATGAAATGGAATTGTTTGTATCTCGATGCCTCAATAGTCATCAAGTGAAGGCCAAGCATCATGTATCAGCTGGATTATCACAACCACATGAGGTACCGGGGTGGAAGTGGGATGGTATCTCAATGGACATTGTGACATGGCTACCACCTAAATCTAGGGGCCATGATTCCAAATGGGTGATCATTGGTCGGCTCACCAAGTCAGCCCACTTACTACCCATCTGAGAGCAACAATCAGTAGAGAGCATGAGACATATTTTTGTACATGAGATTGTATTACTTTACAGGCTTCCATCGATGATCATATCAGATCGTGATTCTCATTTTATATCCCATTTGTGGAATGGATTATATGAGGAATTTGGGACACACCTACGCTTCAACATAACCATTCATCATCAGATATATGTTAAGATGGAGTAGAATATTTAGACATAAGAGGACATTCTTTGTGATCGTGTCCTTGATATTGGTTGTAGTTGGTAGGACCAACCGCCACTGGTGTAGTTAACATAAAACAACAGTTATCACTCCACTATCTAACTTGATGTGTTTGAGGACCTATATTGGAGACCTTACAGGTCATCGCAATGCTAAACAGACCTAGGGGAGTCTTATGCTGATAGAGGATGGAGACCCATGGAGTTCGAGGAAGGGGACCATGTCTTCCTATGAGTCTCAACAATATGATAATTATGAAGGTTTGGATGGGGTGGAATGCAAACTCTGAGGTTAATTAGAGACTTCTATATCCTCAGTAGAGTAGGATAGGTGGCTTACTGTCTAGCTCTTCCCTGACATATGCAACGAGTGCATAATGTGTTCTATGTGTCATAGCTGAGTAGGTACGTGCCGGATCCATCTCACGTTATCAACTTGGGTGAGATGGAAATCGAGGATTGGGAGGCATTTGCAGAGTTTCTTGTGAAGGTAGAGGACTGAAATTGGCGAGACCTTCGTGGGAAGTTGGTTCCACTTGTGCGATTTCATTGGAAGCATGGGAACCTCCAAGAGAGATCATGGGAGAAAGAGGCTTAGATACAAGATCAGTACCCCCATAGGTGCCCCTATTTTTGTTGTAGATTTGAGGGATGAAAATCTCTAAGGTGAGGAAAATGTAAAGACCCATAAATTACATTTATATTTTCTAAAATTATTTTTAATTATTATGATTCTATGAAAATTGATGGAGATCGATTCTGAAGCTGGGTGTGCCGGGAACGAAATTTTAAACTTTATTTATGTACTTTCAGTAAATGTGTGGGTGGCATCTTCTTTATTTTAAATCAGTCCAATAAATTGAAATTTTAGGACACTTTTTATTCCGTAGTGCTGGGATTCTCTTAAGGGAGGCTTCACTTAGACCGAATTTCATTTGGGAAAAGCTAGTTTTTTGGGATTTTAAAACAATAATAAAATAATATGAAAATGTTATTTTCTTTTCACTCCAGCGGTTGAGCGGTGTGGTGGGACCACTGAGTTGTTATGACATTTAATGGATTGTTTCATAGTTTTTGTAAACAATACATCGAAATATTAAATGAATTTCATAAATGAACATCATTATTGTTGTGTAAAATGGTTGATTCTTCTGTCTATTTAATTGAATCTTGGGTGTCAGATTTTGTTATGGCTGTGAGGTACCTCTGGAGACGTATTGTGAAACCTTCCACTGATGAAGGATGAAATCTTGGGCGGAAATGAACTAGGATCAGCGAATGTCATTGACTCCATCAAACGTAAAATCTTCTTCCACCATCTCGACGTCTCCAATGAATCTTGAGGTAGGGTTTTAATAAAGTTTTCCTTTGATGATTTAAATTTGTAACGCCTGATTTGATGTTATTGTAGAGGGTGTGGAAAAAATGAACAAGGATCAAACCCTCTGTTGCTTCGTTCTTGTATCTTTCTTCCTTGTAAAATCTTAATACACAGAATATACTTGAATCTGGAAGTCATGCATGTAACGCCCGGACCCCAGTTACCCAAAGTTGGTGCATTATTTTAATACATTGGAATGATTCTAGGGAATCAATTCCCAAACAACCGATCAGTTTATCAGTCTTGGAGAATATATTTCATACATGAAGTTCAACATTACAAATTGAAAAAATACTATAGTAATTTATTCCATTAGAAACGTCCTCACCTCCTAGATTATTCCTGCAAGTCACTCATAACTAACTTATTAAGATCATGGGAAAATAAAACATTAGAAAGGGGTGAGCTCAGATGCTCAGTAAGGGTAAATAATTTATTGGATGATATAATATTTTAAGGTAAAATGTTTAACAAAACAAAATCCTTTTAAACATAAACTTGAACAAAATATGGATAAAATAAATCAAACATTACCACATAAACATGCACATGGATATTCTACTAGTAGAATAAACACATGAAATTACTAATTTAATAATGAGAGAATGAATAGTACTATACTTTAATTTCTATGTCATGGCCTCGTGTCTGGACCTATGGGCTAACTGTATGCAGACCCAAACACAGAGACCCTCTGTAATTGGCCTCTATCCCGGAGAGCCTCTATAACTGGAATCCAACCCGGAGAGACTCTGTAACTGGACTCCAACCTGAAGGGTCTACTATAACTGGACCCCAACCCAGAGGGCATATTTTTAATAGTCCCCAACCCAGAACATACTAGTCTAACTCATTCATCCTAAGAAATGTTTGAAATATAAAATAAACATTCGTATTAAAACTAGCATACGAAATGTCAATACTTTATCTATAAACCATGAATCATATAAAAATAACACACCCACAATAAAAAAGATCAAATTTTATTTAATACAATATGAATGATTTGTATCATAATAAATCAACTTCAAACAAGTTTTAAATCCATTAAAAGATGTTGACATAGATGAAAATGATTAGTAAAATTCTTTGAGAGAAATACCCCTTTTTCATGAAATAATTTATAATTATCACAATTTATAAAGGAAGTAATTTAAAAGTGATTTTTGAATCAAACAGTACCATAACACTTTGAAACATTTTAAATTAATTATAATTTCAAAACATTCATGTCCATATAAATAAATCCTTATAATCATTTTGAAAACATGGACACTAATTAAAAGGGTTTAGGAAGATAAATCTTTAAAAAATTAAAAATGATTATATAGTTAAATAGAACCTCCCAAAAAACCATAAAATATTCCTTTTGAAATCATTTTTATAAAATATGGGTATCTATGATAAGTATGTCCCATAAAATACATACACATGAACAATCTCGGATAATAATGAGATTGAGGAAATAACCCTTACCTCGTTGTAATCATTCGAGCCATATGAATAATAGTCAATAAACACCAAATGAATCATATAATATCATGAATATTAAGAGAATCATGATAATATATATCAAATGGCAGTAAAAAATACACCACATGCAATAAATTAGTGGTGAAGAATGGAAATCTCATGGAATTAAAAGTGAGATAAGAAACCCCTTAACATGTGTCTGACTTGACTTGCTCTTATGTTCCTTGTTCTTCATGAATAATAAACTTAAGTTAATTTATAATTTATTAAGAATATTTAAGATTTTATAATTCCTTTTACATCACTTTTTACCTTGCTGTAACAATTAGTTAATTACTTGAGTTCATATCGGACATTTTGTCGATGTTTGGAAATTGAGTAAAAAATGAACTTGTTATAATTATAAAATGTCCATGTGGTCAAAATTACATTATCTATAGAATTATATTACTCATTTATATTTCATATATATCCTATATATCCTGAATATATACGTATTTATAACAGTACATAAAATTTGGAGATAAGAAATGAAATGCACCTTTCATGGAGACGGTAAGTCGTACGTACGCATGAATGCCACTTTCATTTATATTTTGTATTTTAATTGAATTAAAAAATAATAATACATTGGTATATTATAATTAAAGTATAATATAATATATAATATAATTAACTCAATATATTATACACCCCACATACGTCATTAACAAGTCATGTCACATTGTGGGGGAGATAGTCTGCACTTCCTCAAATGAAATTATCGCGTTTTACCCATAATAGAAACCATAAATGTATGATATAAATGGAAAATACATAAGAAAAAGATAAAACATAAACATAATATATATTTCATATATAAATAGAGTTCCATCTTAATGTCCACCATGACAGGGGGTAGGAGATAATCAAACACTCATCGTTTCATGAGGCGTTAGTTTTCCAACCACAGATACAATATGTTATTCAACCATTAGATAAATGTATCTGTAATTTTAGTTAGAATACAACTCATAAAAACATCCCAGTATATTTAGGATACTACTGTTTTCATAAAATAATGGAATAAAAATTGTTTAGGGGGGTTGGAGAAGTAAAATAATACAAAATAAAAGAAAAGAATTTAAGAGAAATCATTACCTTTAATTTGGGTAAATTCCTTTAGATTGAACCAAAAGGATTCTTTGAAGTGACATCTGCCTAAGTTAAGGCTTCTAGGTGAAATATATGGATTGTGAGAGCTTATTTGGGCATGATTTTGAGGAGCCAATGGGCTTGAGAGGTGTGTAAAATGGGTTAGAAGTGGTGTCCTTTTATAAGGGGGAGCAGGTTCTCTTTTGGAAAGTGTGAATGTATTATTTTATTAGATAGTGATATTTAGTTTCTAAAGGTCCAAAACTAATTATTATCAAAGATTATATAACTCTTGGTCGAAATAAAATCATCCAATAAGAATTCAATAGGTTTTTTATATAGTTTTAATATTAATAATCTTATTTATTTAAATCATTTATTAATGAGGTAAATAATACATCATTATTGAGTAAAAAATAATTTAATTTATATGAAATAAAAATATTATAAAAAAATACCATAATGTAGGAAAAAATTTTAAATTTCCAATTAATATTTATAGTCAAAAAGATGATTTATATCACCCAATGTAAAAATTTATTTACTAAAAGATATTTGTTTTTGTCATTTTTTCAATTACTTTAAGTAAATTAAAATAAAGTGTCATTATAAATCATATGTGGCTCTATGGGGTCCCAAAATCAACCCAATGATTCCCATGGTCGGACATGACTCATCCAATAAGGTTAGCACATGTGTTAAGATAATTTTGTATAATTATAAAATTCTTTTTACCTTGAATTACCAAATAGACCTTTAACGGCGGTAAAAAAATTTCAAAACATACTATTCACCAAAAAATATTTTCATCTTATTGAACCATATTTTAATTAATATTTTTTGTGGTGTCCATATGATTTTTGAAATTTGACTCACAGAAGTGGTAAAATTATGTTTTTTGCAAATTTTCAAATACTCTTAGGAGGTGGGTAAAAGATGGTAAAAAGTTCAATAAAATTTTTATATATCAAAACTTATTATAAAATGACTCCAATGAATTATATTGAACATATATAGGTATTATAAATCTATTTTTACCTAAAATAAATTTTAATAAAATAAATAATTATTTAAATAAAAAGTCGATTTTAACCAATAACTCAGTGTTTTTCACTATTCATCAAAAATTGAATGTTTTCAGAAATATACCTAAATTTTACCCTCATAAAATTTTGATATTATGAATTCAAAAATTATGTCTATTTTACCAAATTAAAAACATATTAGTTTCATTTATTAATTTAAAATTAATTCCCTTTTTCAGAACCAAAAATCATGTTTTTAAGAAATAATAACTAAGAAAAGATTGATACTTGTTTATGATCAATTTCAAAGTAAAATTATTTAAAATGAATAAAAATGGATTAAATAGTAAAAATATAATCTATTTATAATTCCAAACCATTAAAATTTATAATTTGACACTACAAATTATTTTGATTAAAAAGTTTTTTCAGTTGAAATATAGTATTTTCACTATTCACCCAAATATGAAAGTTATCAGAAAAACATAAAAAATTTATTGAAACAAAATTATTATGTCTATACAAATGAGGAAGTTTATTTTGTCAAATTTAATATTTAAATGTTTCAAATATTGGATTTACAAAGGGATCTCCATTAATAGGCGGTAAAATTGCAATGAAGAAAATACTTCTTTTATATGAATAAAATGAATTTGTTTTTTCTTAATTTTAGCTAAGAAACTCATAGTATGGATTATAATATTATAAAGATTATATAATGTTAAAAATTTAGTTGATACTACTAATATCCTCTTTTGAATGGCTAATTTTGTAAGACGTGGTGCGTTTGAACTCAGTGTTGCGTGTAGTGCAAGTTATTGAATTACATTGAAGAAATAATGTACAATGATATCTTGGGGTGTTACAGTGCAGTAATGGAGGCATACTGGGAGTCCTGTAAGCATGAGCAGAAGGGAAAATAGACTACTAGATCTCACTTAGTGGCATGCATAATTCTCTCATGTCGTAGAATAAGGCGGCGCAATGGAGGATGGTTAGGGTGGCATGCTACATCGGGTCATGGTGGTGCTGAGGTGGTGCGTCTTTTCTCTCCTTGGTGGGGAAACCGTGACTTCGAAGCTACGGAAGAAGGGGACCCGCACCATGCGGGTCTCCTGGTCGGCCAGGGCGGTGACACCTAGCGCCACAAATTAAAGATTAAAATGAATATTTGAGCTATTTGGGATGGAGGGGGAGTGGTTCACCTCCCCACACGGGCCACCAACTGGGTGTCATGCTACCATGAGGGAATGTCCGCCCGAAAGGTTGTCACTCACCAATAATGGTCGGGCTGGTCCACAGCATGGTGGGCCAAGCCCACCGCGGCCCCTCCTGGCCAGGGTGGGCCAAGCCGATCCATGTCCCTTCCTGACCAGGTCAACCTAGGCCAGTTCTTGATGGGCCAGGTCGGACAGGCCAGAACTAGGTCGGGTCGGTCTGACTAGGTCATACAAGACCTAGACCCCTTTGAGACCCAGTTTTTCTTAAAGAGCAGTATCTTGCGAACCAGATGTCTGTTTAATGAACTATCTACAACACTGGGATCCTTGGGGCGATATAGTACTTTAGGGATACTGCACATTGGTTTTGGAGAATGATGGAGTATGGCTGGTTTGGATGGCACTTGAATCCAACCAGGTCCTCGACACTAAAATGACCATATCGCATAGTCTGAGTGTTCGGTTGACGCACCATCTATTTTTTTGGATCCCTTATGATATAGTGGTCCTTTAGGATACTTCTTCATGAATATTAGTTGTAGTTGAGGAAATACCGATATTCATAGTCGAAGATAATATAGAACTCAAGTGCACTAGTTTTTAGGAATCCTACGGTTGACTGTAAATTTTAGAGTGACCCTCTGTGGACCAGCATTATAATGACCCTATTGGATCAGCATTATAGTGATCTGGTGGGGAAAATCATTTTAGGGGCCTTCTGTGGATCAGAATTATAGTGACCCTTTTCGGATCAGCATTATAGTGACCCTATGTGGATCAGTAGTATAACAACCCTATGTTGATCATCATTATAGTGAATTTTTGTGAATCATCAGTATAGAGACCCTATGTGGATCAACACTATAGTAATCCTATGTGGATAATCATTATACAGAACCTATGTAGATCATCATTACAGAAAACCTCTGTGGATCAGCATTATTCAGACCATGAGAGGGTCAACATTATAGCAACCCTATGTGGATCACCATTATAGGAACATATTGTGGATCAACATTATAGTGAACCTGTGCATATCTAAATTTTAGCGACACTATGTGGATCAATAGTGCACAACCCGTTGAGTACTAGCCTTAGAGAGTCCTGTCATAGATCTGCGACATATGACCCTATGTGGATCGTAAACTAAAAAATATCTTCGTGGTTTAGTTGTGGAACTTTCTAATGGAATAAAATGATATAGATTAAGACTAATAATCATTATTGCTGATCTCTGAGTTGTATACCTGGTTTGAGATGAGCCTTTTTCTTTGTTATTTTTTATTGATATCATGTCTTATTGTTTTTCCTTTGTGGAATAATGAGAGACCTTCAGGGGTCTCGGGGTTTTTATTCGTTATTATAATACTCACACTTTCACCAGCTTTGCTCTCAAAATGTTGTGTCTTGTGCAGATGGCGAGCTTCCTGGATGAGACTTTAAAAGCGAGGGCCTGGCAGTACGGAGAGGTGATTGGTAGACATGGATAGATATGGAGATGATCTATACCATATCTTCATGTAGGATACTTGGTGGACGATATCTGAATCTTTATTCTGTTGTATTTTTATCTTTTCAGTTGTGCTTGAATTCAGGCCCCTTTACTTTCAATAATTTTTTTTACAACTACAGTTTTAAAATGTGGATAGAATGTTGATCTGTTCTTGGACTATTTGATTATAGGATTAAATGAAATTATATCCATATTTTAGGGAAATTAAATTTCAGTGCTATATTACAAACCCTTTCTTATGGAAGGTGTGCATGTGGTTATCACTACACATTCCCCAGGGGGTAGGCCATGAAAAAATATTTAAGAAGTGTACAAGAAGTAATGCCTATTTTATATCAAAAAATGGTCGTGATCGGAATAAATACCCATATTATAACTTATCATTCTTGAGATACACTTCCATAAATCTAAAAAAATCCAATTAAATAGTATTGTGCCACTAGGACACGATATTTAGTTCCCTTTCCCATGTTTCCTTTCATAGATGACCATTTATTCTGAAAAAATGAACAATCGGTACAATCATTCCCTAAAATAATTTCTCACTATGATCTGACACACATACCATATCATCATCAAAGGAAACATCTATATCAATATCAACATCATCCACCCTGATCACGTGATATGCGTCGATGATATACCAACAAATTTTTTAATCTTGGGAAACACTATTCACATCCCTAAATTTCAATATAATATCCAATCGGTTTTCCACTAGCCTGACACTCTCCTCAATATCAAATAATCTATCTAACCTTGGTTCTAACATTCCATTTATATGTATCCTATATTGACCCAACCTATGAGAAACCCAATGAAATATATAGCCACCCTTTGTAAACTCTAGTTTTCGTCGACATATATCTGTATATGTATTCTTATAACTCGATAATATAGACTTAAATTTTTGAATTAGTTGTATGTACTCTGACGTATCTTGCATGAGACTCAACCCCAACAAATCTGACTGACATTCCCTCATTGATCATAGTTTTGAACTGTATGAACTACTATAATGGCACTTATATGGTGATATTTGTATCATATTCTAATAATAGTAGTAATCTAAAAACTCTATTAAGCTGAGTTTCTTCTCCCAAGTCTAACTATGGTCTAGAATAGAATATCACCACATTTCATCAAGAAGAAATATGGTACTCTCTGACTTCCCATATATTTTTTGGTGCAAATACATCCTCAATAATACCTAAATATCATGTTCCTTATATCGGTCCTTCCAAAAGCATGATGAAAAAAATGATTCATGGTCAAAAATAATAGTCTGAGGCAACCCAAAAGATGGAATATCTCTTGAATATATAAGTCTCCTAACCACTCCACTATAAATGGATCCCTTATATTAAATAAATGCACTATTTTTGTCAATTCTTCCTCAATAACCCAAATATCATCATTATTACGAGGTTTCATTGAGATAGCTAAATCAATGTCCTTAGTCACTTCATCCAAATTTTATTTCATAAAGGCCAACTTCTAGATAAATCCTCCATGTGATTGATTCTTTACCTTCACCAGCAAACATGTGTAGAATCCATCAGGAACCCTACTATATCCTATTTCATTCTGAACCACTAAAACATTCCTAATTGGAATGTATAAATTTTGGTCACACCTATATGATTCTCCCACATCAAGGCCTTAAATTAATGAATCATCTCTTCCTATATACTTATAGAAGAAATGTATGAATTTATGAAATTAATTATATCTTCCCCATATATGGTCAAATCAAATGGTGACTCCCCACCTTATAGGATTCCCCCAAAGATAAAACAATATATTAATTGATTTGTGGCTAGGAATGGATTTAGATGTCAATTGAGTGCATAATTCTAGGTACTAATGGCTAATTTAACAAGCATCATCTCAGGAATGAACAGGAAAACAAGAGATGAGTCAGTTGTTGAACTTGAACTATTTTTCCTTTCTTTTAGAATTTATGTGAAAAATTGTTCTCTTACCTAAATTTGAGATATATTTTAAAATGATGCAAGATGAGAATAAGTGGGGCACTAAATGAAATACTTGAATAATGAGAATAAGTTTAAATTTTTTATCTAGGATCTATGTGTTTAATGGTTGAGGTAGTGATGGCTCATTAGTTTTAACCCTATTATAGAGATGGAAAAATTAATTGTCGTATTTTGTTCAGTCTAAACTCTTAAGTAAATTATTTAATGTCATGAACTATGTCCAATTGTTCTTGTTTGGAATTTTATATAGTATTCCTCAATTACAGTGATTGTTTGGAGAACCACTAGATTACATATCAAGTAATGGTCCCACAATGGTGGAACCTGATCCATAGATCATACTAGTCTAGGATTTTAGGGAGATGTTATGAGAGAATATTGGTAGCTTCATGATGCTTATGGAATGTTACATAGGGTGGTGTATGAAGAGTATGTTTGATCTGATGATGTAGTTTCTATTACAACACCCTTTTCCTTTTATGGGATATAGAAGAACTGAGGGAGTTGAATTCTAGGTTGAGAGTATCAGGATGATACTAAACATTTCTGAGACTCTTTCTGAGAGGAGTATAATGATGGATACTTATATGATATAACAATAAGTAAATCCATGGGGAGGAATTTAAGTGTGGATAGGATATGTCTATGGTATGCTATGAAAGGTATTATTGTAGATGATTATAGAGATTTTATCTGGAGGCACTGATGTATTAGAGAGCTTCTAAGCTCATGAAGTTGACTCAAGGGTTAATTTCTATAATAGAATATGTTCGGATATTTAAATATTTTTATTGATTTTCTCTTTCTTTGGCTGGGTAAAATACAACTATGTCTATGAATTTTTGGATGGGATTAAATGTGATATTAAATCCCAAGATTACAATTTTTAGTTAAACATGCTTGTTGAGGTGGTAAATCAAACACTCATTGTTGAGGGGACCCTAAGAGAGGCTTCCAATTCAAGAAATATAGTATGATCCGGAAGATCATTAGGTGAGACCACAAAGTGTTGGAAATGTCTCTAAGAATGCATCAGTCATGGTAGTGGGGAGTTGGGTACACTGATAGAGTGGTCAATTTCTCAGGATCATACACTATTGATCTATCACTGACATGGTAGGTTAGGAAACTTCAGATTATAGATCAAATGACCACTCATAAATAGCAGTTCAGACAGCCAAATGGGACACCAATAGATGTTATGAAAGAGAAAGTGATTGATGACGTGTGATATAGGAGCTATAAAGAACCAAGGTGTAGGAAAGGGATCTTTGACACCATATCAGTCTAGACGTTGGAGTTCTACTGGCTAACAATGTAATGGTAGTGGGAATGGGGCTTCTGGGTAAGAGATCCCATTAATTTATAGTGGTGTAGCCTAAGGGAGTCAAAATGCCTCGCAAATAATATGGGTAGTATTGTTACATGGATTACAACCTACACATTTTGAGTGTGAGGCTAGATGATCATTAGTGAGAGATACTATTCACCTTCCCTCTAATTTAGCTAGTGCAATATTTGATACTAGTGCATCCCATTCCATTATAGTTTTAGAACAAGTTAATTATTTGATCTTGGTAGTGTATTTAGTGAGTGGGCTGTTGAAGATAGAAATAATTTTGGGAGTATGGTCAAGAGACCTTTTCATTTTCATGGTATGTTATCTTGAGGTTAGAGAGTATCATTTTCATTGGGATCACTATATTCCTGACGTGTCATGCATTGAGCTAATACAGGATATGGACCGGTTAGTATAATATGAAGTCAACATTGATTGTTATCATATGATACTGACATTAACATATCTTTATGGTGAAAAATATATTCACCATTGAGTGTGGGATATCCCATCAAGCTGACATAGCCAATTAATCCGAAAATGGGACAACTCACTGTATAGGTTTCTAGTCTATTGATGGAAGATAATGGTGTAATGTGATACGTATTTACACTAATAGTGAATAGGATTCAAGATATCATTCCTGAAGACTTCTCAGGGATTACACCTAAGTGTTATGTTGAATTATCCAATATGTTTATTCCACGTGTTCAACCTATTTCAATTCCACCATACACAATAGAATAGAGAGAGCTTTAATATATCAAAACTCATTTGGGGGAGATTGAGGATAGGGGATTTACTCTTCCATATATGTCACCTTTGGGTTCAGCTTTTTTTAAGTATGATGGCTAACTATAATTTTAAAATATTTGTTTATTACCATATGTTTAACTAGTTGAATGTGAAAATATATTATCCTCTTTCTAGAATCAATGATCATTTGGATTAGATGACGGTATCTTGTGTATTTCATAAGGTATAATAGAGGTCAAGTTATTATGAGATGATAATTAGGACTTCTTAAATATAGAGGATTAGTTTCATAATAAGACGTGTCATATACGAGTATTTGGTAATTCTATTTGGGTTGATGAACACACATGTGGTTTTTATCGCCTTATTTAACTGAATCTTCCATTTATATATGGAATTGTTTTTTGTAGTGTTTTTGGATGACATATTGGTGTAATGTTAGACTCAGGACGATTATCCCAACAACTTGATGTTATCCTGAGAATATTGAGATAACATTGGTTATCTGTCATGCTATATATGGTCCAGTTTCAGATTGACTAGGTACACATCATGGTTTATATAATTTCATAGGAAGGCATGTCGTGGAACAAATATAAATGGTAATAAGTGGTTTCTTGAGAAAATCCCAAGAACATGTGAAATATCATTAGATATATGGGTTTCGATGGATATTACATGTTATTTAAATAGGACTTAAACCATATGGAGGTGAGACATTCAGGCTTTACTAAGAAAGGTATGATGTTTTACTGGTCAAAAGCTTATGAGTATTCTTTCGAAGACACAAAGAAGAGAATGAAATAAACAATACTCTTGATCCTGCCTTGTCTAGGTGGGGATTACATGGTGATTTTTATACTTATGGGGTTATATTGGATCTATCTTGATATACAGAGAGAGATTGGTGTCCTATGAGTCATGAAAATTATTCCCCATGAATGAAGCTACCCTATGAATGAGCTTGAGTTGGGTGTGGTGGTTTATGATTTAACATATTGGTGACATATCTATTGGTCAAAAATTGTACTATGTATATTGTACACAATATTGTTAAGTATATCTTTTCTAATTGAGATTTGAATATTCAGTAGTGGAGATCAGTTTAATATATGTAGTAATTTGATTTTGAGATAGAATATACCCCATGAAATGCGATATAGAATAATAATGATTTGGGTAGGGGTACACAGACTTAGGATGTTCAAGAATCATGTGATGAGTGGATGATAGTGGATTTACTAGGTGAGATGCACATTATGGTTTAGGAGTGTCATGAGTAGATGAATTTGGTATCAATTTTCATACTGTATATACTTTTTTATATGGATATATGATAGATAGTATGAGGATACAGAGTGATCTTATTTATTGTAAATCTTTAATGGGGGTGAGATTCCTTCAGAATAGAGTATATATGGGTTTAAGATCATCAATGTCAATAATCGGGTTGTTGTGCATATGAGTATTTGTGAGGAGCTGATCCATTGATTTCAGGCCTTGAAGTAGATGGTATTTCTTGGATTGACTGAAATGTACTATGACATTTGATGAACCATTTTACTTATTGGTATGAAAAATGAGATAGCATGATTTGTGACACTGCGCTACAGCTAAAAGCATGTGATGTCAGAGCATCAAATTTCCTGGAGGATTGTTTCTGTTGTTGTCCATTCCATAATGGAAGTGGTATAATGTGAACATGGAATTTTTAGTTTTAATACATGTAATTACTTGAAATAATGAATCATTTTGAGTTATTATGGAATTAATTAAATAGTTATATAATTTCATACCAATACATGAGTCATTCTCAGTTCACCAGTTGTGAGGATTGTATGTAAGGAAGATAATCTGTCTACATAGTTTGCGTCAGAATATTGTTTCATACAATCACTCGTGTTTTATTTTATTCTTTTGGAATGTCATATATAAGTCATGTGGTAAAAAAAATTAGTAATGATTTACACACATAAATATGGACAGTCATAGCATACTATATAGCTACTTCAGGATAGTCTATGAGCATGTGTTCTAGAAATATATGGGTCTTGGGAGAAGAGCCTCCAAGTAGTGGATATCACATATTAAAAAAGTTATTAGTATAATATACATGTAATCAAAAAAATATCAATATACTAGTCCATATATATCACCTATATTCTTGGTAAAGGAAGATGAGTTTGATTTATTAGGGTCGAGTCTCGTGCACATAACATCAGATCATCTAAATCGGAATAAAAAACATATTGATATGGAAAATAATAGACAAAAGTTATATAATGATAGACATCATAGACCGTATTACATTAAGAATGGTAATATTGTATTCTTTTTGGTGTTTCTTAGGTTGGTTCACTGCATAATACATTGAAAGGGAAAGCTACTTCCATTGTACATTGGACCATTCGATGTAGTGGAGAAAATCAGGTTGGTGGCATACCAAATGTATCTTCCACAAAACTAAATTTCTATGCACCACATTTTCTATGTTCCATGAAAATAGCAGTATCACCAAATTACTTCTCATGTGATCATGGTGAAGGATGTTGAGCTTGATATATATGTTTCATTTGAGGATCATCTGATATGTGTGTTATACCACAATAAGAATGA
Source organism: Viscum album (assembly GCA_963277665.1). Lineage (NCBI taxonomy): Eukaryota > Viridiplantae > Streptophyta > Magnoliopsida > Santalales > Viscaceae > Viscum > Viscum album. The sequence goes on from OY728126.1 coordinate 481,266,751, forward strand.
ATTTTGGGGAAACATGGTATTGATAATTCATGTATTATGGAGACTTGGGGTTTTTATTATCAAGAAATGGTAATGGAAGAGGATATTAATGATTAGTGGACCATTCATTTTTACACAGAATCTTATATGTTATTGAGACTGTATCTTGAGGACGATCAGTTATAAGATAGGGAGATTCTAAGATCCCAACCATTTCTAGAGATGAAATGAGCTTGATTTATGGTACTCCTTTCTCTATTTTATGTTCATTTCATTTTAGTTTTACCTTTTTTGGTGGTTGGGTAAATGTAGTGAAAATTTGGTGAAAAATGGATAGTGCATTTTTGGTTCACTATTAGAGAAAACTATGCATCCTAGTCAAGAAAAAAGTCCAACTATAGAAATTGGTGTTTCTCAAAGTTTACACATGGTTTGTCATACTATGCACCATATTATGAGTAACTATTCCCAACTATAAAATACATGCATGGTTTCATCACATGGTTATGGGAAACCTTGTTCTCTTAACTAGTAAACTATGTAAAAAACTTTAATTAATTTGAAATATAGATTTAATCATTCTCAAACCCCCATTAGAACTCTAATTCAACCCCATTTCGACCCATGGACATATTTCACAACATTGGAGCTCTCTAGATGAATTGAAGGACTTCTGAACCACTTTTCATCATGATTTGTTTCTCAGATCGTAGATCTTCACCTCTACCTATAAGAGGATTCTATCCCGATTAGTTTCATGTTTATTGTCATTTTGTCCACCATCCATGAATGTGCATATTAATTTTTTTTAGATAATATATAGATATGGGATTTAAAATCTAGATCAAAATTTGAAGGATCTTTTTTTATTCTATATTCATATTGGGTTTTAGATTCAGATCTCGTTTTACGTCATTGTGATACTCAAATTTTTACGATATCCATTGGTGACCATTCATCATACCCCTTGAGGTTGGTTGCCTATAATTCAAATACCACCTTTTTTATTTAAATTTTGTGTTTAGGTTATCTTATTCAATGATTAAAAATATTATTTTTGTTCTATGGATTAATTTCGGGAATTAATTTACTGATAAGATGTTAAATTTTGGATTTTCAGATTATAGATTAAGATAATTAATTGTTGAATTATTTAAGATATTTAGGGATAGATGATTTGATATATGAGTTTCTAATTTAGATAACTTATTGATGAATTGTGATTAAGAAATAGAGATAATATTTGAGTTAATTAATTTTGAATTAATTATAAAATATTGATATTGTGGTTGAGAAAATTAATTGTTGAGTTAATTACGGGACATTGAGTTATGATTAAAGAATAATTAATTGGGGAGTTAATTAATTTTAATTTTTATATATAATTAATTGTATAATTAAGTAGGGGAATTTTTTTATAAACAAATTGTAGAATTCGGAATAAAATTGATTTTCTTAGTTAATTATTGAGGTAACAAATATAACTAAAATGATAATTATTTCTTCGATTAATAATATTTATTTAATGTTGATAATTAATTATCAAATAAATTATTTTTATTTTTTATTTTTAAATTTTTATTTAACATATTGAATAGTGGTGTTTCAAGAATTCTTGAATTAGTAATGAAATTGATTCAAATAATTAATTGTTGAATTAAATATGTGTCGATGAATCCTGACATGGTCATTTAAATGTTATGTTATGAATGATAACATGGTCATTGAGTTTTGTAATAAATAATGAAAACATGATTATTCAATATTGTTAGTATGAATGGTAACATGTAAATCCATGTATGATTTAAACAATGGAAATATTGTCATTCTATTGTGTGATTTTGAATCATAACATGGTAATCCATGTATGCATTAAATAATGGGAACATGGTCATTATATTTTTTAAATTAAATAATTGTAATAATGGAATTCTGTGATATGATGTCCCTTGGACATTCATTGGGTTTTTTTATGAGATGAAGAAGTTATTGTAGTATAGGTGTCAATAATAATTAAAAGATATTTGTGGTTAAATGATGATTAATTGATAATGTGATAACTATTTATTTATGAAATGTAATTATTTCCTTATAAAACTATAGATAGGTGTTATTGACTTAATATTGTTATGGACACCATTGGTTTTGTCCTACTAATATTTATTCACACAAAACTCAGTCATCCATATTAGTACCCATATAAATATCATTGATTAATGATAGGATATGGGAAAAAAACTAATGTTAGATACCTATGACAGGAAGGAGCTTGGATAGGGTAACAAGAGTTGGTTCAAAATCAGTTTTGGATTCAGTAGTGTCTTTACTTTGGATTTTCAATTTTGGAACATGGAATCTAGTTTAGCACGATAAGTTTATTGTTCAGTTTGATATTAGATATCAAATCAACTTTCTACTGAAGAAACTTTTCCATAACCTTCCCTAAAATAATTAAATCTATTGAGGTAGCAATGTAGGAGCCTGAGTATGTTGAGTATATGACAATATACAATAATATTTCATTCTTAGTTAGTAGCACGTCATAATATATTTTTATTCTTAATTTTCCACTACACACTCATGTATTGATGACTTTTTTTAGTTCTATATAATTTTTTGACATCATTTAATAAGATTAAAAAATTTATATTCAATATTAAATATTAGAGACTCTATGTATCATCACAAAAAAGTAATTCATGTTATATAAATTAGTTTAACATGTTTGTTCTTATTAATTGTATAAAAAACAAAAATAAACACAAGGAGTCACATTGTTTAACACAATATAAGAACTGGTAAATATAACATACATTTTGAAGTTACTTATTTTAGGTCAAATAATGTTATCAACTGAACTATTAAATTAATTGTGATCTTAGTATTTTTTTCATGCATGTATATAACATTTCATAAGTCGCAATTCAATCTTCATAAAAACTGAATATATATCATTAATATAATCATCTTCTTATAGTTACTGTATATAGTGAATTTTTCAATTTCATAGTCTATATATAAAATGATGAAATTATTCGTTTCATTATAGAAATTTTAACATATTCATATATACGAAACACCATGCATGGAATCCATCATTGTTTTATTTAGTATTTGTGATAATAGAAAGACTATGGTGTAAAAATATATATATCTCACATTAAAGGAAATAAAATGATTATTTATCTCACACTCTCCCTACCCCTATCTCTTAATGCCTATTCGGATCAATATCAAAAAAATATAAGTCAAGTGTATTAATAAAAACATTCCAATTCTATATGGCCTCTGAGAAACACAAAGTTTTCTTTATTTTGACTTCATTATCTCTATAACTGCACTGACTAATTCAATTTTGCTAGCAAATTAATCTCCAAGGATTCTGTAAATCACCATAATAATTTTATTAAATATATTATGCATAAAAATGCTTTTGATATTCTTTTTTCAAATTCAATCACATTTTTCCCTCACAATCTGGGATAAAACAATTATAATACTTATTAAGCAACTACATCCCATTTATCACGCAACATAAAAATTTATAGCTTACCTCATTGTAGTATGACATAAAAAGAAATGAAAAATGTCTTACATATTTATAATATTTTCACCAGTACAGGTAGTTGTTGTTTCCTCTCACATAGCCTAAATAGTTTTTTAGCATAACAATTTTGGAGATAAATTATGATTCTTGTGGTTTCATTTTCATTCCCTGAATCATTTAAATCCATGGATTCTCATGTTTTAAATCCTTTATTTGGAATCATAAAAATTATATGTCTTCTTTGTATATGTTTTTTATGGTATTATGTAACTCAAATCCATATATAAAATCAAATGGGAAGGGTTTCTCTTAATTTTACTTTCCATTACTCATAAATCATGTTCATTACAAATGGGTTGTCTCTTAGAATAATTACACGCACTTATACGGTGCACATCACCCAAAAAATACCTCACTCATCCTGGGTTATTAATACCATAAAAACTCCATTCCTTCTATTTACCATCCTCATAAAAAACTCTATGAACCTCATTTACTTATTCAATATGTTGGTGTTTGTGCTCATAAAAATATTTTCAAAAACCTAGTAGAATACATTCATTTAATTGAACAAATACAATACTCAAAAATGATAAATTTTTAAACATATTAATAAAAAATTATTTATTATTGTATACTGTAATTCAACAAAGGATAATTTCATTTCTTATCATTAATGTTTTCATTTGATATAATCACTCTATTTTTCATTTTAAAAAACAAAAATAATTTTCCATCTAAAATTAACACATAAAATATGAATTATATACTATTAAAAAATAATCACAAGTATGTAGAGGATGATTGAATAAATAAAAACTATATGTCCCCAAATTATTGAATGAATATCTCACCAAAAAATATATTTACCTTCCCTTTAAACTATTTCATTTAACCTTATTGGCAACAAAATCAAATCTATCATAACAAAACAATAATGGTACATCTACCTCCATGTGGTTTATATCAGTGGCATGTTATCCATTAATAGAATTGTAAAAATGGTTAGTTACCCATATTGTTTTAGTATGTGTGTTTCATCATCCAAATATACATATTTGATAATAGTTTTATATCATCCAAATAGTGATGTGAAATTAGAAATGTAGCACATTGATTAAAATGTCTTGAATATTGTTTATTTCAATATAGATACATGAGAATATGTTATGAATTCATAAACCACATGGAGGTAGATGTACCATTAGGGAATTCTCAAACAAAATGAAATATGAGTGTATCAGCCACTACAATTGTGATAGTGGTGGGGTATCTTCCACCTAGTATTGTTATAACGACCCAAACATTCATTAATGGAAATCCCACTTGATCTATTTAAATGTTTATTATTATTATATAAAATGTGAACTTCATTGGATTTATGTTCCTGTATTTTTAAATACTGTTATGAGTTATGACTATTGAAAATATAGATGTTGAACAGTGATGACATGATTATTATAAATATGGGTCTTTAAAAAATTCAATTTACTAAGACAGAGGAAAAAATTTCCTCATCCAGTATACTTTCCCCATACAAATCCCATTTTTCGGAGCTTGGAAAGAGGTGGCTTCATTGGGCTTCACTCATTACCAAGCCCAATCCTAGCATGAACTCGTTAATCTTGAGTGGAACTGACTATGGGAGAAGTGGATGTTAATAGAGATTACAACCCGAGCGATGTTATCCAAGCCACCCCAATAGTCTGTCACCATCACACACCTTACCCTTTAGTCTTATGTTTGTGTTATAAGGGGTTATGAAACAAGACCTTAGAACTATGACTGTGTACATTATTTTTGTATAAATAATGTGCATTCATTTTATTATTATCACTTTGTAAATTCTTTCTAAAGCACAATTAGTACATTTAGTTAATATTCAACTAAGAAATCTATTTTGATGAATTAATGGATTTTTTAATTAAATAATATTTTTTTAAAATTATAATTAAATTAAATTTTATTAAATATAAACTATCATATAATTTTAGTAATGAAATTTTAATCATTTTCAAACAAGTTCATTTTTTCTCATGTACCGAACATCGACAAAAATGTCTGATATGAACAAACATTGTTAAACAATTATTATAATGTTATAATATGTGATGTGAACTGAATAATAATATTTAAATTAGGTCCTTAAGAAATTATAAATTGACCAAAGTTTATTATTCAGGAATATAAAGAAACGAACAAGACAAGTCGGGCTTGAGGTAAGGGATCATACCCCTCTCTTTCTTTTTAAGTACACTCTTTTATGTCATTCCTTTTAAGCTCATATTTCTTATGATTGTGAAGTTCCTTTATATTAATCTTGATGTACTTTTTATTTTCATATGATGAGAGACCTTATTTTCTCTCATCAATCCATTTTGGAGTTTTGAGTGGCGCCGTTAGGCTGCCGAATATTCGTAAGAGATCCAATCTCTCTCTTTTTAAGTACTCTACTTTATGTCACTTCTTTTAAGCTCCACTTTGTTATGTTGGGGGATGTTATTTTATATTCCTATTGATTTACATTTTATTTTAATATGATGAGATACCCTATGTGATCTCATCAATCCTTTTTTGGACGATTTAAGTGGCGCCGTTAGGTTGCAGAGTTTTTGTAAAGGATTTTTCATCTCAATTTTATTCCCATGAGATTTATGCAACATTTTCCACAATTTCCTTTGTGTGGTATATGTACTGCACATTATTCTAATCTTTGTGTAATATACCTTTTTTTATGAGTATGTACAACAATGTTGTATTTTTCTTCTTTCATGGGGTGTATGTTTCGAAAGATACCAAAGTTGAAAAAGGGAACCTTTCACCCTCCTCTTTTTAAAAGACTTCTTTTGTTATGTCTTTTAATCAACATATTATTATGTTGGGATATGTTTTATATATCCTTATTGATGTAAAATTTATTTCCAAGGGATGAGATACCATTTTTGTCTCATCAACTAATTTTCGGAATTTTAATGTGACATCGTTAGGCTGTCGAATTTTTACAAAGGAACTTCTTAACCCAATTTCGATTTCTTTTTGTTCAACTTGTACTTATTGAATATGTCATCCTATGAATATGTGTGAATGACCTCTGATTGTTTTAAACATAATATCCACTTATATTGGGTGTATTTATATTTGTCACACATATTTATGAGATTTATTTATCTATAATTTAAGGATATCATCTTTATAATGGATTTCATCTCAATTTACATTTCCATTGAGACTTCATTGTTGTTATTCACCAATTCACTCTTATATGGTGTATTTACTGTCCTTTGACATATTATATCATGAATCCCTTTATTCTCATGATATTATAAAGTTCTTCTTATATGTTATTCAATAATTATTTGTATTCAAGAGTCTCTCATTTTGTTAAAAACTCTTTAACAAAAATATCATTTTTAAATGTTTTAAAGATTTATTATTATAAATATTTATATTTAATATCCATGTTTTGAAAATATTTTGAAGTATTTATTTATATAGAAAATAATGTTTTAAAATTATAATTCCATTAAAATATTCAAAGTGGTATGAGACACATTGATTCTAAAATCTATTTTAAATGTCTTCTTTTGATATTTTCAAAGTATAAAAGGATTTTTATCTCATAGAGTTTTAATGATTTTATTAGATGTTTTTATTAATGATAGTATCATGATGTGATCTCTTGTTATTGAAATGTGGAAATGTTTTCTTTCCTTTATAATTGTTTTATGTATTATGATTTCGTAATGGTACTTGGACATTTGACGGGTGGTTATGTTATAAACCATATGACGGGTGGTGACGTGAATACCAGGATGAGTGGTTACATTATAACCTCCAATGCATTGGGTATGGACATCGGCCGTATGGATATTCCATTAAGTGATATGTGTGGAAGTCGACCGTATGGTAATTCCATTTAAGTATGTTTATGTCCCAAGTTACCTTTATATGTGATGTGTTCTTTATATGGGTTTTATGGTAATATTTTGGTTACAAAAGGGTATGTAATGATATTTTGTTCATTGAAGAGTTTTTACTACTTCATAAAGGTGAAATGTATTACTTTGATAAAGTACTCATGGTTTACTTGTTGTTTTGAAAAAACTAACAGTTTTCATTCTTTGTGTATACCTTACTGAGCTTTTTATACTCACCCTAAGTTTTTTTTAAATGTTTTTCTCAGGACATAAAGTTGAATAGGGTCAAGGATGGGATCGAGGAAATGTCAGGCTATCTAAAACATGGAACTAGATATGTTTCTTTTTAAGAGTTTTTATTTTATGGAATCTTAGTAGATGTGTCTACTTTGTAATATTTTGAGACGTAATAGTTATGTCCTAATTCTCTAAAACTCTAAACCTGAAAAGATCCTCTATGTGAATTATCCATTTAATTCAATATTAAGTAAGGTTTAAGGTTGGGGCATTAAAGTTGGTATTAGAGGATAGTTTAGATAACATTAGTGGTTAGAGTGTTAAGTGACAAGTTGTATATAACCACAATGGTTGTTACATTAGATAGAGTCATTGTTATTTTTGAAGGTTGGAATGAGTTTGAGATAACTTGGATAAGTATATATTAGTGTTTATCTTCCTCTTTAGTACATAATGATTTTGTTGATATAATCACACTAACATTTCTGGTTTTAGTAAATGGATGGATCTGGCAGGCAAAAAAGTGACAATGGGTTTGAAGGAAACTGTGGTGGTTCTCTAATTAAGAGACTGGATGAAATGTGGGATTCAATGAGAAATCTCGTGGTTATTCTAAACCAACTATCAAGAGTCATGATCAACCACTTGAACCTTGGTTAGTTCTCTAATGCATCATGTACGACAGAACCAACTCGACATGGAATTTCAGGTAATATCTATAAAGGTAACCATTAGGGTTATATGATCCTTACTTTTGAGGTAATTATGGGTTACTATACATTATAATGGAATATGAACGACATGAGATAAACTTGAGGATAAATTATGTTATGGTTATTTTTGAAGATTTTATCTCATTTTGGGAGATGTTTTATGAATTATATAGTTTTGGAAAAAAGACAACACGTAGACCGTGTGACAACCCGTCACGTTGGACAAAGCTGCGGGAATCGAACCCACAACCAAAGTGCGACTGGTATTTATCGCCTACCACTGAACTATGTGAAGTCCCTGGTTAGTATGACTTAATATTTTCAGTTAGATGATTTTATGAATTAAGAGTAAGTTGATTTTGAGTTATCTATGTAAATTATTAGCCTATCATGGAGGATATGTGATTAGGTTAATTACATTTCAATATGAGACTTTTAGAGCAACTGATGTTTTTTGGAGATAAGTGTTATTTTTTACCTTGAAAGACTATGTGATTAAATCATTCAAATATTTGGGTTTCAATATTAGTTTGGTTCACTTTGAATAATTTTATGGACAAATTTTTTATCAAATGTTCCTCGTTGAACTTTGGGTTTTGTTGGACAAATTTTGGAGAATAAGAATAGATTTTCTTTTTATGAAGGGTTATCCTTTTCTGGATTATCTGATCTTGTTCTAAAAATTTTGGTTTTGGTAAGGGTCTAAAGGCATGGGAAATATATAGTTCTCCTTTGTGGATTAGGTTCTTCTATAGAAGTTTATTATAGTACTCTTAATGTGAAAAAGTCTTTCTAAATACTCATCATTTGGGGAAAGTATGAGATTGTGTAAGAAATCTAGTAAAAGTTAAAAGTCAACATGAAAAGTAAGTATGTTTCCTTAAGATCAAAAATAAATTCCTCAATTAAAATTAACATAAAACAAAAAAAAATTCTATTAACTTTTCCTATTGGGGAATCTAATACCGTTTAACCCACCACAAGTTTGTGATTTTCTTAAGGTTAACTTTCTCCTAAACATGTTTTCTATCACTCTCCCTCAGAACATGACCCTTTTCTTTTTCTTCCATATCCATGTTTTCATACACGGAATCCTAGTATGGGTTAACTCGAGTGACCTCTTTACATCTCTATCTTTCTTCTAAAGTGATTGTTTTACCGACACTTGTTCCTATGTGGGACTTTCAATGAATTTTCCAAGCCCAATTTTAAAATTGCGAGGACGCAATTCCCAAAAGGGGGGGAGGATGTAACACCCTAGGTAAATAAAGAATAGGAAATTTTTATATTTATCCCTATTTGTGAATAAAATGTTAATATTAATTTAAAGGGGATGCTATGCTTGATTTATTACCCAATACACAACAACGAGTTCCTTTGAAATCTTACGTTGCATTCTAATAATAAAATAATTTTATTTTAAATGGTAGTTAACACCTTGCCGTTGTAATAACGGGAATGAACAGAACTAACTACAAAATGATTATATATGTTTGTCAAATATTTATACTTTTTACAATAAATTTTATAGGATTAAAAATGCGAATGAATCCAATTTTAAGCATAAACATTCTAATATTTTTTAAAAGGTCGATTAACCGCCTTTTGATGTAGAACCTCTTTTAAATCCATTTTTTGACAATTTAATGTGTTATATTTGACAAAATAAAATTCTTCTTTAAAATTGGGACATCAAAATTTACTTTGTGTAAATTTTTTGTATTTTTATGATAAAGTTCATTTTTAATGAATAAGTGAAAAATGTTGTATTTTTATTCAAAACCCCTTTTTAAAATAATTTATTTATATGATTAGATCATTTTTTGAATTTGTTTTAAAGTTAAATTAGAATATATTTTTACCATTTAATCCAATGGTGGTCATTTTAATTAATTTCAATTTGAAAATGGACTTAAATTAATGTCAATCTTTTAATAGATATTGTTTCATAAAAAGACGCTATTTGTTTTGAGAGCGGGAATTAATTGTTAAATTAATTAATGCAACTTATATGTTTTTAATTTTGTAAAATAGACATAATTTTTTAATTTGGAATATCAAATATAGCTTAGGTTGAATATTTGGTATTTTTCTGAAAAACTTCATGTTTTGATGAATAGTGAAACCACTCTGTGGTAGTTTAAAAACTGATTATTCGTTTAAATGAAATTTTACCACTTCTGTGATTTGAATTTCAAAAATCCAACATACATGGTTGTCAATAGGATGTAAAATGTGTTTCAATGGGATGAAACTAATTTTTTGGGGAATAGTAACTTTTAAGTTTTATTAATCATGATTAAAGGTAATTAGTGTCATTTAATGTAAAGATAATGTTATAATAGTATGAAATGACCTTGACACATGTCCTAAATTTATTGGATGAGTCATGGCCGACCAAGACAATCCGTGGGTCAACTTAAGGACCCCATAGAGCCTCTTTGGTAGGAAAATGACATTAATAACTTTTTATTTAAAGTTAAAATTAAAATGTCACAAACATGTGTTGTTTTACTAAAATAATTTTTACATGGGGTTATACAAGTCATATTTTTGACTATAAATATTAATTAGAAATATAAAATGATTTCCTACATCATGATATCTTTTTTTATTTTTAGACATTAAATAAATTAAATTATTTATGACACCATGATGATACAGTGATTACCTCATTATTTAACGATTTAAATAAAATGAAAAGATAATGTAAAATCTACGACCAAAACTTTTCAAAAACCTATTAGATGGGTGTATTTAGAACTATTATCACCTTATCCACTAAATATATAATTTTCGGATCTTTAAAATCTGAAAAGCATTTTATAATAAAGTAACCTTTTATAACTTTCCAAGAGTGCCCCTCCTCTCCTCTTATAAAAGGCCCCCACCTCTACCACCATACCCACACCTCTGAAGCCTTTGGCTCGGCCAAACCATGCCAATTTTGTCTCTCCATATCCCTATCTTACTACTAGAAGCCTCACTTTAGGCAGAAGTCATTCCAGGGAAGCCTTCGAGCTCAAATCAAAAAGAGTTACCCGATTTAAAGGTAAAGTCTTCCCTAGTGTTCTTTTGTTTTATTTTGCTTCTCCAACCCCCTAAAATTTTTAATTCCTTTCTTTTGTAACAACACCAGTATTTTCAATATACTTGTATGTTGGTATAATAAGGATTCGAGCAATACTTACACACACATCCGTCTAATGGTTGAAGAATATACTGTTTCTGTGGATGGCGAATTACTGCCTCACGAAATGATGATTGTTCAATATTCTTTTAACACCTTTAAAGATGGCCATTATGATGTCATTGTAATTTATATAGGATATATATGGTATTTATGTTTAATATATTCTTCTATATTATATATTTATCATGTACCTTTATTCTTTTCATGTTGTGAAAATGCGATAATTTCATACGAGGAAGTGTGGACAACCACCCCCTTAATTGATGTGACTCATTCATGCAATACATGGAATGTATAAAGAATGAAATTAATGAACATATTTGACCTATATAACATATATATTATACTGGAATTATAATATATATATATATATATCTCATTTATTTTTAATTCCATTAATATGACAAAAAAAATGAAAGTAGCGTTCATGCGTACGTACGGCCTACCGTCTCCATGAACGGTGCTTTTCATTTTTTATCTCCAAATGTTATGGAATAGTATAAAATGAATATGTACTGGATATATTTTATATTTTAATCATTAATACCATTCTTTAAATTATTTACTTATAACTACGTGGGCAATCATTTTCAAACAAGTTCATTTTTGACTCATGTACCAAACATCGACAAAAATGTCTGATATGAACTAACATTATTAAAAAATTATTATAACAATATATTAAGTGATATGAACTGAATAATAATAATTAAAGGATTTCCTTAAGCAATTATAAATTGACCAAAGTTTATTATTTAGGAATATAAAGAAATGAAGAAGACAAGTCGGGCTTGAGGTAAAGGATCATACCCCTCTCTTTCTTTTTAAGTACACTCTTTTATGTCATTCGTTTTAAGCTCATCTTTCTTATGATTGAATTGTTATTTTATATTACTATTACTGTAATTTTTATATTCATATGATGAGAGACCCTATTTTCCCTCATCAATCCATTTTGGAAGTTTTGAGTAGCACTGTTTGGCTGTCGAATTTTCGTAAGAGATCCAATCTTTCTCTTTTTAAGTACAATCCCTTATGTCACTTCTTTTAAGCACTTATTTTTTATGTTTGGGGATGTTATTTTATATTCATCTTGCTGTAAATTTTAGTTTAATATGATGAGAGACCCTATTTGATATCATCAATCTATTTTTGGATGTTTTAAGTGGCGCTGTTAGGCTGCCGAGTTTTCGTAATGGATTTTTCATCTCACTTTTATTCCCGTGATATTTATGCAACATTTTCCACAATTTCCTTTGTGTGGTATATGTACTTCCAATTATTAAAATATTTGTGTAATATAATTTCTTTTATGAGTATTTACACCAATGTTGTATTTTCCTTCTTTCATGGGGTGTATGTTTCTAAAGATACCCAAGTCGGTAAGGGAACCTTTCACCCTCCTCTTTTTAAAAGACTTCTTTTGTTACATCTTTTAATTTACATATTATTATGTTGGGATATGTTCTTCTGTATCCTTATTTATGTAAACTCTATTTCCAAGTGATGAGATACCATTTTTGTCTCATCAACTCATTTTCTGAATTTTGAAGTGACATCGTTAGGATGTCAAATTTTTACAAGGGAACTTCTTAACCCAATTTTGATTTCTTTGGGTTAAACTTGTAGTTATTGAATATGTCATCCTATGAATATGTTTCAATGACCTCTGATTGTTTTAAACTTAATATCCAATTATATTGGTTGTATTTATATTTGTCACACATATCTATGAGATTGATTTATCCTTAATTTAAGGATACCATCTTTATAATGGATTTCATCTCAATTTACATTTCCATTGAAACTTCATTGTTGTTATTCAAAAATTCACTCTTATATGGTGTATTTATTGTCCTTTGATATATTATATCATGAATCCCTTTATTCTCATGAGATTATAAAGTTCTGATTAAATTTTATTCCACAATTATTTGTATTCATGAGTCTCTCATTTTGTTAAAAACTCTTTAACAAAAATATCATTTTTAAATGTTTTAAAGATTTATTATTATAATTCCTTATATTTAATGTGCATGTTTAAAAAATGTTTTTAAGTATTTATTTATATGGAAATTAATGTTTTGAAATTATAATTCCATTAAAATATTCAAATTGGTATGGGAAACTTTGATTTTAAAATCTCTTTTAAATGTCTTCTTTTGATATTTTCAAAGTATAAAGGGATTTTTCTCTCATAGATTTTTAATGATTTTATTAGAAGTTTTTATTTATGACAGTATCATGATGTGATCTCTTGTGATTGAAATGTGGAAATGTTTTATTTATTTTATAATTGTTTTATGTATTATGATTTTGTAATGGTACGTGGACATTTGATGGGTGGTTACGTGACAAACCATATGACGGGTGGTGCCGTGAATACCAGGACGGGTGGTTACGTTAATACCTCCAATGCATTTGGTATGGAAGTCGGTCGTATGGATATTCCATTAAGTGATATGTGTGGAAGTCGACCGTATGGTTATCCCATTTATGTATGTTTATGTCCCAAGTTACCTTTATATGTTATGTGTTCTTTATATTCGTTTTATGGTAATCATTCGGTTACAAAAGGGTAAGTAATGATCTTTTGTTCATTGAAGATTTTATACTACTTCATAAAGGTGAAATTTATTACATTGATAAAGTACTCATGGTTTACATGTTGTTTTGAAAAAACTAACAGTTTTCCTTCTTTGTGTATCCCTTACTGAGATTTTTATGGTCACCCCAAGTTTTTTTCGAAATGTTTTTCTCTAGACATAAAGGTGAATAGGGTCAAGGATTGGATCAAGGAAATGTCACGCTGTCTAAAACATGGAACTAGGCATGTTTCTTTTTAAGAGTTTTTATTTTATGGAAACATAGTAGAAGTGTCTACTTTGTAATCTTTTGAGATGTAATAGTTATGTCCTAATTCTCTACAACTCTAAACCTGAAAAGATCCTCAATGTGAATTATTCATTTAATTCAATATTAAGTAAGGTTTAAGGTCGGGGCCTTATAATACCATACCCATGTCTCTATCAAGGGTATTAACCTTTATTCACATATACATATTGAATGGTGATTTCATGTGTGTATTCTAAATTTCTTAATAGTGTAATAACCTGTAATGTAGAATGATTCCATGTTATATGATCCATGTGGCACACTTATTCATTAAATGAAATGTTTAATAAGGGTGCACCCTGATATCTCTCCAACGCATTGGGTAAATATTATTATCATGATACCTCAAGTTAAATTAGGGTTTACTCATTCTAATTCAAATTCAATGATTTTTTACTCATTCTCCATGTTCAATGATCGTTGTCTCATGGTAAAATCATGTTAAATGTTATTGTCACATTTCAATTTTATGATCATCATGCTTTATCATGACATTATGTTAATGTTTCAGTTGTGCTACATTGATATTCCTATTGTCTAACATGTATTTTATTTATCATGTTATTCCTTGTTCATTCCCTTTCTGGGCTTTATACCTGACCCTTTTCTTATTCATGTCCTCAGGTTATCCCATTCAATTATAAGTATGAGGGAATGTAGTATTCATGTAAAGTTAGTTTCAATAAATATGTTGTATGTTTTATGTTCTAAGTTGTTATGTAATGTTCCTAATCCCCAAGGAAAATATACCCTTAGATATTCTATGTTGTATAAATTGAATATTTTATGTAATAAATCATTTTTAAGTGTGTAATAATGAGTATGGTTATCATAGTTGGTATTAGAGGATAGATTTAGTTATTTTTGGAATTAGGATTAGAAAAACCTAGTGAAAAGATATAGATAAGAATAAGTATAATAAAAACATCCCTAAGTATTGGTGAGTATTTATTAAGTGTTTTATCATTAAAATACATCCATGTCTGGATACGAGCAGGTAGAGGAGGCTTTGGCACATATGTAAACAAGGGGTTAAGCCCGAAAACCCCGCATTGAGAAAGGCTCAAACTAAAACGGTTGCACGACAATGGGAATTTCTTCACACATGGTTATGACACTCCCGAAGGACATGATTTCGTAAATTAACATGCTTAGTATAAATCCTTATTAATGGAATGAAAAAAATTCCCCTAAGAATATATGTATGAAAGTAGATCATGAATAGTATAGATTAAATCCCATAGATTTATAAGTTACGGAAATAAATGTTATTTCAAAGTCATAATTTTAGTCCTTTTATTACCCATTATGTGTTACCCCTACCTATCCATTTATTCTAGCCAATGGCCGGTAATAGGAGGACTCGGGCTAACAACCGATGTTAAGATCAATGTGATGATTTTCCTAAAGATATTCCCAATCTAATGGGAGTGGGAATCACGAACATTGTCACAATTACCTCTCAGTTAACTAATTCTTTGAATTGAAACATGGGTCATGATGAAAGTTCAACCCTAATAAGAAATAAAAAGATGCTATTGGGAGATTTATGAGATAATGGTGTCCTATTTTTAATGAATAATATGATCCCTTAATCACTGAACAATGGATCAACTCCATTTAAAATATCTCATCCATTGTTCAATGTTCCGAACAAGAGAAGTTTCTTCTAGATGCTTATATTATGGAGGGTAAAGCTGATAAATGGTGGATGTTGATCAAAAATACAAAAACTAAGGAGGAGATCAAGGAATTTTAATGCAAGGATTTCTAAAAGATGTTTTCTGATAAATATTCTCTATGCACCCTCCAATATAAGATGGAAAGGGATATCCTTTCCCTCAAGAAAAATGATGATGAATCTTTCAGAACGTATGAGGAAAAAATGACAAGTCTTACACGATACGGCACTAGCATTGTCGTTACCCCAGAATGTAAGGTTGAACACTTATTTGGTGGGATGAAACCTAGCCTACAGAAATCGCTGGTGATTCATGAATTCGACAGCTATGAGGGTATTTTCCAATGTTCCCTCAAGGATGAAATGGAGATTTAAGAATCTCATGGGTATCATGGGGATATGAATCATATGGTGGACTTCAATACAAGTGGTCTCATGGATAAATCCAAGGGTGCTATGAATATCCAGCTCCCCACTTGCCAATGGTTCAGAAAGAATCTCCCTAGGAATTGTCTGAAGGGGATGAGGAAATGCATTAGTTGTGAATGTGAAGGGCACCTAGCTGTAAACTATCGGCATGAAAACTTGCGACTGCGAAAGAGGAGATGAATGCTCCACTGGACCCTAAAGGCATTTTTAATTACATTAACTACAAAGAACCATGGCACTTTGCAAATCAGTGGCCTATGCCAAGGGTTTTCGGAGGCAACCCACAACCTTTCAGGCAGCAAGGATGATATTTTTCCATCACTACTGTAGAAGTAAACCCTGAAAACGATATGGTGATAGGAATGATAATTATTCTTTCAAGAAAAGCGAATGATCCTTTTGATGTTGTTTCTAAACATTTCTTTATATCCTGAATGTTTAGTAGAACAATCTCAACAACACCACAAATAATGGAAGTAATGATTTCGGTGAGTATGTAAAATGGGGCAATCATTGCATCCCAGGAATATACCTCATCCACTATCAAAGATTGTTGATTGAAATTCCCTGTGAACCTCGTTATACTCACTCTGGTGGAATTTGATACAATTCTCAGCATGGATTTTCTTTCTTTATATAGAGCTAACATAAATTTCCCTGTGAGGGAAATCACTACCCATATTGATAATCGACCTCTGATTTTGTACAAGTGCAAGGAGGAGGATGAATCTTATTTAGACCCAACATCTCAAGCATGGATATTACTGCCTTATGAGCATGCGCATCTGGCTCAGATGATTGAGTCCAATGATGAAACCATCTTTGATGAATTCTTTTTGTGACTGAATTCACCGATGTGTTTCTTGAGAAATTTTTTGGTCTTCCTCCTGGAAGAGATGTTGAATTATCAATTGATCATATTCCTGGAGAGTTTCCAATATCCAAGACTCTGTAAAGAATGGCTATTGTAGAGCATGACGAGCTGAAGAACCAACTACATGAGAATCTAGATAAAGGGTTTATATTCCCAAATGCTTCACCATGGGGTTCACTAGTCCTCTTCATCAAGTAGAATAATGGATCAAAGTGCCTTTGCATTGATTATTGTGAGCTTAAAAAATCACAATAAAGAACAAGTATCCTCTCCCACAAAATGATTACTTGTTCGATCAGCAGCATGGAGCACAATAAATCACCAAATTGGATTTTTGGTTGGCATATTATCATGTACGGGTGATGAAAGAAGATATCCTAAAGGCTTCTTTTCATACATGATACGGGCACAATGTATTCATAGTGATGCATTTCGGACTCTTTAATGATCTAGAAATCTTCATGGGATGAATGAATATATTCTTTAGAGATTACCTCAACAAATTTGTTGATGTACTTCTAGATAATATTCTAATATACTCCAAAAACATGGAGGATCACAAGGAGCATCTTAGAATAGTATTAGAGACCTTGAGGAAGGAGAAACTCTGTGAAAAGTACAACAAGTGCAAGTTCTAGTTGAAGGAGGTCTCATTAATAGGCCATATCATCCCAAGTAATGGGATGTCTATGGATCCCTCTATGATAGCTGCAATATAGGGATAACCAAGGCCAACATCGGTAATAGATATCCGTATCTTTTTGGGTCTAGGTGGATATTATCATTGATTTGTGAGACATTTCTCACAATTTTCCTACCCTATTACCAAGCTAACTCATAAGGGTGTATAGATTACTTGGATTGATGAATGAGAAGAAAGCATCAAAAATTTAGAAAAGGAGGCTTATCACTTCGCCCGTGCTCACATTACCCAAAAGTGGAGATCTTTTTTGGTATTTAGTGATGCTTCAAAGAAGGGCATGGGATGTGTGTTGATGCAAAATGACAAATTCATTGCCTATATTTCATGGAAATTGAAATATCATGAGATGAATTATCCAACCCATGATCTGGAGTTGGATTCGGTGATCTTCAGTTTAAAAATATGGAGGAATTCTCTCTTGGGGGATAAGTGTGAAATATATACATACAAAAAACACTCAAGTATATATTCACACAAAAAGAGTTGAACATGCACTAATGAAAATTGTTAGACCTGATAAAAAACTATGATTACTCAATCCATTACCACCCTGGGAAAGAGAACAAGGTGGAAGATGCTCTATGTAGAAAGGACCCAACAATAATACCATTGATGGGAATTGAGAAGGATCCAATCTTCTTATATTTGATAAAGATGGAAATGGGAATAATAAATAAGGGATCCTCATAAATCCTTTCACAAATTATTGCTCAATCGTCTCCTTTGAAGAAAAAAATGGATACTCAAATAAAGGATGTGGAATTTCTAAATTGGGTGGAAGCTATTAGAAATGGGAAATCCTTAGATTTCATGGTTGACAAAGATAGAATTGTGAGATTTGGTTCATGATAATGTGAGACATTAGATCTAGAGATAAAGAAGAAGCTTCAGGAAGACTCACATATCTCAACATTCTCTATTCACCAATGGAACACAAATATGTATCTAGATCTCTGAGAAAACTTTTGGTTGGACAATATGAAAAGGGAGATTGTGAACATTACATCAAAGTGCCTAGTGTGTCATAATGTGAAGGAAGAGAGATATAAGTCTAAGTAGATTATGCAACCATTACTCATACCATAATTTAAATGAATGAACATCACCATGGATTTTTTTCACGGGACTTTAGAACACATCCAAAGGCAACAATGAAATATTGGTTGTTGTGGACTGTCTTACCAAGTCTGCACACTTTATTTCAATTCAAGAGGATTTCTCACTGGATCAACTGGAATGGATATATATCATTGAAGTGATAATCTAGCATGGAGTACAACTATCTATTGTATCAATTCGAAATCCAAAATGCACCTCTATGTTTTGAAAGAGTCTTCAACATACTATAGATATTGAACTAAACTTTATTACAGCCTAACATCCTCTAACCGATGGACAATCTGAGCAGACTATCCAAACACATGAGGTCATGTTAAGATATTTCTCAATGGACTTAAAAAGAGGATGTGACCAACATCTTCCACTGTTATAATTGTCTTACAATAATGGTTTCCACTAAAGTATCCAAATGGCACCATATGAATCCCTTTATGGGAAAAGTTGCAGAACACCGACATGTTGGGATGAAGTCGGTGAGCATAATCTACTAGGAATAGAAATGGTCAAATAAATGGTGGAGAAGGTAAAAACCATTCAATATAATATCAATGTAGATCAGAGTAGATAGAAGAGTTATGATGATAACCATCAATGAGACCATGAGATTAAAGTTGGTGACATGGTATTTCTATGCATATCTCCATGGAATAAGGTCATGAGGTTTGGAAAGAAACGGATGTTAAGTCCTAGGTAAATTAGCCCCTTAGAGATTCTTGATCTTGTTGGATATGTGGCCTATCAACTATCACTTACACCTACCATGTCCAATGTACGTGATGTCTTTCATGTATCCCTCTTAAAGAAGTACATACCAGAACCTTCACATGTACTATATTTAGAGGTAGTACAACTAGAGGATGATCTTTCTTATGAGGAGAAACCAGTGAAGTAGATCATAGTGGGAAACTTCTACGAAATAGGACAATTCCCATCATCAAGGTGTTGTGGTGAAACCACAAGATTGAAGAAGCGACGTGGGAATTAGAGGAAGTAATGAAGCAGAGTTACCCATATCAGTTTTAGTGTGGGAGAAGGAAATTTCGAGGGCGAAATTTTTTAAGGGGGGAAGATTTTAACAACCCAGACATTCATTAATGTGATTTCCACTTGAACTAATTAAATGTATATTATGGTTATAAAAAATGGAAACATCATTGGTTTTATGTTTCTAGATTTTTAAATACCATTATAAATTATGACCGTTGCTAATATAGCCATTGAATAGTGATCAGATTATTAGTATAAATATAGGGCTTTAGCAAATCCAATTTACTCAGAAAAAGGAATCGATGACCTCATCATGTAGACTTTCCCCATACGAATCCCAATTGTTGGAGCTCCGAAATGAGGTTTCAGTATTGGTCTTCAATATTGACCAAGCCCAAGCTGAGAATGAACACGTTAATAATGAGCAGTATTGACTATGGGAGAAGAGGAAGTTAATAGAGAATACCACCTTAGCGATGTTATCCGAACCACCCCAAGAGTTTGTCACTATCGCCGACCTTACCCTTCAGTCTTATGCAAGTGTTACATGGTTTTATTTTACAAGACAACAGAAATATGAATTTTTACATTATTTTTGTATGAACAATGTGCATTCATTTTATTATTGTTAATTTGTAAATAGTATTTAAACCACAAATAGTATTTTAATTAATATTCAACTAAGAAATATATTTTGATGAATTAATATATGTTTTAATTAAATAAAATTTTATTAAAATATTATTATAATTAATTTAATATTTATTAAATATGAATGATCATATAATTTTTTGAATGCAATTGTAATTTTTATTATGGTTTGAATGCTGTTTTTATCAAAACTCATGATTTTTTTATAAATGTTGGTTGTTATTTTAAAAGTAAAAATTGACATATTTAGAAAATTATTTATATAAAATTAATATTATTTTTGGAATTAGGATGTCAAAATTATCCAATGGTGAATTTTTCATAACTTTTTGAGACAATCAAATTTTGGGTAAAATATAAATACCAATTCAATATATAATATGTTTTATAACATCAGAATGACCCAATAGTGATGTAATATAATATTATAAATTATATGTTAGGCCAATATATGTTTTACCATTAATATTATGTGATTTTAGGTTTTTTATATTTATTTTAAAAAGCTTTAGTGGACCCTCCAAGACTTAGAAAACATTTTGTCTATTTAAATTCTTTTCCTAAAGAGTGCGACTCACCTCCAGATAAGAACCCTCAATATTCTAAAAAGTTCGGACATTGGCCTTATAAAATATTGATTTATAATCCTTTTTGTTAGAAACCATGTGAAAAAACCATGGTCTTGTCTGTTGTATTAACTAGTTTAATGTGTTGTGACACAAACCTAAATAATAATGAATTCCATCTTCCTTCCTATATAATCCCAACTGATCTCCCACTTCCTCTTCACTCAAAGCCTTTGGATTTTATCCCCACTCATCCATAATTGTTTTATAATCCTACCAATTTTCCCCAATCTCCCAAGAAGATTTTCCCAAGCCTCTACCAATCCTTTGGGATTACACATCCACGCAAGATATTTCCACTTTTCTCATTTTTGTCTCAATTTAATTAAGTTGTTATGAACTTCTGTTTTCATGTATAAATGATGGGGTATGATTTTTCAACTACCCCATATTGCCCTCTTTATTTTTTTATTACTATAGACTCCTTTCAATCTCATTTAATTCCTCCCATGTACACATGTTACCATGCCGAATTTCAGTAAGGAGTTTCTCTCTCTTCACTACATTCAAGCAATTCAATTGTATTATGAATCTATATACCATTACATATATTGGTACATGATTCTATATGAACCCCTTACTGTATATGTTATTTAAATATGATGAGACACTCATTTCTCTCTCATAAACCCATTTTATGAATTTTATGTCACGTCGTTAGGCTGTCGAAATTGCACTAGGATTTTCCAACTCAAAATCATTTATGTAGTGAATACTATACACATGTCTCTATCAATAGTATTCATATTTATGAACATATACATATTTAATAGTGATTTCATGTGTGTATTCCACATTTATTAATCATTTAATGAGTTCTTATGTTAAATGAATCCATGTTATATGATCCATGTAGCACACTTATACATTAAATGGAATGTTTAAGAAAGGTGTGCCATGATAGTGCTTCAATTCATTGGGTAAAGATTAGTATCAAGATAAGTCAAGTGAAATTAGGGTTTACTCATTTTAATTCATGTGAAATGAAGGTTTACTCAGGCTCCATGTGCTATGATCCTTAGATCATGAAAAAATCATGTCAAATGTTATTGTCACATTTCCATGTTATGATTATCATGCTTTATCATGCCATTATGTTAATGTTTCTATTGTGCTACATTGATATTACTATTGTCTATAATTTATTGTATTCATCAAGTTATTTAATTTTTATTCCCTTATTGGGCTTTATAGCTCACCCTTTTCTTATGTATGACCTCAGGTTATCCCATGCAATGCTTAGTATGAGGGAAGGTAGTGGTCATGTAAAGAATGTTTTCAATAAAGATGTTGTATTTCATGTTCTAAGTTATTATATAATGATCTTATTCCCATAATACAGTATAACAATCTATCTTATATGTTGTATTAGGTGATTTTTATGTAATAAATCATGTTTAAGTGTGTAATAATGAGTAGGGCTATCATAAATGTTAATACCATATTCATTGAGATATGAATTATTCTCCATTGTAATTATATTACTAATGGTTTATTCACAAAAATATTATGTGATGTGGATACATAACTGGTATAGTGACAATATATGGTGTATCTTGTTCTCGAAGAATTTTATAATAAAACATGTTCGTATTATTTATTTTTCATCATAAGTTTGAATATATTTATATTATAAAATAAATATGTAAATATTAATCAACTAATGGTTTAACGTTATATATTAATGATTAATAATCCTTATATGATCAATATATCTATAATATATCAATTTAAAAAATATAAATAGGTTTAGTGATACAGATATTTTTTATTATGTAGTCAATTTAGAAATCCAAATCGATATTCACTAATAAAATAACTATAACTGTATGAAATATTTGATAATTTTTAGTTGTAGATTATAATAATTAATTTGGAATTATTATGGGTATGTTTAAATATATTTAAAATATACTTATATTGATCTATCA
Organism: Viscum album; assembly: GCA_963277665.1. Lineage (NCBI taxonomy): Eukaryota > Viridiplantae > Streptophyta > Magnoliopsida > Santalales > Viscaceae > Viscum > Viscum album. Next base: position 481,290,233 of record OY728126.1, read on the forward strand.
TTATATATCAATTGATTTTTTCAATATGGATGTCGCATAGATGATATCAAAAATAAGATTTACGATATTACTATTCATTTACAAATAAATAATTATTTTTATGAAATAATTAATAATTTATTAAATATTTTTTATATTTTTTCTTATTTTTATATTATATGACATCATATATGAGTTAATTATATATGATATCTATTTTATACTATGATAATTATTTTTTTTGGTCTTATTAAATAATGATAAAAGGATTCATTTTCCATTTAAAAATAAACATCTATAATATAGTTCAAATTATATTTTAAATGGATTCATATTTTCGATAGAAAAAAATCTTTTAATCCCTTGTTTTATTTTTGATAAATAACATTCAATATTCATGGAATAATAAACAAATTAATGTTAATGAAATTATTTTTTATTTTTCATGTAGCATCATTTACAACAATTCATGGTATCCTTCCATTAATGCAACATTTTATTTGATTATCATACATTTAGTGATGATTGGTTGATCATATAGTTCATATTATTCACAATTTTTAAAAATATAATATATTATTGTTGAATAAACTTGTAATTGATGTGAAATATTTTTTCAAACAAGATAATATTTCTCATGGATATAAGATATAATAGATGTTATTATCTAGATTTTTGGTTCATTAGTTTCCTTTAAATTATATATATATTATAGGTTAATATTTTATGTTCACAGAATCCATCAAATAAATATTTCATACCGATAGAGTAATTCACATATGTTATGAATTTTAATCTGATACATGTGTAGTGTAAAAATGACTTGGGTGTTCCAACTATAGATATATTCCTATATATAAATTGATTTTATCTGACAAAACTATTTCCTAATCACATATGGGATCAAATTTCCCAATCATAATCATATGGAAGCTCGTTCATTTATTCATAATCATGCCTAATTATATTATTTAATAATATATTTTGATAAATATTTTAGTACCTTAAATATCTAATTATATAACTTGATCCCACTTGTTTTATTTTGATGAGACGTAGTGATATTCAATTTTATTCATCTTTTGGAAGGTAGGAAAAAATAATCATCTCACATATATTTGAATCTTGTAGTGTATTTTTAAGAACATAAATTCTGGTCACCTTAATAATATTGACCACAATTTCCATGAATATAATTTTTAAATTATTTATAAAATATTCAAAATATTAATATAAATTCATAACAATGTGATTACATCAAATTTAGAAACAGTATTGTTATAAAAGTTTAATAAATTTCAATTTATATATCTAAATTAATTGATAAAAAATATCCTATTAAAAATTATTATAGTTAAATTAAATATTAATTAATAATATTTTTTAATAAAAATTTCTTGCGAATGTGAGGAAATGATGAATGAATCGATAATATGTTAAAAATAATTTAACTGAATTTTAAGTCAATATAGACATGGATACCCACTCGTTTCCCAATAAAATAAATGATGTAAAAATTCATAACTACAAAATTATAGAATTCAAAATATATGATTAAAAGAGTGTATTTTTTATTATGGATGTTACATTAAAAATTAATGATAAATATAATTATTCATATCGATAATACATATTAAAAGGAAATAGATATTTAATAAACTAGGTTTGAGTTTTTTTTATGTTTTTAATTATTTATTTAGACTTGAGAAATTATATTCATCCTATATTTCATGGAGTAACATTTGTTATGATTTTAAGGACTATAAATCCTAACACTTTTTGGAATGATATGATAATGGTTATGATTTTATAATTATATTTTTAGTTAGAATCAACCTGATATTTTAAAATTATATACTTAACCTATGTGAACAGCTGAAGTGAATTTTTAATGAATTTTAAAAAATTTCACCATGTGTAAGATTCCTTGGTAATTTTTATAAAATTTCATAAAAATAATTGGAAATGTGTTTGAAATTATTTGCGTTTTCTGCGATTAAATGAATATGATTTTTGGTTAATTAATAGAAATCTACATTTTTTATGTCAAGGGTAAAAATGGCTTTTCTTATAGGTTTTCATAACACATTAATTACAGTATCCAAAAAATGGGCATTTTTTTAAATATCTAATACTTTTTGTTGGAACCTAAAGTGTTCATAGAAAAACATATTATTTTTCATGGAAATATAATATTTTCAAGAAAATCCTCTAAAATTCACCATTATCTTATAATAAAAATAGATTAATAAAGAACAATTCTATTGAACTAATTTTTTCATATTACATCAATGGGGGATTGATATATTGTTTTATTAAATTACATAATAATATTTTGTTGACAGAAAACTATGAAATTATTATAATATTAAGACTTCATTTGTATATATTGATCCCCAATAAATCATATGAAATACATTTTATGTATGAAATATTTATTTAATTGATGGTTCATAAACTATTATTTTATTTGTTGAATTTTTTTACTCTATATCATGGTAATTATTAGAGATAATTAATATTAGCACATTCTAATTTAATTAATATGGAATTATTTTTGTACTAAACGTTATTTTATTAAATTATAAAAAATTTATTTCTAATCCCAATTATTTGTGATATATTAAAGGAAATCTCATTCATCAAATAGTTTTAATATTTTAGAAACTTTTTTTTAATGAAACCCAATGTTTTATTAATGATTCCTGAATCTATTAAAAAATGAGTAATTTATATTATGTCATGTATATAAAAAATCAAATGAACATGATCATTATTTGAATCGACATAAGTTAACAAGTACTTAGAAACTGGGAAGAGTTATATTTTTCCCATGGAAGTTAGATGAAGATGAGAATCAAGGTCTAATCTATAAAAATATATGGAGATCAATAAAGGGTATTATTAGAATTCCAAAAAATGAATTCATTTTTTAATTATATTTCGATATGATTGATGTTTATATTTTTTCAATTTATATGTTTTTATGTAACTGTAAATATAATATGGTTATTTATAGAATTATAATGTAGAAATGGTTTAATATATAATATAATATTTCAAGATCAATTGAGTAAACTGATTTAAATTATTGAATTTTGTAAGTATTAAAGGATCAGGAAAGATAATTTTCATATTTGGGAACCCAATTTGCATTTGAGTCTAATCCTTTATCTTGGATTAGAAGTTTAATATTGAATATTTATGAATTTTTCAATAAATTTATTTGTTGATTAAAATAAATTTTATCATTGTGTACTGTTTAGTATCAAAAATAGGAGACAAAACATTGGCAAAATCCAAATAATTGTGGTGAATATAAAATATTGTATATCATAAGTATTCAATGAATAATGATTAAAAAATAGATATATAGGTTGGTAATTGATACATATCAATATTTTTATGTCTACATGGGGAATATATTTGAATCATGTGATTTCATATGTTAAAGAACATGATGAACTAAACATTATCTAGTATCTGTATCCTAAATGATTGAATATAATATAAAAGTTTATTTATTTCGTAATGAAAAAACATATTTTTATCATTATAAAATCCATTGATACATATTTATAACTTTATAGAATAAAATTTCTACAATATTATGCCTTCTCGACTCCATAGGAATTTAATTGGTGATTATAGTAAAAAAATGTGACTTTGGTGATTTGGGTCACAAAAAGATTTTCTCTCTCACATTAGAAGAGATACATGACAATATTTTTGGAGTTCCCTCATCAGAACACTGCCCCCATAATGGACCATCACACACATGATATATAAATGGAAGGGTCTCCTCTCTTATAATATATATACCCAACGTACATGGCGCGATGGTAGCCATGCATCTGATTTTGGCCTATAAGGCTACCCATGAGTCCCTTCTTTTAGTTCTATGTACTCATGGATCCCACCCCCAGGTGGAGTGGTCATGGTTATTGGGTATTCCCTTTTTCTCCACTTCTATAGACCCCCACGAGGTTTATCTGCTTATTTTTCTTGGAAATTAAAAAATAGACATTTAAGAGTAGAAATAATGGTTAATTTCATGTTTAGTAAACTCTAAGAGATCACATATTCATGATTCATACCCCCTTCTAATAGTTGTACCCATTTATATGGAACAAAAATTTAAAATATTGCATACATGTTCTAAATTTACGATTCCCATATTATGTGGATATAAAGTATAATATTTGTTAAATATATATGTGATCCCATCTAAAATTATATCATTATAGCGGATATTAGAGCTCTGTTATAACAAAAGTAGACTTCAAAGTGTTATTTTTTATTAATAGAATGAATGTAATTAACAAAATTGAAACCATGAAACTATCAAAACATGTGAAAATTTATTATACATTATAATATTAATAATATTATATGAATGTAAATTGAGATATAATTGATGAAAATAATTCCGAATTCAAATACAAAATTCCATTAATCATTTTGAAAAGTTCTAAAAAAAATTTATGATAACTTTTTTTATATATGATTTATTTACATTTTAATTCAGATTATTAATTATATAAAAATATATATACTTCTATGGTATTAAAATAAATAATTTTGTATGAATTTTATATAAGTGGAGTAAAGGACCTTTCAGAAAAAGTCGAATTGTTTTTCAGAAAACCAATTGTTTCTATGAAAAATTTAATTATAAAAATAAAATTAATTTATTACTATTTTTGATTTTTTAATGAATAATATAAATAATACATTCAATAAAATATATTAACATTAATTCAATTGTTATTAATAGTTTTGGAATTAGATTACATGTAATTTTATTATTTGAATTCTCATGTTTATTAATATAACATTCTCGGTATTTTGCATGTTAATTATGAAATGTATTTATTCCTCTTATTAAGAATGAATAGGTTTTACTTTTTCATATTTAGAATATTATTGTCCATAATTATTAATGACTTGATTTTATTTTTAGTCATTATGAATATTAATAGAGGTTAATATTTATTAATATAGAAGATTATAAATGGGTTAATGATTGGTTAAACGAAATTTGAATCGGATTAAATGACATATGAATTTGATTAAAACATATTAGTAAATTATATTTTCATCATATATCATATATCCATTGAAAAAAATAAAATTTAGTGCCAAATTACACTAAAAGTTGAATTATTATATTTTAATATTCATAATTCAAATAAATGTTCTACTCCCGAAAAATATATAAGGGAACCTCCTCTCCTCTTTTCTCTATGAAATATGATTAATTTAGCTCAACCACGGTCTTCTCAAATAATATTTCACACTTCATATTATTCTCATTGATAAATTTTTACCAGAAAAATATGAATTAATGAAGGATTTACATATTAGACAATTGAGGCTCCAAGAGGAAGATGATTCTATTATTGCTGATAAAAAGGCCGAACACATTATGTCTAATATTATCATGTGTTCTAATTTTTTTGATATAGTCATATTATATTGCAATTATATTGAATAGAAAATAAAAACATCCCAAATGAATATATAGAAACTTCCAACACCACTACATATTGCGTATTATTTTTCATCTCCTTTCAATCATGGATTGTTATATAGATGAATTTTGTAAATCTTATGTATTCATGTTTCATAATATTTATTTGGGTAAATTTTGATGGTATCTACTTTACATCTCATCCATTTGATGGAAAATGATGACATTTCCCATTTGACTATATGGACTAAAGAATCTATAATTTAATGGGAATCATTATTCATTTCTGATTTAAATGGATTGTTATAAGGACATATTTATTTAATATAAAAATAATTTATAATAAAATTATGATTTTTCGAATGTTGATGTATTATAACACACAATGGTACAATAGTCCTATTATTACACAACTTATTATAGTAGATTCACATTCTAATTATAAGAGGGTATTTTAGGATTATAATTTTATTGATAGAGGAAAACCAAGTAGTTTTCCAAAATAATCTAGGAAAATTAGAAACATCTATAAAATATATTTTTTTTCTTAAAGAAATAGGAATAAAAAATCAGAAATCTATCATTCAAATTTGATTGAAATATATAATTATGATTATTTATAGTATAATGGTAGACATTTTTACAAGGCATACATAAACTTAAGCCCTGTAGAAATAATTTTACAACCTGGGATATGAACACAAATCAAATTGTTGTCTAAAAAATATATAAATATATTACTACACTTTTGCGATGATATCCGATATGAAATTTGATGTTTTATATATAATAAAAATTGATCTCAAATATTTTATTAGATACTCATCACATAATATCATATCATAAATATTTATTTACAATTTCTCAGAATAAATATTAATTTTGAAATTAATATAATGGGGGTTTCAATTAAAACATCCATTACTATTAAATTGTATTCTTAAAATTTATAATTTTTTTGACAAAAATAGGCATCAATATTCAATTGATCAATGTATTATTGTCATACATATGAAATGATAATTATTTAGTGAAATAATTTTAATGAATATACAAATATTTTATGTACTTTGGGAAATCATCTATATAAAACATAGATAGTCGCTCTTATAAGATCTATTTTAAATTGAATAACTAACTTGTTTAATTCCAACATATATTTTCAGAAGAACCATTTCATTATCTAATATATTGATGATTTACATTGATTTCAACTATCATCCTGAATGGTTTCTTGGGACCATAACCTTCATGAAACACATATAATTATTCATTTTCACCATAACATTCATAAATATTTGTATTGAACAGATATGAAGATTCATATAGAGGATTCAAGTAAAATAAGATTACAAATATCTATTCATTCAAAACTCTATCAAATTTTATTATAGTGTGGGAAATAAAGTATTACTCATAATATAAATCTAATATTTTGAGGATTCTTATTATATTTTCATGGCCATAGTGATGGGATATTTCTCTCATGTTCTATAAGTTGAAAAATGATTCCATTCACACTTATTCATAAATCTAAAAAATAAACTATTTAGAATTTTTGTAAAGTATTCATTTAATCAAATTTAAATGAAAGATGAAAATGTATCAAATTGAATGATAGGGAAATAATTGTCAGGATTATTTTATTATTAAAATAATTTTTATGAAAAATTAATGATTAATTCTTAAAATTATTAATATTTATTATAATTTTTTTATGAAATATGAATTGTCTAAAAATGAGTTGAAAGACAATGGATTAATGATGAAATCAAGGCCACATAATGACCTATTGTATGGTTAGTGACACGAAGGCATCAAAATTGGAAAACAAATGGAAAATGATCAAAAAATTGAAGAAAAACATATCTACCCCACAAATACTAAATATATATCCTAAATATGAAATATTACATGGTGGAATGTGATCCATAATAAAAAGGATATGAGGGTGAATGATCACATGTTTCACAATGTCACATATCTATATCACTTAGTTACAATCATTTTTTTATGAAATAATTTTATGCTGTAAGAGGCATCTAAGGTTATGCCTAGTTTATTTTTCCGAACAAAACCCTCCTTAAAATATGTAATGCTTCTTTCCAAGACCTATAAATGAATTATTTGAAAAATGCATTTTCCAAACAAGGATTTTATGACCTCTAAATAGAATAAAATCCATTATGATATATTTAAATAAATTTATGATAATTGGGGTGAATTGTGGTATATATGTAAGAAGAAATATGGATTTGAAAATATATTATATCCCTTGTATGGCATTTTGTGCTATATAATTTTTATACTACTTATTTTAGGTTATGTTGTTTTTAAATTGATTTATCGATTAAAATAATAAATACTAAGAATTAATTATTATGTATTCTATTCTTCTAATTACATCAATTTGTTTTCTCACTCTTCAAACCCAACATGACATCATATACTATGAAATTAAATGTTAATTACCCAATTATTTACATTGGATGAGGTATCATGTCATTATTAAATTATTATTTTTGGTTTGTTTGATGATTAAATTCTATTTTTTAAGAATGTGATAGAATTTATTGAGTGAGGAAGACATTCATAATGTCATGGATAAAAAATTCATTCATATTATATAATAAAATTTATTTCCATAAAATTCCTTAGGAAAACACTTATGGGATTACCATAAGTGAATAAATAGAATATGATTAAGTTGTTATTTTTTATGAATTTCACTATTGATCAAGGTGTTTACCCTACATGACTATTAGAGGGTCGGATATGTTTTGTGTACACTAAATTATCCACTACATACTAAAAAATAATAGTATATTTTTAGAAAAGATTCATAAATGTATTATCAAAATGTATCTAGGTCATAATAAATGCATGTGAAACCGTAGTAACTAAACACTAGTACTGAGATATTTCTTCCTAACATACATTTTTTATACATATTAATATAATATTAGGTTATATTTTTTCATGGAATTGTTTATAAAAAATTCCGAAAACAATTCGTTAATAAAAAACTACAAAAAAAAGAATTATTTTGGTTGATTGATAAATTGATTTTTGTTGTCTAAAAATCTATTCATGTGAGAAGCACCTAGTCACACATTGTGATACTCATATAAAATAAATATATTTTTTAAATATAAAAATAATACTTCAGTCAAAACATTCATAATTAATATATAAGAATGTTGTTTTTATAATTCATTATTTTCTTTTCAAAGAAAATTATATAATTAATTTTTTCCCTATAAATACTGGAAGAATATATTTTTCCTTCATGAACTCAAATTAAAATTATTATTAATAGGAATATTAATAATGGATGCAATATGAAAAACAATATTAGGTTTAAAATGATAGATATTAGATTCATGAAAATTGATATAACATAATAAAACATAGTAGAAAAGCTGAATTCATGTTTGAATATCTTCATGAGTATTTAGAGCTACATGAACATAATGGGGGGGAACCAAAATGTATAGTGGAATTGTATTAAGTTTTACATGATTCTTCTTTGTGAATCTATGAAGTTAAGGAAAAAAGTGAAGTGCATAACTAGCCATAGAATTTGATGATCCAGATCCAAACCTACTGTGATGACCTAGAGAGTTTATATAAATACTCTCATTCTAATGTGAATATGGGAAAATATTCTGAATACATTTATTGTGAATATAATTATGATTAAATTAATTTTAATCATTAATTCTATAATAAAAAATATATATCACATCTATATTATAATACGCCATTGTATATATAATAAACTGACCCAATGGGGAATTTTTAAGAAAGAATGTTGGATCCAGATTAGCTCCAATGTTCTTACACTACAAATATACTCCAAGAGGCACATTACACCATTGAAACTAGTAGTCAAACCAAATCATGGATATAATATATTAATGAAATGTATTTCATATAAATTTTTTAAAAACAAAATTTATTATCACTACCTATTATGCTGAATTTCTATATTTAGATAACTATTAAATTTACCTGGAGGACGTGATAAAAAGGATGATCGTCCTCTTGATAAACAAATAGACCTCCCAGATCTTATTGATCATTTTGTAGATGAATCCCTTTAATAGATCCATTTTTCATTCCAAGATGAATAATTGAAACATTATTATTTTGACAATGTTGAATATTTTGCCATTAAAATCACGTTTAAAAATATATATTAATATAGATTTTGATAGTACAAAATACTATTCAATTGATTTAATATATCATTAGTCAGAAGTTGATGTTTAATATTATATTTCACATCGAGTGAAGAGAAAAATAAAAGAACTAGACTTTTTCTAACCCCCACTGTGAAATATTTACATCATTCAAAAGGTTATAGATAAACTATTCTCTATTTATGATATCCTCCACAAAAAAGTAAGATGTTAAATATTGAAGGAAGAATTATTGGGGGATTCAATCTAGTAAAACTGACCCACCAAAAGACTATGAATGGAAGCTAATACGTCATCTATGGAGGTAGTCAAATCCTTAAGATGACATGAGGGATCAAGAAAAGTCTTATTTTAATTATTCTCAAACTATGAAACAAAATATATTTTCATATTTTTTAGAAGTAGATATTTCGAATCATCCCATTAATTTATATTTTATTCTTAATATACATATTCCAAAAACATTCATGATTAATTATTGTAGTTCTATAAAAATGTTAAAACTAGGTCACACCAAAATATCAAAATATGGGGGAATGGGATTCGTTGAAAATGATTTTATGAGTTTTATTTTTTATTATTATATTCCTCAATATTTTTCAAATAATTTTTTAGGTGCAAAATAAATTGAAATACCCACTTTGGAATCATATAATCTAATGTCCATATATGAGACATTGAAGTTCCTAATTATAGTAATTCAACCATGATTTAATTTTCATTTTTGATATAATTATATGGGAGATATAGTTCAATTACTGATTACAGTTAAGAGTGAAGGGATTAATTTTTAAAATTATGATTTCTAAAAATAATATGCATTTTTAAATAAAAAGATTCGTTGATTTGGAATGTAAGGAATTTTATAAATTTATATTGATTTGATTAATTTTAGTTTGAATTACCAAAAAAAATTTCTCAAATAATATATTCATATCCATGAGAAAATAATATTCCACTATTTTTCATTAGTTTTATATTTTATTTACTTGGAGACTTGGGAGTATTTTTCTTATAGAACATTATTGTTATCTTATCAAATCTATGTCTGAAATGAATGAATTTTAATATTGTTCAAGAATTTTTTATATTTTGTTCTATATTTCATGGACCCACAATTGTTCCAATTGTTTTTTCCCTATATAATACATGAATGATTCTATTTTTAAATGATCCATTATATATGACTATTATTTCCAACCATACTATACTCAATGTATATTGTGTGATAATTAAATGACTAAGGGTATGGGAAGGGCTTCAATGGTAGATGATATTGTAGTATAATGATGGAATTTTTTTAGGGGTGTTCATATACATTTGGGAGAGCCCTTGTAATTTTTCAAATACCTTGTTATTCATCACTCTTGATAAAAACATATACACAAAAAATAAAAAAATTCAGAGAATACTCCAATTCTTTATTGAGAGAATGAATATTAAAAAATTCCAGACATACAATATTTTTAATGTATGTGGTTAAGTGCTGACATTGTGGTTTTTCTTAAAAACATAAACAAGTACAAATGAAAAAACATGAATGATATATATATTCATTCATTTTCAAAATTTATTACAATACACCTATATTTCACTTTGAGTAATGTGGATTTGACATCATTACAGGATTATTTAATTAAGTTTATATTTTTATATCATTATTTATGACAAATATCATAACCCCCATTTTTAGATCATTTTCAATCATCACTCAGCTTCCTTTTTCCATGGAGACATTTAAACCTAGATTTAAATACCTAATGATTAATTTTTATTCTGTATTTTTAAGGTGGAGATAATGAATTCCTTGAAATCCTATGCTTGGTGATAGGTCATTAATTTATGAGAACAAAACCATTTTATTTATTACAATTCGGGAAGAGTAAAATGTATTCACTGAGAGGAATATTGAATATATAATTCCTATTAATTATTAATTACGAAAAAACTTAGTTAAAGAGTATTGTTATATAAAAAGTGGAGAAGTAAATGGAATTATTACCTTATATTATTTAAATATGAAGTGTTAGATTAATTCATTTTTGAGTAATTTTATATTATATTTTCCATTAAAAAACATTATATTTTTCTTTATTTTAGATTCAAATATTCATAAATTAAATTTATTTTCCATGTTGTTGGGATTACAAGATTCAATATAAGAACATTTTAAAATTGTGGAGTTGAAATAGATTCAAATATGATGCTTATTTCTATTAAAAACATAATAATTTTTCACATTCACTTATTAATAATTCTATAATTTATTTTTAAAAAAACGGGCAAGACACAATAAATATTAGAACATTAACTAAAATTTGAATGATTCATGATGAAATCAATGTAATATGATAAGACATTGAAATGAGACCAACCACATGGCTTCAAACTAATTTATAGAATGTAAATGTATTGAAATACATAGGTAAAAAATATTTACATCATAAATAGTTAATATATAGTATAAATATTATTGAATCTAACGTTAAATACAACTTTTGAATGAAAAAAATATGATTCTATAGTAAGAGAACATGTATCGTTGCATTACACATATACTTTACATCGTTATGCTCAATTGATTTTCATTAGGACTCAATATTCTCTTAGGGATAATAAAAATGATTTCACATCATCAAACCATCTTTCGTGATGAAAATTTTCCATTCATAACTTATAAATGGATTATTATTTGAATATTATGATAAATATATTATTTTATAATACTTATATGGCCCAATATACTTTCTAGATCATTTATAAATCAATCACTTCACTCACTGATGATTATATAAATTTAAATTATTGGATGTGGGGATTTTAATAGATATTAGATCTCAATAATTTTCTAATTAACTAACAAATATTGTTAATAAAATAAATAAGATTTAGATTTCATTATTTTATATAATAATTTCATTTTCCTTCTATATAACACATATTAAATTGTAATTCGTATGTATTTTCATCTTAATACATGTTTAATTCAATATATATTTTTATATCAAACATTTTTTATATCATTATAATTCTTATTGAATCTACCCATCCATGGATTAGCCTTGTGTAAGGTTTCACTTCGTCCTTAATTTATTTTAAATACAATAATAAATGATTAAATTATATTTTCAATGAATGTGATAGAAGGATACAATTATGATGGTCATAACCCATGAAACTGATATCAAATTTGTCTATATTAATTTTTTGGTTTATTTTTCCATAACATTATTTTGGGAAACTCTTTATTTAGTGGGTTTGGGGTTTCTCAATGCGATGAAATTACATTACATAGAGATGGATTCATCGAAAAATTTTACTCTCAACTATGATGTTTACTTGAATTAACTATAGCATGATGTGATATATTTTGTGCACAGGGTATAGATAAATTAATGACTCCAAATATTAAATAATATTAATTCATTAATGGGGTTTCCTAAATGAATTTTAAAATTAAAATAAATATATAATAAATAATGGAGGATCTCGCATAACCAAACCCTTTGACAAAGAACATACAACCTTAAATTAACATTTTTTATATTTTTATCTCCAATTATATATTTTTTTCATTACATTGTTATTAGAAGAACAAAACCAAAATTTTCATAATTAAATAGAAAACATTAATATGTTGTATGGGATATTTTTGAATAATGATTGATTGACTATAAATATCCTCAAATGATAGGACCCTTGTTGGCGACTATGTTATAGGTGAAAGAAAAATTTTATTTCTCACCACCATATGATTTGAATAAAAATTTTAGTGAAAATGGAAATAATAATATTAATATCACACATAAAAAATTAATGAAAATTAAAATAGTGTAAAAATAGAAGAAAAAAATATTTAAGGATGTTAAAATTTTGATTTAAAGACAAACCACTTACCTAGAGAATCAAATGCCACATATATAATTTTTCATTATTACAATAAATAATGAATAAAATTATATTTAAATATCAATATTTTTTAATGTATTATATTATTTTTTTTAAATTTTTATTAATTTATTAGAATTACATTAAAACTAATTAAAATAGTTAAGTTTTGGAAGGATTTTTCAGGGACATTCGATTCATATTACAAAAAACACATTTGTAGGTTTACCATGGTTACTAGTTTAATTATTCTATTATAACTGGAATATTAATAATTACATTAGTATTATTTTTGTACATTATATAAAAAATTTAACAATACATTAATATTGAGAATAAATAAATAATCACAATTGTTTTTGGATGTAGTCTTCCACAGATATCTGGGAGTGAAATAATAATCTTCCAATGAATATAACGGTAAAAAGATAAATTATATCTTACCATGAATAAATAATACTTATTTTATAATAAAATATAATTTAATTAAATAATTAATGATAAGTACCCTTGTGAGTTAGTGATTATTAATGAAAAACAATGTTTTATAGAGGTGATACTATACAAATATAGAAATCAATGTTTTTATATCCTGTAGGATAAAAATTAGATGAAAATTTGTTATACCATAATAATAATAAATTTTCAGTATAATTAAGTTAATAATGAATTGGATTATTAGTTATTAATGAATAATTTAATTATTTAGAAATAAATTTAAACATTTTACAATTGGTATTAAATTATAAATTATATTTGAAAAACCTCACAATGGTTACAAATTGTGAATTAGTATGTTATTATTTAGAATAAATAATGAACAATATGATGTGTTTCATGACATTTTAAGGTATATAGGTACTTAATCTTCTAGATAAATGACTCTATGTATATATTTATAGAGTATATCTATTCTCAATTTATAATGTATGGATGTAGACCTTCAATAATTTTTTATTTTAAAATACAATAATGTATTTTTGATGAGAAAATGGAATGAAAACTATCCTTCTTCAAAGATAATATTGTGAGGATAAAAATATGCAAAACCCAAAGAAAATAATTGAATAAAATTTTATTTTATATAATTTATTACACACAATACCATTCTTAGAAGAAAATATAACACATATATATTATGAAATATTTAATTTCAAATAAATTTAACCTCTTCGATAGCTTGTGGAACACACAACCCCAACCAAGAATAAACTATAATATATTATACCTTTATAACAAAAAAAATATGTCTGGTTTTATTAATAATAATATCTATATGCTTATAATAATGGTTATGTATTTTTTAAATATAAAAAATTATCATCTAAAAGAAAAAATGTTTTCTAAAAACAATTTTGTTTCTACTGGAAATCTAACTCATGCTTTGTGCAAATAATTTAAAATAATTTTTACCAATTATATATCTTTTTTAATAAAATTAACTAAAAATTTAAAATTAAAATATCATAAATATCCTCAGGTGAATTTTTGATAATTTTCTAAACCAATTCATTTTTTTGATAAAAGATGAAAAATAAAAAAAATTAATTGAAAATTGTTTTAATGTTTATAATAATTACAAAGATAGATTTCATTTTTTTAGTTTCATAATTTAATTTTAATTCAATATTATATATATTAATATAATTTATTGTATTATAATAATTTTTATATGGAAATTTCATATAAAAACACTATAATATTTTGAATATTTTCTATTTAAAAACATGCTTTCTCATTGCATAAAAAAGAATAATACTAAATTAAAAATTTCAACTTATTAGATCAAATTTTGATAAAAAAATATAAAAAAAATTTAGTTTTAATTATATGTAATATAAAATATGTTCAACATTATTATTGACAAAAATGAAGAGTAAAAATAATAAAATAATTTAACACAGTGATGGTAAAAATGGTTTTTTTGGGTTAAAAAAAATTATAAGTATTAAAATGAAATATAAAATTGTCTAAAATATATTGGATGGCTATATTTGTACCATAATGTTTATATTTAAAATGAATTTATCATTTTGAACACATTTTTATTTGAAAAAAATGGGTACCCATTTTTTATTTCAAAAATGAACATTTTCCCCCCTCCCTTCACTTATAGAAGGACACTCGATCCACTCTCTTATTTGCATAATAAATAATATTTTGGTTATGAAATTTCCAAAACAAATTAATTCCCAACATCCATAATCTCTTACTATAAGCCTTAAACATTCAATAAATCTATCCTTGTAAGGATTTTTGGTAAAACTGAAGGAGTTTACACAATGAAAAGGTAACATTATTCAACAAGAAATGTTATTTTTTCTTCCTCCGCCTCCTTTAATTGAAATTAAAAAATGATGAAATAATAAATTCAGTATCCTATATATAATATTTTTCTATTTATGTTATATAATTTACCGAAAACCTTATCCACATCCATCAAATTATTTATGAAAGCATAATTTATGTGTACAACAGTTTACCGCCTCGTGAATTGATGGAATTCATTTTTATCATTACCATAGTTCACATATGGTTAAGATATTGGGTATATATTATGTAGAGACCTTGGTTTTGTCCTATTAGTATTTTATATTTTTCTAAATATTATTCTAGATCTGGGCCCTGATACATCATGCAACTCTGAGGACTGGTGTGCTCGGAATTAATTTCATTAAAATATTAAATATATTTTATATTACATAGGCACAATTTATTAAGAAAAAAGGGATATCTATTAATTGATCAAATTATTAATTTGATACCATTGTTGGGGATAAAACACAATGTTTCTCATATTAGACAAATAAAATAAGTCGGAATGGTATATTCAGACCCCTCACTCGTTGGGGGTTTGTTAAATGAATGAATTATGTTATTAGTTTCTAAAATTAATAATTAAACCCTGAATAACTCATATATGGTGACTCAAATGAGAAATATGAGGCTAGAGTTGAGTTCAGAATTTGGCTTTTACCCTAGTTGGGGTATAACCTTTTTCGGTGTCTGGAGGATGATTTATGTTCCATCAGGGGAAAATAATTAAATAATTAAATGATTACTTATTTAATTATTTTAATAAAAACTCATTTATCTTAATAAGAGGTTCTGAATTCATTTTTAGTGAGGTTGGGCTCATAATTCAGTTTGGCTAGTGGTGAGAAATCATCTCCACTCATTTCCTCATTGTGGACGAATGACGAATGGAGAACAACAATGCCTCAAATCTAGGTGAATCGAAGCATGAAAAACAAATCAAATTCATCTAATCATTGCGCAACTGTGATATTCATCAATAACAGAATAAAAAATCAATGTAGAACATATATTTATGGATTCATTTACCTTGTTAAATTTTCATGAGGAATGCAGATTAAAAGAATGAATTAATTTGATGATAAAAAAATATGTTAAATAAATTTATTCATGTTTATATTGAAATTGAAATTATTTATGTATGATAAATAAGCTTTTTTTAATTACTCAGTTTATTGATTCTTAATGAAATTTTCCGAACAAATAGGGATCGATCTGTACATTGACCATGATCTTTTCTTATTCATTCATCATATGTTCTTAATGCATTATTCATCGCCAAATAATTATGCACGTCGAAAATGAAATGTTTCATTAAATGCGGCATAAAAACTTAGTGTAATCAACCCAAGGATTGCAGATCCACTTTGGTATCTAAAATATAAGTTAAATCGATGACATAATGGCATGAAAATGGTTTCCCTATTGAAGGTCCAGTGAGGTTTCTGTAAAGGGTCTCAGTGAGGCATCTTCAGGCAAAGCATGCGGCTCCTGAGTAGCATGGTTTCCAGGAGGATAACAGGGTGCGGCTTCCAGCGGCTCCTAGAAGTTGATGTCGTGATGGTGACCCAAAGTGGATCACCAAGTCCAGCTCAGTTAATGATGAGGGAGATAAAACCGGGGGCCAGACAATGCGGCTGGCATGATGCATGACGGCGTGGTAGGCTGGAGGCGTGGCGGAGTGACTAGCGGGAGGTGGTGGAAGCAGTTTTGGCCATGCGGTAGAACCCTACGGATAGAGTTGCTGGAGAAGAAAATCATGAATATAGGATATGTGGGATAGAATGAATTGATGGTAAATAAATTGAATGAAAACAAATAGAAAATAATATTATTCAAGATGGCGGTGAGGGAGTCTCCTGGGCAATAATGTGGATTTGTTTCATGGAGTGAGTTTGACATTGAGGTTAAATAATTATGTAATAATAGTAATAATATATTTTTATTATAATTTTTGTTGATAAATAACTTTTTTTTAATAACTCTTCTATGTGAAATCACTTTGATGAAGAGTCTATGGCAGAAATAATATTGGATTTAGATGGATGTTTTAATCCCAATATTGAATATTAAAATCATTTTTGTGTCTCGGGTCAACGAAACATCCATTAAAAATATTATTATTGTTGTTACGGATCCTTGATTATGTTTTACCTCTTACAAAAATCATCAGATTGGAAAGCTATGAATGGAATTGTGATCATGAAATTAAGATGCACATTTCAAGATCAATTTCGAATATTTAAATCGAGATCATGTCGCTATCCCCATGTGGCCCAGTTTGCATGTGTTGCAGTGAAATGAAATTTTTTTACCAGGAATCAATTATGAAAAAATGGGTAGACAAAATTGTGATTTTTCCTTGAGTATCGTAATTATATGATCTGTATAAGCTGTTTTGGGACCAAGGAGTGGGCCCCACATGACACCATTCAAGAGCAATGTGGTGATATATGACTCTTCAATCGAATGTCCATTCAAGGCAAATGAATAGTATATATTGTGTTTCTTACTCCACAAATAGCAATAATGTGGTCAGTTTGGTTATTCGATGATATTTGAGATGGCATGTAGGTAAAAGTACATTTTCTCCCTTCACTTTAACAATTCACAATGTGCACTCTGCTGCATTTTGGATAGTGATGTTATGTACTCTAAGAGTGCACTGGCATGCCTAGGGGTACTTGATTTGCAGTTTAGTACCTAAGTATGGATGGATACACAACTAGAAGAAGATGAGGGGACACACAATGTGTGGGCCCCACATAAACCATCTACCACATTACGAATCTTATATTTCTCACATATGTTTCTTTTGGACTCAGACTTTGACATATGAGTAACCTATTGTGAGTTTTTTTTCATGTACAATGCGATCGTGGGCACCATAGTGGATTTTGAGATATGAAGTGAGATGTTATGGGTGCGACACCTATTCAAAGTGACACCTGATGACGGCATCAGTGTTCTTTCTGAGAGGTATCATCCAATAGGGATAATCAAAGTTCCTACATTCTTTTTTGAGAGGTATCATCCATCATGGCTCAATGGGTATGGCCTAGTAGCCATGCCACACCGGGCCAGCCCTGACCCAAACTCGGTCGGGTCGGATTGGTCGAACTGGAGTGGGGTATGTGGGGCCCATGAGGTGGGTTGGTGGGGTCTCTCTGATCATGTGGGACCGAGCCTATATAACACCAGAAAGTAATTACTAAAACATCGATAACATACATACATTGCCTTCTATTGACAAGGGTTTTTGGAGTTGGTACCCTCGAGAAGGGTAAAATCATTTGGAATACTCTATAAAGGATTTCATGGATGTCGAAATGTGACGAATGGCTTGAATAGAGGTTCTCCCGTAATCATGAACACTACATGTGAAAACCCTTTGGGTGGATGATACCTAATTACTACTAACAATAGACCATGTGTGGGTCAACTATGGTGGCCAAGTATGAAGCGACTCTGTGTGAACCGGAAGGCCATTAATGTGGAGTGGCTCGGTGTGATCTGACAGACCCATGACACTCAAAAGCATGAGTACCTTACTATGTCTTAGGTGGAAAATAGCTCTATGTGACCAAACAATCACATGGTGGGGAGCGAATCTATGTTACCCAGCATGCCCATAGTACTCAGTGGGGATGAAAACCACAACTGTCCATGGTTTATAGGAAGCATCTCTAGGTAACTCAGCATGCCCACAATAGTCATTGAGAAGGAGTCCTTAATCTCCACAATGAGTTCAATTATATGAATGATGATCTAACTTTCCTACTATATATTATACTTGGTTTGAGAAGTGATATGGAGATCCCCTCACTCCCTCATTTAGGATCCTTTGAATGGGTATATCTATTGTTCAGTGGAGCTTTACTCTTCTCTTCACATTTATGGAACCATATTCTTTCTATTAGTCGTATTATTGATTTATCTCTTTATGATCTTATCTTTAGTACCTCTCTTTTATCTCCCTAAAGACATTGGGAAATCATACTATGAATTTTTATACTCACCCCTTCTTGGGCTTTTCCCGCACATAATGTGCCCCTACAGATGATAGACATGTTGATCTTGACTTTAGCAGAGCACAAGTATAAAAGTTATTAGACCACATGTGGTACTTGTATCGTGGGATTTAAGAGCGGGAATCTCTCAGTTTCATTACATTCAGAACAATTTCCAGGTTGGGGAACTTTTCTAGTTGGGCATGTTTTTTGATCTTTCACTTTCAAATTTAATTTTCATGTACCTGTACTATTTAGAGGATAATGCATATATGTTTGGTTTTCCATTTATAGTACTAGTGTTGTACCTTTCATTCTTTTCCACTGCACTTTTTCATTGAGTTGGTTGCGTGTTTGTATAGGTTCATAGGAAAAGGCTTCCTCAAGTTTGTTAAGCCTTTGGCGCTAGTCCCCAACCCTTATCTTATGGGGGTGGGCCTGGGGTTGTTTCGGCTCCTACCACGACATGTTTCGGTTTGTGACAAAGTGGTATCATAGGTAGTTCAAACATTGGTATGTTGTTCGGACATTTCTAGAAAACGGTCTTGGTTGGATTTAGGGAAACAATGTTTAATATTCTCAAAAGAAACTCTTAGTATAAAGAGTCTAGTGAAGGTACAAGAAGCTGACATATCAATTCCCTATGACCCTGATTTTCATCTTGTCGACTCAGCACACTGATAAACTTGTAGTAGGGAACAATGGTACACACATAATGTAGGATTGATTATTTGACTACAACTCTCAATTCATCTCCCAGCCATTTTATATAGATAGATATGCTCATCCGACTATGGTACTCCTTTAAAAAATTCAAAATATATCTGAAACTCCAACCATCAAGGTTATTACCTATAGTTAGTGAATACGATTTCATGATCAATGAGACCCCAGTTCAGGACCCGTCATACGATCCCCTATCACTAGGAGTCTTCATAGTAACACCCTTACCTATTGAGAAGCTGATAGTCCTAGTATAGTGGGCAGAGGATTTTACCATGCTGAGCTCACTTGTCGAGTTCCAACACTGGAGACTGTTGAGGTTATTTAGTGTGCCAAAACATCAGATAATGATGGTTTGGAATAATTTGTTTGTACACATCTTTGTTCTTATATTGACACCTACAAATCATACGGTGGCATTGGTAGCCGACCTTTTTCTCTGAATCTGGTGTACATTGGAAGAGCATGGTTACCTAGATATATAATGACATGGCACAATTTCCGGATGGATTCCAACCAATTTTTCATGAGGAGTTGTACCCCTTCTTATTCTGCTCCGTTCGACTTCAGGATCACCTCCTGTTGCGGCAGGAAGAGATGATGGTGGCTGAGTACAAGACTATGTTTATAGACCTTTCAAGCTACTCTCTGGAAAAGATCGATGACATATATTTCCAAGAACGATAGTTCAATATTGTAATATGTATAGATATTTGTTCTATAATAGTTCCCTTGTGTATCCCCAACTTGGATGATGTGATATATTATGCACTGGTGGCAGAGAGCTTCTTGTCATGCCATACATCTGGTTGTGACAGGGAGCGCTACAATTCTGAGACATCTAATATAGATATATTACATTAGAATATGAAATCTCTATGTTTGTAACCTTCTCAATATTGGTCTCAAGCATGCACTTTTATGGGGCCGAGGCAGCATGGAGCATAGAGACAACCCGAACAGGGTCTCGGTTGTCACTCATTGATTGGGAAATATGGTGTGACCAGATATCCATAGGGATTTCACCAAATTTACATTTTTAAGATTGAATCACAAGACCATATTATATTGACAAATAATGATTACTGCTATGATGTATGATGTAAATGTATGATCGGGGAGGAAATCTATCCCTTAAGTTTGATTATTTCATTCTCGATTGTGCAAAGAAATTGCGAGGATTCATTCTGACTTGCCTGATGCCAAATAGTTGGAGAGGTTATAGGAAATCTTACATGTGTCGCAACTAAGGACATACCTGTGTGTTGTCACACATGTCATCCACTGAAGAGACCCATATAAGGGTTGACCATCCCTTTGGTAGAAATTATTTGGTAGCAGAAAAATGTAAAATTTTCATGGGTAGTGGGAGAGCTATGTGTAGGCTCATTATCCCGAGGATTTTACTTAGTTTAGAATTTATAATATGAAAAGAATGAAGGAGGGAATAATATAGAGACCCTAGACTATCCTTGTAAGAATTTTTTATATTTCTAAATATTATTCCAGTGTTGGGAACTATGAAAACGTTCAGTTTTGATGCCCAGTGTTCCCAGAATTAATTTTCTATAAATATTATGTATATTTTATATTATACACACATATTTGATTAAAGAAAAAGTTATATCTCTTAAATGTTTGATCAGATCCGAAATATGAGATCAAATTTTGGTCTGTTACACAGTGTTTCCCCTGGGCATGAAAAAAAATGACTTCTCACGGGACATTTGGACCCCTTTCTCTTTGGCGTTGTGTTTATGGATGAATTAAAATATTAATTTATTCATTTAATATCTCAAACCCAAATAAATCACAAACGGAGTCTTAGATGAGAATTATGAGGCCATCGTTACATTCAAAATTTGGGTGTTACCTTGGATAGTGTATAGCCTTTATCAGTGTTTGGAGGTTGGATTATTCTCTATCGTGGTATAATAATTAAATAATGAAATGATTCTTTATTTAATGATTTGATAAAAATCACTTTTAACCTAATGAGAGGTATTTTTTTTGAGGGGTGGGGCTCATAATTCATTTTGGATAACAGTGACAAATATTATTCTCTCCTACCCTCCCCATTGACGAATGACGATCAAAGAACAACGAAGCCTTTGATACAGTAGAATTGAAGCACGACGAACACAAAAACTTCTTCTGATTATTGCACAACTGTGATCTTCATCAATAATAATGGATCTAATATTTTTTAGGATGTATATTTATGGATACTTTACCCTAGTTGAATTTTCATGACAAATGCGAATTAAATGAATGAATTAATTCATGGATATAAAAAAACAACTATTTAAATCCATCTCTTCTTGTTTATATTGAAATGGAAATTCGTGATGTGCGGTAAATATCCATTTTTCAATTACACTTCTTCTCGATTCTCAATGAGAATGGCCAAATGAACTTGGCCATCGATATGTACATAGACCATGATCTTTTCTTATTCATACTTCATATTTTTTTCTTGCATTATTCATCGAGAAATCATTAATCCCGTAAAAAACACTATGTTTCATTAAGAGCGACATACAAACGTGGAGGTCCTGACATAAGGATCAACAATCCGCAGTCATCTCTTCAATCTATGTAAGATGTAATCTAGATTGTCACTGGGAAGGATTCTGTGGCACGGGTCCACTGAGTGATCTAGTGAGGGTCCCGACGAGGCAGCTTTAAGAAGACAAGGTAGATCCCGAGTGGTGCAGATGCTAGGCAGACATTAATCTGCGGATTACGGTGGATATAGGTGGCAGAAGGCTGGAATATGGCCCTAAGTGAAGTGGTGGAGATAGCTTGGTTGATGAAGAGGGTGACCAGAATGGGGGCCAGGCAGTGCGGCGGGCTTGAGGCAGAGCGGTGCGGTAGGCTAGACGGGTGGCGGCGTGACTAGCTGGAGGTGGGGGCGGCGATTCTAGTTGTGTGTCAGAACCCAAAGGTTTAGGATTCATGGGATTAAAAACGTGAAATTAGGATATTGGAGTGAGAAATAATTGAATAAAAACAAATTAAAAGGAAAATATATAGAAAAAAATTAAATGGGAGATGGTGGTGATGGAGTTCGGCACGTATCAAATGGTATTTTTTGCGTGGTGGTATTTTGAAAATAAGGATAAATAAATAAAAAATAACAATAAAAAATATTTTTATTATTACTTTTGTTGATAAAAATCTTTTTTACATATTTCCTATGTGAGATACCGGTTTGACAGACCATCATCGGTAGAACTACTTTTAGATTAAGATAGTCGATTCCTATCCCATATTGAATATCAAATTCAAGATCGTGGATCGGGTCCACAAAACATCCAATTAAAATATTATTATTGTTGTTGTGGAACCTTACATATTTCATAACTCTTCTATAATACATCCTATTGGCGTGATGTCAGTGGCATTATGATGTTGAAATTAAGATTGAAATTTCAAGACCAATTTTAGATATTTAAATCATGATAGAGGCACAACACCTAATGAAGTCAGGTTCACTCGTGATGTGGTGAAATTAACCTTTTTCACTTGTCATCCATTTTGGAAAAATGGGTAGTACAACTCAAGCATTTTTTAGAAGGTTCACAGTGGCATGATCTATATAACATGTTTCGAGACAAAGGCATGAGCTCCATGTGATTCTTATCAATCACAATGTGGGGATATATGAATTTTATAATAGATGTCTATTTAGGGTGAATGAATAGTCATTCTTATAGTTGTTTCTATAGGGATCACAACAATGTGATCTTTTTAGTTATCCAGTGAAATTTGCAGAGGCCTACGAGTAAAATTATGTTTTCTCCCTTCACATTAACAACGTTCATTGGGTTCTTGTCAGCCTTTCAGCTAGAGATATTGTGTACCCTAAGAGTATAGTAGCATGACTAGGGGTACTTAATTTGATTTTTAGTACCTGAGTATTGATAGATATACATCCTGATGAAGATGCAAGGCCACACAATGTGTGGGCACCAAACACACCATTTACCACTTTACCAATCTTCTATGTCTCATATCTTCTTATCTTGGACTCAAACATTGTCATATGAGTAACCTATCCTGCGTGTTTTTCAACGTTGAATTTTAAGTTGCACTCTTTAGTGGATTTTGAGATATGATGCACAAGGTTCTGGGTGAGATTCCTTTACGGGGTGACACCTGATGACTACAACATCGTACTTTCAGAGAAGTACGATTCAGCATGGATAATCAGTGCTCCTAGATTCTTTTATGAGAGGTCTCATCCTGCAAGGCCCAATGGGCCTCATCCATTGGCCAAGACAGAATGGCCCAGCCCAAACTAAAACTTGGTTGGGTTAAATTGGTTGAACTAGGGATGGACACGTGGGGCCCCCGAGCAAGGTTGGTAGGGTGAGTATGTATGGGTCAGACGGGGCCTAAACACCACAGGGAACCGATTACTAAAATGTAAATAACATACATTTTGGGCATCTAATTGACGATCCTTTTGCAGAGTTGTAACCCTTGCAATGATGCAAATATTTTAACAATACTCTATGGAGGCCTTCATGGAAGTAGAAATGTGGCCAATGGCATGGGGTGCAGTTCTCCCAAAATCAAGTTCTTTACGTCTAGAAACCCTGCAGTTTGATGAGACTTGAAGAAAACTAATATGTGAGCTTGTTTGGATTAGTTGTGATGGCCCAGTGGGAAGCAGATCTCAGTGACCGTACATGACCACATTAAGGAGAAACTCTATATGACCCGACATACCTATAATACTTGATAGTATGATTAATGTTGTGGATATGGGTTAATGTATAACTTTTACCAAATATATGTGGGATTACAAAAATACATGTTTGAATATCACCGAAAAAGAGAGTAGAATATTTGTTTTATAATGTACAAAATATATAGAATATATAGCCTTCATGGACACTCAATGTTAAAATAATTCTTTTTTATGTATCACACATTATTTTTTATGAAATCCATTTTCAAAATATTTTATAAACCTTCCTTTTAAAAAATTGATTCGTTAAATGAAATTTATATTTTCTTGATGAATATTATTAATGATATATTTATAGTGATTCTATTAATTAATGTAACAAATACAATATTCACACTCCATAGGGTATGTCTTACATTGTTACCATGTTTATTCTTTATCTATATGGTTTATGATCATTTTGACTAATATAATTAATGTAATTTACTTTATTGATTAATTTTGCAGTGATTAAATTTCCATTTAATTATTCACATTCCAATTATCATTTGACATTTTTTCCCCAAGATATCAATATTTATTTTAATTGATATTATTATTATTTAAACTATTTCCCAATAAAACATATGATGTTTTTATTTTTATATTATTTTTTATTTAGGAATGTATTGATAAATCCTTAGTCATTACTCCTTATGTATATCTGATGATAATGCATATAATTCATTAATTAAGTCAAATATTTATCAGATGAGGATTTTTTCGGACATCTGTACGTTGGTGGGTCTTGGTTATAGTTTCAACATGAAGGCCTCGAAATTCATCCTAAGACTAATCAATTGGCTTGTCTTAGTTAAAAGGGCTTCTACCCATCAGTTTTAATTTTACATGAGGATAGATTGTGATGTTAGAGGTATCATGGGAATTCCACATGGCACCAATTAACTGGGATCATCCATCATTTACAATTATGTGAAAATTATAAATGATATTTTCACAATGATATTATCTATTTATTTATTTTTATTATCGTTACACCGAATAAATTTCATGTGTTTTCTATTATTGATAGTTCTATATTGTTTTTTACTTATCAAATTAATTAAGTTGAAGGTGTGTACAACTATTTATCTTTCCTTGTTTAGTATTATTATTAATTCAAGACATCTTACATATTAGTTAACAATTAACGATCGTTTCACATCACAATAAATTTCATTATTTTTTTAAGAATCAATAAATTATATAATCTTCTAAATTCAACGATATTCTAGAGGAAATAATATTATTCCAAAAAATATTGTAATTTTTTATTCAATTTTAATATGGAAATAATTTATTAGTCAAGGTTACAATAATTAGATGACTATCTGGCCATTCAAGAATTCAATTCCATATATCAAATGCCAATGAAAAAAATCAAACACTGGCCCTAGGTTATTGTGTAAGGGTCTATAATGTTTGTATCAGAGGAAGTCTTGTCAAAACCATGTTAACTAGATAGAGGAAGACATAAAATAGAGCATACAACCATATGATAGATATTTAAAATAAATATAAAGGAATACACTAAGGTTTTTCTATGGATGGTATCTTATTTTTTCTTAAAATAAATCCTTGTACAAATACTATAAGTTGACATGTTTCTTTCACAGATGTACATAGAAGAAATAACTAAGGAAATTTTTCATTAGTCTTAACATGACCTTCACTTAGTGCATGAGAACATGCCTAAATATTCTCCTAGTTTCACACTCATGTGGGATAATATTTTCATTATTTATATATTTATTAAAAGTTTTTATAATGGATTTGATGTCGATAAATCCCAAAATAATCATTGTTTATGAATATGATATTAACTATGTATAAATGATACTATTTATGTAAAATATTTATATAGTTTTTGGAATATTATTTATTTTTAATAATGATATTAACTAATATAGTGCATGCAATCATTTTGAAACATCACCTATTAGAGGGAATTTGAGCAACCTCATTGCATTAAATCTAAAGAGTAAGAATTGTCATTTCATTGATCTTATTAAGATAATATTTGAAGGGAACATGTATCCTAATTATTCTAATCATATGAATATGTAATATAACATGCTAATAAGATAGATAATTATTTCTCTATGTATTATGTAATCGAAAGAAAGAAGGATAAGAAAATGATAGAATGGAAAATGGTAGATGAAGGGATGAATGAAAAGAAACATTTCTCACCATGTTATTGTTGTGGAATGAATAAATATCATATGTTATTATAAATAATGATATTTTTCTGCTAGTTCGGAGAGAAATAGAACTATTCATATGATTATATTTTTAATAAAAAGTGCCCAATTTTCAAATTTTAAATTCTATGGATATTTTAGATGCATTAAATAAATCTCCCAAGCCTCAAATGAATATACCTCAAAAGAAGAAATAATATTATATTTATGATTATTTAAAAAAAACAGACGAATGATTAATTTTCTAATGTATAGATTCTATAATAATGTAATATGAGTATCATTTATATGATATAGTGGTTCTAATAATTATGAAATGTACACATATTTTTATGTTGTTATTTTTTAATATGGATTTTAAATCATATGTTTAACAATACCAGTGACTATAAAAATGAAACAATGGACAATTGAACTTTTTCAAAAACATATGATTTAGCGAAATGTAACCATTAATCCAATCAGAATGTTTGGATAAAGATATTATTTATATTTATAAATTAATGTTGATAGTACTCTATTACTTTTTAATGGTTTATGATTTGATGATAATGTGGTTTATAATATAACAAATGGACTTTATGATAACTATATATTCAAGGAATATATTCTATAAACTATATTTCAAAGAAGAAATAAAAAATAAGAAAAAAAATAGTTGTTTTTTAGGGTGAGTAAGGTTATTAACAAATTTACAGAAGATACATGATTAATGTCTTTAAATGTTGGTATGTGATGATTAACATATATATCATGTTTTAGGGGGCATTAAGAATATGTTCTTATTATAAATTTGGTGACCTTATTACAAATGTTATGAATACATATCCATTGTAATAACAATGTGGTTAACCGTTTATATAATTGTTTATGTTGAAATTAGGATAAAATTTTAGAGATTAATTCATTACTTCACCATATACATATTCATACAAATTATTTGACATATTATGACCATATAGGTTTTGAAAAATAGGTCGAGATAGAGATACAAACATGTAATTATTTAAGGGAATTTATAATCATTTAAAAGTGACAAATAGTTCATCATGAATAAGAATTAATTTTTAAATATTAATTTCATGAAGTAAGTGGTTAATTAAAAATTGATTTAATCACATCTATATAATAAAACTGTGATTATTATATAATGACTTACCACATATGTATATTTTCGGATAATCCGAGACAATAAATGAATTCCGTATCATTCAATAAATTATCATGATATAATAAATTTTTCATATTACATTATTATTTGATCAATCAATGTGTCTTTTAAATAATAATTAATTTTTTATTAATTAAATTTATATAGGTCATTCACCTTCTTGTGAACAATTAAATATATCACTCTATATAATTATTTACCTTATTCTTCAGTGTCTATGTTTTTATTTACAACCACTGATAAGAAATTTAGAAACACAGTTATGTGTTATCATAGTTTACATTCATGAATTCTATTTTGACTTATTAACTGGTTTATTTTTATACCTTTTTTGATGAATGGTTTTTTAACAATGGTTTTTTCAAGTACCTTACACTTATTTACCAATATCATATTAAAATTGTGATGATTAAACTAATATATGGTGGGAGAATATAACACCACGAGACATTAACATAAATAGATTTTAATATATAATATTTTACAAGAAACACCATTCATAGAAGAAGATACAACACCAAATACATTATTAAATATTTTATTTTAAATAAATTAATCATCTTCAATAGCATATGGATACAACAACCCCGAGTCAAAATGATTCATTTTATAGCATTTCATTATGAAAAATATATTATGAAGGATTATATGAATAGTAATAACTAAATTATTAAAATAACAATTATATATTTATTTCAAATAAAAGATATATCATTTAAATGAAAAAGTTATTATATCTAAAATATATATTATTTCTAATGAAATGTCTAGTAGAGATTTATGAAGAGAAATTAAACATTATATTTTACTATTTTATAAAATTTACATTTTAAAATGAAGTTCATTTTTTTAAAATTATTTTATCAATATTACATTAAAGTGTATTTTTTGGGGTTTTTTAAAATGAATAATTTTTAACAAATAGTGAAAATAATGAATATTAATTAAAAACTATATTTTGACTCAAATAATTATTAATTTTTATATAATATTATATATTATTTGGAGTAAAATTAATTCAATTATATACCATTCACCCTAATTTATTTCATTGAAATAAATTTCATAATGAATATTGATGTAAAAACATTATAATCATTTGGATATTTTACCCATAATATCTTTTTTTCTCATCCCATATGTAAGATGAATTTTAATTTTAATTTAACCACTACTACAAATTGAATTCTAAAATTTTACTCAAAAAATTAAATTATCATAATTTATTATAAATTATGACTTAAAAATAATTTTTGACCAAAATCAATAATGATAGTAGTAAAAATTATTAACAATGGTTATACTAAAAATTTATTTACCAGGGTTAAACTGCAAATTTAATGGTTATATTGACCTAAAAAATGTCTACACTATATTTCATTGGTATATTTCTACCATATATCATATATTTCACTATAATACTGAAATTTTGGTCATTTTAATGTGAATAATGGGGGTACTCCTTTTTTTTCAAATATTACAAGTGTCACACTCACCTCACTTATAAATAGGCCACCCATATCCTCATTTCTTCAAACCATAAATCCATTTAGGTTGGGTTATTACCTTACCACATAACATCTCAAAACTCATAATATATTCTTTTAATCGCTAATTTTCTCCTAAATCCATGCTATGATGGATTTCATTGCTAATATAAGGAGGTTTTTTGAAGAATAGGTTATTTTCGTCGAGGATATTATTTATTTTATTTATTCCTCCAAATCATTAAATTTTCAATAAAAAATATAATAAAATCATTATATCTGATATAATTATGTGTCTTTATTTTGAGGTAATTACATAAAACCATAATCACTTATATAAAATGTCATAAAAATTATCAATAGTTTGGGAAATGAATTACCGCTTCGCTAAATGATGATACTATTTTATACATTACCACCTGTCATGGTTGGGTATGATGAAGTATATAAGGATTTTACATTAGATTTATGATATATTTATACCTATTCAATCATAATATAATATATACCTTTTTAGATTCTTTTCCATATGGTATATGATAATGTCACTCGTGTGTACGGTAGAAAAATAGCTCGCAATGAAATGTGACTCATCATTCACAAACACATTTCCTTAGAGGTGATAATAATAGATTTAAGGATTAAATTTAATATAAATTAAATAATAATTATACTCATGACTTATATATCCATATTAAGTGAGACTATTTAATTTTATTTTGTGACATTACAATCACTAAAAGATTATAACGTTGTTCTTGTACGTGTGGACTGCCACCTTCATAAAGTATTGTGGATCTATTTTCAACACCAAACAACATGAATGATATTTATACATATAAATAGTATCATATTATGATCATTACAGATATTCGAAATATTTTTTCCTCCTTTCAATAATAATCATTGAAAAATGTAAATGTTAGTCATGTGTACACATGATCTACCATCTCCATGAATGTGGCATAATTTATTCCTCACTAACATAATTTGTGATTGGATTTAAAATTATAATTCATATATAAATATTAAAATTATAACTTCATTATTATTATAGAGTTTATATAAATATATAATACAATAAAATGGTTGTTCCTAAAAAATTACGTATTAGCATACATGGAAATTAATGCCTCAACAAATAAAATAATGAATTATAGTAACAGAATATCTAAGAAGATGCCATAAAAGGATAATAATTTATATTATTAATATTTATATGGTTCATTTATAAGTTAATAAAATTTTGAAAACAAATAAACAAGAAGTTAAATCATGTTTAATCAGAAGAATGCATGGGGTAAGATATTTTATATCATTTTCCATTCATTTAGAGAAATAAGTATGTTCTATGGAAAAAATTATATGGTTTATACACTACAAATTTAAAATGGAATATAATGAATAATTCATATTTAATGATATATTATGTTGAAATTTGTATTATTTAATCCAAGTGGTGTTCGATGGAATATTACCGTGTTGTGTGGGACTTATTTTCAATTTCCCGTCCTTGAAGAAAACAATATTGTTCTTCACCAAATTTTTTTCCCTTTTAATTAATATAAATTTGACATATAATATCAATATAATGTAATAATTCATTTTATTTTATATTTTAATTTGAATTAATTAATTCAATGGGATTTTACATGAAATTTTACAAATGAAAATAAATTTCCTAAAACAATTTACTTTATTGAGTTATATCACATCATAGATATCCTTGAAAGTTTATTATTGTATATATATGGAATTTTAACTAAATTATATTGTATATCAAAATTTTTAATTTTATTTTAGTTTGATACAAAAAAATTATTCACTGGTCAATTTTAACATCAATCTTATGATCCTTTTATGACTTTATATCATATTATCTATTTAATCTATTATTTTTATATTATAATTCAATCTAAATGAAATTATTTTATCATTATTTAATAAATAATTTCATATTATTCTCATATATTACATCATGAACTCTTTCAGGTAACAATATAACATTTATACTCATTGTTACTTAAAATAATTGAGAAAATTAATTTTGAAAGTATTAATTAATTTATCTACTCTATCATTATTCTATTTTCTTCCAAAACATTATATTATATAAATAATTTCAAATTTTATTAACCTATTCAAAATTATTCATTAAATACAGTTTTGAAACTTTTTAAATATTCAAAAATGTTTTTAAATGATATTTCATCTCATTTTCATCACACTGTATTTTTTATAATCCCTAAAAATTCTATGAAATCATTGGATTAATGAGTGTGAAATGAATGAGTTTTCTAGAAATCATGATTAATAATTTTTTTAATTAATATTTTATATCTTTAAAATATTAATTTCAATTGAATTTTTTCTATTTTTTTGAAAATTTAGTTTTAATTTTATATCAAACCTGAAAAGTATCTTTTTCTGAATAATGTTTTGCTGATTTTATATGGTATTTATATTCATCAAATACACAGACATGTTGTGATTAATCCAGTGGAATTTTTTATCAATACCATAATTATTATTCATAAGGATCATTTTTGATAATCTTCACAATGAAAATATATTGTAATTCACTTTTTCGATTAAATTTTTTAAATATTATGTTTCTATAGTTTTTTTATTTTTTATGATAATTTTAAGTTCTAAATAACCAATATAATCATTTTATTTTTCATGGATATTATTATTACATAAACCATAACTAATTTATTTAAATGTAATTTTAAATTGAATTTTATTTTTTTATCTGACGAAATATTGATAAATTCATATCCCATAACAAAAATATTTTTGTATAAGACATATTATTCATAAATTAAATTGACTATTTGATATATGAGGAATTCTTTGAACATTTAGACGCTACTAATGATTACATTAATATAATTTCTTGATTCATTGATAGGTCTAACTAGAAAAATGAGTTTGAAAAAACTAATTAAATAGAATTGTACAAATTATATTTAAATTGTATTTCGTATAGATCTAGATGATATAGGTATTATGTTCCGGATACATGAAATCAAATAATTTATCGTCTCCTTCATTTGGAATTATGTTATTACTATATAATATATTTTCATAATGCTATTATATCTGGATTTATTTCAATAAAAATTTATTTATTGAATTTAATGTTTTCACATTTATTTATCTTTTCAGATTAATTATTCCTTATCAATTTGTTTAAATGAAATTTTTTAACAATTACATTCCATTACATTTCGTCTATTCTTATCCATTTATAGTAGCATCTTTTGTACTTATCCATTACTTAGATTTTGATGCCACCCTTATTTTTCTTCAATTATTAGAAATCTATGAAAGGGAACTATGTTATGAATGCAATGAAATATTATATGGATTATTTAAAAAAAATTATTTTATAGTTTTTGTTTTCTAAAATAATATTAGAATTGGGAGTGAATTTATTTTTCCAATACTAATAATTATTTCGTAATTCAGAATGTGATTATTTATACATTATGAAAATATAATGTTGTAAGAAATCAAATATATATTACATGAGTCATGGTTGTTAAAAAATACCCTCATTTATTAATATTTAAATAGAATATTTTTTATTATAAATTAGTATTTACAATAGTTAACTATATTTTCAATTTACCATGTTGGACAATTATTCCCCAATTACTATTATTTATTAAAATTAATTAAAATTGATTATAAATAGGATCTAGAAAACTAAAACTAATAAATAATAAATTTATAGGATTAAATTTGAATAATTTATTGAAATTATTAGTATTGAATTTTTCAAATATTTAATGAAAAATTAATTATCAGGAAAATTTGTTTTTATGAATAAAAATGAATTTTGTATAATATAAATGATTATATTGATTTTAGTAGAATATATTGGAATATTATTAATAAAAGGTAAATTATATTATATTAAATATAATATAGATGGAAATAGATCATTATTAATAATTGAAATGAAATGAAACTTTTTATAAAAATATCTACTTTTTTACAATCCATAAAAAAATAAATAGTTTCATAAATATCATAGAAATGTTCCCACATATATATATGATACATAGAAATTAAAAAATGAAATTTAAATATTATAATTTAATTTCATAAATATTTAAACATAGAATATAAATTAAACCATATAATAAAATGAATAAATTATATAAAATAAAACTATTTATATTATAGTTATTAATTAAATTGCATTAATATATATATATATATTATAAAAACAAAAGATATAATTATTTGTAATTATTAAGAAATGAAATTTTTTTCTTAATAACATTATATGGATTTTATAATTTTACAATATTTATGAAATTAAATTTTTACAATATAATTTATCCCTTAAAAATGTTGGGATATGTTTCCCTCGTACCCTTTTTTGTTTCCATTATAGAATCCTCAATCATGTAGATCTTCCATTAAACCTTAAATGGGTGAGTTTATAATTCTATAACAGCTTCTCTAAAAAATTATGTATCAAAAGTATTGTTTCATTATTATAGACATTCTCTTTTAACAGTACTACCTTGTATCGTAAAAAAATAGGTTGATTATATACATATATAAGAAAAATCACAATTATTTATATAATTTACCTGAGATAAATTTGAAAGAAAACATATATAGTAAGAAACAAATCAAAAAAATTGTAGAATTTTAGATAGGCCAATATTCCATGAAAATTACATAACAATTTTATAATTTCATTAAACACCATTCCAATGTGGTATATTTTGAACGACATGATCAACTATTTTAAAAGGTTGTTCATTACCCTTATTTTCTACATAGTTCTATTGCCTTCTTTAAATCTCTGAAATATACTAACAAATTATCTTTAACTTCTGCATTATTTCCTCATAATGATATTTTCACACCATAATTTCATCACTACCCACAACCGAACAATATGGAGTCCCAAACTACAATAAAAATATTGTATCAAAAGGATTCATCAATATATTAATATTTAACTATAATTATATTAAAAAATTATTAAAATATTAAAGAAGATATGAAAATAATTGGTATAATAGTGAGTAAGATCAAAAAAAATATTCCAAAGAAATAATCATTCTATATGACTTTCAATCATATTTAGGATGAAAATATCTATTAAAAAAATTTCACCCATAACATTTTGAAGTCACTTGTAAATATTTCATGAAAATCGTGGATCATGATCAGATAAAATATAGAGATGGACTTTATTTAATGAAAATTTATATTTGATATATTCTTTATACTATTGAAATAAAATTATGTTATTTGTAACATTATTAAAATAAAATGATTTATTCAAATTGATGAAGAAAAATTCAATTCACAATGTTACCTTAAGATGTCTTTGATAATCTCCAAATGATGTCCCGGAATATATTTTCACCATTTCATTGATGAATTATCATATGAAAAAGAATCTAATTTTGTAGTTTTTTTCATTTTTATCCAATTTATTACTTATTAATTTCTTGGTAATAATAATAACATTAGTCATTATTCTTATTACTAATAATATTTTCAACATGGTTTGTACATATTTTGGTTGTTGTGATGAATTAAAAATAGATATATATAAAAATCAATCAAAAATAAATTCTTCAATTACAGATCACCTAACACAGGAAACCTCATATCTTGTAGTAATAACTCCATCCTTTTTAATGATTAATACATGAAACATCAACATCATAATAAAATCCACTCATCCAACAATAACCCAGATTACCCAACATAGAATGCATAATTGCGACTTATAATAATGAATAAAATGATACTTTTACCAAAATATTCATATGCCCGACATGGAAAACATTAAGGCCAATATTCATTACATCATTAACTAATGGACCATGTTCATAATGATAAATAGTCGGAGAATCATTATCTATTTAGAGCATAGTTTATACTCCCCTGTTTTCTCTTCCTATATTATTGTTAACTATGTAATATTTTTACTTTATTAGTATAAAAAATCATCCCTCCCCCAATTTCAAATCATTTTGTCTATATATAATTAAAAATTAAATTTTTATTATATATTTCAAAATTTTCAAATAAAAATTATCTACATATATTTTATGGTGAAAACATTGATAGCCTATACAAGATCATGAATGAGGTAAATTTTTTAATTAATTATAAATTGGTATAATGCAAATGAAATTAATCATTCTTCTTTAATCAAGACACAACCAGGTTCCATTATAAAATAATCCCTACACCTGAAAAAAATCAAAATTTTTAGATATAAATGAAATTAATATAGAATTAAATATATTTTATTTTCAATTCTAGAAACAAAATTATTATATTTCTATGTGAATGTGAATTAAATTATTTCCATAGTTAATATAGTGGGACATATAAATGATAGGATTCTTCAACAAATCATTGGTGATAACCTAATCATCCAATAAAAAATTGATTATATGTGATATTTAGATTATGGTAACACTTCCACTACTTTAGTTTTAGAAGTATTAATAGTTACACCATATATATAGCTAATAAGTCCAAAAAAATAAATATATATATATATACAAAAATTCATATTTACAAAATTTTCACTATAACTTATTTCTAATAAATTGTTGTAGGAAATTTCATTCATTTAATCCATGAAAATATTTTTAGAATAAACTATAATATCATTGATAATCCCCACAATAGATTATTCTGATTATAAAATAAAGAATAGTCACAATATATATGATATATAGAATCCATTATTCATACCTAAGGGAATAATGTAGAATTTTAACACCCATACCTAATATAAAATGATATCATCATAATTTATTCCTCAATAAAATATTAGTGATGTTTCCATGATTTGATATGAATCATGGAAAAATATTTTCCCCGTGATTTTGATGAAAAAATCCATCAAGATGTAGAAATAGTTATAGGTTATTATAATTAATGTTATTAAGTGATCTATAATAAATGAAAATCCTCTTTGAAAAATCTTTGTTTTTATAAAATATAATACAATCTATTAAATGTGATGTACTAGATGTATAAACCCATTTTCAAAAAATTATTATAATTTCATTTTTAATTAAAATAAATATCGTTGATCCATTTTATATGTTGTTATTGAAATTTATGAGAATCATGAATTAATTAAATATTCTATTCAACCTCATGATGTTGAACAAAATGAAAGAAAAAATCATAAATTACATTTGTATACTATTTTAGAAAAATAAAAACACAAATCTCCAAAAATCCACCATTTCAATAATTTAATAATGATAATTTTCAATTATATATTTTATCCTTCTCTTATATCCTTTATATTCTGTCAAATATATGAACTCTTTATTATTTATAATGTGAAACTCACATAGAATATTTATGAAAGCTTTTCTAGATCCGAATTCAATCATATGATGGTAAATCTAATTCTAAACCATACCCTAAATAACATCAATCTCATATGTAGGAAAAAAACAAATTTTTGACAACTATTTAATATATATATACATAATGTATTTATATAATTAATCATTTTCAATATAATTCCTCCATAAGGTTTTAGGAAAAAAATTATCCATTTCTTATGGAAATATTTATATTTTCACAGAAAATTTCAATGAAATAAAACAATGTGTAGACCCTAATAATTGTACAAAATTGGGTTAATCTGAGTAAAAAATTAATGTAGTTATCACCACATACATTTATTTTCCGAAATTTTCAGAAGTAGTAACGAATTAATCTCCCACATCTGATATCATAAAGGCTTAGGAGTTAACATAATCCATGATTTCAGTGCAGAAACCCCTACATAGTATCCAATCACATTATAGTTACCAATTTTCATGTCATGTTTATAATTATAAGATAGACTTTTAAAAAATAAATTTCTATCAAATATTAAACCATATGTCAAGAAACACTATATTGATAACACATTCTTGATTTCCTAAGATACCCCCACAATGCTCCCACCTAAACAAATCATTAGAATTATATTTATAACGCATATCCTTATATTTCATTAATGGATAATTTCTGATTACATTACGCAAAGTCTACTTATTTTAAACATATTTCTAAAAGTGATCAAAATCCCACCTAAACTGATAATTTCTCTATACAAATTTCTCATATATATTTAATTAATGTAAGTCAAAAGCTAAAAAAACATTGTGTCGTTACTGAGTAAAACCATTCAATTTATACTATTAGAATCTAGAATAATATTTGGCTACTATCATATAAATCTAGATGTACTTTCTTTATTAATACCAATAGAGTCATCCTATTTCTATATATGATACCAAAAATCATGTTGATCGGAAATTGAACAACCATAATAGAATAATTATGAATAAATAATCACTAGTACAAAAACCATTTTTTACGTCGGTTTTTTTTTCTTTTTAACGTCGGTTTTTAGTCGACGTTATTGCGAGCGACGTTAAAAATATGATTTTTTACGTCGGTTATTTAATAACTGACGTAAAAAAAGGGGTAATATAGTTTTTGACGTCGGTTTTTATAAAACCGACGTGAAATACATTCTGGAAATGGAGATAAGAAGCCATTTTTTACGTCGGTTTTTGAAAAAATCGACGTTATAAGTCATTTTTTACGTCGGTTATTTAATAACCGACGTTAAAAGTTAATTTTAACGTCGGTTATTAATTAACCGACGTAAAAAATGTCTTCAATCTTGTAGAAAATTTTCTAAGCTTTCATTTGACAGGTCATAGAGCTCAAACAGATTTACGGATCAAAAGTTATGACCATCAGAAGTTTGATATTTTTTTCGAAGAAAGATTGAATGAGCCAACCATAGCTTCATATTAGAAAGAATTTTTGAATCTGTAGGAGGATTTGTAGTTTTATCGTGATATAAAGAATCATCCATCATTATAATAAATTAACAATCGTTAAAAGGTATATCAATTGAGAAAACTACTCATAGAAAATATAAATCATGGGAAAATAATTACAAATACCTTGATGAGGTCGCGGAAATAAGAAATTGTTGATTCACGTTGAAGATAAATTAAGTTGATTCGGTGGAACGATGATGGTTGAATGAAATAATCGTAAAATGGTATGTCATTTAAGAAAACAAATCATAAAAACCATAAACCATGGATGCATGATTAAATATACCTTGACCAGATCGCGGAAAGAAGAAATAATTGATTCGCGTTTGAGAGAAAAAGAGTAGATTTGGGGGAACGATAATGGTTGAAATAAATGATCCTAAAATTAATATGGGTGTATAATGGAAACATATAATTGAGATTCTATGAGAAAACGTGATATTAAAAATTTTAGGCGGCAATTCAAAATTTCGATGTCGCGATGTAAAAAATTTGAAATTTCGCGTTCGCGGGATATTAAAATTTTCATTCACGTCGGTTTTATGATAACCGACGTGAAAAGATATTAAAATTTTCATTTATCTTTTACGTCGGTTATTATAAAACCGACATGAAAAATCAATCTTCGTCACTCTTTCACGTCGGTTATTAAATAACCAACGTGAAAAATCAATTTTCATGACTTTTTCACATCGGTTATTTAATAACCGACGTTAAAAGGTATTTTTCACGTCGGTTCTTTCATAACCGACGTGAAAAGTATTTACAAAAATGTAGTTCATTTCTCAAGCTTTAATTTGACAGGTCACGGAGCTCAAACAGAGTTTCGGATTAAAAGTTATGGCCTTCTGAAGTTTGACATCCTTAAGACATCGTTTAGAGATGCTCAAATTCTGAAGGCCATAACTTTTAATCCGTAACTCCGTTTGAGCTCCGTGACCTGTCAAATTAACGCTTTAAAAATTAACTACATTTTTGTACAGATTTTTCACGTCGGTTATTAAATAACCGACGTGAAAAATCAATTTTTGTGACTTTTTCACGTCGTTTATTTAATAACCGACATTAAAAGGTATTTTTCACGTCGGTTATTTCATAACCGACGTGAAAAATCTTTATAAAAATGTATTTCATTTCTCAAGCTTTAATTTGACAGGTCACGGAGCTCAAACGGAGTTACGGATTAAAAGTTATGGCCTTCAGAAGTTGGATATCCTTAAGACATCGTTTAGAGATGATCAAATTCTAAAGGCCATAACTTTTAATCCGTAACTCCGTTTGAGCTCTGTGACCTGTCAAATTAAAGCTTGAGAAATGAACTACATTTTTGTAAAGATTTTTCACGTCGGTTATGAAATAACTGACGTGAAAAATACCTTTTAACGTCGGTTATTAAATAACCGACGTGAAAAAGTCACGAAAATTGATTTTTCACGTCGGTTATTTAATAACCGACGTGAAAAATAAGTGAAAATTTTAATATATTTTCTCGGAAAATGATTTTTCACGTCGGTTATTTAATAACCGACGTGGAAAAGTGATGTACATTGATTTTTAACGTCAGTTATATGATAACCGACGTGAAAAATCAAATAAAATGGATTTTTAACGTCGGTTCTTATATAACCGACGTGAAAAATCGATTTTTAGATATTTTCACGTCGGTTCTAAAAAACCGACGTGAAAAATGGTGACGTAAAAAATGTTTTTGTACTAGTGAATGTCCCTAAACTATATTTAATCAATGAATTAATCACTTTATTTATTCTTCAGTATTCATAATCATTGGATTCCATTGATCAGTCTCACCTTTAAAATGATAAATAGAAATAATTTCATTTTTATTTTCATAAATTTCCAAATCATCAAATACTTTTTCCAATGGATTGATCCATTTGATGGTTACCATTACATTTTTATCCCACTTAATGTAAGAAGGTGTTTTTTCCAAAAATATACTAATATATATTTATATAAAACTATGGAGTGTTTAGATTCACTCTATCATGTGTACCGCTATAATAGCTAGGGTTAGATGAGCTAACACATCTAAATTTTTTTTCAAAATATAAAAAATCTAGGTTACTGATTTATATGGATATTTTCCTCTTGATTCAATTCTAGTTTATTAAATAATTTCACTTAGGAAAAAATAGAATTTTAAAAAATATATTATATGAAAAAACAATGAAACCATTAATTTTTTGAAATAATAATATATCCAATAGAATATTGGACCTTAAATGTAATTTTCAAAAACCACCCAATAATATAAAGATATCTAGAAAATGAATTTGATAGAAACTGAAATTTTTTATATATACAAAATAATTTTTTACATACTTAATATTTTAGAAACCCAAATAATAATTCCCACAAAATAATCTTTCTGTGCCATTACTATACATATTCAATTTTATATATTTTATAAATAAAAATAATAATATCATTTTTTAAATCACAAATTATATTGTTTATAAATTGACTCTCATATTTTAGAATAAAAATATGAT
Source organism: Viscum album (assembly GCA_963277665.1). Classification (NCBI taxonomy): domain Eukaryota; kingdom Viridiplantae; phylum Streptophyta; class Magnoliopsida; order Santalales; family Viscaceae; genus Viscum; species Viscum album. The sequence continues at coordinate 481,331,810 of OY728126.1, forward strand.
TACTATTGATAACTTTAATTTTCATGGTAATATTTACACATTAATTTTAAATTTAATATTGAATTATAGTTGATTAATTTTTATAAATAAAAAATTACTGATTTCTAAAAAATATATAAAATATAATATTCAAATCAAGATAATAATAAATGATAACTCATTCTATTATTAATTAAAATTAAAATTATTAAGAATAAATAATGGTGAAAATTAAATTTCAATAGAAAATCATATATATATATATATATAATATTTTAATCAATATGTTATATTTTTTATTTTAAATAAATTCAATTAAATTAATTATTGATTATGTTTTTTTATTAGAGATAAATCTTATAATATGCATTATTTATTTATTTTTACAATCAATATTTTACATGGTTAAAAACTATATATAATGGAAAGTTAAAAATAATATAAAATATAAAAAAAGAAGGATAAATGATATCTAAAATTATTAAAAAAACCTTTTGAATAGAAAATTGGGACTTTGCCTTCTCAATTAACCTTAAAAACAAATTCTTTAGCATTTGGAGTCCTTAACCCATGAATTTTTTAACTATAACATTGTAAATAAAAGTGTATTCATAAATTTTCCCTTTTCTATCAAATATAATAGGAGAAAAATTCAACTATTCAATCCAATCAATTTCCTTTGATTTTATTCCTATAAAACATCCATTGATATCATACATGATCTATCTATTATGCAAATAAGATTATTATTTGCATAATTAAGCCTATTATTTTATTTTAAATTGTTACATTCATGAAGATATTCAATTTATATGAGTGAGTAATACATACTCATTACCTTTTCATTATATTTTTATTCATTTATTCCTAAATTAACAATTTTAATATTATTACCACTATATCATTTATATATGTAATTTTTTTATTAATGGAAAAAATTATTTATTTCGTATAATCCACTTTTAAAAACTACAAAATTATAATTGTGTCATAAAAAGACAAGAACCTCCAAAAGCAACAACTTTATATTTTAATTTTGATATTCAATTGTTATTAATGAAAATTAAAATAAAATTAAATACTCCAAAATATATAAATAGAATAATCATTCACCTATTGTAATGATATTATAAATATTCATAACTATATTCACTCATAGGGATATAGGGTGTTTGTAACATCATAACCCAAGTCACCGGGTTTGAGATGGAATGCCACATCACACCACACATGACACTCAGTATGCCAGTGATTTACAACTATTGAATAGTCTCTATGGTTAATCCTCATATATATTATACTTTCTATCATAGAAACAAAAAAAAAATTAATGAAAAAAAATAATATATTTCAAATTAAGATAAAATAACAACAAACTATTTATAATGAATGACTGAATAAATAACAGTCACATGATTAATAGTCATATAATGATACCCTAGTTGATCACTGATTGAGAGAATATCATAAAAAGGATAAAAATGAGAAAAAAATATTATGCATTGAAAATATAATCAACAAATCATCTTGGTCTCTATAATTATATTGAGTAATCGCAATAGGTTATCAAACCCAACATTGACCCCCAACTGTACATGTAATAAGTTAGGGTTTCTCAAGTACCTATGTATGCTGGACCCCTAAGTAGAGTGTCTGTACATGTCATTAGGACACCAGTATCCCAGCCCAGCACCGAAAAAATAAATTGAATATTTAGAGATGTTAAAATCTATGATAAAATATAATAATTCAATAAATAACTACAAATTATTTCATATAATTGAAAATTTATAAGAAAAAGATTAACTAACCATGTTTCAAATCGACTTTTACATTTTAAGATGTTAGAGACCCTAAAAATATCTAATTTTTGGATATGTTATTATAGATGTAATTGTGGATGTATATGTCATCCACTAATGGTTAGGAGATATGTTATATGCCTGATAATTGGATGGCACCCCACACCTATTAGTCCAAGATCCATTTTTATGGAAATATTACACACCCACCTTGATTGGGTAATTACAACAAATAATTAATTCCCTAGCATGAAAAAGATCATTATGTATAAAACCACATACCTCACTTTAATTATTGTCATTTTCCTCAGATGATGGTGATTCCCACTTGATATTTTTAAATGAAATTGACAACCACATCTCTAATATATGTAATTCATCTATATCAAACTATATCCAATGTATTATTAATAATCATGGGTTGTCTACTCCCATGTATACATCATGTGATGATGTAAAATTAACCATCGATAAATCTATAGTCTTTTCATCTTCATGTCATAATGCCTCTCCTATATGTGGTTTTCATAATGAATAATGTCACATGTTCGTCCCAGCTTTTGAGAAAAGTTATATATACAATGTAATACCCCAATCAATTTTTATCCTATAAACAAACAAAAAAGAGAAAATGATTAGTTCATCAGAGACTATCCAAAAAACACAGCACCACATATAAAAATATTTCTGAAAAGTTATATAAGAACACACAATTAAAAAATTAATTAGACATGGTCGTTTGTACTAGGGTCTTCATGTGGAACAACTACACAAGAAAAGAGTTTCTATGTATCTCAATTAATTATTAGTTGATGAAGCCTTATCCCTGAAAATCCAATTCCAAACGTTTGAACAAGGTACCATAATTTCCCAAGACAAATTATCCAATTACATAATGAATATATTAATTATATGATTCTATATTGTAATTAATTGATTATTAATTAATTTTTTTCATAACACATTTTGATTGTAAGGGTGATTCTTCCAAGGTATTGAACCTCATACCACTTGCTAATAAATATTCCTAATTACATTCGGTAGATTTAGTCATACCACTAACCTCAAATAGAGTCATCCAATAAAAAGAAAACCCAACTGAATTTTCCCCAGTCCATCTATATCTATTTGTCCTCCAACAATCACCACAAGATCCATTACATGACACTATGTTACAATTAATTATTTATTAAAAAAATGATATAATATGACAAAAAGTCAATATGAAGGGTAAAAAATAATTCCCAAAGTGGTATTATATATCATCCCATAGTCAAAACCATGACTAAACATCCATGGAATGTCTATTTAGAACATTTTACATCACTCAGGTAAAACTACACATCATTTAGAGATAATAAAAAATCCATTTTATGTCATCAATTTTGAACCATTATATGTAACCCAAAAATATATACAACTCCACTAAGACATCATCTGATGATGTTCTAACCACTCCATTCTCATTCCTAGTTTGAAAATGAGAAAAATACCCACATAAACTCCGTATTTATGATGTTGATTATATTATATTAACCAAAACCATATAATATCTTCTTCAAGGGGAATAACATCATCGATACATCTATCAATTCTATTTGTAAATCCTCATAAACATTACCTATAAATAATAATACTAATATTCATAAATTTCATAAAATTACACCAACATCTAATTTAATTTTCTTTTTATTCTATATTTATAGAAAAGATGGTGATAAATTGAGAAGAATAAAGATCAAATTGAAAAATAATTTAACCAAATTGTGATATAGAAATATCTCAAATGCTTAAACATGACAATAGTATCATCCATGAAAAGTGAAAGAATTATCCAACAATATATTATGATGATATTGGCTATGATCGAAGAAAAATATAGTGTCATAAAGGGATTCACCATGGGTTTGAGTATAGGTCACGAATGGATCAATTATTGTTCATGTCGTGAGGATGATATGATTAAATGGATGAATGTTTCTCCAAAATTGGGATAAAAATAGAAAATTGAGGGGCCCTCATTTTTTAAAATAAATAAATGGACATTAATTTTAGTATACCAAATTGCATTCCTATCATTCCTATAAAACCCAATGGGTAGTAGGGTTTCTTCTCATATCATTGGAAAATGTTTTCAGATACACCATATGTCAAGTGGTTCCTACAAGTAATATATGCAAATTACCCATGAATTGGTTTGATAGTGGGTGACATAAAATCCCCAGATTATTTAGTTCTATTTGACGTAAACACAATAATTGAACCACCATTCTTACTTCTATTGATTTACAAAAACACACCTCATGGATTTTTAGTTTTTATGTGTATCTTTTTGAGGATGGGTTCTCTAAATAATTCATCCATTAGATGAAAAGTACAAATTTATCCTAAAATTCACATGATATAATGACATTGGTCATTATTATATCCACAATATTGAACATTTTAATGTTTTGAGGTTGTGTTAGCCCATGAAAACATTCTTCTTAATCATCTAAGATCATTATCACTAAGTATTTCTATTTTTTCATCACATGCATGAACTCACATATCCCTAGTTAATGAAATTAAGGAACATATTTCATGCTTCCAATATGTAAAAACAAGACTAAATTCAAAATTGATACATCAACATTGTTTTTAAAAACATCAAACACATGATCACCATAGAGTGGAGACTAATAGGCCACACTCTCCTTCCCTGACTCCTTATAGAGCATTACAAAGCTACTGATGATAGTAATCATCAAATAATACATGATCTGGTCAATCCAATAAAATGATCAGTTACATTCGGTTTTATCATACTTGATCAAATACATGATAGGGGTTAGAGTATATACAAAACCTCATCAAATATTCTATGGAAACCCTACGATTCATTTCACCTTACACAACCACCACAAATCCAATGTTCAAAATGGTTTTCAGTGATTGATAAACACTTAAATAATATATCATATGTTAAACTTGAAATTATAACAATCATCCATATATAGGTTTAATCGGAGACACCTATAATGGATCTATGACACAACAACATACACACCGTGTACAAATGAATTTGATGTATTAATCCTCAGAGACATTTACCAAATGCGTGATCATCATTTCCAAGGTTGAACCAAATTTGAAATAGTATCATTCTTGTTAGTTCACCAACCATATTCCCCTTCAATAAGTCTCACAATAATGCATCAATGCACTAATTATTTGAGTCACCATGAGTTGGAATTAATTTTAATAGATGAATAAATTATACATCTTTTCTCTATCATGAATTACATATAAATCAAGATTTAATTATAAAACAAAGAAACATATTATCTTGAGCCCATATTATAACATTTTACTAGAGCTTCCATGATCATTCAATGGTTTCTAATGCACAGACTAGGAAAATTTCATAAAATGAGGACATTTTCCACATAACCTTGTATATTCTACCTATAAAATTAATATATTTATAGTCTCCTAAAAATGAAAACATTGATCTTAAATGTCTACAAATATGTCATATTCGAACAAAAATTTTCTGTGTGACCTTTTTTCAAACATATTCATTGTAGAACAAAATGATCTAAATATACCTATAATATTAATAATATTATTCAATGCATCCAAAAACCATTATATACATGCATAATGTATTTTATCTTCTTAGGCTGGGATTATTACTTCAAACTATAATGGGTCTCATTCCTTTAAACATTATGCAATAGAACCATAGTATTCTTTCTGAAAAAAACTATAGCATAACAAATAATGGATATTCTACCAACAATAAAAAAATTTCACCATTGAGATATCTCCATTCATAGAATTATCACGGAACCCATTCATAGTGATCATCATGAAAATTTATATTGTTAAAAATTTAAATAGTGACTTCTAATATATTTTTTCCAAAACATACCATCCCTACCATCCTCAAGTTCATCCTCATAATATTATTTATTATCATCATTTTTCCTTCCACTCAATCTTCTCATTCAACCAATATTTTTTGATTATACTCCAACAGGTCACTTTTATAATGTATTTTCCCTAGAATTCTCATTAATGTTTCTATAACACATTTGATAGAGATTTAAAACAGTCAATGACCTCAAATCCAGAATCACCAATCATTAGGGCCATGCCCAAAATTTACTTACTCCACCAAACATGAGTACTTTTAGTTATCCAATTTAGAAATATAATACACTTGTTATAGTGGTTCAAAATCACCCACCCATTATATGGGGTTACAATTTTCAACCAAGATTCCTCCCAGGCCCCAGTATTACTCACTCTAGCCACCAATGTTCTTCACACAGTTTTCAATGAGAGTTTCATTATAATCCAAATTAATATAAAAATGTCCTTACAATTTGTTTCAAAAGTGTCCAAGAACTCTGAAAATCAATGTTTTATCATGACTACTTGCAATCTCATAAACGTATACACCCTAGTTATTGGAAAACATAAATTCCCTTACCTCTGGAATTCCATTGTTTGCACACATGCACATGAAATTTTTATCAATGAAAATATCCCCAATGACATGAAACCTGATTATACCTCCAAAATTGACTTCCACTCATCATCTCCCCTTATGCAACACAATAGACCAGCTAACATCAAATTATTGTGACATTACATGTCCACAAGGACAATAAGATAACCCAACCAAGTATTCAAAAGATTCATAACTCATAGAGTTTCATCTACTTAAACATATTAGTGTTTGAAAAACGGATTCAATTTTATTGTAATAACATCACATGACCATTAATTCATTGTTCGTTCAGTCAAATTTCAGTTGGACTACATTCATCAACATATAAAAGGTACAATCATCACCATAGTTAACATTTAATCAATAAATTATAGTACAAAAGATTCAATACATATGAAACTAATACCCAATGAAGACCTAACCAATGCACATCACCATCCAATCAAAGTGGGAGTACATCATAATCACCCTGATTATTGTAGTCATCATCATTTCCATCATCATCTCAAAAGTTCACCAAAAAGTTTTACTACAAACCAACAATCACATTTAGTTGAATTTTTTGAATAGTAAAATACAAAAATTTACTGTATAGGCTAAATAAATGAATTATTAATACATAGATGATTTATAGATGATTTAAAATCCATTAAATCAATCTTACGTGAACCAATTACTATATATAGTCACAATAATCATCAATATTTCTTGTCTGTAGACAAAATAATAAAATAATGAATAAAATATTCTAAAAATACCCCTCTCCTCCACTATAAATTCAAAACTCACCACAACGTATACTTTTACATCCAAATATAAGAATCATTAAATTATTATTCAAATTTACTCTCCGAAAACATTCCCTGACATTATAATCTTTCTAGTCTCACCAAATAACAATTTCCATGTCCCTTAAAGAGGTTCATAAGGAGGCAAATTCAATAAATAAATACTGTTTTTATCCCATTTAATTAAATATAATTTATATTCAATAAATATTCCATTAACACTTAAAAAAATCATGATAACTCCATTATCTTATATATACTGGAATTTTATTTTGTTTATAGAAGATTCTTCATCAAACCTCTTATCCTCTCCATTTTTTTTCTAAAAATGAAAACATCATCCACAAGGTTCTGATTTACCACCTTCATGTACAACATGTTTTCATTTTCAAATAATGCCTTCAAGGATGGAAATAAAATAATTTTTTATAGATAAAAAAATTATAATATATATATCATGTCTTTATTAAAGATATTGAACTAGTATATATTAATAATATTAATTAATAAAAAATCATGTTTTTAGGATCGAAAAAACACCAGAATAATCATGATATGCCATAATAATTAATCTAATGCTTAATAAAAATAAAATATAACAAAATGAAATATATAACCATTTAATTTTTTTATGTTCATTAATAACAGAAAATTTCAAATATGTATAGTTATTCTCATTTTATATGATTTTCTATACATGTGAAAAACTAAACCAATCTTTAAAACAATGAAAACCAATAGTCTTCAAGGATAAAATTGTATCGTATAACCCATAAAAATTATCAAAAAAGAACTTTATAAAATTATACTAAAAAATAATTTTAGAAATGGTAATGAAATAATGAATTAATATATTAAATTTGATTATACAGGTCATTAAAATTAAGTAGAGAACACATTCAGACATAAGGAAATGTACTTTGTCTAAATTTTCATTTCATTTACACATACATGGTATTGTAAAGGAACTAATTTTTATTTGGTGTATATACTACCCCATTGATTTCATTTCTCATTTAAAATTAATAAATTTCTGGATTATTAAACCTAGTATATTATTAATTCTTTATATGTGTGCCATTTTTATATACGGTGTCTTTATTGAATTTTTTTCTAATTATGAAAAATTGATGAATCTGTATCCTCTACTCAATTAAGATATTTTTATAATTCATTTTTTCCATGAATTAAATCCATGTTTTAAAAAATTATTTGGACCTCTAATGATGGGTGAGGCCTGTTATAGACCATCATTGTATTGAGACGTCTCAAGAGACAAATCATTTGGCAACTAGCCATTCGTGTTTGTTTTTAAAACATAAACATATGAGTATTTACACAATGACATAAACTATCATGAGGGTATTATGGATCATGCTATAGATACATGATGTCAAATAATTATTAATTTTCATCATTCAACATATAGTTACCATTATCCAAATAATTTAAATGATGAAAAAAAATATATGGATTCATTTTCATTCTCATTATATTGATACAAAGTGTTTTTCAGTTATTCACTATTCCATATTGATTTTTCATTAATGAATTTTCTTCACTTATTATTGATTCATGTATCCACTATATTTAACCCTTACTGAGAATTTGAGATGTAAATTATGTTTATTTTCATTTCCCGTGTTTTGAAGATGAAATCATTGAATATGTGATGAGGAAGTAGTAAATTTTTCTTTTTTGTGTTTTAGGTCAAATTTCTTCCATATAATAAGATAACCATGTATGTATAAATTTTCATCAAGAATAATAGAATCATCTATCCTTGGTGATGTCATCCCATTAATCTATTATATTTGTTATAAAATGACCATTGACTCAGGGTTACTAGGTTCAGTGATCTTATAATTTGTATCATGGGAAGGTTTAGTAGAAATCATAGGAAATTGATTTTTTTAAAAAAATTGGTATCAAAATCAGAAAGTAGACTTTTAATATAATCATTGAGTAATATACAACAATTTTTGTAAGGTATATATTATTTGGGTCTTATTATAAATATATCCCTATCTTGATAGTACATATAGTTGTGGTTTTGGGATCTGGGTACCTAGGGGTAAGAAATATGACATGGTTTCTTGAGCCTAACTCAGGGATACCTGGTACAAGACAACGAGACCTAGTACACACTTGTTTTGACAGTCTTGATGGATATTATTTAGATAATTGAAATTTTATTTACCAACCGTTATGAATGATTTAAAGGTAAAAATACCATCAAAGAAACTATGTCATTTGGTTAATTATATTAGTTATGCAAAAAATTAAAATTTATGTTTATTATATTTATAGTAAGATTTTTTCATTACAATTCATAAACTAATTATATTTATTCTGTTATTATGAAATGGAACCTACTAGAATGAAAGGAATCATTGCACATAGACAATGTATGACTTTCCCAATGGAGAAATCCAATACAGTTATCGTTAGAGTTGAGAAGATCATGAACATATTAGGACATCTTACATTGGTTATGATAAATAACCATACTACTAAAAAGTTTGATCATTCAATGAATAAACTATCCAAAAACAATTTAGTGATAATAATAATAACATGGTAGATTATTTGTGGATCATGTTTTCTGAAAATATATCTCTATAATTGAGATGAAATGAAGATGAAAAGGTAGTACTAGTTGTAAAATAACTCAAGGGTTATACTGATAAATTGTGGGTTTCGATCAAAAATACATAGTAATATTAAATAGATGTTCTAGAATGGATAACATCTAAGGAAACATTTTTTGAAAAATACTTCCCTCATGAAGAATGAACTAAAATTTTGAGACAATTTGTTATGTAAAATAAATTATAAGAAGATAATATTTCATAATATTAGGATACCTTCACAGGATAAGACATGTATGTTATATATTATATATGTGATTCAAAATGAAGGATTGATATTTTTTATAGTATTAAATAAATTTTTTAAAGGGTAATGGCTTATAAAATTATTTCATTATGTGATAAAATACAATTATGTGAAATCAAAAAGTTGAGGAAATTTCAAGATCATATCTATTCATTTTAAATCAAAATAATATGATCTCTTATTATATCCCTAGAATGGGTTATGTTTTAAATAATATAAACAGAGAAAATAAATTTCAATTTTTTGAATGTTGGAGAACCAATCATCCTAAGAAAATGATTGAAATGCATAAAATATTTATATAAAAGTGTATAAATTGAGTAATCAAGATATTGAAAACAATGGGGATAAATAAATAAATGTTGTTCAATTATTTAGCTATAATTAAAAGGGGATTTATTCAAATCAATGTCATAATCACCATTGAAATCTACCTCAGAAGATGATAAGGGGAGATGACCATGCTTATACGATCATGACATCTGATGTACAAGTACCCAATGACGTAGTATAAGCTACATTAATCTATTCTTAAAATTTATACAATTCTATATTTTTCTTTATATCATCCCAATTATTTATATCTACCTATTTTTCATGAAAATTAGACAATTCTCTTTTTATTTTACATGGTTTCTTCTAGTCAAAACTCTTAAGGAAAGTCTCATTAAAATAAAAATGTTTTTTCCAATACCCTATATAACACATAGAAATGTTTTAATTTATGATATTTTCATTATACCTATTGTTTAAAATGTTTTAATCCTTGGAATGGATTGTATTTCATAAAATTTGGTGAAATTTTATTACAATTATAAGTAAATTATGATTTTTGAAGGAGATGTTGAATCCCATATCTTTATAGAAGATTCGCCACAATTTGATTATTATCTAGATCCACCCTAGTAGCTATACTAAATGAAATTAATGGTGTCAAATAGAAAAATACATATAAGTATTATTAAAGTAATATTCAAATTTTGGACATAACAATTGTTCAGTAATACATTGATTTATTTCCAATTGAATTACTTGGACACCCCCAGAGCATGAATTTGGGTTTATTAGTGATCAATTACTTGATAAAAGACCAATGTAAAAGGTTATTTATAGAATATAAACAATTTAATTAGTGGATCTAATGAAAAAAAATAGATTATTTGTGGATGAAGGGATTTATTCACCCATTTGTTTCTTTATGGGGATCCCCTATTCTCTTTTTAGAAAATAATATGGATCCTTGAGGTTGTCTTTCAACTTTAAAGAAATCCAAACTATTAAAATAAGTAACAAGTATCCATTTAATTTTGTTGAGGATTTATTTGGTAAAATTCATATAGTTCTATTTTTTTAAGATTGAACTTCATTCTGGACATCATCAGTTTCATGTGAGGAATGATGATATTCCCAAGAAAACTTACTAAGACATATTTGGACAATATCAATTTATTGTAATGAAATTTTTACATAATAATGTACCTTATATTTCTATAATCATAATGAAAATAGTGTTCATGTAATATCATTAAAATTTTTTGTGGTATTTATTGATGATATCCTGATATATCCAAAATCAAAGAGGATTTTGAGAACCACATGTGAATTTTGTCAGAAGACTCTTAAACTAAAATTGATATATGGAAAGATTAGAAATTTTGAATTATGGCTTTAATCAATTTTCTTCATGGAAATATCATCTCTAAATATAAAATCTCAGTTTATACTATGTGGAAAAAGGAAATCCAAGAATTACCTAGGTGAATGAACATAAATGAGGTACACAATTTTATTAGTTTAGCAGGTTACTATCTAAATTTCATCCAAAAAAATTTTGTTTGGCCAACCATCTAACCAAGCTCAAAAAAAAGAGTTTTGTTCATATAGATAAAAGCATGTAAATAATTTTTGGAGTAATTATGGAGTAGATTGGGAAATTCCACAATATTGACTATTCTGTCAATAAATTATGGGTCTGTGACATGAAATGATGCATCAAATAATCTATTGGTTTGTGTCCTTGAGAATAATGATAATGTTATTGATTATTAATATAAGAAGTTGAAGGCTCATGGAAATAATACCCAACTTCTGATCTTGAGTTAGCATCCATAATCATTCCTCTGATTATATGGATACACTATCTATATGGTGAATGATGTGATAAGTATATATAGATCATAAGATTTTAAAATACTTTTTTAGAAAGAAATAACTCAACATAAGCCAATGAGATTTCTCAGGTTAATTGAATTTTATGATTTCTCAATACAATTCCAAATTGGACAGGAAAATAATGTAATATATGCATCAATACATAATGTTCATGAACTTTGGATCCAAATAAGGATTGATAATGATCTTATATTCATTGATTTAGTAAAAATGGATATTGAAATTGTGTAGGAATAAAACATCACTCATTTTTTAAATGATATCTTGTACATATTTTCTACAGAAGACAAAAATATCTCAAAATTATTTTGAGAGTACTCAATATAAAATTAATGTCATTAAGGAGGAAAGATTGTTAATGTTCATGAACGGGGATGGAATTATGACATTTGGAAAGAGGTTATTTGTCCCATAAATATCATAGTGAAAAAGGGAACAAGTAGATGATGCACATAACTCAAACTTATATATACACCATGGTAGTACCAAGATGTATAGAGATAAAAAGGAAAATATTTGGTTCTATAAGATAATATGGGAGATTTATGAATTTATGTCAAGGTGTCCAGTGTTTCCACAAGTGAAGGATGGGAGTCAACATCCCAGATGATTCCTGAAACCTGTAAATTTTCCTATGTGGATATGGAATTATTTTACAATGGAGTTTGTCATAGGGAAACCAATGACACCTTTAATGAATGATTCAATATGGTTTATTACTTATCATATTACAGAATCACAACATTTTCATACTATAATAGATGATTTACCTCTTCAGCACCTAGAAAGACTACATATTAAGGAAGATGTAAGACATCAGGGTTCACCTATATCAATTGAATCTGATCTAAATCCCAGATTTACATCAATATTAAGGAAAAGAATTCAAAAGTTTTGGTACACATAGCTTCAAATGAGTACTTCTTGTAACCCTCAAACCAATTCACTATCGTAAATGACTAATTAAAAATTAGAAGGCATGTTGAGATCATGCTCACATGAAATTAAATGTATGTGGGATTAGTATTTAACTTTGGTGAAATTTTACTACAATAATAGTTTCCATTATAGAATTCTAATGAAGCCATATGAATCATTATATAGAAATATTGGTCTAAATGTAACTTGTTGGGAAGATGTTGCTGTTAGGAAACTTATAGGAAAAAAATTTATTGAACAGGCAATGACAAAGTCTGAGACTATCTAGGAACATTTTAAAGAATATCAATGTAGATAAATGTAGAAAACCAGTAAATGAATTTGGAATTTCTTGGGGGAGATGATTTTTTTTGTAAAGTCATCTCCACAGAAGGGTGTCTTATGGTTAATTAAGCACGATAAACTCATCCCCATGTATATCGATCCATTTAAAACTCTAGAATGAATTAGAGCGGTATGCTACTAATTTAGAATTCCACCAAGTATTTCAAACGTGCATTATGTGTTCCACATATTGTTTTTAAGGATGTTCTTGCCAGACCGAACACATGTACTCACATATGAAGAAATAGAACTTGACAATGATTTGACATACTGTGAGGAGAATTTAAAGATTATTGGCAGAAGATCAAAATTATTGATAAATTAGATTAATAAACTGGTAAATGTTCTCTGGTGAAATCAAAAAAAATGTAAGAATCAATAGGAGAACCTAAAGATGTTATGAAAATGATCCACCCAAATATTGTTTATGGGAAATACTTATGAAAAATTTTGAGAATGAATTTTCTAAAGGAGGTAAGAATATAACACCTCATGATTTGACAGTATCTATCCTCTTTAATAAATTCAATTTATTCAATGACATATATTTAACAAAATATTTTTTCATAATGTTTATATAATATAAAATCACATAGAGAACACAAAATAGACTCTATAATGATGATAGAGAGAAATATGATCCATTTCCTAGAAATTAAGGAACATATACCAATGAAATAGAAACTTATCCATTGGAACAATGATATGAACCATAGGAATTGTTTTTTGACCAATGGAATAGTAACCTCTCCTATGAAATTATAAATAAAATTTAATCCTAATATAAATGAAAATATAATATAATTAAATCCTAGTATTAGTAAACAAATATTTTGAAAATGATAAATTAAGTGTTGGTATTTTAAAAATTATTAAATTCCTATATGCAATTTTATTATTGTAGTAAATATTTAAAATGAAATTTAATTTCATAAAATCGATACAGAAATTACTATTCTGACATCTTACGATTTTAAGAAAATTTTATCTGTCCTTAATTAATTTTTTAATGTGTTATTAAATAATTTATAATTTTGAAATATGTAATTTTCTTGTAAATTATTATTTTAATTAAAAATAATATTTCACATATTATAAAAAATATTTTCTTAAAATAAAACATAAATTTTATTTTTACAGATTAATAAATAGTATGTGTATTTTATAGATTATAATAAAATAGTTGAATTTTTTGTGAATAGTGAAAAAATTATTTTACGATATATGATAAATACATGAATTAGTTTGTATCACCCCATGAAACCACTATAATTTTATCTTTCAATAATACAATACCATGCATTGTATATAGCATCGAGTTCTAGCACACCATGGCCAATCAAACTAGCCATTTAAAAAGCATTTATGAATAGTAACATCCACTTTTTGAAATTTTATAAATTTTATTTTCCAAATTGGACATCATTTTTGGATTCATAATATCGAAATTATTTTAGGGTGAATTTTTTGGTATCATTCTGATAACATTCAATTTCTGATGAATAGTAAAAAAACAAAGCATTATTGCTTAAAACATAGTTTTTATTTAAATAATGTTTTTTAAAATTTAAATTAATATTAATGTCAATATAGATACTTAATATTTATATTAGTTCAATTTAATTAATTGGAGTCCTTTTATAATAATATTAGATATAGAAAAATTTATTGAACTTTTTTTCTTCTTTTACCCACCTTCTATGCAGATTTTCAAATTTTCATAATATGAAATTATACAAATTCTATGAAATATATTTAAAAAATCTGATTGAAAAATGTGTAATCAGTAAGTAAATTTTGGTTCAATAGGATGAAAATATTTTTTTGTGAATAGTAACATTGAAATCTTAATTACCCCAATTAAAAGTAAATAGATTAATTGAAAGTTAAATTAACATTATAATGATATAAAATTACCACAACACATGTCCTAATTCTATTAGATAATTTTTTTTCGAACAAAATCAACTGTATGAAAAAAATATGAATCTTTTTTATCCACAGGGATAAGATTTGAACATTTATTATATTTTATATAACGACGTGTTAAAAGTTTCAATTTTAAATTCTATTAACTAAACAATTTCTAATATTTCATTATACATAATATAAATTCGACTATAAATATTAATTAAAATAATTAAAATATTTCAAACTTCATGGTATTTTATATATAATTTTTAGTCATTGAATAATTAAATTTATTTATGACATAATAATGATGCAATAATTACCTTGTTAATGAATTATTAAAATAATTGATATTATAAATATTAAAATAAATGTAAATTGAAACGTATGATTCCATCCACATATTTTATAGGTGAATATGACAAAATAGGGTTTATTCCATGAATTTTTTCTAAGTAATCAAATCGTTATGTCTATCACAAAAATCAAATACAAAAAAATGTCAAAATTGACACAAATAAATTTTTAAAACAACTACTATATTATTAAATGGTATAATATTCATAAAAATCAATGATTTAGAAAATGTACATATATAATGTAATATATTTCATTAATTAACCAATTTAGCATTGCTTGTCATTTTATAGTAACTATATTAACCAAGTAGTATAAAAATACCAGAGGAAATCATAATAGTTAATCTATTAACTAAGGGTTAAGTCTAAAAGGTAATGCAAATATGGTAACCTAAACATTTATAAAACCTATTGGCTTAGAGGATTTTTTCCCATCCCCAATCTATCTTAGAAATTAATCTATTTTTAGCTATTAATAACAGAAAATTTTCAAATAATAAATAAATTATTAAAGCTTATCCTAAAGTTTCCATCTCCTCTCTTATAAGAGGGTTCTTCATCTTATCTTATGTTAAAACCTACAATTCCATTTTACTCGACCAAAAAATTATCAAATATCATCCCAACTTACATAGATTCTGCATCAAGGCCTTACATTGATCATATATACAACATAAGGAGCCCTTCTATTGAAAAAAGGACTCACCCGAAGAAGAGATAATTATTTCATCACCTCTTTCAGTTTTCTTTTCTTCATCCACTTCATATTTCATTATTTGTTCCAAAATAAAATAACAAATCCAGTGCATTATACATAATGAGATGATATTATAATTATTTCACATCCATATTCATTATATTATCTATCCTATGACTGAAAAAGTCACCATACATGCATATGTACAGCTTAACATCTCCATCCGGTGGTGTAGTTTTTTATTCGCCACTTCATTATTTATATGGGTATAATAATTACTATAATTTATTTAAATAATAAACATAACATGTTAATGATTCTGTATATATAATATACCATCCATTTATATAAAATTTCACCATCAATAGAATGATATTTTCTCTTGCGCATACATACATCTCATCTTCTCCATGATGCGATGAGATTTCATTCCTCATCGTAACCATTGAAATATTGTTTTTATTTGATGATTAAAAAAATAATGTTTTGGAAAATAATATCATTCAGGATATGAATCAAAGACATCTTATCTATAAAAAACATGACTTACGTTAAAATTCTTATAAATGAAAGTGAATCTGTTTACACTGGAAACAAATATACTACTAAAATATTATTAATAGAACAATGTTAGAGGATCATATAGGATATCATATATATGTATGTGGTTATTTAATTATTTAATAACAATGATTTAACAATTATAAAGTAGTTTAATGTAACATCGATAAATGAAAAGTACAAGGTAAGAGTGAATTCTATAGTATCTCTTTTATCTGATTTTGTTTATACGTAAGTACCTACTGAGACTTATTTATCAACCACATCCATGTATATTAAAATTGTATTTGAAATGTTTTTAATATTTACTATAATATAGTTTAATGTCATTAATACCCTTGTTTATCATTTGATGAAATTAATATTTCATTCATACTTTATGACCTTTTTGAAAAATTAAAGAAATAGTGTTTTTTAACATATACGGTGAGTGCTGCTATTTTCTACCATTATAACACTTTTTAGGATTCCCTTACAAGATTAAAATAATAATTTCAAAATAAATGTTATCATTTATAATTATGATAATTTTAAATGATTTCAAATTAGAATGGGATATTCCCCTCACATAGTTTTTTGATTGATTTCATCTATGTCAACATCTATAGTGGGATTTTATGGATAATTGAAGATGGATTATTTGGATACAATATTCTTTATTTTATTGATTGTTTTGTTAGATATTTGACTATGGATAAGATATTATTATGTCGTTCCAAGTTTATGGGTTTAGTATTGATAGTTATATGCTAGTTTAATTTGAATATTATGTTACACTTCACCGTTTTCATACAAGGAATGTGTTGGATGCAGTAAGTGACAGGCTTGGGTAGTTATAACCCATCAATGCATCAATAGGTATCTTGAGACAAAAATAGATCTTGGAAAAAGGCCTTGATAGTATTTTTATTTGTAGTTTGGTTATGATATCTTGACAATGTGGTTATGATGTCTTGCATTATGTATTCCATCATTACGAGATTTACCTATTGAAATTACATGTTTTTATAAGTCTAGTAAAATATACATGTGAATAAGTAAATGGAATTATTTGATTTATCTTTTACATATAATGCTAATGTTTATGTAAAAAAAGATCATGTTTCAGTATTATATAGTGGATTCAATGTTTATATTTATTTATGATAGTTTCTTCAATATTTTCATTCTTACTGAGCATCTGAGCTCACCCGTTTCTTATGTTAAATTTTTCCCAGTATTCGATAACGTATATTCTGAATGACCAAATGGATAGGCTATGTGATCTTGAGTGTGTTCAAATGGGAAAATATCTTTCTTTTTTTATTTCATATTGTTATGTAGAACTTTTTTATGCTTCTAATGCTTCCAAGGAAACTAAACTTATATGTATTTCATAAAATCATCTCTTGTGATCATGCCAATGTTATGTAATAATACACTAACTCTGGATAACTGGTGTCAGGTCGTTATAGTTGGTATCATAAGAAGTTTATTACAAACCCTGTAAACTTTATTTAGGAAAACACTGATTAAAAAACATTACCCTAGAATAGAAATTGATGATTAGTATATAATAAAATCCAATATTAGTTTCTAATGTATATATTATGTGGGTTTTCAATGCAATAAATCCTTGTCTTGATACTACATGTGGACTTGGTTCTGGAAAAGATGTACTTAGTAGTAAAAATTCCAACAAGTAGTTTCGAGCATGATCTGGGGAATCCTGGTACATGACAGCGGGACTTACTACACTCTTGGTTTAACACACCTAGGGGATATTCTTAGGATAATTCACAATTTCATTACAAACCATTATAAAGTATTTAGGTGTAAATACATCCCCCAAAAAAAATATTTGTATGATTATGGATTATATACATAAACAGTGTAACTCATGTTAAGTAGTTTACATGTTTGGAATTAAGCATTGTGATTCACAAACTAATATAGTGTATTCCATTATATAGAAATAACTTTTGGATGAAGGAATAAAAATTGTATCAATGATGGTAATCCATGTAGAGATATCCCTCATATTAAATATAATTATAATGGATCTTGTGATTCAACAAGGGATAAAAATCTTATAAACATACAAGGAAAAATCCCTCAGGTTATTAATAATAACCATACATATTTGGAGGACCCAAATACAAAATGAAGAGGATCAATGTTTGATTGATTCATGAGGAAACAACAACAAATATTCAATGGGAAAACAAATCCAATTGTATCTGAGTAGTGGATATGTTCTTTATAGAAAATATTTCATGCTTTGCGGAGTAGTGAATGGGAAAAAGATAACATGGCATTTTATCACCTCTTTGGAGATGTAGATCAATGTTGTTCATTAATAAAAAACACAAAGGAGGATGAAATTATAAAATATGTAATGGAGGGAGTTTAAAGGTACTTTCTTAGAAAAATACATTCCTCGTAAACATTGAGTAGATATAGAATGGAAATTTCTGTGTTTGAGTAAAAAGGAGAATGAAATGTCCCAAAGTATAAAGCCATTTTTACAAGGTTCTCTAGAAATTCCATAGATTATATATGTTACCCAAGAAGTAATATACATATATTAGTTGATGAGATAAAACCTTTTATCCATCTAGAATTAGTCTCACAATACTTATCATTATACGAAGATAGATACTCATGTGATATCAAGACAAAAAAGGACTCCTATAAGTCATATGACTTTAATGTGATGCAAGAGAAGAAGAGATCTTATGAAAACTCTGGAAAAATAAATAAGGGAAATAAGGTTAATATTGAATTTATATAATTTATTAATTTTGGGAATAAAACCCCTAGTACCTAAATAAATGGTATGGGAGGTTGTTACAAGTGTGAAGAAAATGGCCCCAAATCTCGTGATATCAAGGGGAAGAAAGATGTTATCAATTATTAATGCTACAACTGTAAAGAGATTGGGAATTATTAAAATGAATATCCTAAGCACCCAAAAAAATATACATCATAAAAGGAAATGGGATAAAGGCCACACTTATATTATAACAACAGTTGAGGTGGAAGTATTGAATGACATAGCGGCATGTACTTTAATCATTTCCACAAAATTAGCTAATGCATTATTTGATTCTAGATTGTTGCATTCATTCATATATTCCTAGTTTTCAATAAAAATTAGATATTTCCAATTTGACTTATTAAGGTAGTTTACAGTCAAAACTCATAATGGAAGTATCATTGCAATAAGGTTTTGACAATCAGTTGCTATTATCGAATATAAGTGTGATTTATATGATGATCTTATTGTAATACACATGATTTAATTCTATATAAGCCTTTGAATGTATTGGATTTCAGAACATGATAGGAAAATATATTTTATGAAAAAGGTGGTTACAATTTTTTATGATATTAAAAAATTAATTATCATTAGAGCTAATACATCACCATATAATTCTCACCTATCTCCACCACTAGTAGCTCTAAAAATATAAATTATTTGGGAGTAAGGGAGTGAAATCACTATAGGTGAGGAAAGGAATTTTGAAATATATGATTTACCTATTGCGAAATTATATGTTGATGTGATTTCTGAGGATTTACATAGACATCTTCAAAAATGAGAAATTGAATTTTCCATTGACTTAATTCCTATTTCAAGCCCCATATCAAATAACACTTATAGAATGGCCACTATAAAATAGTGGAACTACTGAAAAAACTAGAGTAATAGAGCAATAAAAGACTCATTCACCCTAGTGTTTCTTCATGGGGAGCCCATATTCATTTTGTTAAGAAGAAAGATGGATCTATGAGGTTTTGCATTGACTATAAGGAGATCAATGCTATAATAATGAATAAAAATTATCCCATAACTCTCCTTGATGATTTATTTGTTCAGCTTCATGGAGGTCAAAACCTTTCAACAAATTAACATCGATATGGATATCATCAGTAGTGCATGATGATGGAAGATATTATAAAGACATCATTTCGAAAAAGGTATGGGCATTACGGGTTTATAGTAATGACTTTTGGACTGATTGATGCACCCTAGGTTTTCAAGGATATATGGAATAGAGTTTTCAAGGAATATACTGACGAATTTTTAGTGGTATTCATTGATGACATATTATTATACTCCATAATCTACGAAGAACATGTAAATCACATGTGCACTATTCTAAAAACACATAGAAAAATGAATTATATGGTAGGATTATCAAGTGTGAATATGGGATTTCGGATATTTCTTTTATTGTCAATATTTTATATAATAATGGAATCTATATAGACCCATCAACCAAAATGAAAACACAAAAATTACTAGATCCGACTAATATAATAGAGTTACTCAGTTTTATTTGATTTGCTAGTTACTATCGGCATTTCGTCCAAAATTTTGTTAGATTCAATACCAATTAACCAAGATCACATGTAAAAGGGTTATATTTTTTTGGACAAATGTGTGTAATGAATGTTTTAAATAATTAAATATATTATTAGTCAATTAATCCATATTGAATATACTATTGAGGAATGATGTGTTTGTTATTTATAGTGGCACTTTAAAGGAATGAGATGGTTTTGTCCGTATACGGAATGATAGATTTATTGACTATACACTTGGTTGTTAAAAACTCAAGAACCAAACCATATAACTCATGATATTGTGTTAGCAGCTATAATATTTTCTCTGATGATATAGATCCATTATCTCTATGTTAAAAACTGTGTGATATATACTGATCACACGACTTTGATGAATATTTTCTCACAGAAATAACTCAAACTGAAGAAAAGGTGATGGCTTGAACTACTTATGGATTAAGATTTCTGAATACAACACTACTTGAGGAAGTAAAATAAGGTTACAAATGCTTTGAGTAGAAAGGATCATGGAGTTGTAAACAATGTGATAGTTGAAAGGGATCTTATGTTCATGTATATGTTAAATATGTATATGGGAAAAATCATGGAAGGTGAAACATCAATAATTTATCAAATGTTTTCAACCCATATTTAATAGAAAGGATAAAAAGATCTCAGACTAAGAATGTAAATAATCAAAATAAAAACAAAGATGTGAATGATGGGATATTGGTTGAATTCATATATGAATATGTAATTTTGAAATTTAGTAAATGGCTTTGTGTTCCTGATGTACCTGATCTAAAAAGAGAATTGTTGGATGATGCCCATAGCTCTAATTACTGTATACCCCTTGGTAGAACCCAGATGTATAGTGATTCAAAGAAGAATTTTTTTTAAAAACATTATGTGTGAGATTAAGGATTATGTGTCATGATGTTTCATTTTTCAACAGGTGAATTCTTGAAGAAAACATCTTAGAGAAGTCATGAAAAATCATCCCATACCTAAGTGAAAATGTAATGATATTATGATGGTCTTTGTCATGAGGCTACCAAATACTCCTATAAGGAATTATTCAATATAGGTCATTGTTGATCATCTTACCATGTTATCAAATTTCCATGCTATAATAGAATATTTACCATAGGAATGTTTAAAAAATCAATATATTAATGATTTTTTCAGACTTCATGGTGTACCCCTATTGATTATTTCTGATCCTGATCCCTATTTGACATCATTATTTTTGAAAATTATTCAAATTTCCCTTGATGCTGAACTACATTTGAGCACTGCATACCACCCTCAAACTGATGGAAAAGAATAACGGACTATTCAAACCATAAAAAATCATTGATAACATTCTCACATGACTTCCAATGTATGTGGGATCAATATATACCTATGGTAAAATTTTCTAAGAAAAAAATATTCTATTGAATTATTCATGTGAAACAATATGAAGTGTTACATGGAAGGTGATGTCACACACCATCATGTTGGGTTGATGTTTGTCAAAGAATACTTGTAGTCCCAAAACATGTTGTGGAAGCAATTGAATATGTGAAGATTATGCAAACCCATATCAAATCATCTCAAAGTAGTCCAATGGGTTATACCAATAACCAAAAGTTGGATTTGTAATTTCAAGTAGGTGATTATATTTTCATGAAGGTATCTCCATGGAAGGGTGTTATACGATTCAGTAAGAAGGGTAAATTAAGTCCCAAGTACATCAGACCGTTCAAAATTCTATATAATATTGGAGTTATTGCTTACCATTGGGAAATGCAAGCAAGTGTCTCAAAAGTTCATAATGTGTTCCACGCGTCATTGTTGAGAAAATACATTCCTGGTCCGATTATTCTACTCACCTATGAAGAAATTGCAGTAGAACCCAATGTGCAGTATTGTGAATAGCCTGCAATCATGTTTTATGATATAAAACAAGTGTTGTGGAACTGGACAACTCGTCTAGTAAATGTTCTTTGGAAAAAACATTAAATGGAAGAGTAAATGTGAGAACTTGAGGAACTTATGAAACAAAACCACCAAAATAAATTTAGGTAATAATATTATAGAAATTTTGAAGACAAATTTTTTTAAAGGAGGGATGAATGTAACACCCCAAGCTTCCACAATACGTTTCTCTTTGAATAATACTACAGCTTGTGTTGTACACGTACCGATTTATTGTACACCACGACCAATCAAACTAGTGGTTTAAAAAATCAGGCATGAATAGTAATTCCCACTATAAAAAATTATATAAATTTTATTTTTTAAATTTTAATTAATTTTTTGATTCCAAATATCAAAATTATCTTAGGGTGTTTTTTATTATTTTCAGAAAACATTTAATTTCTTATGAATATTGAAAAACACTACATCATTGTTTACAGAAGGCTTTTTTAAAAAAATATTTTATAAATTTATATTTATTTTAATATCTTAATATATACGTAATACTTATTTAATTATAATTTAATTAATTGAAGTCATTTAAAAATAAGAATAGTTAAAAAAATTTATTGAACTTTTTAATGTATTTTACCCATATTTTAGGTAAATTCGAAAATTTCAATAAAACATAATTCTACTACATCTGTGATTGGAATTTTAAAAATATGACATACACGGTTATCATCAGTAATTGATATTTATATAAATAGGATGAAAATATTTTTTATTCAATAGTTACTTTTGAATTTTATTTACCACAGTTTAAGGTTATTAAGGTAATTAAAGGTGAAATTAATATTATAATAATATAAAATTACCCTAACACATATCTTAATTCTGTTGGATATGTTTATATAGACCAATATAATCTTTAGGAATAGAAAATGATCATTTTTGATCAACATGGATTAGATTAAGTAATTTATTATATTTAATATATATAAGTTTTGAAAGTGTCAAATTTAAATTTTATTAGCTAAAAATATTTTAATATGGAGTTATAAATTAGATAAATTCGACTATAAATATTCAATAGAATTATAAATTATGACACAATGATAATGCAGTAATTACCTTATTAATGTATTATTAAAATAATTGATGTCATAAATATTAAAAAATATGTAAATTGAAACTTTTTATGTAAACCACCGAATTTCCACGTTAATAAGATATGTTATGGTGAATTCAATGTATTTTGGTTGAAGAAATCATGTTGTTATGACTTTCACAAAAACAAAATACTAAATAGTGTCAAAATTGAGATAAATGAGTTTTTTAAAAATACATCATTATTAAATGATATAATATTCCTAAAAGTCAAATATTCTATTAAAGGAAATATATAATATTATATTTTTCATTTTTGAACCACATTAGGTTCTCTTGGCGTTTTATAGTAACAATATTAACCATGTAGTATATATATTCAAAAAGACATTGTAAAAGTTAATATACTTAACAACATGTTATGTCAAAATTATAATGTTAATATTATGACCTCAACATGTGTAAAACCAATTGGATTAAAGGATTTAGAAAAATTCCTTCTTATCCTATAAATAAATAAATTTTGAGATATTATAAATTGGATATAATTTTATAATAAATTAAAATTTCATTATTTTCTGAAAATGCCAAATACCTCTCTTGTAAATGTGTTCTTACCATTATATTAAATTGAAACCTCAAAATCCATTGGACTTGGAAAAAACCATTTCAAATATCGTCCTAACTACCCTCCAATCAACATTGAGGCTTTAAATAGATCATAATGTCAACCTGAAGAGCCCTTTTTTCAAACCAAAAGGATGCACCCGATGAAGAGATTATTATTCCGTCACCTCTTTCAAAGTTCATTTTTTCTTCCACATCCTACTTGTTGGGTGTATCCATACAAAAATAATAAATCAAGCACCATATACATAATGAGATTTTATTATAAATATTATACAAACATATTCATTGTTCTATCCATCCTATAAATGACAATGTCACCATATGTGTGTACATATGACTTACTGTATCAACATCGTGTTGTTGTTTGTTATTCACTACATAATTATTTAGATTTTTATAATAATGAGTATAATGGATTTAAATAATAAATATAACATGGTAATTATTATATATATATATATATAATATTTTTTCCAATTACATACAATTTCACCATCAATAAAATGATATTGTAACCCATGTGTACGGATGACTTGCCGTCTCCAAGACGTGATGATATTTCATTCCCCATAGAATCAATTCAATAATAATTTTCATTTGATGATTAAATAAATAATTTTTATGAAAATATTATCATTTAGGATGTGTATCAAATATAGCATATCTATAACAAACATTACATACATAACAAAACATATAAAGGAATACAAATCCTTCATCACCCGAAACAATGATACTACTGAAGATTATTAACAAAATAATACTAGATGATCTTAAATGATATCATATTTATGTATGGTTTTATTTTATAATTTATTAAAAATTATTTAACTATTAAATAGTAGGTTAATGTACCCTCGACTATTAAAATGTACAATGTAATGGTTGTTTTTATGATCTCTATATTATTCTAGGTTGTTTATACGTAATTATCTACTAGGAATTATTTTTCATCCAAATCTTTGTTTCATAAAATTATATTTCCAATCATTTAACTATTTACTAAAATATGAGTTAATGTTATTTATACCCTTGTTTGAATTTTTTTTAATGGATTCATTCTATCGTACTTCATGAGCTTTTTGAAAAACAATGCAATTTTTTTATCTTCTATGGGGGGTTCAACTATTTTCTGCTATTATAAAACCATTGAAGCGTCTGTAAAAAGATAGTAATAATATTTAAAAAATAAATTTTCTCTTTTATAATAATGTTGCTTTTAAATGATTTCAATGTAGAAATATATTTTTCTCTAAAATAGTTTTTAGATTAACTTTATTTGTGTAAAAATATATTTTTTGGATTTAATGCTAAATTGATGTTGATTTATTATGATACAATATTCCTTACTGTATTGATAGTTTTTTATATATTATATTGTGGTTGTTCAATTTTTATTTCATTCAATATGTATGGTTAAAGTATTAACATTTCTATGTGAGTTTAATATGAATCATTATGTTATGTATCACCATTTTTATATGAGGATTGCATTGGATGTACTGAGTGATGGGAGGGGCCAGCTATAACACCTCGATGCATTAGTAGGTATTATGAGATGAACTAGTGTCTTGGCATAAGTACATGATAATATTTTTATTTCTAGTATTGGAACTCGGCCTTAACTGTGTGGTTATGATGGTGGACATTTTGCATTACTTCATTTCTAGATTTATCTATTGATATTAAATGTGATTATTTGTCAATATGAATATCCATATTAATAACTAAATGAAATTATTTGATTTATATTTTCCATATTGGGCTGTATTTTATGTAAAAATGCTTGTGTTTTAGTCTTATACATTGAATTAAATGTTTATGCTTATTTTTGATAGTTTTTTATATATTTTTATCCTTACTGAGAATCTGATCTCACCCCTTTATTATGATTAATTTTTTCTAGGATGCGAAATAGTATATTATGAATGACCTATAGGGATAGGCTATGGGATCTGAGTGTGTTCAATGGAGACACAATTTTTCTATTTCATTTCATAATGTTTTGTAAAAAAATAAATATGCATCTATTACTACCATGAAACTAAACTGATCGGTCTTTCAGGACTTGATCACTTGTGATCCTACCAATGTTTTGTAATAATGCATTAACTCTGGGTAACTAGGGGTGGATCGTTACATATTGTTTCATAGATTATATTTGTATTATTTGAGAAACCTTGGTTCAAACTCACATGAATCAATTAATGTAATATGTTACATCAACCATCATGATAACATGAATTGAAGTAATATATTAAAATATTGAATAAAATTTTCATAAAACATATCTAAAATCCACTATAAATACTGCCACTCCCCATACCCTCTCCTCACACATAAAAATCATTTATTATATATTATATTATGCAAATTTTATATCCCAAAACTCTCCCTTAATTTGTATTCTTATTTGACACACCAAAATACCATTTACATGTCCCTTAAGGTGGTTTTCAAAGAGACGAGTTCAAGAGGTGAAACCTATTTTTTACTCATTATATTTCATTTTATTTATCTTAATTCAATTCAATCATTGGCTCTTCTATCCAAATATGTATTAAAACTAAATTAACTTATATATAATATAATTTAATTATTATTGTATAATATTCATCATTAAACCCTTTATCATCTTCCTTTTATTCTAGAAATGAAAACATCGTCTCTGAGGTCCTGATTTACCACCGTTGTGGATTACATGTTTTCAGTTTTAAATTCCACCTTTAAGGATTTTCATAATAAAATTTCTTTGCTTATAAAATATTATAATATATGAACCTTATCTGGTTTAATTAAAGAGAAATATTATATATGAAAAATATTCTTTAATAATAATAAACTAGTGCATGATGACAGAAAACCCCAAAATAATAAAAATTATCACTAAGATTTTATAAAAGGTTTCATCATAATAACTTACAAAATATAGAATTTTATAACCATTTAATATTTATTATATTCATTTATAACATATAATTTCAATTCTTCGATACCTATTATCCCTTTATGTGATTTTTCATTCAATTTTACTATTAAAATGAGCTTCAAAACTAAGGAAATAACCACTCCATAAAAAAGTGTTTCTTATAACTCATCAAAAAGGAATAAAAAATTTAATAATATTATAATAATTATAATACATGTTGAAATAGTTTGGGATTAATTAATTAATGTATTTAATATTATTATCCATGACATTAACATCAACTATTTAATAAATTCTTATATAAGTTAAAGGACATCATCTCAATTAACATTTCATTGAGACTTACATGGTATTGTGAACCTAATAATTTTTATGTGGTGTATCTACTACCGTGTTGAGATTATTTTTCATTTTAAATTATTAATTATCCATATTCTTGTAACATGGGCATTATTATGCTATAGTAATATATCATATTACTATATTTGGTCTTCTTTGAATATTGTTTTAATGGGAGAAAAAATGATGAATATGCATCCTATAATCAATATTGATATTTTGATAAGTCATTTTTTCTTGAATTGAATCCATGTATGAAGAATAATTTAGACATTCAGTAATGGGTGTGACTTTTTATATCCCCCCTGATTCATCAAAAGGTCACATGAGACAAAATATTCAGCAACAAAACTGTTTTGTTGGATTTCCTAAACATTATCAGACGGTTTATTACACACCACATTAAACTGCCTTGATGTTATGATGGTTCATGTCTAGATACATGATGTCTAATAATTACATATTTTTGTCATTCAACATACAGTAATCATTATCTAGAATATTTTTCACTATTAAAATATATATGGACTTATTTTTTCATAGTGTATTTATGTTGTGTGTAATTTAGTTATTCAGTTTTCTATATTGATTCAACCTAATTGATTGAGATTCAATTATTATTGTCTCATGGTTTAACTATATGTAAATCTTACCATGAATTTCCGATCACCCTTTAATTTTTTATTCCCCAAGGATTGAAGTATAAACTATTAAATATGTGTCATGGATGTAGTTTATTTTTTATTTTTTTATATCTTATGGGGTTTTTTCAAATTAACAATGAAATTGGGCATGTATATAGTTTCATTAAGAATACTAAATAGATCGATCCTAGTTAATGTGATAAATTATATAAATTTTGATTATTTAAATGAACACTAAATCTGGGATTTTGGGGTCATGGTTGTTACAAATCATGCGAAATAAATTTTTCAATGTAATTAACAATCCATATAACATATGTCCCTCTGTGCATATCACAGAGCATGGATACTCATATTACGCCATATAAGATCCCAAAATTCATGGAGGTATTTTCCAGTTTATGTTTTGGTTTATATCCTTTATTTTGGCAATGAAATGTTTACTAGTATTATGAAGGGCCTTGGGGTGATCTAGGGGTTTTGGACCTAAGATGATGGAATATCGGGACAAAATGTGTGAGGCACACAATTTTCACACGGTTAAGTAAACGATGGGGTCTGTCCTGAAAAATTGTGCATCCTTAGACATTAGAAAATCACATTGTTGGTTCATTATTTTTCCAAAATTGTTTCTTATCAAGGTAACAGTGTGCCCAACTCCCCTCAAATAGTGTCATGTATATGTTTTGTGCAAAGTTTGTCATAGCATGTGGGTAAACAACGAACCTATTGAGTCAATAAGGTTTTCCTTATGACTTTTCCATTCCTTATTGTTTTGAAAATCACAAACACCTTATCTTTAAGAAAATCGCTTTTATAAGAAAAATTGCTTTTATAAGGAAAATTGCTTTTGTAAGAAAAATTATCCTTATCATATTTTCATCCATATGTTTCTTAAGTATAAGAGTCGAATTCATTTCTATATTCTCGGAATTGTTTGAAACATTGATATGAAGTTTTCTGTTTTAGGATCTAAATTATGGATAAGAACTGTAATAAATTTTCATTCCGAATTCTGGATACAAACTCTGATTAAGTTCTACTCTAGATTCAGGATACGAATCCTTATAAAGTTCGACATCAAATTCTCATTAATATTTCTGATGACGAATTCTCATTACGAATTCTAATGACGAATTCTCATTATGAATTCTAATGACGAATTCTCATTACGAATTCTAATGAGGAATTCTCATTACAAATTCTGATGATGAATTCTCATTACGAATTCTGATGACGAATTCTCATTAAGATTTCTGATGAAAAATTCTCATTACGAATTCTAATGATAAATTATCATTATGAATTCTGATGACGAATTCTCATTACGAATTCTGATGATGAATTCTCACTACGAATTCTGATGACAAATTCTCATTACGAATTCTCATTCCGAATTCTCATTCCGAATTCACCTATTAAACAGAATCTGATCATCTTTGTTTTATACACTCCGAATTTATTTAGACTCCGAAAATTATTTTTGGTTAAACTCCGAACTTTCATTTTGCTTATGCTTTTATAATTTGTCTACTATTTAATATTTTTTTTCACTCCGAACTTTGACTTTGAATCTTCACTCTGAACTTTTTAGTTACGACTTAAAACAATTTCGTACAATCTGTTACACTTGTTTTGTTAGAAAACGGTGTCATCTATTCTGTTATAAACTAACAGTTGGTTAAGTTACACGTGTACAGGTCCCTCCGATTTTCTAGGAAAATATGACCATTGGAAAGGAGGCAGACCCTTCCTATAAATAGGAGCTCATTTGAAAGAGCTCGTCGATGAACTGATGACTGATGAATGACTTCTTCGACATTGTGCATACATGCTGTTGAAGTGATTTCTAGAAAGAGAGGCTCTTATTAACTCTCAAAGCTTTGTGCGACTCCGAATGTTGGTGATTACATTCGATGACTTCCGGGGATAGGAAGACAGAGGTTTCCGACACCTTAAAGTTGAGGGCTTCCTTGCTGAGGAAGACAGAGGTTGCCAACTACCTTGAAGTTGAGGGCTTGCGGGGATAGCAAGACAGAGACTCCGATCTTCGTATCGAGGGCTTACCCTAGTGTGGGTAAGACGGACTTTTTTGAAAGTATAAATCAAGGGACCTTTATCCAAGGTTGTTGGATACAATTCTCTTTGGGTTAAAAGACTTATATCTTGTTCTTATAGTTTTACTACTTGTTTGATTCTGCTGCATTTTGTATTATAAGGAAAGTATAACTTTCTTATACTTCCTTACTTATACTTTGTTTAATTTAGATTCTATACTCTTTAAGGTAGAATCTCATATTGTAATCTTTTGTTAAGTTTCAATTTCCGGAACCATACTTCCGGAACATACTTTCGGAATCTCTTTCCAGTTTTAAGAAAGTTCATAGGACTTGAAGTTTATAACTTCATTCCTTATTCCAAGTTTTCTTTTGGTGATAGAGGTGTTTTGAATTTGCTTAGTTTAACTTTGTTAAACTTATCCCTTTCCTTTTCTTAAGGAAAACATAGTTAATCGTAACTAACTTTAAAGGTTCCAAAGGAATTTTTACAGTATACAATTCACCCCCCCTCTTGTATGTTGAGCATCTACATCATTATTTCGATCCTACAATTGGTATCAGAGGAGGTCTCTGAAATACTTGTACTCACATATAAGTTTTTCTTTCTCACTTTATCATTCCGAACATTCTGATTCCAAACTTTGTTATTATGCATTTTTTTCCTACTAACAAGTTTGTGTGCCAAAGGTTTTCAAGTATGGAAAGAATTAATGTTGGTTCTATTGATAATCTAAATCCTACAAGACCACCAATCTTTGATGGTAATGACTATGAATACTGGAGAGATCGAATGAAGAATTTTGTTATCAATACTGGAGTGGACAACTTCATTATGCTTACTGGTGATTATAAAATTCCTGATAAGGAAGTTAGAACTTTTACTAACCAGGAAAAGCAAGAGTATCAACTCAACTATAAGGTACACAATACTCTACTTTGTTCAATGACTAGAAATATATATAGCCAAATTTCTTCTTGTGAAGCAGCTAATTGTATCTGGAAGAAGTTAGAGGTTACACACTTTGGAACTTATAAGGTTATTGAGACTAGGAGAGCTATGATTAGAGCTGAATATCATGGCTTTAATTTTCCTTATGGAGAACCAATATGTAAAGTTCAGCAGAGATTTATGACCATCGTCAATAGCCTACAGTCTATGGGAGAAAAATGGTTAGGTGATGAAGCACTTGTGGATAAGATAATTGATATTATGCCAAATGAGTGGGAATCCAGAAGAACTGCTATAGATGAGAACAGGAAGGTTACTCAAATTTCTCTTGATGAGTTATTTGGAACTCTTCTCCAACATGAAACCAGAATTAAGAGAGATGCTGACAAAATCAAAAAGAAAAATGGAAATGGTACTGTTTCTTTTATAACAACATCAAATCAGATTAAAGCTAAGACTCCAGAGAGAGTAACCAGATCCAAGTCTAAGAAAGTTATTTTCCAATCTGAATCTAGTGAGCGTGAATTCTCTGAAAGTGAGTTAGAAAATCTTGCTCGAAGGATGAACAAGATAGATGGCCAGAGAAATTTCCAATCCAAGTATAAGAAAAAGGACAGGAAAGATAAGAAAGATGGAGAAGTTACTTGTTATGAATGTAAGAGAGCTGGACATATTAGACCAGATTGCCCTTTGATCAAAAAGAAAGAAAGGAAAGAAAGGCATTCAGACAGGAACAGAAAGAAGTATTATAAAGCCAAAGCTAATAATGTTCTGAAAGCTAATGATACCTGGAGTGCCAGTGGTGGTGACTCTTTAGATGAATCTTCTGATTATGAATCTTCAGGACAGAAGAATCCTGGTCTTATAGCCAGATTACCTATTGATAATCATTGTTTTATGGCTAAGGTAAGAAATTCTGAATCATTAACAAATGTTTCTTTAAATTCTAATAATAATAAGTATTATAACTCTTCTGATGAAGAATCCTCTTCTGATGAAGAAAATACATTACCTACTTATGAAGAAGTCTCTAGGTTTGCTGAACTTCTTGAAATTGAGAATTCTAAACTCAATAAAAAACTTGATAAAACAAACTCTAGGAATTCTATTCTTACAAGAAATATCAAATCTTTCTAAAGATCTTGGTAGGAAAAATGCTGATTTTGAAAGTATTTCAAAAAATCTTGAGGAATTAAGTTCTGAGAAGAACAAACTTTCTAAAGAATTAGAAAAAGTAATTTCTAAGAAAAATTTTTTCGAGCCTATATCTAGTTCTAAAAATAATTATTTTGAGGATAAAAACATGGTTATAAAACTCAAGTCCGAAATTTTTTCCTTAAATAAGTGTTTATCAAACTTTACCCATGGTAAGGAAAATTTTGATAAAATGTATTCCCAAATACGACCTTTAAGAAATAAATCCGGATTTGGTTATACCCATGAAAAACCAATTTTTAGTAACAATTATTTTGTTCCTCAAAGTGACTCATTTTGTACTAATTTTCAATGTGGTGGTCACTGGGCAAAGAATTATTTCTTAAACAAAACCCAATCTCTAGGATTTCACAAATCCTACTTTTCTAAGAAGATGTGGGTTCCTAAAATTTTGTTATCTGGTAATCTCGGATCCAAACAAGTATGGATTCCGAAAGTCTAATACTCTTCTTGATTTCAGAAAAATAAAGAGAGTACCAGCAACAATACATGGTACATGGATAGTGGATGTTCCCGGCACATGACTGGTAACAAAGGCTACTTTTAAAAGATTATCAAAACGAAAGGAGGAAAGGTAACTTTCGGAGATAATGCAAAGGGTGAGATTGTTAGTATTGGTAATATTTTTCTTTTAGGTAAAACTTTGATTTCAAATGTTCTTTTTGTTAAGGGTATTAAGCACAACCTCATTAGCATAGGTCAGTTATGTGATGAAGTTTACCTTGTGAATTTTAGGAATGATAAGTGCTTAGTTCACAATTCCAAGGAAGAATTTATTCTCTCTGCTAATAGGCATGAGAATGTTTACACTTTGAACCTAGAAGACCTCAGGAGTCAATATTTACCTTGTCTAAGTGAAATGGAAGATCATTCCTGGTTATGGAATAGAAGACTAGGTCACTCTAACCTTAGAAACCTATGTAAACTCTCTAAGAAGAAACTATTTAAGGATCTACCAGATCTTAGATTTGATTCTTCTAAAGTTTGTGATCCTTGTCAATATGGAAAGCAACATAAATCTAGTTTTAAATCAATCGGTGAAGTCTCAACAACTGATGCATTACATTTAGTGCACATGGATCTTTTTGGTCCAACACAAACTGGAAATATTGGAGGAAAATACTATGTGGTTGTTCTAGTTGTTGATTACACTAGATTTACTTGGGATTATTTTCTAGCAATGAAATCTTATGCTTTTTCTTATTTCGAAAGTTTTAGAGCTCAAGTTAAAAATGAGAAAAACCTTCCTTTAAAAACTATTCATAGTGATCATGGAGGAGAATTTCAAAATTCTGATTTTGAAACTTTTTGTAGTAAAAAATGTATTACTCACAATTTTTCAGCGCCTAGAACTCCTCAACAAAATGGTGTAGTTGAGAGAAGAAATAGAATTCTTAAAGAGATAACTAGAACCATGTTGAGTGAATATTCTATAGGTAGACATTTCTGAGCTGAAGCTGTAAGTACTGCTTGCTATACTATAAATCGAGTTTTGATTAGACCTTTTCTTAATAAATCTACTTATGAGTTATGGAATGGTAGAAAACCAAGGCTATCCTACTTCAAGGTTTTTGGTTGAAAAGTATTCATTCTGAGTACTAAATATAACCTACATAAATTCGCACCAAAATCTGATGAAGGAATTTTCTTAGGTTATTCCACAACTTCTAAGGCTTATAGAGTTTTTAATAAAAATACATGTACTGTTGAAGAAAAAGTACATGTAAAATTTGATGAGTCTGATCCTTTTGTTTTTAAACCATCCCGGCCTACATCCTCGGATGTTTTTTCAAAAACTGATTGTCAACCTTTGATATAAGAACCTTCTGATAAGGATAATGTTCAAGAATATAATTCTGAATCATTTACCCCGAAAGACTTTCTACCCAATGTTGATGAACAGGCTTCTCAAAACCCAAATCAGGTGTTTCTTAAGAATCATCCCAGTGATAGTATCATTGGTGATGTAAATCAACCTGTAAGGACTAGAAGTTCCTTAAGAAATGAAGTATAAAATCTAGCATTTATTTCCCAATTAGAACCTAAAAGCACTGATGAATCTTTGGGTGATGATGATTGGATCAAAGCCATGCAAGATGAACTAAATGAATTTGAAAGGAATAAAGTCTGGACCTTGGTTAAAAGACCTAAGGAAACTTCTATTATTGGAGTAAAATGGGTTCTCAGATATAAATGTGATGAAAATGGAGTCATAGTAAGAAATAAATCTAGACTTGTTGCTAAAGGTTATAATCAACAAGGGGGAATAGACTATTAAGAAACCTATGCTCCAGTAGCCAGACTTGAATCTATCCATATTCTACTTTCCGTTGCAGCATTATTTAATTTTAAAATTTTTTGAATGGATGTGAAATGTGCTTTTCTTAATGGTTATGTTCAAGAGGATGTTTTTGTTGAACAACCTCCTGGATTTGAAGATACAAAACATCCTGGTCATGTTTTTAGACTTACCAAAGCTCTGTATGGCCTTAAACAGGCCCCACGAGCATGGTAGGATAGACTCACTGGATTTTTGATTCAAAATAACTATGTTAAGGTAAATGAAGATCCAACCCTTTTTATAAAGAAAAATAAGAAAAAAATTTTGATTGTTCAAATTTATGTTGATGACATCATATTTCGTTCAACTAATCAATCTCTGACCGACTCTTTTTCAAGTCTAATGAAATCTGAATTTGAAATGAGTATGATGGGTGAGTTAACTTTTTTTCCTTTGTTTTCAAATTTCTCAAAAACCAGAAGAAACCTACATATCTCAACATAAGTATATTAAACATCTTCTCAAAAATTATGGTTATGACAACACTAAGAGTATAAGTACTATTGGTACCTCAAACTCTTTAAATCTTGATGAAGCTGGGAAACCAGTAGATCAAACATCTTTTAGAGGTATGATAGGAAGTTTACATTACTTAACAGCTAGTCTACCATACTTAATGTTCTCAGTATACTTATTTGCAAGATATCAATCCAATCCTAAGGAATGTTACTTAAAGGAAGTAAAAAAGAATTTTTCGCTACCTTAAGGGAACCATGGATCTAGGATTATTTTATACTTCTGGAAATGATTTTGTTCTAAAAAGCTTTTCTGATGCTGACTTTGGTGGATGTAGAATGGATAGAAAGAGTACATCTGGAACTTGTCATTTCTTAGGAGATTCATTAGTTTCTTGGTCCAACAAGAAGCAACATTCTGTAGCACTCTCCACTGCTGAAGTAGAATATGTAGCAACTGGAAGTTGTTGTGCTCATGTGTTGTGGATGCAACACACACTCACAGAATATGGCTTGAGTTTTACTAAAACTCAAATTTTGTGTGATAACAAAGGTGTCATTTCCTTAAGTAAGAACCTTTCACATCACTCTCATGTAAAACAGATAGATATTAGGAATCACTTTCTTAGGGATCACACACTAAAAGGATATATTATTCTTCAGTTTATCGGAATGCAAGATCAACTTGCTGACATTTTCAAAAAATCTTTGCCTTCTAATAGATTTGAATACATTATACAAAAGTTTGGAATGATAACTATAAGGTAATCATTCTTCATTAACTTTCTGTTGAAAAAGACTCCTTACAGTAATAAACTCCTTTTCATAGTGGGAGTACATTTGATTGTTAGAGTAACTAAATTTTTTCAAAGTTAGTTTTTCAAACTTTTCGGAACTAAAATTCCAGAATGGGAATTTCCAGAACTAAAATTTTCCAGAATGCATATTTTCGTATAGAAAACTTCTGGAATGGGAATTTTCATATTGAAAACTTTCGGAATGGAAAATTTCGTACTGGTATTTTCATAACGAGATTTTCGTACTGAATCTTTCATAATGAGTTTTTTGTTTTCAAATTTTGTAATGAAATTTTCGTACTGAGTTTTCCGTACTGAGTTTGTTTTTCGTTGTGAGTTTTGCAAACTTTATCTTTTCTTAGTAAAGATTTTTTCATAGTTTTCTTATGAAGGTTACCAATGATGAATAATCTTCCAAAGCCAATCTGAAATGTATGATTTCCTTACTTAAGTTTTCGTAATCATACTTTACTTGCTAGCATTTTCTTATATTTTGTTTTCGGATTATAGTTTTCTCAATTCATTGTTTTAATAAAAACCTCAAAAGATCGGATTCAAGTTTTCTTGAGAATTGGTTTTCAACCGTCAGATCTGATCTTAGATTGTCACAACCGTTCGATCAACTGAGGAAGTTGAAATGTCTTCTCGTTGCCTTTATAAAGGGGACGCCAAATGGTTGTCCCACATCGGTTTTCAAGCTCCAGCATCTCAAAGCTCTGCCTCTCCATTTTAAAGTCGTTCCAAACTTCATATTTCTCCGTTCCGAACTTCTCAGAGATCTTCATATCCGAATGTCTGTGGAAGTAGCTTCTCAAGACATGTCTTCTTCTAAGCCAATTTTCAAGTGGTTAGAATATAGAGAATGGTTGGTTCATCCTGATTTCTTTAATAGGTATGATTCTCTTATATCCAAGAACATAAAGCTTAACGGATGGGAAGATGTGGATTTATCCAAGCCCGGAAATCAAGATGAAGTGTTTTCGGATTTGATTATAGAGTTCTATGAGATAGTTTCCTTCTATAAGGAATATGGCAAGGATAAATTGTTGTTTAAGTCTTATGGCAAGACTTATAAACTTTCTTATGCCAAGGAAACCATCTTGGTAGGGCTGAATAATGAAGGAGAAGCCGATTTCGTATCTCATGTATTGTCGGATTCAAAGGGAAGCTTTGACAAGGAAAAGGCTTTGGAGACTCTCGGACTGGCATATGACAAGGCTCCAAAGATTGCTTCTCTGTCTACAAATTTCCAGATTCTAGAGTTATGGGTACATGGCCTTATCATTCCGATAAAGGGTGACAAAGATAGTTTGAAAAAGAGTGAGATCTACATCCTAGATTTTCTGATAAATCTGAGGATGTTTAATCTAATGAAACACATTCTTATTACTCTTGATAATGTTAAGAAAGGGAATTTGAGAGCTCAGATCATAATGTATCCAAGAATCCTCTCAAAGTTGATAGTTCGGTGCCTTGAGTCTTTCAAGGAGGCTTTCAAGTCAAAGCCAAGAGTTTGAAAGATTATGTTGGTGAGTGATGGTACTCTTAAAAGGATGGATGTAGCCTTTGACAAGAAGACTAGTCAGTTTATTGATTTACCTGTTCAAGAAGAAGCAGTTCCGAAATTTGCTGATCTGGAATCCTCTAACCCAGTGAGGAAGAGAAAGTTAAAAGAAGTTGAAGTTGAGGCAGATAATCCCAAATCTAAGGAAGTCCATTATGCACCTCCTAAACCGAAGAAGAAAGCTTACCCTGATGAGGTAGTTGAAAAATGGAGGGAAATCAAAGATAAGATAGTGCAAGGGGAGCCTCAGTTTGTCTTGGATCCTGCGGAGGCTAAGGCCTTGAAGGAAAGAACTGTGGAAGAGCTAGAAAAACAAGTGAAAGAAAAGAAGCTTAAGAAGAAGATGTCTGAAGCTGAGGTAGCTCAGGCTTTGTTGAGGTTCAATGAGATGGTTTCAGCAAACAATCATGTTTTGAGATCTTTTTCTCCGGAATCTCTACCTGAGACTCCAGGAAGAAACTTTGTTGCTCTGGAAGAGGCAGTAGCTAAGCCTATTGATGAAGTAGAGAAGATTGAGCAAGTGGAAGAAGAAGAAGTGGTTGCTGAAGGAAGTGGTGAAACTGTAGATTTTTTAAAGCAAGTAGAATATTATAAGGGGACACCTTCAGAAAATTTGTCGCTCCGAACCACAGAAGATGAGTCTTCTAAGTTAGTCACTCCAGCGATGGATGAGGAGAAAGTAGAAGTAGAAGTTGGTTATCATGCAGAAGAAGAACAACTTCTACATGATATTTATCAAATGGAGAATTTAAAGGTTGGTGCTCAGAAAGTTGCTGATGAGGAAGACAATGTTGTTCATGTATCTGACAGTGAAAATAGAACTCTGGAATAGGACTCCATTCTGAAAAAGGACAAGGGAAAGTAACTTGTTTTTGATACCCCGAGCTCTATGGTAGTAAAGAGAAGGGAAGTTAGTGACTATTCTAAGAAGAAGTTTGAGAATTTTGAAGAAGTAGATTCTTCAAGAAAAGTGTCGAATTCAGAGTCATCTTCCTTGGGGCATGACATTGTTGTTCAGTCTTTAAAAAAGTTGGTAGGTACTATTCCAACTTTATCAAGTATTGATTCAAGATGTCAGATGCTCCAACATGCTTTGAATCAAAAAACAGACTCCGTATCTATGGTTATGGACAAGTGTGTTGAGATAGAAGCTCAGTTAAAAACTTTCTTTGTCGGCTATGAAGCCCACAAAAGATCTTTCAAGAGGATGACTAGTTGGTCGACGAAGACTGTGGAAGAGATGAGGCTCTTTGATTAATTCCAAGACAATGTGAAGGATGCCTTTGAGACAAAAGACAGGAAGATAAATGAACTTACTTCATCCTTTGAAGAAAAGTTGATAGA
This sequence comes from Viscum album, assembly GCA_963277665.1. Lineage (NCBI taxonomy): Eukaryota > Viridiplantae > Streptophyta > Magnoliopsida > Santalales > Viscaceae > Viscum > Viscum album. The sequence continues at coordinate 481,371,355 of OY728126.1, forward strand.
TGAAAAGAACTTCTGGATTCAAGAAGTCAGAGATCTAAATGGGAAGCTAAATTCTGTTTCTCAAAACTGGAAGTTTGAAAGGGATCATCGTATTGAGTTTGAAGAGAAATTGAAGGCTTAGGAAGAAAAGATTAAAGCTCAGGAAGAAAATCTTAAAGCCCAGGAAGAAAAGATTGATGCTCAAAGTGCAATAATTGTTGTGTTAGATAAGCAAGCCGAGGAAGACCATAGAGACTTGAAGAAGATAAAGACTATTCTTAAGGGTCTCATGGAAAAGGAAAAAGATCCAAAATAGACAGATCCGATCTTTTTTTGTATCTAAATTTCTTTTTTGCCGAGCTTTCAAACTTAATGAAATTTTTTCTTGCTCTTTCTTTTGTTATTGCTACTAATTTTTCAGGTACTTTGTTATTTTTTCCATTTCCTTGAATTATTTTTGAAAATCACAAAGGGGGAGAAGGAAAAGAACCCTAATAAAAGAGGAAAAAGAATCTTAACAAAGGGTGAGAAAGAAAACAAACTCTAATAAGAGTTTATCTAAGGTGGAGTTTTTCATTGAAGAAGACTTTCTTATTCGTAATGAAATGTCATTCCGGAAATCTAGAATATGATCCTTAGAGTTTCAAAGCCTAAGGGGGAGTTAGTCATATTCATCAATATCCTTAAAGCAAAGGGAGATAAGTCGTAATTTTTTTCTTTCTTCTCAGAATTTTTTTTCGTAAGGATGTTTGTGTTTTCCAAAAAGGGGGAGATTGTTGAGTCAATAAGGTTTTCCTTATGACTTTTCCATTCCTTCTTGTTTTAAAAATCACAAACACCTTATCTTTATGAAAATCCCTTTTATAAGGAAAATTTCTTTTATATGGAAAATCGCTTTTGTAAGAAAAATTATCCCTATCATATTTTCATCCATATTTTTCTTAAGTATAAGATTCGAATTCATTTCTATATTCTCGGTATTGTTTGAAACTTTGATATGAAGTATTCTGTTTTAGGATCCTAATTCTGGATAAGAACTGCAATAAATTTTCATTCCGAATTCCGGATACAAACTCTGATTAAGTTCTACTCCAGATTCAGGATACGAATCCTTATGAAGTTCGACATTGAATTCTCATTAAGATTTCTGATGATGAATTCTCATTACGAATTCTAATGACGAATTCTCATTACGAATTCTAATGATGAATTCTCATTACAAATTCTGATGAATAATTCTCATTACCAATTCTGATGACGAATTCTCATTAAGATTTCCGATGACAAATTCTCATTACGAATTCTAATGATAAATTCTCATTACGAATTCTGATGAAGAATTCTCATTACGAATTCTGATGATGAATTCTCACTACGAATTCTGATGACGAATTCTCATTATGAATTCTCATTCCAAATTCTCATTCTGAATTCACCGATTAAACAGAATCTGATCATCTTTGTTTTGTACACTCTGAATTTATTTAGACTTCGAAAATTATTTTTGGTTAATCTTCGAGCATTCATTTTGCTTACGCTTTTATAATTTGTCTACTCTTTAATTTTTTTTCACTCCGAAATTTCACTTCGAATCATCACTCTGAACTTTTTATTTAAGACTTAAAACAATGTCGTACATTCTGTTACACTTGTTCTGTTATAAAACGATGTCTTCTATTTTGTTATAAACTAACCATTGGTTAAGTTACACATGTATAGGTCCCTCCGATTTTTTCAGAAAATATGACCATTGGAAAGGAGGCCGACCTTGCCTATAAATAGGAGATCATTTGAATGAGCTCGTGGATGAATTGATGACTGATGAATGACTTCTTCGACATTGTTCATACATGATGTTGAAGTGATTTCTAGAGAGAGAGGCTCTTATTAACTCTCAAAGCTTTGTGCGACTCCGAATGTTGGTGATTACATTCGAGGACTTCCGGGGATAGGAAGACAGAGGTTTCCAAAACCTTGAAGTTGAGGGCTTCCTTGCTGAGGAAGACAGAGGATGCCAACTACCTTAATGTTGAGGGCTTGCGGGGATAGCAAGACAGAGACTCCGATCTTCGTATCGAGGGCTTACCCTAGTGTGGGTAAGACAGACTTGCTTGAAAGTATAAATCAAGGGACCTTTATCCAATGTTGTTGGATACCCTTCTCTTTGGGTTAAAAGACTTATATCTTGTTCTTATAGTTTTACTACTTGTTTTATTCTACTGCATTTTGTATTATAAGGAATTTATAACTTTCTTATACTTTCTTACTTGTACTTTGTTTAATTTAGATTCTATACGCTTTAAGGTAGAATCTCATATTGTATTCTTTTGTAAAGTTTCAATTTCTGAAACCATACTTCCAGAACCTACTTTCTGAATCTCTTTCCAGTTTTAAGATATTTCATAGGACTTGATGTTTATAACTTCATTCCTTATTCCATGTTTTCTTTTGGTGTTAGAGGTGTTGTGAATTTTATTAGTTTAACTTTGTTAAACTTATCACTTTCCTTTGCTTAAGGAAAACATAGTTAATCGTAACTAACATTAATGGTTTCAAATGAATTCTTAAAGTATACAATTCACCCCCTCTTGTATATTGATCATCTACAACATTATTTCGATCCTATAGAACCCTTTTAAAATTAAGTCTAAAATACAAAATTTTCATTATGATATTTTAATTATTCACCCTATTTTCTTCTCCCATTTAATACATTGAACCCTACTGATTAAAAAAATCATTGATGGATTCTATGGGTGATTCTCCTTCATTTATAGGTCGTTTGGAGGGCTGAGGGTGTGGATCAATGCTCCAGGTAGGTCTAATCTCCTCCATTCTTCTCACTATTTGATTAGGGTTTCCACCCTGAGATATCTTCTACTTAATCTATATAACCATTATTTGTTTTTTAGATATTGGTTAATGTTTTTGGTGGTGGTTGGATCCATATCTAATACCACATATAAGAGTGTGTTTTACAATCAATTCGAGTATGGTAGTATACAAGTTATATCACATAGTTTCATTTTAGAGTTGTCCAGGTTTGGTTTCTAAATGGATATCTATTATTGTAATTATAATTTTTTTGTGTGGTTTTGTAAAATGGATTATTATATAATGATTAGAAACCTAAAGGGTCCCATGGGATGCATTAGGTAGGATTTGACCAATTTAGGCTACCCAGGCAGTGTGCTGATATTCGTGATGTCTAAAAATTTGTTGGGTAAGAGCATGATCATGGTGTTATTTTGTTGATTCCATTTTGTGTATTTTGATATGATTAATGTATTTTCAAATGGTATATTTGTAGTTTTTATAAATTTTTTAATGGATTAAGAAGTTTTTTAGAACAAAACATAAAAGAGTTTATTTTGTAATGCACCACCTTGGATTAAATGTTAATTATGAACTATGTTTTTAAGAAGATGAAGATAAGAGTTTTGGAACTGTGGTTAGTGATAATTGTGTAAATACTGTTTACTAGTTCCCACTAAATTATATTTTATTTATGATTCATTTATTTAATACTTTTATTCAATATCTGTTTCAATTAGATATTTTTTAGACAACATAGTTGGTGGCCTACAATGTTGTACTCACACACTGCTCATGCCAATATTGGGTAACAAAGATAATTATATTCTTTCATGCTCAGAAAATGGAATGATCTATTTTATTGGGAGATGATTCATACTTGAGAGGTAAATATTTTAGATTACGTACATGGAGTGAGGACCAAATAGGGCATTCTAACGTTTTTATTTATTGTTTGTTGTCATAACATAGCATTGAACTATGAAATGACATATTACCTATTGGTTATGATTTGTTATGTGTTTTGGGAGATGGTTATATATGACGTTTCATTGGTTATTACATATTGTTTCAACAATTCAATTAATTTTATACCAAATCTTACTATGATAAAGAGGGTATAGTCTCCCCATTAGACATTTAGTCCCATAATTCTAGTTGAAAACCTTGGGAATATTGGGAGTCATGCTTTAGGTCATATGGAGACATGACTCATGGCACAAGTTTGTGGAATCTAGTTTACGGATTTTAAAAACTGATATTAGAGAAGAACTTTTCTCTGACTTACTATTTCAGAATGGTATATAAGATCCTAAAATGTTTTTAGCACATATAAATTTACTCATTATTGGGAGTAACTAACCAATGTACGAGGGAAAACCCTAGTCAACATGGGTGGGTATTTTTTTTTTCATACTGTGTGTTGTCTCATTTGATGATATCTCACCACTGGGTTGTGAAATTATTATGTGATGGGATATTTTTATGATATTTGCTCATGGAATAATTATATGAGTTTTTAAATCATGCATCATTATATAATTTTGTTAATATATGTGACATTAATCCTGGTAGACTGACAAACAAGATTGGTGTGTGGGACATAAAGAGATTGATTCATTTTATTTTCATTAAAATCATGATTTCGATCTATAATGAAATGGTGAAAATGTGTAAAAATGGATGTAAAATGATAAAAAACTTATTATAAATGACACTTAATAAATCTTTTTTTGTGAGTCAAAAAAAATTTGAAGTAATTTGTGATATAGAATTTTTTTTTGAAATTATGTCCATGGTCATGTTGTACCTAATTACATTGGTCAACACATGTTTTCAATGTCCCTGTGTTGGGATAGTTGAGGGTAGTGTTTTGGGTTTGATAAGGATCATTTGGATAGTTTATGTGAAATGGGTTTTTTGATAGAGGTGAGATTTCCATTACATTTTTGGAAGATTTTGTTTTTTGGGTTCTAAATATCATGTTTGGAATTGTAGGGAAATTCCACCAAAAATACATGTGCTAGTTGGATGAAAAGAGGATGTTGCTGAAAATTATTCTCTAGTAGTGGTGCCAGAAGATATATTGATACAAGATAATATGAAAGGGTTGTTCAATGAGAAATATTATCATTTTATGTGTATGATTGAATGATACATATGGGTTGTTGTACCATTTATGTATTACATGACTAGGACGTTTCAGCTATAGCGCACTCCAAACATTACTGGAGAGGGTGGGCGAGAGGCAGTTGAGTTATTGATAGTGTCTATCTTGATGATATTGGATTATCAAGAGACAACCTCTATGAATAATATCATATTAATACGTTATATGTTATGGATAATTGTAAAGCATTGGGATATTATGGTTCCAACAGACTATGTTGACAGATTGGAATAGAATTATTTTATGGAAATGTTTCAGGAGCAATACAATAAAATGATATTGAGGTAGGGGGAGGATATAAAGTTTTTGATTTTGGACCATGGGTTTGTTTCAGGGTTGGATTATTCTTGTCATATCACTAATCTTCATCTCTTTATTCCGTTGTTTGAATGAGATGAGGCAACTCTAGAGAAACACTTTCTAGATGGGCTAAGCACATGCTCAAGTAACTGGTGAATATATTCCATATTATTAGGTTTACAGAGTTGGTGGACCTGAACAATGTATCCAGAGAGAACCTCAGGGTAACATCAGATGGTGGACTTGTGGTTCCATCCCAGTATAAAAATAGTGCATCTTCTGAGGGAAGGAATTTCCATTTTCTTAATTTACTACAGAGTGAATGTACATAGAGTAGCAATAAGAGTGGGATACTCTCTCTAGGTGGTGAACATGTGTTATGTTACTAGTTAGAATTATGACGTACATGTGGGGATAGTGTCCAAGATCACAGTCCATGTGAAAGTTATGCGGCAAGTTGGGATGTATATAGAGGTTCTGTAAAAAATCTAAAAATTTGGGCACATATGGTGTTTTTTGATAAGACGCCAAGTGTATGTAGGGGTTAATTACTCAATATAAAGTAGATAGTAGGAGCTACCTGGGTTATACCAGTGGTGGTGGTTGATTTGAAAATATAGGGTGAGATCATCCATAGAATGATGGTTTTTTAGTGCAAGACACTCAGGTAGGAACATAGGGTAGAGGGGCATGCCATATTCATTTTGTTCAGTGTACACATGGAGGTTGAGTGACTAGTTTAGCATCCGTTAAATAAATGATTATTATATCTTCTATGCTCCTGATTCATTATTCTACAGAAGTGAAAAACATATTTTTTTTCATAGTTTGTATTTATTTTAAGACTGACCATGTAATTGTGATTGGGGTTATGTCAATTTATACTTAATTTGGGGATGGGAGTTGAGGATAAAAATCAATTTAAGGGTATTTCGTTGTTGTTTGGAGGATATAATATTCTATGTAATTTGATTGTGCTTTAGATTTCAGTTCTTACCTGATTTTATTATGGGCAGGTGGGTGTAGTTTCTACACCATATCTATTATTACTAACATTGGATATCATTAACATATCTTTATGGGGAGACTTAGGACCTTTTTCGTGAGTGGTATGTTCAAGAAGGCCTTGTAGGGATATTTTTCAAACAATTGAAATAATACATAGCCCAAGTGGCTTGTGTTGTTCTAGATAAATGAGGAAGGTGGAAACTAGTCAACCCACTAGATGTAGATAAATTTATGAATTTTTTTCAAGAGGAGATATCAAGGCTACAACTAGAAAAATACTATGTGATTACAATCAATCTGTAGCTAAAAGAAGAACTAGTTTCCATTATACCAAAAAGAATGGCACCAAATAAACACCAGGAACACAAAGATCATCTGTAAGAGTTGGAGAGATTGTGGTTTATTATAATTATTAAATTTAAATAGGGATATCTGCTATTGTTTTACTATATGGGAGATATATTGTTAAGATTATTTTTTCTCTATAGAATGTAAAATTAGTTGATTTTTAATAATGGTAACCTTCTTCCTAGAATGCATGAACTATTTGAAAAACCTAGGGGTTCCTCCATTTTATCCACGGTTGTTTTTAGATTGGGATACCATCAGTTAAATAAGAAACCTTCTAAGGTATCAAATATAAATTTACAGAGTAGATATGGGTTGTATGTGACTGTGGTGATGTCGTTCTAGTTGACCAACATATTTCATGTGTTCAAGGTATTAAAGAACATAATATTTCACCATTAACTGTATCATTTTGTATTAATTTTCATTGATCATTTCATAGTGTATATAGAACTCAGGATGATCATGGAAAACATCATAAAAACATTTTCAGTACACCAAGAGAGAATATGATTTCTTCTAAGCTACTTAAATTTCTTTTTTGGATTATTAATGTGCATTTCTTAGGGTAGATCATTTTTGAGTCAGATGTGTCAGTGGTTCTAAAGAATGTGAAGGTTTTGGGGTGTCATTTTCTTCTTAATAATTTTTTGGATGATCAATGTTATCTATGATTGAACTATTTTGAATGAAGATTCATTGGGTATTTCTTCCATTTGGATGATCTACACTCATGATTAACCAATAATGGGGAAATTTTTGAGTGGTCATAGGAATTTGTGATGGCATTCAATGAGTTGAGTATGTGGTTTACTACAAAACTGATCTTGATCGTACCTAAACCGGGTAAGAGTTACACCTCATTTATATAACCTGTCTAGTTTTGGACTTGGGGAAGTGTTGAGGCAGGATAATCCCGTCGTATCATAAGGATCACGAAATTTGATCCCCCTGGAAATAAATTACCCTACTCATGATCTTTAACCAGCTATTGTGTTCTATTGCATAATTTTTTGGAGGCATTACCTTTTGGGAGAGTGGTTCATGGTTTTTCAGATCATATAACTCTTAATTACATATAATAAAAGTTTTATATTAAAATTATGTATTTATTTTGTGTTTATTACTTTAAATACATTGATTTTGAGTAGGTTTACAGACAAAGAATATGTAATAGGGTATTTTATTATCCAACTCAAAGGACTCTGATCTATGATGTTTTAGAATCGAACTCTGACTGGAGAATTATTTCCATGATTGCTAAGATACACCTAGAGGATAAAGACTGGAATGGGAAAATTAATATTGCGTCTATATAATTTGACTAAATTATTTTGTTTCAGGTCTTGGAGGTTCAACTGGATGATTCGATGTGTTTGTATATAAAGAAAGGTCTTAATGTTTTGTAGTCACCTTTTAGTTGGGTTTTTGGTGAATATGGGATTATTATTGTTTATAGTCATATGTTTGTGTCATTCTGTATTCATTAAAATTTGATACATGAATTCCATGGATCAATGAGGGTAGTGTGAGTCATTTTTACTAATATTTATCATCATCTTCGTAGACACTATTGGTGGTCAGGAATTAAGAAAGTGGTTGTGGGTTTTGTGGAACAATGCCTTACCATTAAATATGTGAAGGATGAGCATCAGAACCTAGGTGGTTTGTACATTAATTTCCCATTATAGAGTAAAATTGGAATTAAATAATGATAGTATTTGAAATGGCTCTTCTGAGGAAACATCATAAGAATAATACAGTTTGGGTGTTTTTGGATTAGTTGACTAAGGTGGGAAATTTCATGCTGATGCTAGAGACATACACTATTGATCAGATGGGTGAGTCATATGTTTCAAAGATATTATTTTTACATTATGTTTCAATAATAATAGTATTATTTCATGATTATCATTTCACATTGTGTTTTTTGTAGGATTACATAAGGCCCATGGTAAACATATATTTTTATGTACAACATACCACCAACTAATGGGCAGGCAATCAGAGTATTCATTTGAAGTGGTGTAGGACATGTTAAAATAGTTTTTCTATGATTTTAGTGGTTTAAAAAACCATAATCAGTATTTTAGTTCCCCTAAAAAAATAGATATTATCCAATGATTGTGATGGAACCTTTTGAAAAGCACTATTTGATTTCTTGTAGATCTTAGTTATGGTAGTTAAAATTAGGTAATCTATGTAATTGGGATAGATTATATTGAAAGAGCTATCAAAAAAGGTATTATTGATTCAGAATCCCATGAAAACATATCAAAGTAGACAGAACTAACAATAAGATAAGAGTTATAAACCCCTTGAGTATATGATGGGTGATGGTGTGTTTCTTTGGATGTCTCCATAGTTAGGTCACCCTCAAATTCAGAAATAGTGAAGTTGTCAGACATGTATATGGGGTTGTTTGAGATTGTGGAGAGGATCAGAATAGTGTTGTAACTATTGGCTCTTCCACAATGGTATAGTGTAATTAATGGTGTTTTCAATGATTCGAATCTTTGATATTATCACCATAATCCATGTAATATGATTTTTTTTAAGAATTTAGATCTTGAGGATAATTTATCCATTTTAAATCATACAGTTTATATTGTGAATCATTGTGAGAAGGTATTGTGCTGAAAGGACGGGTCCTTGGTTTATATATTACGGAAGCATGTAAATTTTTAAGAAGAAACTTGTGACTTATAATAAGATATGCAGGCCCTGTGGCATGATCTATTTTTCTACATAAACTCAGTGATACTTTGGAATAATAGCCTAATTAAAATCCATTAAAAGGTGGGGAGGTTGTAAAATACAATATTTCCTGGAAGTATTGTAATGTTAAATTTATTTTTTCTATCTCTTTTTTGGTTAATGCAATGTTTTTTGGGATTATGAGGGGCCTCGTGGGTATTTTAGGGGGTTCTAGACATGAAAGGAAAAAAATTTGGCTATCATGTTCGAGGAACATCGTTTGTGCAGGGTTAAGTAAACCCTATAGGAAAAAAAGAAAAGTGTGAAACCTTAAACAGTGCTATATCACAATGTTAGTTCACAATTATTCAAACTGTATGACATTCCAAGGAAACTATGCATCCTATATCACATTCAATAGTGGAATTCACACAGTTTGAGCACTATTTTTCAAATCATGCAGGTAATCCATGAGACCCAATAAAATTTGTGTAAATTAAAAAATTTATATTAAGGGTTTTTAATTTCTCACATGATTCTCATTTCACATTTCACATTTCATATTTTAAACCCTAGTGATGAACAATAACACTTAAGGGCTTCCAAGGGTGCTTCTCCTTCATCATTGGGTTGTTTTGAGCACTATTGGTTATAGATTGAAGCTCTTAGTAAAACTAATTTCCCCCTTTCTTCTACCTTCCAGATTAGGGTTTTCACCACGGGAAATCATCTCTAAAATCACTAAAACTCTTATTTTACACTATAATCTAGTTTTAATTATTAATAGGTGGTTATTTGTGGATATAAGACCATGTAAAAGAGTTATTTCATGAATAGATTCTTTGTAGGTGGTATACAATATATTTCCCTTATTTTCATTATTGATTTGTGAATGTTTGGTTATGTTCTTTTTTATCTATAATTTTATGCTTTTTTATTGTTAGATTTCATAATATGGATGTATAGATGATGAATAAGAACCTTCATCATCCCAACGGGTTTCATCGTGGACAATTTGAGAGATTTAGGGCCACCCAATGGCTATGTTGATATTCCTTGGGTAAATAAATTGGTCATCTAACTGAAATGGCATAGATTGATTTTATATATTAGTTTTTGAGTATGTTGATATGTTTAATGGAATTTAATATGGAACTTTTTCTGTTTTTTTAGATTTGGTAATTGATTAATATGAAGTTTGGTATGACACTATAATGAGTTACATAGGATAATTATGATCATGACATGAAACATATGAATTATGATAGAAATCACAAAGATAGTTAGTATATATGAAATGGTCAATATGTTAAATTGGTAAGGATATGTGAAATAAGAAACATGTTAAATGAGATTTTATAAAGTAATTGTTGAATATGTGAAATGAGTTTATGTAAGGGAATTATTTAATATGCTTAGTTAACTTGGAATGAGAATGGTAATTCTATGGAATAGGTTATGTAATATAAATGGAAAATATGTTAATTGTTTATAGAATAATATTACGTCCCATGTTAATTGATATGGATTGTTATTTTTACATGTATTGGTTTTGTTTTGAAGATATATGGTTTGTATGTGGTGAGTGGATGAAAAAAACATGTGCACATGGCTTGAGGTCTTGGATAATGGATTACGACTTCTTTCACATGTCATGTTTGGATGATCCTCTAACTCTAACCAAAATTCATGTGTTATGGATGGGGAGGAAGCTCTATCCCCCTAATAGTTACCTTCCAAACTAACTGAGGCTTCGGGGAGATAACATTTTGATGATGGGATATATTATCCCTTGTTGGATATGTACATGACTTATTCCATGATTCCGAATGATAAATTCCATTAAACATTTTTTTAATGATGTAAATACATATCCCATATATTATATAATTAAGAATTAAGTAATAGAGAAGGTACATATAATGAATTCGGCATAATGGTTAGTGATATTTATGCAAATATTGTTTACTAGTAGACCCTGAGCTGTCTATTATTTAATTGTAAATTATTTAATATGTAAATGAATAATCTATTTAGACACTATTATTTTTATACACCATTGGTGGTGGCATACTAAATTTTACTCACACCCTGTTGGAGCCACTGGTTGGTACCCAAGATGATTTCATGTTTGCTGGTCATGAAATGGGATAGGGCCATGTTCATAATAGTTGATTCATTCTTCATAAGATCATGAATGTAGTTTTTTACTAGGAGTTTGGAAAATTATAGGAATTCACTTTTTTTGTTTTGTCCTTTCATCACCTGGCACTATAGCATGACATGACACATTTACTATTGGTTGGGGTTTTTAACAAGTTGTGGGATATGAATATAAATGAATTCTCATCAGAAACCTTATGTTTCTTAACTAGTTTTATTTATTTATTATTGTTTCTCACTTTGGAAAATAGGTTTTACTCTCATAATAGAACTTTTAAACCCTCACAACTTGTCAAAAACCTCTTGCATTCCTAGAAGCAAACATTGAAGTCGTGTGCTGACCAATCATGAGGGAATGGTTTAGTGGAAACTCGGTCGAGGTTGTTACATTCCATAATTGTCCAGGAGTATAAATCCCATGAAATAATAACATCGGAATCACCAATAGTGTGATAACATAAAAACATAAGAAACAAACATCATGAAAAAAATATTATATCTCTCTGACCATAGTTATAACACCATACATAGGTTAGTTAATCTCTTGAACAAGCTCATTATCAGGTCACAACACATCTTATTATCATTTAAAACATTACCAAATTTTAAACCAATTGAATTTAATTGTTGATCGTCTAATCCCACATTGAATCATCACCTAATTCATCATTATATCACATCTTCAAAAAATGGCTAGTTACGAGACCTCTTGTATGCCTCCCCATATGCGAGCGTCTACCAAATAAAATTATGGATGTGATATGATGGGTTTTCAGACTATAACCATTTGTATAAAGTGTCATTTTAGTGGAAATAATACATTTACACAAATTAAATCTGTGTAATAAAAATTCCTAAAACCATATAACACATATGAGAAATAATAGAAAAACTAATATATCAAAAATGAAAAATCATGTAATGATATGATGATATGTATCTAAATTTCAATGTGAAAACAATAAAATTAAAGGATTCTTATGAAACAATATAATCCCAAAAGAATCATAACAAGAAACCTATATAAGTCTTGTCTCTGTGATCTAACTCATCAGGAAAAAAACAATTAACAGGAAAGTCATTTTACCTTGGCTCAATATGAAACTGTGTAATCTTATTGGCTAAAAAATGGAATCTTTAATAGGGTGTACAAAAATTCATTATGTTATCACCACTATGTTAGAGAAATCTTGTATGATAATATGTTCATTAAATAGTCATATTTGAATGTTTCATGGAATAGCCTTATATATTATCATAATAGCGTGTTTTCCATCTTCCTATCACAAAAAATCGTTTCAAAATATGTACAGATAAGAAAAAATGGATAATTATTATAGTTACCATTTTATTTGAATTTACACACTATTTTAGTTAATCTAAAAATCAATTTTCCATGATTAATCAAAATCAATTAATCACCATAATCACATGTTATTCTAAAATTATATCTAATACATTACTAATTCATTATTTTTAATGGTTTTCTCATCCAATTGGTATACATGATCCATGAAACGTCATCAATTAAATCTATAGGTATCATATTTAGAAAACAAATATAATTATCATCATTATATTCAAGTAATTAATTTTTTCACACATGAGTTACTGAAATCACTATATCACATATACATAGTAATTAATAATTAGACAATTGGATTATGATTAAGACAAAAAAATTTAGCTTGAGATAATTACAATGTTTTAATGACAAACATTTACAAGAATGAATGAAAAAATGATCGCAAGAAGGATCATAGATCATAATGAATTAGGAGGAAAACCCAAAATAAGAAACATTCAAAATATTACAGTACAATGACTATATAACAAAGGTAAATAATGGAAAAAATAAATTGAATGACATTTTCAGGATTAAATTATCAAATGGTATGTTTGAAATGGATGAAAATTCTATAAAATCATATGGATTTCATCTTATGTCAAAAGAGGCAAGTACACACTAATGCAATGACAACTTACAAAACGCATGACACTCTTAAAAGTGGAAATCCTTAAAAAGACACAGTCTATACTACATTAACATGTATTTTATTTTTTTATGGGGATATTCCAAAACCCAATACCATCAAATTAGTTTTAAGGCATATCCAACATTACATGATCTATAACATATTCATGGTCTATATTCGTTTCATGAAATGTTCTTGGTTCACACAATATTTCTGAAAACAATTATACTTCATTTAATACACACATTGTTTTATTTGTTCAAAATAGAAACCATTAAGAGAAATTTTCCTGAAATTCATAAAAACACTCCAAAGCCGTCACATACCTAGATAACACTCATAAAAATAATTTAGAACATTTATTCCTAGACAAAATTTATTAAATAAAACCAATACATTATTTAATTTCCCCCAAAATTTCTCTAAATATCTCAACATGACTCGGGAAACAAGGTTCAATGTCAAAGAGAAGATAAAAAAGTTTTAACTAAAAACAATTAGAAGGATGTACCAACAATAACAAGGGATCCTACAATATCACCATTTACCCAAGAGATTTTCAACTAGTTGGAAGAGTATAAGATGGATCATTATGGATATTATACCCTTAATCAGAGTAAAAAATAAAAAATCGATAAAAAATTATAAATATAATATGATCCATGTAAGTTGAAATAATAAAATATGTCATTAAATAATGAATATGGAAATAACAGTTTATAGACTCATCATTTATAAAATTAAACCACAACTAGATCACCTGCTGAAAAAGACATATACACAAGTAGAAAACAAAAAGATTACAAGAGGTCTTAAAACTCTATGAATCACTTATTCCAAGTCTCGTGGATCATTTTGAGCTTCTCAACAATATTATCAAGCTATGTCCAGTGAAAAAATAATCCTATATCAAGTGGTTGATTCACGGGGACCTATGGTTCATGGATAACCATGTAGAGTGTTTTAAAATCTTAATTAGACCCCATTAATGTGGTCCATCATATAACTATTTATTTACAAAACACTCATGTGAGAAGATCAATTAAAAGTAAACTGAAAGAAAAAAACAGAAAATCATAAAATATAATCATGAATTTGCATGTCAAAAAACAAAAAAAAAAGTTATGAGTAGTTGTTTTATTACCAAGACAACTTGAAACCTCATTTGTTCCAACTTCATTTGTGATGACTCATCTCCTATAGCTCATACTGTTACTATCTCAAGAATGACTCACAAGGGCCTAGGGCTGGAGACTAGAGGTGAAGTCATTATCCTGCCAATGGGAGGCATTATCCAGGTACTAGTACACACACACACACTCACAACCCCAACCCAAAAAATCTAAAAAGTAAACATTATGTAAACTTTGCATGCAATAACTTTTTAAACCACAAATAGAGTACAATAGAATTTAATGTACATGGTGGAAAACAATTCTAGTATCCAAGCCCACCAAAAAAAAGATAGAACATAAGTAAGACCCCATGTCTTCGAACCGTGTCCACCAAGAACCCTACCTGATGGGTAGGTGGAGGGTATCTACCTAAATACATATAATTATACCTTCTCTATCTTCTCTCACTGAACACCACCGTGTCCTGGTACTCACTGGACTCTATCAAAGTGTCGGTGGTCTTTACAAAAGAGGACATATGCGGACAATTCCCATGTGAGGTTGAGTTAAACAATACTTAGTAGGGGATCCCAGAACTTTAATGCAAAATCACCTGAGGAAAACCATGAATTAATTCCAATTCATCTATTCTCATGTATATTCCCATACATATACCCATAACATCCAAATGTACTCTTTTCATCCACTAAGAGTCATATGGTCTCATACATTTAACCAGTATCAGAATTCTCACTGAAGATTCAAATGGAAACAAAAAAAACTAGGAGAACATGCTCCATGATATTAGCCATCCCTGATAGAACCATCAGAGAGATACACTCGATCAGCTATAACTCTATCTTATCTAATGGTAAGTCAACAACATGGAACATTATACAATGTTCATCACCATTTCTCGACAATAGAGGTATAATAATCACTATCTTGAACCTAATGCAAGACTAATAAAACCAATATGAGGATGCCTGCTCCTCGCCACTATGAACAGTAGAGGTAAAACTACTCCTGACTAACATGTGATGCCTCAGTTTCTCCTATAGGATGTTTCCTGCTCCTCATTCCATCATGGGAGAACTAGCTCCTACTTAGGTATCATTATCTTCAAGTGGAGGATCCTACTCATCATAGTTGTGTCCAATAGTCAAGGGAGTTCCAACTCTTATGGAGGACCCTCTCCCTATAACTAATCAGAGATGGGGGAGTACTACTCCATAAGTTAGTACATATACCCTCGTTCTAATAAGATAGTACTATTCAGGAAGGGCTTGTACCCTGTTTCGACCAATGAGTACTACATTGTATATTGAGGACCTACACCCTACCCTATAGTGGAGTACTACTATGGGACTAGATGACCCACACTCTAGTACTAGAGAAGTATCAACTCTGTCATTTCATTATCTATGGGGGACCCGCACCCCCCATACTATAGTGGAGTATGATCCCCATTATGTAGGACTCTCTCCATTGTAGGATAGTGATGTACCAAATCATCTAGAACAATGCGTAATGAGGACCCACATCCTATAATTATAGTGGGTAACGAATACAACATTAGGGATCTCGATCCCTAGTTTCATAGGGTAGTAACAATTATACATTTACTAACATGTCCAAGAATTCTCTCCCTAGTCATTCTGAAGAGTAAAACCACCAAAGCAAACCACCTAATTGAAAAGAACCCACACCCGTGATATGGGGAGTCTCATCTCAACCTAATAATAGGGATAATAAGTGCCCACACCCTGATTCCTCAATGGAGTGACCATTTGATCACATATTAAAGGGAAATAACCTAACTCTGCTCAAAGTCTACAAGTATTTGGAGGTCCATCTCTTCAAAACAATTGCATGTCCCCCAAAATCAAAAAAAAATTAACATAGAGTATCTCAAAAGGACCACATTGTTGAAAGGGTCCCAATTATATAGAAGGATAATCAGACATACACTCTGATTGAATGTTACAGGTGTTTTAGAAAAACTGGTATAGTTGGGTCTGGGTTTGGTCTGACCCAGTCGGACCGATCCGGACCAACCTTCCTTCTAGTTGCGGCCGACCTGTAGCATCCTGACCTATTTTTCATCCCAGCGATGATGTCTAGTTTCTCCAGCCTAGATGTCGCACTACCACGTACATGAAGCATCATGTAGCGCTAGGGAGTAGCACCTCCCTAGTCAACCAGTCCGCTCATGCAGACTGTGTTTTTCAGTGCGACCCATGTCTCACTACAGGTCCAAGTCATGTTGTGGATCCTCCATTCAGTCAACCGCCTCCCTTATAGCCCCCCCCCCTGATTTCTGACACACTGTGGATGTCTATTCCGCTAATGCCATCGCGTCATCAGAACCCTCTACAATGTGCAAGATGCACTACAGGGGTCCTTTCTTCGATCAAGTGGGTGTTCTGGAGCCCTATGGTTGTGTTCTACATCATTTGTGGTTTAAATATCTTTTGTGACATATTTCCAGTGAAAATTTGTTCACGTGAGAGATCTCCCTCACCTCCTCGATCCAATAACCACCATCATCGATTCACCTCTCTCGTGTCATTGACATTCTGAATCCATGATGTCACATCATTTCTCCAAGAATTGTTGTTAAATGAAAACTATTTGTTGAAACCTACAAAACAAGAAGAACATGTTTTAAATGGGAGAGTAAGTAAAAACCCAAAATTGAGGAAAAAACCTCCACCATCATTCATCCCAACTTAAATCCACTGACTTTAGAAGTATTTAGTAGATCAATGAAATAGGTGATCATTTCCCTATACCACCCAATATCCAAGAACCTCCCACACTAAAAATCCAACCACTATTCAACCTATTCGTGGGTTGATCCATAGTGTTTATTTTAAAACCAATAATGGGGAAATAATAAAATAAAATAACAACCCTGAACTGGATAGAATGTTTGATCGCATGGCGGAGTTGTCGCTGATGGAGATCTGTCCATAGAAGCACTCCATCCGATGTCGAAGGCAGGATCTCTCAAAGATGATCGAAAAGTGGTCAACATCATTTGAGGTTGTTTTTTTACTGTTCTTTGATTTTCATACATCAAGGATGAAACTCTCGAGATCTAGAGCATCTATCCCAAATCAATGACAGACACCTTGGTTAATAAAATTAAAGGAGGGAACGCCATTCCGTTACAACTATGTTGCAATGTCGTTATGTTGATTCATTTATGAGGTTCATTAATGAGATTAATTTTCACCTTATCACATAATTTTAGTGTTCACCTTCCACTTCATAATGGGTAAGAAAACAAATAAAATGTCTTTTTATGTTATTTTATATATCGACCCAAAAGTCCAAAAAAAATCTTCTTTGGTCGACCATCAATGGTAAATGTTATAGATTTTCTAAGAAAATCATGACACTATGAGTTCAATGTTGCCCTCATATTTTTTATCGGAGTTCTGATTTAAAAGTTAGAAAATACCCACTCACACATTTATTTAAATGAACTTCAAAATAGTTGGAATATTATCTTTTTTTCTTAACTCGCACCGGTCGAGGTTAGGTCATTTTTAATGGTAACATCTTATTATGAACTCAATGGATGTATCAGATTATTTATACAAGTTACCATATTTGATTTGCGAGTATTCGATAAAAAATTAAAATTTATTAAAATTATTTTCTGTATGGTTTGGACCCGAAAACCTACTTTCACAATCAGCTCATGCTTACTAATGTTGGAATCCACCTATGGGAAGGATACCCTCACAAACTCAATGATACTCTCGGGTTTCATTTCCATGATTCTGTTTATTAGTTATATGTATTTGAAAATATAATATATTTATTCAATTATTTTATTTAATACCATAAACAACTTTCCACTATTGGCTCGTGCAGACCAATGTTAGGATCTACATGTGGATGGAATACACTAACGACTTAATGGTGTTCTTGAATTTTAATTCTGATTCACCATTCATGAGTAATATCAATTTGAAAAATAATATAATTTTATTTAATTATTTTTTTATAGTTATTTTATTTTCCGGTTTTATCACTATAAGCTTGCGCAGACTAAACATAGGTTGCGCCTAGGGTAATACCAACATCATGAACGCAATTGTGCCATCAGATTTGGGATCTAGGAACACTTTTGAGTGTTATTTTACTTTTCCATGAAATTAACTTATGCATCTATTTAAAAGCATATCATTTTTTTAAAGACCATTCTGGGCACACTAGGCCTCATAGTTGCTCCTCGTGTCAGTGACTATTCTCAAAATGATCACATTTAAATTTGTTAGAAAAAATTGAATTTTAGGGCATTACATCAGTTCAATATGGATATTTATGTAAATTTGGATGTACATTGATGACCTAAAAATATCATGATATTTGTCACAAGTCCTAGTATTGGTTGAAACCCCATGATTTTCTAACCATATTCATAAATTTAAGAAACATTAAACATCTAACACAAATATTTATCATCATTAAAGAAATAATATGCCCCACCCAGATGGTGGTCATAATCAAGATCTCCACGAACCTATCCCATACAGTTATCATTATCCTCAAAAGATGTTATATCCCAAATAACATGCATGGTGTAATTATATATCCACAACACCATATCATTGAATTATCCCACATTATCCTATAGTATATAGATTCTCAATTCCCATGCATTGTGTACTCCTAGGTCTATATCATGTCGGTGATATGACCCCTATCATTAGATGAGACATATTCTACAACCAATTTCACGTCATATTTCTTTTCCTTGAATGGGTAATATGAAAAAATTGTGAATTTATCCCATCCTGATATATTTTTAAGGTTCCAATGGTTATATAACACCTCAACTAGTTTCTATCTTATCATAATGTAACAACAATATAAATCATGAACATTTTTTTAAGGATAAATATAAAACAACACATCACATATGATATAAATATAACAATCTACACCTATAAACAACTATGAACAGCAAGTTAGAAATTGTATTTGTGGTTCTAGGATTCATATAACACAATTTCACACCAAAGAAGAGTCTATGTATCTTAATACATTCCTTGGCGATCAATCCCCCTCCATCAACAACGTAGGACATGGTAGGGTGTAATTTTCCATCATGGCCACTGATACATTTTTTTTCAAATTAGAAAATGCTCTTTAAATTAATTAAGAACTAAAATTTATTAAATATTTAGTCCTTACATGTTATTCATAACACAAAATTATTTTATGGTTCATTTTCCAATGGTTGAGAACATGATACCACATTATAAAAACCTATATAAATCAGAAAGGGAAAGTAGACATGATGACCAATATCTAACAGACTAATCTGAACCCATGAAAATACTAAAAAATTGACTTTATCCAAGTCCATTTTTCTTCCAAAGTTCATCACATGATCCTTCATATGCAAATGAATTCCAATTAATTCATTTAAACTAATTTAATATTAATTAAAATATTTTTGGAAATATAATTTAAATGAGATTGAAAACTTATCGAAACAATTACTGGATGTACCACCTAGTTGGTACCATGACCAAAGATCATTTGAAGGTTTGTTTATCGCTATTTAACCCAATAAAATTAATAGTTTCATCAATTAGAAATAAGTATGAAATCAAATTAATTTAATTAAAAAATAATATATAGAATATACTAATGAAATGATGCACCTTATTTGAAACATTATCCAAGGGACTAAAACACACCCCTAGAATAATATCAATTCTATGATGGAAAAAATCACAAAGAAATACTTCCAGGTTTCCCTGTTTGATTCCATAATAGTTGAAAAAACCATTCAAGATATCCTCAAGAGTTTTACCTTTATCAAATATTCAATCGACCATGAGTTGTAACGACCAGAACTTTTATTAATGAAATATCTTCTTAATCTAATTAAATGTATTATTATGTAAAATGGTTATATAAAATATAAAATTTTTTAGTTATATGTCATTGGATTTAAAAATAACTTTAAGAATTGTTACCCTTGCTAATAAATTCATTGAAAAATGATCACATGATTAACATAACAATAAGGATTTAACAAATCCAATTTACCCAAACCAAGGTTTTGATGGCCTTTTCTAGGAGTATTTCTTTGTACGATTCCCATTTAACTATGCTCATAAAAGATTTTGTGTCACTGGACTTCACTCGTGACCAAGCCCAATAAGAGCTTCAACGCATTAATATTGAATGGAACTGCCTATGGGAGATGTGGAAGTTGATAGAGTTGACAACCTGAGTGATGTTATCCAAGACACCCTAAGAGTGTATCACCATCACACACCTAACCCTTAGGTCACATTCGAGTGTTATAATGGTTTTTTAATAATAACCATGCAATATTATTATGTGAATAATATTTTAATAATGAATATACATTCATTTTATTTTTGTTACATTGAAAATATTTTTTAAATAAAAAATAGTATTTTTAGTTAATATTCAATTAACATATCAATTTTGAAGAATTAATTCATTTTTTATTTAAAAAATATTTTAATAAAATATTATTACAAAATTTATTTTTATTTTATATAAATGATATTGATAATTTTATGTACAAAATTGAAATTTTTATTAAGGTTTTAATGGAATTTTTGTCAAAAACCAATGAGTTTAAAATAAATGTAGGTTTTTATTTCGAATATAAAAATTCACATAATTAGAAAATTTTATAAAAAAATTAATATAATTTTTAGAATCAAGATGCCTAAGTTATTTAGTGGGGAATTTTTCATGATTTTCCAAGACAGTAAAAATTTTTCATAACAATTAAATACATTTTAAATATATAATGTGTTTTATGACTTCATAATGAAGCAATAGTGATAAATAAAATATTATAAAATGGGTATTTGACCAATATATGTGTTGAATTTAAAAATTTTTGATTTTATATTTGTTTTATTAATTTTATGGTTCCTTATTGGACCCTCCAAATCATATAAAACATTTTATCTTTTTAAAATTATTTCTTTGGGCGTGTGACTCACTTCCACATAAGAAATAATAATATATTAATACATTTGATCATTGGAATTATAAATGAATGTTTTCCACTTCCCTTTGTAAAACACCATGGGTAAAAAAATGGGTTGGTTTGTAGTTTTGATTTCATTAATGTGTAGTGTCCAAAACCTAAAGAATAATGAATTCCCTCAATTTACATATATATACCCACCTAGGATCCCGCATCACTTCACTAAAAACCCATTGATCATGTACCTTCTTTTCTATAATATATATAACATTCTATCAAGGCACCCCAATCTCTCATGGAGCCTCTCTCAAGCCCCTCTCAGTCCTTTGAGATCACAGTTCTATGTCATGGATTTATTCAACTATCATTTTTGTCCAAGTTTCCTTATGTTTCAATACACCTATATATTAAATTAAAATTACTAGGGTTTGATTTATCACCACCCATATACGTCCCTACATATTATTTAATCATTATTAACCTTCTTCTCTCTCATTAATTCCTCCCATGTACATCTGTTACCATGCTGAAATTCCGTAAGGTATTTTTCTCTCCTCATTTACATTCATGGAATCCTTTTGTATTATGAATCTAGATTCCATTACATATTATGGAAAAATTTATATATGATCCTTTTACTTCCTGTTTCATGTACATATTATGAGACACCACTCTCTCTCTAATCAACCATTTTTTGGAATTTTTAATGTCACTCTGTTATGATGATGAAATTGCACTACATTTTTACATAACAAAGTCATTGTGTAGTGAATATGAGGCACATTTCTCTATCAAGGGTGTTGACCTTCATGAACATATAATTATTTATTATATATTTTCATGTATTAATTCTACATTCCATTATCATTGAATAAATGATGATTTTTAATGAATCTATTTTTTATGATCTATGTGTGACATTTATGGATGGGATCAAATGATTAAGAAGGGTGCACCCTCCTAGAGCTACAATGGATTGGGTAATGATTAGTATAAGGATACATCATGGGAAATGAGGGTCTAGTCATTCTAATACATGTAAAATTAGGGTTTACTCATTCTCAATGTTCAATGGTCATTGGATCATACAAATATTTTGTTAAATATTGTTTCCACATTTCCATGTTATGATAATCATGTTATATCATGAATTTATGTTCATGTTTATCTTATGCTCTATTTTTATTCCTATTGCCTAAAATGTACTATATTATTCATTTCATTCCCTTTGTAGTCCCTTACTAGCCTTCATAGCTCACCCATTTCTTTAGCATGTCCTCAGTTTATCCCATACAATTCTTTGCACAATGGAATGTGTGTGGTAATTTAAAAGAAGCTTTCAATAATGAATTATATTTCATGTTTTAAGTTGTTTTGTAATTTTCCTACACTCAAAGACACAATACATCTCAATCTTCTATGTTGTATCAATAGAATATTTGATGGAATAAATAATGATAATGTTTGAAATAAATAGAAGGGTTGTTATAGTTGGTATCAGTGGATACGTTTAGTTATTTTTTGGAATAGTATTGGAAAAATCCTTGTGAAAGCCTTATATATAAAACTATGTATAAAAAATGTCCCTAAATTTGGGTGAGTATTGAGTAAGTGGTTTATCAAGAATGTATATCCCTGTCTTGAAATGAGAAGGTAGAGGAAGCTCTGCCACAGATGTATCTAATGGTAAAACCATAAAACACCACTTTAAGCTCGACTCAAATGGGAACTAGTGAACAAAAATGGGCCTTGCATCACTCTTGGTTACGAAACTCATGACATATTTGCATTGGTAAATTCATAAGCATAGTATGAACCATTATTAATGGAATTAAAAAAATACCCCTTGGAACATATGATGGGAAGTAGATCATGGATGAGAAAGATAAGTTAAGGAAGTAAATGTAATTTATATGTTATCCCTTTCGGTTCTTAGATACAACAATATGTGTTACCCCTAACTATTCATTTATTCCAGCCAATGGTTGGTAATAGGTGCATTCAGGCTAATAACCGATGCGAAGATCAATGTGATGAATGTTCTAATGATATTCCCAATCCGATGGGAGCATGAATCACAAACATTTTTCAGGATACTCTCTTAGTTAAATCATGTTCGGGATATAAATGCGGGTCAATAATAATTCTCGACCCCACCCCCTATTAATGAACAAGCAGCAATCATTAGCTTAATTAGACAAAGGCATCAAAATTTTGATGGATCATCTGATACCTAAATCTCCAAACAATGGATCAAATCCATTGAGAAGATCTTTTCCATCTTCCAATGTTCTGAAAAAGAGAGGGTACTTCTGGTTGGATATCATATAGAGGGTGAAGAAAATCAAGGGTAGACATTGATATTAATAATAATTCTAGAGGAAGAAATTTAGGAGTTGGAATGGAAGGATATCCACAAAAAACATTTGATAAATTTTTTCATCCCACCCTCTAACTTATGATGGAATGGGACTTTCGTGCCCTCAAGAAAAAAGATGACGAATCCATCAGAGCGTATCGGGAAAAATTCTCATGGGTTGCTTGATACTACTCCAACATTGACGTCACCCCCAAATGCACGGTTGGCCACTTCATTGGTGCTGTAAAACCTACCCAATGGAAATCCCTTGTGATTGGTGAAATCGAGATCTATGAGTAAATTTTCTGATCTCCCCTTAAAGATAAAATGGAGAGTAGAAAATCTCATTGGTATCATAGTGATAAGTAGTGTATGGTGAACATTAATTTTTTGGGTCCAATGGATAAATCCAATGTTGATAAGAAAATTCAGCACCCCACATGCAAATGGTGCAAAACAAAGAACCACTAAAATTTCCTGAAGTGGATGAAGAAATGCATTAGGTGTTGAATAGAATGGTACTTGGACATTAACTTCTTACTAGAAAATCCCTCTACTGTGATAGAGGAGGGAAATGCTCCATTCGAACCTCAACAAATTGTTCATTACTTCAACAGCAAAGATCCAGGGAACTATGCGGACCTGTTCCTTATGCCTTGGTTTTTCGAAGGAAAGCAACAACCTCCAAGGTAGAAAGGGTGAGCTTTTACCATCCCTACCTCTAATGTGAACCTCAAAATTTAAGTGGTGATATGTAATTTAGTTAATAATTCAATAATAGGAAAAATACTTTCAGATTCGAGTTCTACACATTCTGTTATATCCTGAATGAGCAGTAGAAAAATTATGAAACCACCCAAAATCATGGATGTATAGATATTGGTGAGAATTGAATATGGGGAAATCACGGAATACAATGAATATAACCCCTCCCTTGGCATAATTTGTGTATTGAACATCCCGGGTAACCTTGTCATACTCAATTTGGTGGATTTTGATGCAATTATTGTCATTCACTGGATTTTCTTATATAAAGCCAACATAAATTATTGTTAGAGGGTAATCACTCTCCAAATAGTTAAATGACACCTAATCCTATACAAGTGCAACAAGCAACATCAATCTTCATCGGAACCATAAGGTCAAGAATGGATATTACTTCCCTATAATAATTTGAGTCATGCATATATTATTGAATCTAAGGAAGAAACCGTCTTTGAAGACATGCCTATTTTGAGGGAATTTTATAAAGGGTTTCCCAATGAATTTCATTGTCTTCCTCCAAGAAGTGATTTTGATTTCTCAATTGATCTTATACATGGGTCATTTCCAATATCCAATACATTACATAAAATTTCTCTTTTGGAGCTTTAGGAGGTGAAGAAAAAACTACAAGAGAATCTGAATAATGGATTTATATACCCAATCGCTTCACCATGGGAATAACTAGTCCTCTTTGTCCAAAATAAGGATACGTTATGCGTCGTGGAAATTATTACCACAATCTCATAAAAATCATGATAAACAACAAGTATCCTCTATCCTAACTTAATGGATTGATCTATTATCTAGGTGGAGAAAAATACATAACTATGGAGGATTTGCAGTTGAGAAATTACCATGTAAGGGTGATGGAGAAGGATATCCAAAATACTTCTTTTCATACAAGACACGGGCTCTATGATTTCATAGTAACGACTTTCAGACTCACTGATGCACTAGAAAGAATCATGGATATGACGAATAGAGTATTTTTTTTATTACGTAAAATAAATTTGTGGTAGTATTTATAGATAATATTATAATATATTAAAAAGACAATGATAATCGTGAAGAACATATAAGAATTTTACTAGAGACCGTGTGAATGAAGAATCATGATGCAATGAAGAAACATTCTGAGTTCTGGTTGAAATATGTCTCATTCTTGGATCATATCATCAGAAGAAATTAGATATCTAGGTATCCCTGTAGTATAGATGCAAATGAGGGATGTCCAAGGCCAACATTAGTAAAGGATATACATAGCAGCCTTGGGATAGCTAGATATTATCTTCAATTTGTCAAAAATTTCTCATGATTGTCCAACCCTCTTACCAAGATAACTCAGAAAGGATTAATGTTTTCCTGGAGTGATGAATGTGAATATTTCATCAAGGAGTTAAAAAGGATGCTTATCACTGCACCTGTGCTCCCATTACCCACAACTGGAGAAATTGTTTGTGGTATTTAGTGATTTTTCAAAAAAGGGAATGGGTTGTGGGTTGATCAAAAATGAAAAAGTCATTTCTTATACATCAAGACAATTGAATGATCATTATAAGAACTACCAAACACATGATCTGGAGTGGGATATTGTATATTTCATTTGAAAAATTCGCAGCATTACCTATTTGGGGAGAGTTTTGAAATATATATGGATAAAAAAATCCCCAAGTTTATATTCACATAGAAAGAGTTGAACATGCACTATGATGATGGTTAAATATGACCAAATAATATGATTGTTCAATATATTACAACCATGAGAAAGTGAAAAATGTGTCATATGCTATATGTAGAAAGGACCCAAAAATTAAATAATTGATAAGAATTTAAAAGGCTTTAATCTTTATAGATTTGATTATGATGGACATATAAATCATAAAGAAGGGAACACCGTCAATATTTTAATGAATTATTCGACAACACTCTATTTTGGAAAGGTTAATTAATGCTCAAAGGGATGATGTAGAAATTTCAAAGAAAGTGAAAACTATCATAACAGGGAAATCCTCAGAGATCAATGTTAATGAATACGGAATTTAGATATTTTGTTCAGGACAATGTGTTCCATCAAATCCTAATTTAATGAAAAATATTTTGGATGATCCACATAGTTCAAATTTCTCTATTCACCCAGAAAACACCAATATATGTTGAGTCTCTGAGATCATTATTAATGTGATGGCATAAAAAGGATATCACTGAGTATACATCAATGTTCCTAGTGTTTCCTCAACTAAAGGTTTAGAAGAAAAAGTCTATTGGGATAATGCAACCAATACCGATACCAACGTGGAATTGATAGAACATCACTATGGGATTCATCACCCGACATCTGAAGACATAAAAATGAAATAATGTTTTCCTGGATGTTGTGGACCATATTACCAAGACAACACACATCCTTGAAAATCAAGAGGGTTTCTCATTGGATCAACCGGCATTGATATATTTTAGAGAAGTGGTGAGGCTCTATGGAGTACCACTATCGACTATATCTGATCTAGATCCAAGAATCACCTCTATGTTTTAGAAGAGTCTCCATCACACTCTGATTACTGAGTCAAACATCAGTACAACATATCAACCTCAATCCGAGGGCCAATATTAGTAGAATATCCAAAAACTTGATGATATGTTGAGAGCATGCTCAATTGACTTCAATGTAAGATGGGATCAACATCATCCTCTGGTTGAGTTATCCTACAACTACAGTTCCACAAAAGCATTCAAATGGACCCTTATTAAGCCCTATATGGAAAGACGCACAAATCACCTACATGTTGGGATGAATTTGGGGAGTGAAAACTCCTAGATCCAAAAATGGTTGATGAAATGGTAGAGATGGTTAAGACCATCAAAAAAAAACATTAAAGCTGCTCAGAGTTGATAAAAGAGCTATACTTATAATCATTTATGAGACCAAGAGTTTAATGTCGGAGGAATGGTATTCCTCATAATAACATTGTGGAAGAGATTTATGAGATTGGGGAATAAGGGAAAGCTCATTCCAAGGAACATTGGCCCTTTTGAGATCCTAGATCAGATTGAAGCAGTGTTCTATTGAGTATCACTCCCACCGAACCGGTCTCAAGTACTTTTTGTATTCCATGTATCACTCTTGATTATGTACATACCTGAAACATTTCTTGTAATCAATGTAGAGGTCGTTCAATTGGATAATGACCTCTCCTATGAAGAGAATTCGGTGAAGATCATGTATCGTATAGAACATGTTCTACTAAATAAGTCAATTCCCCTAATGAAAGTGTTTTGGAGAATGAAAGTGTTTGAGGAAGCAACATGGGAACTGGAGGAAGTGATGAGGCAGAGTTACCCACATTTATTTTAGTGTGAGAAAACGGAATTTTGTGGGTGAAATTTCATAATCAGGTATGATTTTAACGACCTAAAATTATATTACTAAAAATTTATCTTGATCTATTTAAATGTATAATTATGTAAAATGGTTATATAAAATATATACTTCCTTAGTTTTATGTTTTTTGGATTTCAAAATACATTCATGATTTGTTACCATTGATGATATTAACATTGAATAGTGATTGCATTATTAGTATAATAATAGGGCTTTTACAAATCCAATTTACTCAGAAAAAGGAAGCGATGGCCTTATAAAGTAAAATTTATCTATACAATGTCCATTTTTCAAAGCTAGGAGAAAAGGTGACATCACTAGGCTTCTCTTGTGACCAAACCTAATTCGAGAATCACCATGTTTAGGTTGAACCGAACTGCCAATAGGAGAAGAATAAGTTGATAGAGATTACCACTTGAGTGATATTTTCTGAGCCACCTCATGATTCTTTCACCATCGCACACCTTACCCTTATGTCATATGTGGATTTTATAAGGGGTATGTAACAAGGCCCTGTAACTATTATTATGGGCATTATTTTTTTATAGTGAATATACAATCATTTTATTGTTGTAACTTTGTAAATAGTTTTTAAATATAAAATAATATTTTTAGTTAATATTAAATTATGAAATATATTTTGATGAATAAATGGATTTTTGAATTAAATAATATTTTAATAAAAAATTATTATTAAATTATTTTTATTAAAATCAAATGATAGTATAATTTTGATGGAAACATTTGTAATTTTTATTAAGGTTTGAGAACAATTTGTTGTCACAACCCATGAGTTATGTATATCTGAAAGATTGTATTTCAAAATAAAAAATTCAAATATTTAGAAAATTATTTAGATAAAATGTAAATTATTTTTGGAATAAAAAAATCTAAATTATCCAATGGTGAGTTTTTCATAATTTTCCAAGAGAGTCGAATTTTTATGTTAAAATTAAAGACAGTTGAAATATATAATGTGTTTTATGACATCATAATGACCCAATAGTGATATAAAAGTACTATATATGTTATTTTAGGCCTTTATATATTTTAAAATTAGAAAAGTGTTTTTTAGATTTCATTTATAATTTTTATGGTGCCATAGTGGACCCTCTAAGACACATAAATCAATTTTACTTTTTAACACGCTTTTTTGAGAGTATGGCTCACCTACACAAAAGAAAACCTAATATTTTAATATGGTTTGACATTGGCCTTATAAAATAACGTTTTCCACTCCCTTGTTATTAAAACAAATGGAAAAAACCTTGGGTATGTTTATGGTTATATTAGTTTAATGTGTATTTTCCAAAACATAAATAATAATGAATTCAATCTCTTTTCCTATATAAACCCAAAAAATCACACACTTATATTCACCCAAAGCACTTGTAGCACATCCCTAGTCTTACCACCTATCTCTAAAATCATCCCAAGGCACCCCATGCTCTCATTAATCTTCTCTCAATCCCCTACCAAGCATTTGGGATCACACTTCCATGTTATGGATTTCATCCTCTCTCATTTTTTCCATGATTCATTA
This sequence comes from Viscum album, assembly GCA_963277665.1. Taxonomy (NCBI): domain Eukaryota; kingdom Viridiplantae; phylum Streptophyta; class Magnoliopsida; order Santalales; family Viscaceae; genus Viscum; species Viscum album. Next base: position 481,400,980 of record OY728126.1, read on the forward strand.
TTTTCTATTCCCTTTACCATTTAATTAAAAATATTGGGGGTATGATTTCATACCTCACCTATACATTCCATAATATTTTTGAATTATGAGAGACCCATTTCTCTCTCATTAATGCCTCCCATGTTCACCCATTACCATGACTATATTTCGTAAGAAATTTCTCTCTCCTCATTTACATTTATGAAATTATTTAGTATTATGAATATAAATTTCATTACATATGTTGGTAAATGTATATATACGATCCCATTACTTTCAATTTCATGTAATTATTATGAGGCAACCCTTTATCTATCATGGGTATCCACCATCATGATGTATTATTTATTGTTTATAGAGTTTGATGTACGAATTCTACATTCCATTATCATAGAAGAAATGATTATGTTTAATGAATCCATGTATTATGATCTATGTGGAACATTTAAGCATGAAATTAAATTATTATGAAGGTTTAACATTGATAGTTCCCCAATATATTTGGTAATGATTTGTATCATTATACATCAAGGGAAACGAGATTTTACTCAGGATAATTCTAGTACAGTGAGAATTTAATCATGATGCATGTACAATGATCCTTGGATCATTATAATATCAGGTTAATTGTTGATGCCAAATTTCAATGTTATGATAATCATGCTATATTAGGATTTTATGTTCAGTTTTCTCTTATTCTATATTGATATTCCAATTTCCTATATTGTATTGTACTCTTCATGTTGTTTTTACTCCCATAATGGGATTTATAGATCAAAATTTTCTTATGCATTTCCCTAGGTTATCCCATGTAATTCTATGTACAATTGAATTTGTGAGTTCAGGTAAAACAAGTTCTCAAATAGGATGTTTATTTCATAAATTATGTGGTTATGCAATACTCTTAATCCCCCAAGACACTACACATATTGATATTCTATGATGTATCTAGTGAATATTTTAAGTAATAAATTATTTTTATGTGTGAATTTAAGAGCATGGTTGTTATTTTATTGTTCATAATTAAAAAAACCCAATTACCAATTCAATAAAAAATACCTTCAATCATAGATAACATTATCATGATATTATGGATTTTATTCTCTATTATCTATTTCTCTAAAAGACAGTGATTAATATAAAATAATAATATGCAAGGTGAAGAGGATATTAATAGAATTGGAACAATATAGAATTAAAAATTGTTAAAATTAATGAGGGGATCATTCCTGATGAAAGTCAAATATTTCCAAATTAATAAGAAGAAAAATGATGAAATGATTTATTATTAATCATGGAATCTAACTAAACATTCCAATTATATGAGTCATGATCAACCACAGATCAATGATATATCTAGAATCAATGAATAGTGGGTTTTGAGGTTGAATTAATGAATAAAAATTGAGATATTCAATAAAAATTTGAGTGGGTATCAGTTCAAAAAAGGTCAAACATTGCCACATTAATTGTAGCACCCCAGGTAAATAAAGAATATGACATTTTTATATTTATCCATATTTGTGAATAAAATATTAATATTAATTTAAAGGGGATGTTATGCCCGATGGTGTACCCAACATGCAACAACGAGTTTCTTGGGAATCTTACGTTGCACTCTAATAATAAAATAATATTATTTTAAATAGTAGTTAACTCCTAGCCGTTGTAATGGCGGGAATTAATATAACTAACTAAAAAATTATTATATATGTTTTTCAAATATTTTTACTTTTTACAATAAATTTTAGAGGATTTAAAATGCAAATGAATCTAATTTTAAGCGTAAACATTCTAATATTCTTTAAAAGGTCGATTAACCGCCTTTTGATGGTGAATCTCTTTTAAATCCACTTTTTGACAATTTTATGTGTTATATTTGACAAAATAAAATTCTTCTTTAGAATCGGGACATAAAAATTTACTTTGTGTAAATTTTTAGTATTTTCCGAAAAAGTTCAATTTTTAATGAATAGTGAAAAATGTTGTATTTTAATTCAAAACCCCTTTTAATATAATTTATTTATATGATTAGATTATCATTTGAAGTTTTTTTTAAAGTGAAATTAGAATATATTTTTACCATTTAATCCAATAGTGGTCGTTGGAATTAATTTCACTTTGAAATCGGACTTAAACTAGTGTCAATCTTTTGATACATTTTGTTTCATAAAAAACGCTATTTATTTTGACAACGGGAATTAATTATTAAATTAATTAATTCAACTTATATGTTTTTAATTTTGTAAAATAGACATCATTTTTGAATTTGGAATATCAAATATAGCTTAGGGTGAATTTTTGGAACTTTTCTGAAAAACTTCAATTTTTTGATGAATAGTGAAACCACTAAGTGGTACTTATAAAAACTGATTTTCCGTTTAAATGAAAATTTTCCATCTTTGTGTTTTTAATTTCAAAAATCCGACATACATGGTTGTCATTAAGAAGTAAAATGTGGTTCAATGGGATTAAAATAATTTTTTGTGAATAGTAACTTATTAAGTTTTTAATCGCGATTAGAGGTAATTAGTGTAGTTTAAGGTATGAATAATGTTTTAATAAAATGAAATGACCTAGACACATTTCCTACCCTCATTGGATGTGTCATGGCAGACCAAGAAGATCCATGGCTCAACTTGGGGACCCCATGGAGCCACTTTGGTTTGAAAATGACATAAATATCTATTTATTTAATGTTAAAGTAAAAATGACACAAACATGAGATGTTTTACTAAATCAATTGTTACATAGGGTTATACAACTCATAATTTTGACTATAAATAACCAATGGAAATATAAAACTATTTCATACATCATAGTATTTTTTTATAATTTTTAAAAATTAAATAAATTAAATTATTTATGACATCATGATGATGCAGTGATGACCTCATTATTTAACGATTTAAATAAAATGGAAAGATAATGTAAATTCTAAAACCTACACATTTGAAAAACCTATTGGATGGGTGGATTTAGAACCCTTATCTCTATATCCTCGAAATTTATAATTGTGGGACCTTTTGTATCTGAAAATCATTTTATAATAAAGTATCCTTTTATACCTTTCCAAGAGTTCCCCTCCTCTCCTCTTATAAAAGGCCCCCACCTCGACCTCGTTACCCACACTTCCAAAGCCTTTGACTCGGCTAAAACCTGCCCATTTTGTCTCTTCACATCCCTATCTAACTCGTTGAGGCCTCAATTTGGGAAGAAGTCTTCCCAATGAAGCCTTTGAGCTCAAACCAAAGGGAGTTACCCGATTTTAAGGTAATGTCTTCACTTGTGTCAGTTTGATTTATTTTTCTTCTCCAACCCCCTAAACTCTTTTTATTAATTTCTTTTGTAACAACTCCAGTATCTTCAACATACTAGGATGATGTTATAAGAAGGATTCGAGATACACTTACACACACCTTCGTCTAATGGTTAAAGAACATATTGTTTCTGTGGTTGGCGATTTTCTGCCTCACGAAACGATGATTGTTCAATAATCTTTTAACACCTTTAAAGGTGGCCATTATGATGTCACTGTATTTTTATATGATATATATGGTATTTATGTTTACTATATTCTTCTGTATTTTATATTTAAACCATACCTTTATTCTTTTCATGTTGTGTAAATGCGATAATTTCATATGAGGAAGTGTGGACTACCGCCCCCTCAAGTGATGTGACCCGTACATGCAATACATGGAACGTATAAAGAATGAAATTAATGAACATATGTGAATTATATAACATATATATTATACTGGAATTATAATATATATATATATATCATTTATTTTTAATTCCGTTAATATGACAAAGAAAAAATGAAAGTAGCGTTCATGCGTACGTACGACCTACCGTCTCCATGAACGGTGCTTTTCGTTTTTTATCTCCAAATGATATGGAATAGTATAAAATTAATATGTACTGGATATATATTATATTTTAATCCTTAATACTATTCTGGAAATTATTTACTTATAACTACATGGACAATCATTTTTCAAACATGTTCATTTTTGACTCATGTACCAAACATCGGCAAAAACGTCTGATATGAACTAACATTATTAAACAATTATTATAACATTATAATATGTGATAAGAACTAAATAATAATCTTTAAATGAGGTACTTCGGCAATTATAAATTGACCAAAGTTTATTATTCAGGAATATAAAGAAACGAACAAGACAAGTTGGACTTGAGGTAAGGGATCCGACTCCTCTCTTTCTTTTAAAGTACACTCTTTTATGTCATTACTTTTAAAGCTCATCTTCCTTGTTATTGGGATATTATTTTATATTACTCTTACTGTAAGTTTTACTTTCATATGATGAGAGACCCTATTCCCTCTCATCAATCCATTTTGGATGTTTTAAGTGGCGATGTTAGGCTGCCGGGTTTTCGTAAGGGGTTTTTCGTCTCACTTTTATTCCCGTGAGATTTATGCTACATTTGCCACAATTTCCTTTGGGTGGTGTATGTACTGTCCATTATTATACACTTTTTGTAGTATAATCTCTTTTATGGGTGATCAAATCTACATTTTATGACCCTTCTTCCATGGGGTGTACGTTTCCAAAGTTACCCAACTCGGTAAGGGGACCTTTCACCCTCCACTTTTTAAAAGACTTCTTTTGTTATGTCTTTTAATTCACATAATATTATGTTTGGATATGTTCTTTTATATCCTTATTGATGTAAATTTTATGTCCTTGTGATGATATGCCTTTTTTATCTCTCATCAACTCATTTTCTGAATTTTGAAGTGATGTCGTTAGGCTGTCGAATTTTACCAAGGGAACTTCTTAACCCAATTTCGGTTTCTTTGGGTTCAACATGTAGTTATTGAATATGTCATCCTTTGAATATGTTTGAATGAACTTTTATTGTTTTACACTTAATATCCACTTATATTGGTTGTATTTATATTTGTCTCACATAATTTTGAGATTAATTTATCCTTAATTTAAGGATACCTTCTTTATAAGGGAATTCATCACATTTGACATTTCTATTGAGACTTCATTGTTGTTATGCACCAATTCATTCTTATATGGTGTATATACTGTCCTTTAGAATATTATATTATTAATCCATTTATTCTCATGATATTATAAAGTTCTGACTAAATATTATTCCTCAATTATTGTATTCAAGTGTCTCTAATTTTGGTAGAACCCCTTTAACCAAAATATCTCTTTAAATGTTTTAATTATTTGTTCTTATTAATATCCATGTTTTAAAAATGGTTTTAAGGATTTATTTATATGGATATTAATGGTTTAAAATTTTAAAAGGTTCAAGGTGGTATGGGACACTTTGATTCAAAAATCTCTTTATTAAATGTTTTAAATGGTTTTGGAAATTGTTTCTTTTTGAATGGATTCATTACTTAAATATACTGAAATGTTATATTGTGATTGAAATGTGGAAATGTTATGTTTCCTTTATGCATGTTTTATGTGATACGTTTATGTTATGGTTATTGGGCATTGTTATGAAAACGGGTGGTTTCGTGATAAACTAAGGGCGGGTGAGCCCGATATAGCTCTCCAATGCATTGGGTAACGTGAAGGAGTGAAATGTTAAGGTTTCTCCGAAGAGATTTAGGGAATATACTGTGGTGGTTATTCCAAATGTAACCAAGAGGGTTACTCCCTACGTAAGAATGTTATGAATGCCTCAAGTTACCTTTTATGTCTTATTATTTCTATGATTTATTCATTATTTTATGAGGTATGTTAGAGTGCCTGTGTTTTATGGTTAAATTTTGATTTCATTCTTATGTATATATGAACTCATGTTTCCTTTCCATTTTTTTGTAACCCTTACTGAGATTTTTAGGCTCATCCCATGTGTTTTTGAAATTTTTTCACAGGTCAAAGGAAAGGCACGCGATATGATGATATTGACAAGGAAGTTTCAAGAAAGAATCCATGTTTTATTTTAAATATGTTTCCGTTGATGGGATAAATGAATACTATCTTTATGTAACCACTTTGTTTAAATGTGGAATGTAATGAAAGTTTTATGATCTAATTCTTTAAAACTCTAAACCTGAAAAGATCCTCAATGTGTAATCTTGTAATAACTCATGATTAAGTAAGGTTTAAGGCTGGGGCCTTATAGTTGGTATCAATGGTTGGTTTAGATAAATTTAGAGGTTAGTGTACTCTTTAAGCATAAGTGACATTACCATAATGGTTAGGATTTCAGAAAGAGTCCTAGTTTTAGATAAAGTTAATGAGTAAGTATATCTTAGTGTTTACCTTCCTCATTAGTACATGATGGTTTTGTTGATATACTCACACCGACATTTCTATTTTTAGTGAATGGATGGATCTAGCAGGCACCAAAGAGACAACAGGTTTGAAGGAAACTATGGTGGTTCTCTGATTAAGATACTAGATAAAATGGGGGATTCAATGAGGAAACTCGTGGTTGTTCTAAACCAACTATCAAGGAGTCATGATCAACCACTTGAACCTTGGTATGATCTGTAATGCATCATGTACCAGATGACCAATCTATGTGGAAGTTCAGGTAATAATTATAAAGGTAACCATTAGATTTTATATGAACCTTAATTTTGAGGTAATTATGGGTTATTATATGTTATGAAGGAGAATGAAAGGCATGAGATAAACTTGAGGTTAAAATATGTTATGATCATTTTTTCTCGTTTTGGGGAATGTTTTAAGAATTATATAGTTTTGGAAAAAGGAAAACATGCAGACCGTGTGACAACCCGTCGCGCGAGACAAAGCTACGGGAATCGAACCCACAACCAAAGTGTGACTGGTATTTATCACCTACCACTAGACTACGTGAAGTCCCTAGTTAGTTTGACTAATTCTTTTTAGTTATATGGTCTTATGAATTAAGAGTAAGATGATTTTGGGTTATCTATGGAAATTTATTAACCTATCATGGAGGATATGTGATTAGGTTAATTACTTTTCAATACGAGACTTTAGGAGCAACTGATGTTGTTTGGAGATAAATGTTACGATTTAACTTGGAAGACTATGTGACTAAATACTTTAAATATTTGGGTTTCAATATTAGTTTGGTTTACATTGAATAATTTTATGGAAAAATTTTTTATCAAATGGTCCTCTTTGAACTTTTGGTTTTGTTGGACAAATTTTACAGATTAAGAATAGATTTTCTTTTTATAAAGGGTTATCCTTTTCTGGATTATCTGATCTTGTAATAACCTTTTTGGTTTTGGTTTTGGTTAATGTCTAAAGACATGGGAAGTATATAGTTCTCTTTTCTGGATTACGTGATTCTCTAGAAGTTGATTATAGTACTCTTAACGCGAACAAGTCTTCCTAAATACTCATCTTTTGGAGAAAATATGAGTTTGATTAAGGAATCTAGTAAAAGTTGAAAGTCAACATGATAAGTGATTATGTTTCCTTATGAATAAATTCCTCAATAAAAAGTAACTTAAAACAAAAATGTTGTCTATTTACTTTTACTACTGGGGAATCGAATACCGTTTAAGCCATCACAAGTTTGTGATTTTCTTATGGTTAACTTTCTCCTAAACATGTTTACTATCACTCTCCATCAGAACACGACCCTTTGTTTTTTCTTCCATGCCCATGTTTTCCTACACGAAATCCTAGTATGGGTTAACTCGGGTGACCTCTGTACTTATCTTTCATTATTTTAAAGTTATTGTTTTACCGACTCTTGTTCCGATGTGGGACTTTCAAGGATGTTTCCAAGCTCAATTTTAAAATTGCGAGGACGCAATTCCCAAAAGGGGGAAAGGATGTAACACCCCAGGTAAATAAAGAATATGACATTTTTATATTTATCCATATTTGTGAATAAAATATTAATATTACTTTAAAGGGGATTATATGCTCTATGGCATACCCAACACGCAACAACGAGTTTCTTGGGAATCTTACATTGCACTCTAATAATAAAATAATATTATTTTAAATAGTAGTTAACTCCTAGTTGTTGTAATGGTGGGAATGAATAGAACTAACTACAAAATGATTATATATGTTTGTCAAATATTTTTACTTTTTACAATAAATGTTAGAGGATTAAAAATGAAAATGAATCTAATTTTAGGCGTAAACATTCTAATATTCTTTAAAAGGTTGATTAACCGCCTTTTGATGGAGAATCTCTTTTAAATCCACTTTTTGGCAATTTTATGTGTTGCATTTGACAAAATAAAATTCTTCTTTAGAATCGAGACATCAAAATTTTCTTTGTGTAAATTTTTGGTATTTTTATGAAAAAGTTCAATTTTAAATGAATAGTGAAAAATGTTGTATTTTAATTCAAAACCACATTTAATCTAATTTATTTATATTATTAGATTATCATTTTACTTGGTTTTAAAGTTAAATTATAATATATTTTTACCATTTAATCCAATAGTGGTCGTTGGAATTAATTTCACTTTGAAATCGGACTTAAACTAGTGTCAATCTTTTGATACATTTTGTTTCATAAAAACACGCTATTTGTTTTGACAGCGGGAATTAATTATTAAATTAATTAATGCAACTTGTATGTTATGAATTTTGTAAAATAGACATCATTTTTTAATTTGGAATATCAAATATAACTTAGGGTGAATTTTTGGTAATTTTCTGAAAAACGTCAATTTTTGATGAATAGTGAAACCACTAAGTGGTACTTATAAAAACTGATTTTCCGTTTAAATGAAAAATTTTCATCTTTGTGTTTTTAATTTAAAAAATCCAACATACATGGTTGTCATTATGAAGTAAAATGTGGTTCAATTGGATTAAAATAATTTTTTGGTGAATAGTAACTTATTAAGTTTTAAATCGCGATTAGAGGTAATTAGTGTAGTTTAAGGTAAGAATAATGTTTTAATAAACTGAAATGACCTATACAAATGACCTACCCTAATTGGATGTGTGATGGCCGACCAAGACAATCCATGGGTCAACTTGGGGACCCCATGGAGCCACTTTGGTTTGAAGATGACATAAATATCATTTTATTTAATGTTAAAGTAAAAATGACACAAACATGAAATGTTTTACTAAAACAATTGTTACATAGGGTAATACAACTCAGATTTTTGACTATAAATAATAAATGAAAAGATAAAAAGATTTCCTAAATCATAGTGTTTTTTTATAATTTTTAGACATTAAATAAATTAAATTATTCATGACATCATGATGATGCAGTGATGACCTCATTATTTAACGATTTAAATAAAATGGAAAGATAATGTAAAATCTAAGACCTAAACATGTCCAAAACCTATTGGATGGGTGGATTTCTAACCCTTATCTTCGTATCCTCGAAATTTATAATTGTGGGACCTTTTTTATCCGAAAATACTTTTATAGTAATTTATCCTTTAATACCTTTCCAAGAGTGCCCCTCCTCTCCTCTTATAAAAGGCCCCGACCTCTACCTCCTTACCCACACTTCCAAAGCCTTTGGATCGGACAACCCCTTCCCATTTTGTCTCTCCACATCCCTATCTAACTCTGTGAGGCCTCAATTTTGGCATAAGTCTTCCCAAGGAAGCCTTTGAGCTCAAACCAAAGGGAGTTACCCGATTTTAAGGTAATGTCTTCACTTGTGTCCTTTTGTTTTATTTTTCTTCTCCAACCCCCTAAACTCTTTTTATTCATTTCTTTTGTAACAACTCCAGTATCTTCAATATACTAGGATGTTTTTATAAGAATTATTCGAGCTACACTCACACACACCTTCTTCTAATGGTTAAAGAACATATTGTTTCTATGGTTGGCGATTTTCTACCTCACGAAACGATGATTGTTCAGTATCCTTTTAATACCTTTAAAGGTGGCCATTATGATGTCACTATATTTTATATATGATATATATGGTATTTATGTTTACTATATGCTTCTGTATTTTATATTTAAACCATACCTTTATTCTTTTCATGTTGTTTAAATGCGATAATTTCATATGAGGAAGTATGGACTACCGCCCCCTCAAGTGATGTGACCCGTACATGCAATACATGAAACGTACAAAGAATGAAATTAATGAAAATATGTGACCTATATAACATATATATTATACTGGAATTATAATATATATATATCATTTATTTTTAATTCCATTAATATGAGAAAGAAACAATGAAAGTAGCGTTCATGCGTACGTACGACCTACCATCTCCATGAACGATGCTTTTTGTTTTTTATCTCAAAATGATATGGAATAGTACAAAATGAATATGTACTGGATATATATGATATTTTAATCATTAATACTATTTGGGAAATTATTTACTTATAACTACAAGGACAATCATTTTTCAAACATGTTCATTTTTGACTCATGTACCAAACATCGGCAAAAACGTCTAATATGAACTAACATTATTAAACAATTATTATAACATTATAATATGTGATATGATCTAAATAATAATCTTTAAAGGAGTTCCTTGGGAAATTATAAATTGACAAAAGTTTATTATTCAGGAATATAAAGAAACGAACAAGACAAGATGGACTTGAGGTAAGGGATCCGACTCCTCTCTTTCTTTTAAAGTACACTCTTTTATGTCATTCCTTTTAAAGCTCATATTTCTTGTTATTGGGATATTATTTTATATTACCCTTACTGTAATTTTTACTTTCATATGATGAGAGACCCTATTCCCTCTCATCAATCCATTTTGGATGTTTTAAGTGGCGCCATTAGGCTGCCGAGTTTTCGTAAGGGATTTTTCATCTCACTTTTATTCTCGTGAGATTTATGCTACATTTGCCACAATTTCCTTTGAGTGGTGTATGTACTGCACATTATTATAAAATTTTTGTATTATAATTTCATTTATGGGTGTTCACATATTCATTGTATGACCCTTCTTCCATGGGGTGTACAATTCGAAAGTTACCCAACTCGGTAAGGGGACCTTTCACCCTCCACTTTTTAAAAGACTTCTTTTGTTATGTCTTTTAATTCACATACTATTATGTTGGGATATCTTCTTTTATATCCCTATTGATGTAAATTTTATGTCCAAGTGATGAGATGCCCTTTTTATCTATCATAAACTCATTTTCTGAATTTTGAAGTGATGTCGTTAGGCTGTCGAATTTTACCAAGGGAACTTTTTAACCCAATTTTGATTTCTTTGGGTTCAACATGTAGTTATTGAATATGTCATCCTTTGAATATGTGTGAATGACCTTTTATTGTTTTACACTTAATATCAACTTATATTGGGTGTATTTATATTTTTCTCACATAATTTTGAGATTGATTTATCCTTAATTTAATGATACCTTCTTTATAAGGGAATTCATCACATTCGACATTTCTATTGAGACTTCATTGTTGTTATGCAAAAATTCATTCTTATATGGTGTATATACTGACCTTTATAATATTATATAATGAATCCATTTATTCTCATGATATTATAATGTTCTGACTAAATATTATTCCTCAATTATTGTATTCAAGTGTCTCTAATTTTGGTAGAACCCCTTTAACCAAAATATCGCTTTAAATGTTTTAATTATTTGTTCTTATTAATATCAATGTTTTCAAAATGGTTTTAAGATTTATTTATATGGATATTAATGGTTTAAAATTTTAAAAGCATCAAGGTGGTATGGGACACTTTGATTCAAAAATCTCTTTATTAATTGTTTTAAATGGTTTTGGAAATGGTTTCTTTTTTAATGGATTCATTATTTAAATATGCTAAAATGTAATATTGTGATTGAAATGTGGAAATGTTATGTTTCCTTTATGCATGTTTTATGTGATACGTTTATGTTATGGTTCTTGGGCATTGTTATCAAAATGGGTGGTTCCGTGATAAATTAAGGGCGGGTGAGCCCGATATAGCTCTCCAATGCATTGGGTAACGAGAAGGAGTGAAACGTTAAGGTTTCCCCGAAGAGATTTAGGTAATATACTGTGGTGGTTATTCCAAATGTAACCAAGAGGGTTACTCCCTACGTAAGAATGTTATGAATGCCTCAAGTTACCTTTTATGTCTTATGGTTTCTATGATTTATTCATGATTTTATGAGGTATGTTACAGTGCCTGTGTTTTATGGGTAAATTATGATTTCATTGTTATGTATATATGAACTCATATTTCCTATCAATATTTTTATAACCCTTACTAATCTTTTTATGATCATCCCAAGTTTTTTTGAAATGTTTTTCACAGGTCAAGGGAAAGGTACATGATATGATGATATTGACAAGGAAGTGTCAAGAAAGATTCCATGTTTTATTTTAAATATGTTTCCATTGATGAGATAAATGAATACTATATTTATGTAACCACTTTGTTTAAATGTGGAATGTAATGAAAGTTTTATGATCTAATTCTCTAAAACTCTAAACCAGAAACGATCCTCAATGTGTAATCTTGTAATAACTCATGATTAAGTAAGGTTTAAGGCTGGGGCCTTATATTAATGGATATCTTAGAATACTTCATGATATTTATTTGGATTCCAATTATGAGTTTTTGGATCACAGGACATCTAGTGCAAGCTTGATAACTAGATGATAATAATTTTCATGTATTTTGGGTTATTCAAAGAACACCATTCTCGCATTAGAGTCTCACATGATATTTGGTGTGTTATTCTCAAAATCAAGTCCATTTACACTCCACTATTTATGTAGTGGATATTATAGAATTAATATCTACAATATTATTATATACTAAAATCCTAATCTATTTTCAATATTTAATGATTATGTTCATATACCAGAATGAATTTCATGTACTTTCTGCTCTGTTCTTCTCTACTAAAATCTACCCTCGGAGCTACATAATATGATTATGTTCTATAGAAATAATACCATTCATGGACATTGAAACATTAATAATCATTTTTGGAAAATGATTTCTCTAAATGTCACTTCAACTAGATGTAATGTTCAATTACCCTATTAATTTCAAAATTTATAACATTTTTGTCCAATGTAGTGGGCACATATGGGGTTTTTAGAAGAATATAATAAAATTCATTAAAGCAATATTTTGGATGACTATGCAAGAATAAATATAATGTTTATACTAAGGTAATAATAAAATCATAATTGGATTATGGTCCAAGAGTGTTTAATTTATCATAACCAATCAAAAAAATTACAGAAATAAGAATATAGTTATACAATTTTCTTATATTTCTATTGGAAAATAGATTATGATTATAAATATTCTATGTTAAATGATATATATTATATTATGTTTCATACAATGTTGTCTACTAGAAAAAATAATTATTACGTATGTTATCTGCTTGTGAAAATTGAATCATTAATAAAGAATGTATTTCTTATATCAATTTTCGTTTTCTATGATATATTATTTACAATACAACATATTTTATTTATAATGATCTATCTAACGAACCATTAATTTGTTTTTTAATGATGTAAATTTATTTCTAGATACTAAATTTAATATTTCTAATTCATTATATCATTAGTGTTTGGCTAAATATATTAACATTATGTAAGGTTTTTTGTATCAAATTCAATTTATTGGGAAATAATTGTATTATGCACATATTTTTCATATGGTATATATTATTTTAGTTAGTTTATTACTCCATGATATATCATTCAGTAGTTTTATATTATGATTAATTTCCTTCTCTCTATATTTCAATGGTGATTTGATTTAAATATTTCATAAGTCATAAAAATTTTAAAGACAGAAATTATATTTTCATGGATCATAAATTCCTTAATTGATTATAATAATCATGATTATTTTATCATCATAAATAAATTCAATGATGTTATTTTTATTCTTTTCTCATCCTTGACGGATTAACATATGGAATATTTTTTTACATTTGAATGAATGAACCTCTTTCATTATAAAGATCCTTTATTCCATGTTATTATTTTACACCCTACTAGGGCTATCCTCTTTTATTGGGAATTATAACATGTATTATTATATATCATCGTCGTTATTTTATTTGCCTATTTGTTTAATGAAAATTATGATTTATTTTTAAAATGTTTGTTTTCGACAAGTTTATTTCCACTTATTTAAAATAGTTCTTTATACAATCAAAAATATATATTTTATAATTTTATCCATATTTTCCTCATAAAAAATTATTTATTTTTCGGGACCCCAATATTATCGATTTCATATATAGTAATTTTTTATTATACATGAATAAATATATTTTTAAAATTTTCAAAATAAATTTTCAAGGATTACTATTGAATAATTATCTTATAACTATTTTATAAAAAACTGAAATTAAACTTATTTGTTATGAATTTTTACTTGACAATATTTCCCTTCATTTAAAAACATCTTCACAATGATTTGTGGTTTAATGTAATATTATTTATCAAGTCTTCTATGTGTTTTAATTAAGATGATTTTGATGAAAAAATGATTATTTTCATCATTGTATTTAATGTTATATAAAATTTTTCTTCTAAAATTATTATTCATCACATGAATGTTTTTTTAAGTTTTTTCAAAAATAAAAAACATTAAATCAGTTTATTTTAAAAAAAAATCATTTCATTGATTGATAATAACTTTATTTGGTGTATAATCATAATTTTAGTTTCTAATTACTTTCCTTATATAATACCATATTATTAATTTTATCGATTGGGTGAATATTCATCTAGATTTCTTTATATTTATTTACAATGGAAATAATTAGCTAAATTATATACACTTTAACAGTAATATGAATATATAATATACACTACATCTTTATAGAAATTGTTTTACATATAATTTTTTAAAATTTCATGGGATACTTATTTTCTATTCATGTGGTTATCTTATTATTGTTATTAGATATTTATTTATGTTATTCCATTTAAAAAATATTCCATCCCCATTATATTTACCTGATTTCATTAGGATTTATTGAATGAATCTACCTTTAATTCAAAGGTATCACTATTTCATGAAGAATGGTAATTTTAAATTAGAACTCATATCTATTGAAATTGATTGTAGGGGTCATATATCGTCGTACAATGTAGTTGTTATGTATTTATATATCATGAAATAGATATTTAAATTGGGTATAGAATTCTCACTCTAATACAGTAATAATGTAGTGATGCCTACTCCACTATGCTATTGTAATTATGAAGTGATGCCTACTTCAATATGTTATTATAATTGAGTATTGAATCCTTTCCCACTATTATTTATCAATATATTATTTTGGTTGTATAATAATTTTTTGATTACTTTCATTTAATTCTATAAAACATTTCCATAATAGATATATATTATTGTTATAATTATCCAGACCATTTTATGCTCAAATGTATCATTTCTATTAAATCATGTTTTTAAAATATTTTTGTTCATCTATTGTTTTATGACATCAGTTTTTACACAATTAAAAATATATTCATTGTTTATAATAACCATCATAAATATAATGATTTTACAAATATTATCAACTATTTATCACATTATATCATTGATTAATATCAATTTTGTTTTATAATATTAATAATATAATGTCACAACATTATTATATTTCCATACACATAGCCTTTGAATATATGTACATATGATGATTTTGGAAGTGTATAATTTATAGAAGATATAGGAGATATGTTAATGACTATTAATGTACTATTTAATTTCTTATATCATGGGGAAATATTTATTTGATTCAAATAACATGACTTCTACTACATAAGTCATCTTACAAATTTTATATAACTATATTCCTAAAATTCTATTATAATATAATTATTACATTAAATTAAATTTATATTTATATTATTGATGTGTTTCATTAACATATTTTAATGATTATATGATTGGCATCATAACATGGATTCTGGGTCCTTGGGCCACACAATTATGATAAAGGGTGTTGTTAAATTATTTATAGATTACAATGTAATAATTTAAAGATAAACTAAGAGTTATAATGATCATTATTGATTTACGGGTTTCTATTGATCTTAGTATCAAAGGGATCCATAATTATTTCTGTTGGTCATATTAAATTTTTTATGTTGAATGGGGATTAGATAATAGAACTCTAAAAAAAAATATAAATATGTTCTTGTAGAAGATAACAACATGATGTTTTTGTAAACTAATGACTATGAAATTCGTCTAATAATAACATACCTGTATAAAAAATAGAATAAGATTCATGATTTTTGAACTTATTTACCATAAGGTAAATTCCCAGAAACTACAGGTATTATATTGAAGAATTAATCACTCTCTGGATGGAAAAATGACTAATTACAAATATGGTTGGACTTGAACATGGATTATAAAATTTTTAATTCCCATTATCACCATTAAACATTATGATGGTTTAAATATATTGTTAAATAAATATGTTACCAATAGGTAAAATACTAGGAGTTTCCATGAACAGGAAAAACATACACCATTGGGTGAATTGAAAATATTATATATTAAATATGATGTTTTCATTGGGGATGAAAAGTTCAGATTTAATTTCTCATATTCATGTTTTTGATATTATCATATAATCATATGTTTTAGTATTTGAATGAAATATGATCATGATAATTAAGCTAGTACACTTCATATAATGAAACCATTATTCAATATTGTTGAATGATATAGTGTATATAACTAGTCAAAGGTCAATATATGTTAATGTTTTAAATGAAAATGTTTCTCTTATAGTATTATGGTAGTAAGACTAGTTGATCTTTCAATAGAAATTATTTCATTATACTGTTAGTGATTCTAAATAGTATGTGACATTTATAAATTATATTAATATATATATAATGTTATGATTATTAGATGAAATGTATATGAATTTTTTTATAGTAGTTAAACATTAATAGTTTGGAAAAATATATTTATTTGGATCAATAATCAATCGAATTTAATTTTTCAAAATAATATATTTTTTCTGAAATATAATTCAGATATAATGACTAAGTTATGGGTACTTTTTTGGGTTGATATATGATTTATGTTTATTTAATAATGTTTTTATTTATTTTTTGAAAATTGAGTTATATAGAACTCATAGCCATGGAAATGATTATTGATCAAATGAAAAAAGTTATAAGTTACATTTAAGGTTATATTAATAATTTTTTTTAATTTCTTATATATATTGACAACAGTGAGTAATTATGGACTGCTATTTAATAAAATTTCTCTTGAATTAAAACTTTAATTTTATGAGTAATATATGATTTTATATGTGTTAATTTAATATATATTAAAATGGATTGGGGATTTGTATGTTATGACAAATATATTGTAATTGTATAAATAGGGGTATGTAATTTATTGAATGACTAATATTTGGAAATAATGAAAACATAGTTGATATATGTAACATCCCAAGTAAGTAAAGAATTATGGATTTTCATATATATGTCCATTTATGAATTAGATAGTGTTTTAGATTCTTAAAATGAGAATAAATCCAATCTTAAGCATAGAATTCTCTAATATTTTTAAAAGATTATTTTACCTCATTTTGATGGAGATCCATTTTAAATCTATATTTTGACAATTTTATAAGCTTTATTTGTCAAAATAAACTTATTATTTAGTATTGGGACATTGAAATTTACTTTGGATAATTTTTTGGAATTTTTCTGAAAATGTTCATTTTTTAATGAATATTAAAAAATACTGCATTTTACTTCAAAACTGCATTTTCATCAAATTTAATTATATATTTAGATTATATTTTTAATTTGTTTTAAAGATAAATTAGAATATATTTTTACCATTTAATCCAATGTTTTTCATTGTAATTAATTTCACTTTGTAATTGGGCATAAACAAGTGACAAACTTTTGATAGATATTGTTTCTAAAAAACCAGCTATTTGATTTGAAAACGAGAATTATTTTTAAATTAATTACTACAATTTAGGTGTTTGTAATTTGGTAAAATGGATTCCATATTTTGAATCATAAGGTCCAAATTATGTAATTAAGACTCATTGATTTTTGGACATTATGAATAGTAATGATGGTAATTATCTTTAATTATCATGATTAATTAGTAATCGGTTAGTTATGGTAATAAAATAATATTATAATTATAAAAAATGACACCAACATGTGTCTTAATGCTACTGGTTGTGTCATTTACGACCATGGGATGCATTGTGACAGACTTTGGGACCCCATGGAATCACATTTGGGTGATAGTGACATTTTACTATTTTTATAAAGGCAAAGTATAACCAAAGTATGTATCACCCAAGTAAAACAATTTTAGATTTGTCTATGTAAATGATCTCTTAGACTATAAATATTCATTGAAAATCGAAAAATATTTCCTACATAATGATTTTATTTTTAATTTTAGACATTAAATAAATTATATTTTTTATAACACCATGATGATGCAGCGATTACCTCATTAATGAACGATTTAAATAAAATGAAAATATAATGTAACATCTAAGCCTTACACTTGTCAAAGACCTGTTGGATGGGTGTATTTATAACCCTTATCACCTTATCCTCGAAATATATAATTTTGGGACCTTTAAAATCCGAAACTCATTATATAATAAAGTAACATTTCTTGACATTCCAAGAGTGCCCCTCCTCCCTCTTATAAAATGCCACCACCTCTACCACCTTACCCAGACCTCTAAAGCCATTGGCTCGGCCAACCTCTGCTCATTTTATCTCTCCAAATCCATCTCTTTATCCATGAAGCATTACATTATACATAAATCTCTTCAAGAAACCCTTTTGGTTCAAACCAAAGGGACTTACCTGATTTAAAGGTAATGTCCTCTCTTACATTCTTTTTGTTTTATTTTGCTTCTCCAACCCCGTAACTCTTTTTATTTCTTTATTTTGTAAAAACACCAATATCTTCAATATACTAGTATGTTTTTATGATATTTATTCGAGCTACACTTACACACACCTCTGTCTAATGGTTAAAGAACACACTGTTTCTATGGATGGTGAATTTCTGCCTCACGAAACGATGATTGTTCAATATTATTCTATCACCTTTCACTATGGCCATTAAGATGTCACTATATTTATATATGATATATACTATGTTTAGTTTTTCAATATTCCTCTGTATTTTTCATTTATGGCATACCTTTATGGTTTCCATTATCGGTAAACGCGATATCTTCATTTTTGGAAGTGCGGACTACCACCCCCTCAAATTGATTTGATTTGTTAATGCCATATGTGGGACATATAAAGGATAGAGTTAATGATATTATATATGATATTATAATGGAATTATAATATACCTTTATATCATTATTATTTCATTCCATTAAATACGAAATATAAATGAAACCAGTGTTCATGCGTACGTACGACTTACTGTCTCCACGAACAGTGCATTTCATTTTTTTACATCTAAATGTTATGTAATATTATACATTCAAGTATATAATGTATATATATGATATATATGATATCTAATTCATGAATATAATTCTTGATATAATGGATATTATACCACATGAACAACTTGTAATTATAAGAAGTTTATTTTTGACTCAAGTACCAATTATCGACAAAACGACCGTTATTAACTTAAATAATTACATAATGTTCGTAACATGGTAATAAGTGATATAAAACGAATAATGATATTGAAATGGTTCTTAATCAATAATAAATTAACTCTATTTTATTATTCAGAAGATTAAATAATGATCGAGCCATGTCGGACACAAGGTAAGGGATCCTACCTCTATCTTTCTTTTCAGATACTCTCTTTTATGTCATTTATTTTATGCTCCATGTTCTGATGCTATAGGATACTATCTTATATTCACCCTACTGTAATTTTTATTTTAATATGATGAGACACCCCCTCTTACTCTCATCAATTCATTTTAATAATTTTTAAGTGGCGTCGTTAGGCTGTCGATTTTTCGAAACTCCTTTTTTTATCTCACTTTTATTCCTGTGAGATTTATGCTATATTTATCACTATATCCTTTGAGTATTTTATGTACGTCCCATTATTCTACACATTGTGTAAAATACTTTCCTTTATGGGTATTTAAGTCAACATCTTATGGTCCTTTTTTCAATATTTGTACATTTTGAAAGTTACCCAAATCGGTAAGGGAACCTTCTACCCTCCTCTTTATAAAAGACTTATTTTGTTATGTCTTTTAATTTACCTCTTATTATGTTGGTATATGTTCTTATATATCCTTATTGATGAAAATTTTATGTCCAAGTGATGAAAGGCCATTTTCTCCCTCAACAACTCATTTTCTGAATTTTAAAGTTACGTTGTTAGGCTGTCGAATTATTACAAGGGAACTTCTTAACTCAATTTCAATCATTTGGGATAAACTTGTACTCCTTAAATATGTCATTATATGAATATTTGTGAATGAATCTGATTTTTTACACTTAATATCCACTAATATTGTGTGTATTTATATTTTTGACACATAAATTATGTAATTGATTTATCCTTAATCTAAGCATATCATCTTTGTATGGGACTTCGTCTCAATCTCTTTTCATTGAGGTATATTTTTGTTTTATACACATATTTATTTTATTAGGTATATAAACCCAGTTGAATTTTAATTTTATTCAAAAGTAATCTTTTATCTAAGAAGCGTTTATCTAAATGAAAAATAGAATGTCTTGTCTTACGTATGCAGCGACAACGACTTCTCCGCCGCCGTGACTATTATTTGAGTTTTGGCTTCCTATACAAGCCATAACTTTTTTAAAATGATTAAAATAAATACCATGGTTTACTTTTCATTTATTTTGGTATTGAAAATGGTTTTGTTAATGTTTTTATTATATCAATATGCTTTTGATATCTTCTGATTGAAATGTGTAAATGTTATGTTTCCATTATGCATGTTTTATGTGATACGACTATGTTCTGGTTATTGGGAATTGTTTATGAAGACAGGTGGTTCCATGATAAACTTAGGGCAGGTGAGCCCCTGATAACTCTCCAATGCATTGGGTAACGTGAAGGTGTTAAACGCTAAGGTTTCTCCAAAGATATTTAGGGAATATACTGTGATGGGTATTCCAAGCGTAACCATGAGGGATATCACGACCCGTCCTCGGGGCCCGTGCCGTGACTACCCCAAGCCCGCCTTCCATATGCCAGGGGCTGGCGACTAGCACCAAGGCATAATTCCCAATAAAAAGGGAAGGTATTGCCTTTGTAATGTAAACAAACACCAAAAATCAAGCAAGCAGTAGAAGTAAACACTAAGTAAAAACTAATACAAAAGTAAGTGTGGAAAAGTAAGTGGGCCAAAATACAAACCCAAAGTGAAAGTAAAGTACAACTGGAAAGCGAAAACAACAACTGAATGTAAAGTTGCAGCCTTGAGTCGTCCACTAGAAGTCCCACTTGAAGGGTGAGTACAGATAGCCTCCACAGCTCATCGGGTCCAACCGTCCACTCTGAGTACGTCCCGCCTCAGTGGTCCACCTCAAGGTATCGTCCTGCTCCGCAAGCCTCATCCACTATCAGTGATGTCTGTCCTCTGCAACCAACAAAATTTAGTGCGTGCATAGCCCGTGCAGTGGTGAGTATAAGCTACTCAGTAGGGACCCCGAGACCCCAAAAGGTCTCCCAGAATCCACAAAGGATAATCTATAAAGGAAAGATACAATCACGAAGTAAAATCTGACACTACTTAGGTATATGCCCATACAGGTACCTAGGTCATCAATTCTAGTTCAGCTCCAACTTCCGAGCTCAAGTACAACCCAGTCCGCACAGGAAATCACAACTCAGTCCACACAGGAAAGAAAAACGTAATCCACACAAGATAGCACAACACAATCCACATAGGAAAGCAAATAGGATTCAGCTCACATATGTATACTTTTTCATATGACGATATAGATGATCAGATGTAGCCACTAATTCATCTAAGTCGTCGGACCCACAAAAGATCGATTGGTACTAAACCCCGCAATGACCCACAAAGGATATGACCCACACAGGATCGATAGGTAACTAACCCCCGCAATGATCCACAAAGGATCTGACCCACACAGGATCGATATGTAATTAACCCCCACAATGACCCACACAGGATCAGACCCACACGGGATCTGTAGGCACTGGCCCACACAGGACCGCTGAGCGCTGACCCACATAAGATCTGACCAACACAAGATCGGTAGCACTGAACCATGTAGGATGGTTGAGTGTTGTAGCCGTCACCGTCGAATCCACAGAGGATTTCTGCACAGTCGTCATCATCGTCGCAGTCGTAGCCAGCTCTAGGGTTCTCGCACACAACATGCTCATTTCGGGAGGATCCTCTCCTCGAGTCAAAGGATGGACACATCAACCATCATGAAGACCATGGATGATGTAACCCAACGTTTCATCCCACGTCTTAAGGGAAAACCAAGAAAAACGTTCCCAAGTCACCGAGAACAAGATGACCAAACCAATTTCCAAAAGTACACGACGTGTAGATATACGATACACGCCGTGTCATCTGACACCGGGTACTGCCCATCTGTTACGGCTCATGTCACAGGGCTGGTCGTGTAAAAAAGTAATTACAAGGCATGTGGTATGGTTACACACCATGTCTTCTTTCCACGGGTACTGTCTGTGTTCCACAACCCGTGTTGAGGGGCTGTTCATGTAAAAAGTATGTACACGGCATGTGGTATGGTTACCAGCTGTGGCCAAACATCTGGGTCGGCTCCGTGTATGCTGGTTGTGCCTGGTCGTGTGGTGGAGTACATGCACGTGTACTGAATTCCATGTCTGTGTATCTCCAGATTGCACACCAAGTCCCGTGAAGCTGTTTCTGCTATTCTGCGTAGAGATTACATACCGTGTGGCCGGGGTTACATGTCGTGTGTTACTTTTATAAACCCGAAACTCAAGACGCAGTACACCCACACAACATGGCGTGTTCGTTAGTGGAACATGTCGTGTATTCTGTAATTTTCTAGAACCGATGCCTCCGGCCAGCACGCCTCTCGTGCTATCCGTTCTCCATTCTAAAGGTCTGCTCATCACGAAACTTCGGACACTATGTTGCCCCGATGTCTCATAATCGACTCCGGTGTTTTCGGGTCTCCGTTCGGCTCCAAAATCACGATTTGATTCACCCTCTCGAAGAACGGTCAAGGGACGGTCCCTCCCGTTCCAGTTTTATTCGTCGCCCGCTATCGTTGGTGCACCTTTGCTAGCACTCCATAATGTTGGATCTTTAATTGGGATCATTGTGTCGCACAATGAACTAGCATCGTTCCGGTGTTCGTCAACCATGAATAACATGAAGATACCACCAAACATTCACAAAAATGGCGGAGGGATCGGGCCGTGTTCATTTGGCCCGGTCGTTCCATGTTAGTTTGGTAGAAAGCGGGTCAAGATAAACAAAGGTAGGAAGAAATAGCATTGCTCAAATAAAAACACACCCCTACCTAAACGTCTTCGTCGAACGAGAGTTCGTCGCGGAATTAACTGTCGCGGAAGAAGAGGATTGCCACGGAAGAAGAGGATTGTCACAGAAGGAATGTCGTTTGCGTTAGGTGATCTCCGAGGAAGGCGTCTCTCACCGTCATCCACTGTCGGAAGTCGGTGTTCTTCGTCGGCAGCGGTGCGTTCTTCGCGTTCTTCATTGAAGAACGAAGAATCCTCT
This sequence comes from Viscum album, assembly GCA_963277665.1. NCBI lineage: Eukaryota > Viridiplantae > Streptophyta > Magnoliopsida > Santalales > Viscaceae > Viscum > Viscum album. The sequence goes on from OY728126.1 coordinate 481,424,610, forward strand.
CTTTTTCTCCCAAAGTCTTAAAAAAACACAAAACCCTATAAAAAAAATAAGTCATTCCATTATTTTATTATCATAACATAAGAATTTGAAATTCAAAAGAAAAGAAATGAAAAATTAATTCAATGAATTAATTGTAATGATTTAACCACCCAATTTAATGAGGCTTTTCTAAACCAAAATAAATGCACGGTTGACTTCATTAAAAAAAGGGGGGCGCGGGTGCATTACTTAGAAGGAATGAAACGGTGGGGCTCATTAGGGCCCCACCTCACAAATATCATACCAAGTGGCTAGGATATTTTCGGTCACACCTTGTCCGTTTAACTTAGGTCAAGCCTCTTTAAGAGAAATAAAATAAAATTGGCGTACCACTTTTATTTTATTTCTTAACTTAACCCCAAAAATAAAAAAACCACTCCCAAGAAAACACAACTCCGGAAAAGGTGTTCCTAAGAAAATACCGGCACTGTGATTCCATCAGTGCCCTCATAATTTGATTCCGAGCACCGGTTCAAAAGTTAAAAAAAACTCGCTCGTTCGTTTACTGAACGTACCTGAGCTAAATTTCGGAAAATGATTCTGGGCACAACGGGCCTCAGAATTAGGTGTCGTCAGAAACTACGTTCTTGTAAAATCCAAAATAAAATTAAGAAAAAAATTTCATTGAATTTTAAGGGTCTTTACATTACTCCCACCTCAGGGCTTTACGTCCCCGTAAATATACATAAAAAATAGGGAAACAAAAGTGGGTATTGTGCACGCATCTGAGCCTCCCACTCCCAAGTGCTCTCCTGGAGGTTCCCATGCTACCATCTGATGCACACTAGAGGATTCGACCGTCCACATAGGACCCGCTCCTGTCGATCCTTAATCTCCACCGGGACCTCTGCAAAAGTCGCCACATCATCAACGTCCAGCTCCCCATTGTCAATGATATGCATCGGGTCGTGCACGTATCTCCTCAGCTGAGATACGTGGAAGACGTCGTGTACCCGGTGCAACTGAGGTGGTAGATCCAGGAAGTAAGCCACCTCGCCAATCCTGCTGAGGACCTATAATGGTCCGATGAAGTGAGGAGATAACTTGCAGCCCCAGCCAAATATCTGTAATCCACGTCGAGGTGAGACCCGCAAGAAGACGTGGTCGCCATCCTCGAACTCTAGTGGCCTCCACCTCCTGTCAACATATGACTTCTGCTGGCTCTGAGCTGTCCTCATCCACTCCTGGATGACCTGGACCTTCTTTGTCGTGGCCTGGACCAACTCCAGTCCCACAAGTGATGACTCCCCAGGGTCTGTCCAGCACAACGGTGATCTACAAGGTCAGCCGTACAATGCCTCGTATGGTGCCATCCAGATGGTGGAGTGGTAGCTGTTGTTGTACGCGAACTCCACCAAGGGTAGGTGGTCCTCCCAGCTGCGACCAAAGTCGAGGACACATGTGCGGAGCATGTCCTCAAGAGTCTATATGGTCCTTTCCGTTGGACCATCTGTCTGAGGGTGAAAGGCGGTACTCAGACATAATTGCATCCTGAATGCCTCCTACAACCCTGTCCATAGCTAGGAAGTAAAGCGAGCATCTCGATCGAAGACAATAGATGATGGCACACCATGAAGCCGCACAATATCCTAAATGTAGAGATGATGCAAGATCTCCACTGAGCCCTGCTCTCTGATGGGTAAGAAGTGGGCCGACTTGTTGAGTCGGTCGACAGACACCCAAATGGAGTCGTGACCTCTGGAAGTGTGTGGAAGTCCAGTAACGAAGTCCATAGATATCCCGTCCCACTTCCAATCTAGGACCTCTAATGGTTGTACGAAGCCTGCTGGGACCTGGTGCTCCGCCTTCATCTGCTGGCAGGTGAGGCATCGAGAAACGAACTCTGCCAGAGCCTTCTTCATGCCCGGACACCAGTGCTGTCGTCTGAGATCATGGTACATCTTCGCCACTCCGAGATGTACCGCCAAAGGGGAACTGTGAAACTCTCTTAGCACCTCCTCCCATAAAGAAACTAGTACCAAGGTACGTCCTCTAAAAAGGATGTCGTGCTCTCCTCCTAAAGAGAAACCATCAGGTGCATGTCCGAAGGATATCTGCACACGCCACATCTCACAGTCGGCGTACCCACGTTGTGCCTCTCTAACCCGCTGTAGTAGTGGAGGAGTGACTGTGAGTGACTGATGGAAGGTTACCCCATCTCTATCCACAAAGGAAATCTGCAAAGCAGCTAGCTGCTCTGTCCTCTCCCCAAGTAGCTGGATGCTCATCCTCCTTCTGAGAGCATCGGCTACTACGTTCCCCTTCCTAGGAGTATAGACTATCTCAAAGTCAAATTCCTGGAGGAACTCGAGCCATCGCCACTGTCTTAGGTTAAGTTCCTTCTGAGAGAAGATGTACCTGAGACTCTGAATGTCAGAACAGACTGTAAAGTTCTCTCCCATCAGGTAGTGTCCCCATGTCTTCAGAGCGATGACCACTGCTGCTAACTCCAGGTCATGGGTAGCGTAGTTCTGCTCATGCGGTCTCAACTGACGTGATCTATAGGCGATCACTACCCGCTTCTGCATCAGGACACATCCGAGTCCGGTCCCTGCTGCATCGTAGTAGACTACATACCCTACTCCCTTCTCCGGCAACCTCAAGATAGGTGCGCTGGTCAATCTATGTCTCAGCTCATGGAAGCTCTGCTGACATCTGTCTGACCACACAATGGTTTTCCCCTTCTTCTTCAAAGCTGAGAGTGGTTCCTCACTCTGGAGAATCCTGTCACAAATCTCCTATAGTATCCAGCTAGTCCCAAGAAACTCCGCACCTCCTTCACGCTCAAGGGTGGCTCCCAAGCTAGCACTACCTCGATCTTCACATGACCCACTGCAACTCCCACCTTAGAGATGACGTGTCCCATGAAGTGGACCTCACGTATCCAAAACTGACACTTTGAGAGCTTTCCATAAAGCCGATTCTCTCGGAGTGTGTCTAGTACAACCCGCAAGTGGTAGGTGTGCTCCTCCTCAGTCGTTGAGTAAATCAAAATGTCGTCGATGAAGACCACGACAAATCGATCGAGGTATGGCTGAAAGATCCTGTTCATGAGGCCCATGAACACTGCTGGAGTGTTGGTCACACAGAAAGGCATATCCAAGAACTCATAGTGGCCATACCGACATCTGAAGGTCGTCTTCTGCACGTCCTCGTCCCGATCTCTGAGCTGATGATAGCCTGACCTGAGGTCTATCTTTGAGAACCACCGTGCTCCCTTGAGCTGATCGAAGAGGTCATCAATCCTCGGTAGTGGATACTTGTTCCTCACTGTCACCTGGTTCAGGCGACGATAGTTGACACAAATTCGCAAGCTCCCGTCCTTCTTCTTGGCGAACAATATCGGGGAAGCCCAGGGTGAAACACTAGGTCGGATGAATCCCTTGACCTACAAGTCCTCCAACTGTACCCGTAGCTCTTGAAGCTCATCGGGAGCCATCCGATATGCTGGGGTGGATATCAGGGCTGCCCCGGGGTACAGTTCAATATAATAGTCTACCTCTCTCTGAGGAGGTAGTCCTGGAACGTCGTCGGGGAAAACGTCTACATACTGATCCACCACTGCAGGAAAACTAGGACTCCGCACATCAACTACTCCTAGGATGAGGCTAGCCATCTGATTAGTGATGGGCTGTCCTCTCCCTTGCGGGAGTCCATATTTTGCTTCCAAGGCTCCCTTCTTTCCGGTGAAGGTGAACCTTCTCCCGTCGGTGCGTACACATCGCACCTTGGGCCTAATATAGTCAATCTGAGCATGGACTGTAGATAACGAATCCATGCCCAAGATGACGGCTTAAGGCCTCGACGCCGCTACAAGAAGATCCCAGCCGAAGCTCTCGCCTCCTAGAGTAAGCTCACACTACCGGCACCAGTGTGTGATCGTCAAGTCTTCTCCCGTAAAAGTCTCTAGCCGTAAGGATCGAGCCAACGGCTCCGTCGGAATCTTCGAGCTCTGATAAAGGGCAGCAGCTATGAAAGAATGACTCTCTCCTGTGTCTATAAGAACTACAGAAAGGGTGGAATAGACACAGATAGTACCTCAAATCATCTCAGGTGCGCCTTGGTCGTAGTCCTCTACTTCCTGGAGTTGTGCCTGTCTCTGCTCGCCAGCTCCCTGTGGTCGGGGTGGACCTCTTGGTGGTGGTGGTGATAGAGCCTCAAAGCGTCTCCCACCACCTGCTGCTCGGCCAGCTCCTCTGACTCGTCCGCCTGCTCCTTGTGGACCGCCACGGTCGACACTCTGCCTCTGCCTGGGTGGCCCCTCAACCGTCTGTTGATCCTTGGCTCGGCGGGTCAGGCAGTCACGAGCCATGTGGTCATGCCCGCCACATGCGTAGCACTGTCTGCCTCTTGAAAGACTGGATCTGCGCTGAGTGCCCCACACCTCTGAGCTAGTGTCCTAAGGTTGTCTGCCTATGGTTCTGGTCTACCTGGACCCATGAGTCATCCATCGACTGCCTGCTGCAGAAGACTCTGCTACGTGCCGCCCTGCAGTAGGTCTCGCCTATAGTGTAGACTCAACACGAAAGCTCTCGATGAGAAGGGCTCGCTCTAGTACTCCTGCCTGAGTCAGAATGGTGAGGGAGATTATAAATGACCTGATATCATGCCTCAATCCCTGCTCAAAGGTCCGGGCCCAGAAGAATGGGTCTCGTACAATGTCCGTCGAGTAGCGCGAGAGATCAGTAAATCTCGCCGAGTACTGGGAGACCGTCAAGCTGCCCTACCGCAGCAGTAGAAGCTCCTGGATGCGCACCGTACAGAGGGTGGCTCGGAAGAACTCAGAGCGGAAGAGGCAATCAAAGTCCGTCTAGTGGATCGATGCCTCATCCTACACCTGGAACATCAAGTTCCACCATCTGCCTGCCGCCACGTGCAGGAGGCTCGCTGCGAGGATCACCATGACGTCTGCTGGTGTCCTCACTAACCTGAAAACCCATACAACTGCCTCCAGCCAATCCTCGGCTATCTGAGGGTCCGTCTCCCCATGGAACCTGGGTAGTCCCTGGCGCTGAAACTCATGTAGTGCACTAAGTTGAGGTGCATCGTCAGCAGTTGGGGCTGGAAGCATCGGTGGCTCGGCGGGTAGAGGAACCGTCGGTGCCTCTGCTGTGAAAGGGCCCTGTACCGAGGCCCCGTCGCCCGGTGGTCTGTCGTCACGCACAACTGTTGGAACCCTAGCTGGCTGCCATCTTGGGGCCATCCTGAAAAGGAAACAGGTGTTCCATGGTCAAACTGTATACCTGGTGAGCTGACACAAAGTAATCACAATGAACACTTGAAACAGACATGCAATCAATGTTTTCGTGAATTAAGTCAGAAATCAGAAGTCAAGGTCCTGGTGTATGGATACGTCGGCCGCCGCACTAAAAATGGACTCCCTGGACTGATAACCTCACTCAATACTCTTAACACTATTGATTCACATAGAAAAAGATCAGATTCCTGAGTTCTGCGGTAGAACCGAACTCCTCTGATACCAATTTGTCACAACCCGTCCTCGGGGCCCGCGTCATGACTACCCCAAGCCTGCCTTCCATAGGCCAGGGGCTAGCGACTAGCACCAAGGCATAATTCCCAATAAAAAGAGAATACATTTCCTTTTTAAAGTAAACAAACACCATAAAGCAAGAAAGAAGTAGAAGTAAACACTAAGTAAAAACTGATACAAAAGTAAGTGCAAAAAAGTAAGTGGGCCAGAATACAAACCCAAACTGAATGTAAAGTACCACTGGAAAGGGAAAACAGCAACTGAAAGTAATGCTGCAGCCTCGCTCCGTCCACTAGAAGTCCCACATGAATAGTGAGTACAGATAGCCTCCACAGCTCCTCGGGTCCAACCATCCGCTCCGAGTACATCCTGCCTCAGTGGTCCACCTCTATGTACCGTCCTGCTCCGCAAGCCTCAACCATGATCAGTGTTGTCCGTCGTCTACAACCAACACAACATAGTACGGGCATAACCCGTGCAGGGGTGAGTATAAGCTACTCAGTAGGGATCCCGAGACCCCCGAAGGTCTCCCAGAATCCACAAAGGAAAGATACAATCACAAATTAACATCCGACACTACTTAGGTATATGCCCATATATGTACCTAAGTCATCAATTCCAGTTCGGCTCCAACTTCCGAGCTCAAGTACAACCCAGTCCGTATAGGAAATCACAACCCATTCTACACAGGAAAGAAAAATGTAATCCACACAGGATAGCACAATACAATCCACATAGGAAATAAAACAGGATTTCAGCTCACACAGGTATACTTCTTCGTATGATGATAGAGATGATCAGATGTAGCCACTGATTCATCTAAGTCGTCAGACCCACAAAGTATCGATAGGTAATAACCCCCGGAATGACCCACAAAGTATCTGATCCACACAGGATCGATAGGTAACTAACCCCCACAATGACCCACAAAGGATCTGACCCACACATGATCGATAGGTAACTAACCCCCGCAATGACCCACACAGGATTGGACCCACACAGGATCTATAGGCGCTGGCCCATACAGGACCGCTGGGCCCTGACCCACACAGGATTGGTATCACTGATCCACGTAGGATCGCTGAGTGTTGTAGTCGTCGCCGTCGAATCCATAGAGGATTTTTGCACAGTCGTCATCGTCGTCACAGTCGCAGCCAGCTCTAGGGTTCTCGCACACAACAAGCTCGTTTCAGGAGGATCTTTTCCTCGAGTCAAAGGATAGACACATCAACCATCACAAAGACCAGGGATGATGTAACCCAACATTTCATCCCACTTATTAAAGGAAAATCAAGAAAAACGTGCCCAAGTCACCGAGAACAAGACGACTAATCCAATTTACAAAAGTACACGATGTGTAGATATACGATACACGTCGTGTCATCTGACACCGGGTACTGCCTGTGTGTTACGGCCCATGTCGCAGGGTTGGTCATGTAAAAAAGTAAGTACACTGCATGTGGTATGGTTACACGCCATGTCTTCTGTCCACGGGTACTGTCCGTGTTCCACAGCCCGTGTCGATGGGCTGTTCGTGTAAAAAGTATGAACACGGCGTGTGGTATGGTTACATGTCGTGGCCAAACATCTGGGTCGACACCGTGTATGCTGGCCACACCTGGTCATGTGGTGGAGTACATTCCTGTGTACTCAATTACATATCTGTGTATCTCCAGATTACATGCCGAGTCCCACGAAGCTGCTTCTGCAATTCTGCTTAGAGATTACACGTCGTGTGGCCGGGGTTACACGTTGTGTGTTACTTTTCTAAACCCGAAACTCAAGCCGCAGTACACCCACACTACAGGGCGTGTTCGTCAGTGGAACACGCCGTGTATTCTAGAATTTTCCAGAACCGACACCTCCAGCCAGCGCGCCTCCCGTGCTGTCCGTTCTTCATTCTAACGGTCCGCTCATCATGAAACTTCAGACACTATGTTGCCCCGATGTCCCATAATCGACTCCAGTGTTTTCGGGTCTCCGTTCGGCTCCAAAATCACGATTTGATTAACCCGCTCGAAGAACGGTCAAGGGACGGTCCCTCCCATTCTAGTTTGATCCGTCACCCACTATCGTTGTCGCACCTTTTCTAGGACTTCATGATGTTGGATCTTCAATTGGGATCATTGCGTCGCACAATGAACTAGCATCGTTCCGGTGTTCGTCACCCATGAAGAACACGAACATCCCACCAAACATTCACAAAAACGGCGGAGGGATCGGGCCATGTTCTTTTGGCCCGGTCCTTCCACATTAGTCTGGTAAGAATCAGGTCAAGATAAACAAAGGTAGGAAGAAATAGCGTTTCGCAAATAAAAACACACCCCTACCTCAATGTCGTCATCGAAGGAGAGTTCGTCACGGAATTAACCGTCGCGGAAGAAGAGGATCATCATGGAAGAATAGGATCATCGCAGAAAGAACGTCGTTGGCATTAGGTGATCTCTGAGGAAGGTGTCTCTCACTGTCATCCGCCATTAGAGGTCGGCGTTCTTCGTCAGTGGCGGTGCCTTCTTCGCGTTCTTCGCCGAAGAACGAAGAATCCTCTATTTTTCTCCCAAAGTGTTAACACAACACAAAACCCTATAAAAAAATAAGTCCTTCCCTTATTTTATTATCATAACATAAGAATTTGATATTCAAAAGAAAATAAACAAACAATTAATTCAATTAATTAATTTTAACGATTTAACCACCCAATTTAATGAGGCATTTCTTAACCAAAATAAACGCACGGTTGACTTCATTAAAAAAAATGGGGGTGCGGGTGTGTTACTTAGAAGGAAAGAAATGGTGGGGCTCGTGAGGGCCCCACCTCACAAATATCCTACCAAGTGGGTAGGATATTGTGGGTCCCACCTTATCCGCTTAACATAGGTCAATCCGCTTTAAGTGAAATAAAATAAAATTGTCTCACCACTTTTATTTTATTTCTTAACTTAACCCCAAAAATTAAAAAACCACACCCGAGAAAATGTAACTCCTGAAAAGGTGTTTCTAAGAAAATACCGGCGCTGCAATTCCATCGGTGTCCTCGGAATTCGATTCCAAGCACCGGTTCAAAATTTAAAAAACTCGCTCATTCGTTCACTAAACGTACCCGAGGTAAACTTCAAAAAATGATTCCGGGCACACCGGGCCTCAGAATCAGGGGCCGTTAGAAACTACGTTCATGTAAAATCCAAAAGAAAATTAAGATAAAAATTTACTTGAATTTTACACGTCTTTGAAAGGGCTAGTCCCTACGTAATAATGTTATGAATCCATCATGTTACCTTTATATCTTATGATTTCTATGAGTTATTCATAAATCTTATGATTTCAGGAGGTATGAAAAATTGCTAATGTTTTATGAGTAAATTATGATTTTATTGGTTCGTATGAATACATGGACTAATGTTTTCATTCCGTAATTTTATATCCCTTACTAAGATTTTTATTCTCCTCCCAAGTTTTTGAAATGTTTTTCACAGGTCAAGAGAAAAGTACATGATGTGATGATAGTGTCGAGGAAGTGTCATGAAAGAATCCATGTTTTATTGTGAATATGTCTCCTATGATGGGAAAAAATAATACTGTCTTTTATGTAACCACCTTGTTGAAATGTGGAATGTAATTCATGATTTATGATATAATTTTATAAAACTTTAAACCTGAGAAGATCCTCATTGTAAATTATTCATTTAATTAAATATTATGTAATGTTTTAAGGCTAGGTCCTTATATTTGGTATCAAAGGTCGGTTAAGATAACATTAAGAGTTAGAATTATATTAAATGATTATCCAAAAATATTTATTTTATGGTCAAATTGAAATGATATAGCATTTGAAGATTACCATGTTGCTTCATCTAAGACATGTTTTTTCAGAATGGTTTTCCACAGAGGAAACAGGGAAGCGGTTCTAGGAAGGAAAACAAAAGTAAATAACCTTCGGAATCAGCATCCTGAGATGGTCAGGATTGGAACTGAACAGTTTGTTGCAGTAATGGCACAATTGAATCAAGAGATAAATGGTGGTGGTATCCATGCACGAGATCATCCAGATAAACTGCAGAGGAACATGTTAGTGGCGGAACATTTTATGAGGCAGTATCCCCCATCATTCAGAGGATCATATGACCCTGTGCTAGCTGAAGGGTGGATTAAATCGCTGGAGAATATTTTTGATCTCATGGGGTGCTCATAAAATCGAACGGTTATTGTTACCGTTTACCGTTTGGAGGGTGAAGCAGATTAGTGGTGATCGATGGTTAAAAATATCAGGGACACTGATGAGATTGATGCACTTGATTTGGATGAATTCAAAGGTATGTTTGTTGAGAAATATTTTTCTATGGCTGTTCGACTTAGGATGGAAAACAAATTCTTGGAATTGAGGCAAGAGGATGACTCAGTGGCTACTTATGAAGAATGGTTCACTCGATTGGAAAGGTATGCTCCAAATTTTATCTCATACCTTGATAGTAAAATCAATCGTTTTTACTCAGGATTAAATCCAAAATATCGAAGGGCTTTGGCTTCTCGTGAGTTCAATAGTTATGAAAATCTTGTTTGATGTGCTAAGAAGGTGGAAATACAGTTTTCCGATGATGAAGTGTTCTATAACCACCAACAGAAGAAGAGACTATGGTGGCAGGAGAAAGGGAAGAATCCTTCAATGAAGTCTGATGATAAGAAAACAAAGTTTTCAGTTTGTGACAAATGTTGTAAAAGGCATGCTAGGGAATTTATTTTGAATTCTGGAAAGTGCTACTGATTTGGTAAGATGAGACATAAGGCTCATGATTGCACTGAGAAATATCAGGGTGATGGTAAGACCAAATTTGTTTTATAGTCAGTGAAATGCTCCAAATGCAATGAGATGGGTCATTATGCAAATGGGTGTTTGAAAAAGAGCTCAAATGATGGGAACCAGTCAGACTATAAGCAGAAAGGTGTGGTGAAATCCTTTTCAACTACTTCGGAAGATGTTGGGACATCAAATGATGTGGTATCATGTACTTTGTTTTTTTTTTCAGATTATGTCAATGTGTTGTTTGATTCAGGGTCTAAACATTCTTTCATCTCTGAAAAATTTTCTAGTAAATTGGGAATTCCATATCAAGAAATGTCTCCTCAACTTGAAAAACACCTAGGGGAAATGATGAGGCAAAAAGAATTTATAAGAATATTCTTATCCTTATCCGTGGAAAGAACCTACTTGAAAACCTTATTGTTTTACCTCTAGTAGATTTTGATGTTACCCTAGGTATAGAATGGCTCTCTATTTACCATGCTAAGATTGATTGTAGAGCTAAAAAAAATTCTTTTCAGAACGAATTTCATTTTTTGTATAAAAATGACCCCTTACTGTTGATAACATATCAAGAGGCTAAGAAATGTGTAAAAGATATAAATGAATGTTACCTTCGACATATTTTGAAAAAAAGGAACTGTTCAGATAAATGATGTACCAGTGGTAAATGAGTATCCTGATGTTTTTCCTGATGACTTTCCTGGAATAATACCAGGTCAAGAAGTTGAATTTACTGTTGACTTAGTTCTTGATGCTATGCCAATTTCAAAACCCCCTTATCGAATGGATCAAATTGAACTTTTAGAGTTGATGGAGCAATTGCAAGATTTATTAGAGAAAGGTTTCATTCAACCCAGCACATCACCATGGGGTTCTCCTGTCTTATTTGTTAAAGTGAAAGATGGTTCTATGAGACTTTTCATTGATTATAGAGCCTCGAATAAAATCATTGTTATGAACAAATGTCATTTGCATCATATCGATGATTTTTTTGATCAGCTCTAGGGATCTCAGTTTTTTTCAAAGATTGACATGTGATCGGGGTACCATCAGTTGAATGTAAAAGAATAAAATATTCTGAAGACTGTGTTACATACAAGATATGGCCATTATGCATTTTTAGTAATTCCTTTTTGGTTTACCAATGCACCTGTTTTATTCATGGACCTTAAGAATAGAATTTTCCATGAGTTCTTGGATAAGTTTGTGGTTGTTTTCATTGATGATATTTTGGTTTTTTCTAAAAGTAAAGAGGAGCATGAAAGTCATTTAAGGGTTATTTTTCAAACCCTAAAATAAAAGATATTGTATGTAAAATTCATCAATTGTGAGTTTTAGTTGCAACGAATTTCTTTCCTTGGTCACATTGTTTCTAAAGATATAATAATTGTTCATCCTGCAAAAACAAAGGTTGTTGAAGAATGGAGAAAACCCACAAATTTAACTAAGAATCATAGTTTTCTTGGTTTGGTAGGCTATTACCGAAGGTTTTTTAAAAAAATTTAACGGTTATCTTTTCCAATGACAATGCTAACTCAGAAGGGTGTTAAGTTTATCTGGAAAAAATAATGTGATTATTGTTTTCATGAGTTGAAAATAAGATTTTTGAATGCTCCAGTTTTGGCACTACCTTCCAGGAATGGTGAGTTTGTTTTCTACAGTGATTCTTCATTGGAAGGACTTGGTTGCGTCCTAATACAGAATGATCTAGTAATTTCTTATGCTTCACGTCCGTTTAAAACTCATGAGGTAAATTACCCTACACATGATTTGTAATTATATGATGTTGTTTTCACTTTAAAAATTTGGAGGCATCATTTGTATGGTGTAAAGTGTGAAATATATACTGATCACAAAAGTTTAAAGTATATATTCACTCAGAAAGAACTGAACATGAGACAGAGGAGATGGCTGGAATTAATTAAGGATTATGATTGTACAATTCATTACCATCCGGGAAAATCAAATAAAGTGGATGAGGATTTGAGTCAAAATATTAATGCTTCATTAACCTTGTTACATTTGGAACGTGATCCTTTAGTTAAGGATTTGATGAACCATGGCATATAAGTTGTTAGTGCAGGAAGTCCTTCTGTTTTGTTTCAGGTATCTATGAAATCTTCTTTATCAGATAGAATTAAACATGCATAGAAGCAAGACAGTGAGTTGTAGAAAACGGTAGAGCTGGTTTAGAAGGGTAATTTTCCTGAATTCAACATTGATAATGATTTTTTTTTTGAGATTTGGGAAGAGACTGTGTGTGCCTAGTGATTCACAGTTGAAGAGAGAGTTGTTATGTGAAGCTCATAGTTCTCTGTTTTTAGTTCATCCAGGTAGTACTAAGATGTATAGAGATCTTCGGAAGTATTACTGCTGGGATGGAATTAAAAGAGATGTTTCTGATTTTACTGTGAAGTGTTTGACTTGTCAACAGGTTAAAGCAGAGTGGCAGTTACCAAAAGGGATGCGTCAACCTTTACCAGTACTAGACTGGAAATGGGAGAATATATCCATAGACTTCATTGTGAGATTACCGAAGACACCTCGAGGTAATAATTCAATCTGGGTAATTGTTGATCGCTTGACTGAATTTTCTCATTTCATTGATATACGAGATAATATCTCCCTAGATCAACGTTCTCGATTGTATCTTACAGAGATAGTTAGGTTACATGGAGTTCCCCTCTCTATTATATCTGATCTTGATCTCATGTTTACTTCTAACTTTTGGAAGGGCCTTCAGAAGTCGTTGGGTACTGAATTAAATTTTAGTACATCTTTACATACTCAATCAGATGGGAAGTCAGAACGAACAATTTAGACATTGGAGGATATGCTACGTGCTTTTTTGATGGATTATCAGGGAAGTTGGGACCAAAATCTTTCTTTGGATGAGTTTTCTTATAATAACAGTTTTCATTCCAGTATACAAATGGCACCATTTGAGGCATTATATGAGAAGCGGTGTCGAACTACAGCTTTTTGGGATGAAATGGGTGAAAGGAAGTTGATGGGACCATAATTGGTAGAAGAGTTGGTAGAAAAAGTCCAGCTGATATAGAAACACATGAGAATAGCTTAGAGCAGGTAGAAAAGTTATGCGGACAACATGAGGAAGGATCTCTCTTTTGAGGTAGATGATCATGTCTTCCTCAAAGTTTTACCCTGGAAAAGTGTGATGCGATTGGGTAAGAAAGGAAATCTGAGTCCAAGGTTCAATGGACTATATGAAATTATGGAGAGAGTTGGATCAGTTTCTTACCGAGTGTCTTTACCTCCTAGTTTATCTGAGGTAAACAATGTTTTTCATGTTTCAATGTTACGGAAGTATATGCCAGATCCATCTCATGTTTTGAGTCCAGAGGTAGTTCAGTTGGAAAAGAAACTATCTTATGAGGAACAACCGGTCGAGATTCATGACCATAGGGAGAAAGTATTGTGGAATAAGGTGATTCATCAAGTAAAAGTTTTTTGGAAAAACCACAAGATTGAAGATGGAACATGGGAATCTGAAAATGCAATGAGGGATAAACACCCCCACATATTCGATAAGTAAATAAATTGCGGGGAAGAAATTTTATAAAGGGGGGAAGGATGTAACATCCCAAGTAAGTAAAGAATTATGGATTTTAACATCTATGTCTATTTATGAATTAGATTGTTTTTTAGAGGCTTAGAATGAAAATAAATCCAATCTTAAGCATAGAATTATCTAATATTTTTAAAAGATTGTTTTACCGCCTTTTAATGGAGAACCATTTTAAATCTATCTTTTGACAATTTTATAAGCTCTATTTTTTAAAATAAGCTTATTATTTAGTATTGGTACATTGAAATTTACTTTGGATAAATTTTTGGTATTTTTCTGAAAATGTTCATGTTTTAATGAATTGTGAAAAATACTGCATTTTACTTCAAAACTGCTTTTTCATGAAATTTAATTATATAGTCATATTATTTTTTTAATTGGTTTTAAAGATAAATTAGAATATATTTTTACCATTTAATCCAATTTTGGTCATTTTAATTAATTTCACATTGGAATTGGGCATAAACAAGTGTCGAACTTTTGATAGATATTGTTTCTAAAAAACCCGCTATTTGTTTTGACAACAAGAATTATTTTTAAATTAATTAATACAATTTCAGTGTTTGGAATTTGGTAAAATGGATTCCATATGTGGAATCACAAGGTCCAAATTTTGTAATTACGACTCTTTTGTTTTTGGAAATTATGAATAGTAATGACGGTAATTATCATTAATTATCATGATTAATTAGTAATCGGGTAGTTCAGGGTAATAAAATAATATTATAATAATAACAAATGAACCCAAAATGTGTCCTAATTCAACTTTGTGTGTCATGGCCGACCATGGGATTCCTTTTTCCTAACATTGGGACCCCATGGAATCACTTTTGGGTGATAGTGACATTTTATTATTATTTTAAAGGGAAAGTATAACCAAAGTATGTATCACCCAAGTAAAACAATTTTAGTTTTGTTTGTGTAAATGATATCTTAGAATATAATTAGTCATTGGAAAGAAAAAGATCTTTCATACATCATGATATTTTGTTTATAATTTTTAGACATTAAATAAATTAAATTCTTTTTGACACAATGATGATGCAGTGATTACCTCATTAATGAACGATTTAAATAAAATGAAAAGATAATGTAAAATATAAGACTAAAACTTATCAAAGGCCTATTGGATGGGTGTATTTCTAACCCTTGTCACCTTATCCTCAAAATACATAATTTTGGGACCTTTAAAATCTGAAAATGATTATATAATAAAGTAACATTTTTTGACTTTCCAAGAGTGCCCCTCCTCCCTCATATAAAAGTCCCCCACCTCTACCACCTTACCCACAACTCTCAAGCCATTGTCTTGGCCAACCTTTGCTCATTTTATCTCTCCAAATCCCTCTCTTCATCCTAGAATCCTTACCTTAGGCAGAAATCTCTTCAAGAAAACCTTTTGGTTCAAACCAAAGGGAGTTACCCGATTTATAGGAAATGTCATATCTTATGTTCTTTTGTTTTATTTTGCTTCTCCAACCCCCTAAACACTTTTTATTACATTATTTTGTAACAAAACAAGTATCTTAAATATACTAGGATGTTTTTATGAGAATTATTAGATCTACACTTATAAACATCTCCGTCTAATGGTTAAAGAACATACTGTTTCTATGGATGGCGAATTTCTGCCTCACAAAATGATGATTGTTCAATATTCTTATAACACCTTTCATGGTGGCCATTAAGGTGTCACTATATTTATATATTATATATATAATGTTTATTTTTTCCATTCTCTTCTGTATCTTTCATTTATGGCATACCTTTATGGTTTCCATTATCGATAAACGTGATATCTTCATTTTAGGAAGTGCGGACTACCACCCCCTCAAAGTGATTTGATTCGTTAATGCCATATGTGGGATGTATAAAGGATGGATTTAATGATATTATATATGATATTATACAAGAATTATAATATTCCTTTATATAATTATGATTTCATTCGATTAAATACGAAATAGAAATGAAAGTAGTGTTCATGCGTACGTACGGCTTACCGTCTCCATGAGTGGTGCATTTCATTTCATACCTCTAAATGTTATGTAATATTATAAATTCAAGTATATACTGGATATATATGATATATATGATATCTAAATCATGAATATAATTCTGGATATAATAGATATTTTACCACATGAAAAACTTGTAATTATAAGAAGTTTATTTTTGACTCAAGTACCAATGATCGACAAAACGACCGTTATTAACTTAAATAATTACATAATGTTCATAACATGGTAATAAGTGATGTAAAAGGAATAATGAACATGAAAATTTTTCTTAATCATGTATAAATTAACTCTAGTTTTTTATTCAGGAGATTAAAGAATGATCGAGTCAAGTCGGACGCGAGGTAAGGGATCCTACCTCTCTTTCTTTTCAAGTACTCTCTTTTATGTCATTTATTTTATGCTCCATGTTCTGATGCTGGAGGATGTTATCTTATATTCAACCTACTGTAATTTTTATTTTCATATAATTAGATACCCCCACTTACTCTAATAAATTCATTATAAAAAAATTTAAGTGGCGTCGTTAGGCTGCTGAATTTTCGTAATTGATTTTTTATCTCAGTTTTAATCCCGTGAGATTTATGTTATATTAGTCACTATCTCCTTTGAGTGGTGTATATAATGCCCATTATTATAATCATTGTGTAAAATAATTTCATCTATGGGTATTTACATTAACATTTTATGGTCCATTTTTCATGGGGTGTACGTTTCGAAAGTTACCCAAATCGGTAAGGGAACCTTTCACCCTCCTCTTTTTAAAAGACATCTTTTGTTATGTCTTTTAATTTTCATCTTATTGTGTTGGTATATGTTCTTATATATCCTTATTGATGTAAATTTTATGTCCAAGTGATGAGATACCATTTTCTCTCTCATGAACTCATTTTCTGAATTTTAAAGTGACGTTGTTAGGCTGTCAAATTATTGCAAGGGAACTTCTTAACTCAATTTCAATCCATTGGGTTAAACTTGTACTCCTAGAATATCTCATTATATGAATATGTGTGAATGACTCTGATTTTTACACTGAATATCCACTTATATTGGGTGTATTTATATTTTTCACACATAAATTTTGTAATTGATTTATCCTTAATCAAAGGATATCGTCTTTGTACGAGACTTCGTCTCAATCTGTTTTCATTGAGGTATATTTTGTTTTATACACAACTTTCTTTTATGAGGTGTATAAAACCCTTTAACTTTTAATTTTATTCAAAAGGAATCTTTTCTCGAAGAAGCGTTTTACTAAATGACAAAAAGGAATGTTTTGTCTTATGTATGCGGCGACAACCACTTCTCTACCGCCGTGACCATTATTTGAGTTTATACTTCCTCTACAAGCCATAACTTTTTTTAAAATGAAAAAAATAAATACCATGTTTTAATTTTATTTTATTTTGGTATAAAAAATGGTTTTGATAATGTTTTTATTATATCAATATTCTTTTGATATCATGCTATTAAAGTGTGGAAATGTTATGTTTCCTTCATGCATGTTTTATATGATACGATTATGTTATGGTTCTTGGGAATTGTTTATGAAGAAGGGTGGTTCTATGATAAACTAAGGGCGGGTGAGCACATGATAGCTCTCCAATTCATTAGCTAATGCGAAGGAGTTAAACGCTAAGGGTTCTCCGAAAAGAATTAGGGAATATACCATGATGGGTATTTGGAACGTAACCATGAGGGTTACTCTCTATGTAAGAATGTTATAAATGCCTCAAATTACCTGTATGTCTTATGATTTCTATGAGTTACTCCTTAATATTATGATTTCATGAGGTATGATGAATTGCTTATGTTTTATGAGTAAAGTACAATTTCATTGATTCGTATGAATACATGGACAACTGCTTTCATTTCGTACTTTTATATCCCTTACTGAGCTTTTTATGCTCATCCCATGTTTTTGAAATGTCATTCACAGGTCAAGGGAAAATTACATGATGTGATGATAGTTTTGAGGAAGTGTCACAAAATAATCCTTGTTTTATTTTGAATATGTCTCCTTTGATGGGAAAATGAATACTGTCTTTTATGAAACCACCTTGTTGAAATGCGGAATGTAATGCATGATTTATGATCTAATTCTCTAAAACTCTAAACCTGAAAAGATCCTCAATGTGTAATTCGTGAAATAACTCAACATTAAGTAATTTTTAAGGCTGGGGCCTTATAATATATCCTATCAGAGTAAATACTTTTCGTATAATTATTATTACCCCAAATTAAGAAAAATGTTAAAAATTCTCTTCTCTATATCCATTAGTGTGTACTAATAATATGTTGTTGGGATGAATTTTTAAAAATGTCAGTATAAGATGAAAAAACTTTATTTTAATATATATGTTTCCCATTAAATAAACACTATTTTACTATATTAGTACACACAGAATAAAAAAATTAAAAGAGTTCAATTGACTTTTGAAAAGAAAATTATTACAGAAATAATAAATTTGGTTAATCAAAATACTTCACTCAATTATAACTACATAAAAATAAAATTAAGAATATATTATATTTTAACATAATTTTTAAATAGTTTCAATTTAATCTCACAGAAAATCATTGATATTTTTCTAAAGTAAATTATATTTACGTGAATAGTGAAAAACTGATTTTGGTAAAAAAAATTATGACTCTATCTTTATACATGAATGAATTATAATTTTATGAAACCATTTATATATAGAATATATATATTAAAATTTAATAAAAATAATTTAAGAATAAATTTTTTTACTTATTCCAATCTTTTTTAACATTCAGAAAATAAATAATATTTTAATTTTGAATTTTCTAATGTGTGCATAAATTAAAAATTATATTTTATCAATTTTTGAAATTAAATTTAGTTAAATAGATTTATTTTTTGTGATAAACATGTACATACTATTAGATAAGGTCAGTATTATTTTGGGAATAAATGTTAAAACATGACTCTAAAAAGGGAAAGTCGGCTTACACTTTAATTCATTCGTGAATAATACAAGAAATATATCCATTTGTGAAAATAAATTAAATATTTTTTTGATAAACTAGAATATTATCTGATTCAGTTATTATATTAAAAATATAAAAAATCATCAGAAAAAAAATTCATGTATCATTTTATTCAATATTAATATCTATCCTTATATCATGTGAAATGATAAAAATAACGTTTTCCTTAGATGTTTAGAGAGAGTTACATACAGTGGAAGTTCTCATGAGTTAATAATGAATAATCAATATGTTAGACTGCATATCTGTAACAAATTAAAATCCATCTAAAAATCATGTTAAATAAATAACCATTGTAAATATCAACATAGAAATCATATGGGTTATAGTAACAAAATTTAATATAAATTATATTCATATATCTGGAAATTCATAATGAAGGCCTCTCAACAAACATATCAGGAATCATACTGGAATAGACTCAATAAAAATCCTCATTCTTAAAATATATATATATATATATAATATCCATCTAATATATAATTCATTCAATTTTGACTAATCATGTTTTTAAATATATCAAAGGAATATATATGTGTGTGTGTGTGTGTGTGTTCAATTATGAAACACCCATCATGATCCAATCCTATTCATCTCCCATTTTTTATGATAAATATTTATATTTTTAAAAATGGCTTCAATGTGAATAATTATCCATATTAAATTTAGAATATGATTCATCAACATTTCCTGAATAAATGAAATAAAATACATAATAATCATTGTTAAAAAATGTAGTATATAGAAATAAAATTTGGTTTTATCATCATGAACAAAATATTAATGAATTATAATTAATTTTTGATATAATAAATATAACCATGAAAGAGGAAAATATTGACCAATAAATAATATAGGGAAATATGTAACATTATAACAAGATTGAAAATTATAATCAATTGAGATATAATCTATTATCATTAAATTAAGATCCTCAATTAATCATTAATTATGGTTTCTAATTAAATTAAATTTATTAGGATAGGATCTAGAATAGATAAGTTAAACCAACATCCCTAGTAACATTGTGAAAGAATAGTGTTATAAATCACATTTCAAAATTCACATAATTCATTTTTTTATAATGAGCTTTTATTTTGAAAACAATTAATAATGAAATAACCAAAAATATTTATAAAATACTTTTAATTTGAAAATAAACATATAATCAAGTAAAATAATGTTCAAATAATAGAGTGTTCATATTAGTGGTAAAATTACATCAGGTATAGTTTATTAGAATAATACCCAGTCTATAAATTTGTTAAAGAGAATCTCTTTATAAAAAAATGATATATTTATTTCAAATAGTTTTTTGAGAGGCTAAAAAGAGAAAGAATATTTTTATATTAAAATTTAGAAGAGAAAAAAATCCTTGAAGACTTGTTATGTCATGTATCGACATTGAGGAGACCTTTTTTAAGGACAACTAAAAAATATTATTTTTAAAATATTTTCCATTAAACATAACAGATTTTTAGATTATTTCTCAAAAATAGATGAAATGGAAAATAAAAAATTAAGTCCTAATAGAATAAGAGGAATATAAAATAATTTGTGTATAAAATTTTATGAACTTTTCATTTACCTATATAAATACGAATATAAACAAACTGTAAATAAAATGACAGTCTAACAGAAATTCCATATCTTGGTTTTATTTATATTCTAACATGTTTTCAATAACAATATAATGAATTATTTTTAATTAAATACATTATAAATGAAAAATTGTATCTATAATCTATGTTTAATAAATATTTATAATCCTTTGAAATCCCTTCACTAAATAATTATGGCATATGTCGAACAACATATGATTGGTCAGTCAATTTATGCTAAATTAATTGTTAATATTGCTAATGGTAATAGGTTTCATGAAGTGCTTATTTCATCTATAAAAATTTATAAATGACATCAATATAATTCTAAAATATTAAAAATAAATTTATAATATTACATGGAATGTGTTAACAGAATAAGGAATCATAATGCTTCATAATGATGGTATTACAAACTTACGCAAGCATGTTGTTATCATTTTGAAATGTATGGATGGGTAATGTGATAATTGATAAATTATAATTATATTAAAATAATTATGACATTAATATATTATATATTTTATTAATTCTATTTTTCAGGATCTAACAAAAATAGTGATGGAAAATTATTTATACTACTCCATAGAGAGGATATGTCAAACATATGCATGAGTGATGTTTTAATTTTCCATAAGATAGAATATATGACTAAAATGTGTTTTAGAGAATAATAAAAACTAATATATTAATTTAGGATTACATATTATATTTTTTATCTATAGAATTGTTTTTATTTATATAAAATATTGAACATTTCAACCATTATGTTAGGTCATTCCATTTATTCTGAGAGGCTGCTATTAGCCTACACCTAAGGCATTCGTATGACGGTTATTGATTATTAAGGGGATATTGTTAAAAAATTATAATGATTTAAATAATTTTTTTGATAATATCATTGTTGATATAGATGGATTAATGGTCCATAATAATGGATTATAGTATGTGACAATTAATAAATGAGTTGACAATCACACATAAAATAATTCAAATGGTTTTGATATTTATTTTATTTTGAGAGTGTATCAATATTTCCATTAATTTTATAATTATGAGGTTATAGTAAAAATAAAACAATAAAATTCGTTTAATGAATGTTATTTTTGTTATCTTGAATCCTTATCACTTTATTTTTAATTTTTTTAAAACATTTTATCCTTAATCGAAGGGATGTATATTTTTCATGTTCACATGTCATTATGATCAAAATATTTTTTTTGACAAAACTAACTAATATTAATTATTATTATCGATAATATTTGATAAATTATACATGATTCAAAACCTAGTAAATGTATACCTTAAATTTATTATATGATTCAAACTGAAAAAAATGCATTTCTAAAATGATTTTTATAATGAAAAAAGTATATAATAGAAAAATAAAGTAATATATTGATTAAAATGGGATTAATTATATTTTTTTATATAAAAGAATTTTTATATTTAAATAAAATAAATTATTTAAATATTATTTAAATATGTAATGTAAAATAAAATAACAATAAAATTATTTTATTTTATCAAATTAAATAATTTGATTCCCAAAATGTAATCGAAATATTTCTATGATAAACATTATATTAATATAGGTATTAATATATTTAATCCATATATTTCTTATCATGGAAAATTTTATAAATTCCTTTCATGTTGTTCTTATGTAATTAAATTTGAATAATAGAGGGGGTTTTAAAAAAACCACCATTCAGCCGAAATTCAACATCTTGTTAAAAATCTCAAAACTATTACAACAAAATTATTTTAAATTAAAAAATTCAAACTTCATATAACTGTATAAATACTTAATTTATAAATTTTGGTAATTTATATACATTAATAAATATATGTGAATTATTATATAGATTCATTGGGTGGAAAACATTAATTAATATAATTGAATCTAGGGTATTAAATTTTTACTATAGTCCAAAATTTAATTATTGGAATTTGAAAACATTATAATCAAGGATATACATGGGTATTAATTCATCATATCATAATTAAAATCAATTATTTACTCATAAAAATTATTATTTTTAGAATGTACATTATCCAATCAAGTCAACCAAATGTGATACACTTGTTCTCTAATGTAAAAATTATGATAGAGACTTTATAGTAATAAAATTTTTGTTGTTATAATATTTCAAAATTCTTGATATTGCATGACAGGTAAATTATATAATTCCTAAATAAAGAGATATGGTGCACATTGTGACCATTAATAATCATTTATGTAATTTCCAATAGATAATCCACAACCCTAATTCAATATTAAATTTCAAACGGTTGAATTTACATGGGATATTATTTCACTTTATTACCAACCCTTATAGCACATTTCCAATGAGATTACATCTAGAAAAACATATCACCCATATGAAATTATAAATATATCATATAGATATAAACCTAATTATTTTTACAACTTTTATCTTCCTTAACATATCTCTAAATAAATCTAATAGTCATTATTTATCCCCATAATAATTTCTTGCCCTAAATTAACCCATTCACTAGCTTAATCCATATATGCTGGTGTATGGAATATTTTATCACATAATGAATCATACAAAACCAACATAATGATCCAATGGGTGAAATTATTATATGAATATTTTATAATATTTAAATACAAATCCCAATAACTATGAATTTATAGTGTTATCTATATTAATATTTCTTCTAAAATTGGAATATTAATTTCTTACATTCAATTTCTAGGGTTATAATAATTAGTTCTCATATATATTGGTTTCAAGATCCTTCTATATATCTTTTAAAAATAACTTTTTAATCAATGTGTCTGGATTAGATACAATTGAAATACTTATTCCATGAATTCTCACAAATCTATTTCTTTTGATCCACTCACAATGATAAGGATGTATATCTTCCCATTTTCGGAGGATATATGTGGATTTTTTATAATAGTTAATATTAGACCACATGGAATAATTTTATTCACTAGTTTTAAAAATATAGTGACATTTTATATCGTAATATCCTTAAATTTTAACCATGGAACATGGCGAAGTTAATAACTCAATTAGGATGTTGAATCTCAAATTATACCCATTTAATAACCCACCAAAATGATATATACACCAAAATATCCAATTTCATATTATCCACCAAAAATTTGTATTCATATCATGATATATATTGGTGCTATGAGGATATATAATGAAATTTGAGAATTTTTATTTATTTATAAATTCGTCTTTTAGTTAAATAACAAATGAATCAAATATACTTTCAAATTATCAATATACCTTATCAACAGATAAACTCTACAAATATCCCCACATTCATGAAATTTCGTTCCATTTTAAATTTTTTATCATCTATATTAGAACATATTATATTCTTTATTATAGATATATTAGAAATCAAATTTAATTGATATCATGTTTATCCTTCTTTAATTATTATCATATATAACATTGTGCAATATAGGAATATAGAATATTTTTCAATCTTATTTTTACTAAAAATAAATGATATTTGATAATGATACAAATACCCAACCTATTTATAATTTTTGGGTTGTAGTGTTTTAAAAAATAACAATCCTTGACTAATTCATTCCATGGCCTTTATGTCATGTTTTTATTTTTTTATGGGATTCTGTATTTAAATTTTTTTCTCTGTATTTAAATATTTTTCAGCATATAATAATTCTCCTGTATCATTAATTAATATATTTTATTTCTAACTCCATTCCATGTTTTGGATATATATATATATATACTCCTAAACAAATACATAGCTATTTTGACGTTGGAAACAACCATGTCCCTTAATTGACTCATCATTATGTTTTATAAATCCGTCACATCTGGATGGTAAGGTTAGTATCCATGAACTTACCATTTTACTATTTAATTCTCCATAAATTATTATATTTATTTAAAAATATTATATAAAAATCGTTATATATCAAAACCATTAACCTGTTAGTTATTCAGTTAAATTAAAATACAAAGCATCGACAATAACCTATTACTTTGGGGAAAATACATAAATTGGTTAAATTCTATTTTTTTCATCTTCATAACCCAAACATTTTTACTGCTGGACCTGCTATGATTTCATAATCAGAAACAATATTACCAAGAAAATAAATTTGATGAATAAAAAAATTATATATTGAAAATATTCCATATATCTCCATTTCACTATTATTCTCACGAATGATTTTGAAGTAACACTCATATTCATATAGATTTTCTATCAAATCATAATATCATTATAAAATACTACAATATAACTATCAATACAATGAATCAAAATCTATTCATTATATAATAAAAATAATTGTAGAATTGTTTCATCCAATAAAGAATTACTATTTATTTTTATGGTCTATACCGTATTCAAAATATAATCATTGTAATATCATCCATCTTTAGTCAAAGTGGATGACTCTCGGAATTGTTAAATCATTTAATAATATGTATCTCATTGATATTGACATAAAAATTGATCAATGAAGGGAAAATTATTATTTTTCATTAATGTAACGACATTGATTTCTATATAATCAATGAAAAATAATTATATAACCATCTTATATCTTATAAAAAATAATAGGATCTATTAATTAATAAACAAAATTGTTTATAAATCCCTTATAACATTTCCCATTTTATATTTTAAAAAAATATTGTAATCAAATGTGGTCGTCATGTAGGTAATCATAGTTATGGGTTCTGCATTTGAGGTGAGTTCAGTAGAAAACATAACATCATTGTATAGTAGTATTATAGGTTTTTCATCAATAAACACATCAATATTTCAATTTAAAATATCATAGGGATAAATCTATCATTCATAGGTTAAATAATTTCTTTTTCCCTAACACTTCCATTAATAATAGATATAAGTGGCAAATCCTGACACTATTTAAATAAGGAAGTATATAATAAAAATATTAAGAATTATTCCTATACATCATTAATTTTAATATTTTTATTATATAAGTATTTTTATTAATTATCATTTGAATTCCATTCAATAACATGGATGGTATTGAGGTATATAATTGAAAAAATAATAAATTACCCAAATACTATGTGTCTCTGTTTCATAATGGGAACTGGTTGAGAACCCTTATTTCTATGAGATTTCCTTGAGAAAAGATGATTTAAATCTACCAAAATATGTTGGAAGGAAGATATTTAATTACCATGGAAAACAATGAATATTTAAAATGGAGTGATGATGCATAATAAAATGAAGATATTTTTGATTTTTTTTTATTTTAAAAATTCATTTGACCACATAATAGAGAGATTTTATTTTAGTTTTGGAAATCCCATTAGGATATGAAACACCCCATGTAAACATATATGGGAGGTTTACTTAATTCAATATGCTATTTTTGGAATAATTACTCAACCCATTCTTCCTATACATAATGGAATGTAACCATCATATTTTTCCACAATACATTCTTCTTTCTTATTAAAACTGAGGGTATTTCTCAAAATGTTATCATTATATTAGGGAATTGATTTTTTTTTAATGAATATCATATTAAATTAAATAAATTACATATAATATATTTTCTGTCATATTTAGTATTATAGATCAATTTCAACTATTAGTCCAGATATCCTTTCAAAGAGTACACTGAATGAATATTATCTTCTAATTCAATATATCCTAAGGCCAAAAATTTAATTTTTTGGGACAATATGTAATGTTCATATACATATGGATTATTATTTATATAAAATGGTATATGATTATATCATATGAATAAATTGATAATTGGTTATTCACATTGAGGAACAATGTGTTCATCCATATAGGCAATGCTTATCATAAAAACCAATGATAGATTCTCAAATATGAATGTGATTAAAATAATACCAACATTATATTAATTTTAATTTATAGATCTGAAATCCCTATAATATATAATAGTTTCATTTAACATTCATACACAATTTAATATACATGAATATAACACAGATACAATTCACTCCAAATAAAAATTATTTCTAAGTTGTAAAAATTTATAATAGAAAATGTTCTCAAATAACCTAACATATTGTCATAATTATCATGTTTTCTATATTCTAAAAATAATAATTCCTATGCTTAATATTATTAATTATATAATAATAAATATTAATCCAAAACATCATAAACCTAGAATGATGTTTTCATTATTACATTGAAAAAATACAATGGATCCATATATGATCGATGAGTTTAAATCTATTTCAAAACTAGTCAGATGAATCATTTGCATATTACATTGGAAAAATAAAAAAAAAAGTAATCTATGAAATATTATTACATCATAGTAATCAATCATTATATCTTTCTTAAAATACTATGATAAAAAAATTAATTATACGGTGAGCTCTTATGTTTAGTAAGAACTGTGTGGAATCGATCAATAGTATATAATGAATAATCAATACAAAAGACTGTATAATAACTTAAAATTTTATTAAATATATAACCTGAATTCACTAAATATACATGTCCAATATCAATATAAAATTCCCCAATAAAGTGGGAACTAAATTATTGGTAATGAAAATTCACATTTCTATTCATTCATGATGAATCCATCAAAAAAACATTACACATAATAAATAGGTATTTTTTAAACCAAGTAACCATATTATATGGCATGGAAGTTATTTTTCCTTTGGAGATGTAACACCCCATTATCCTTCTAGATACTCCCTTTTCATGACATCCTTATAATAATTATTTTGAATCTTTTATGGGATTATCGGGAATGAATGACATTTTTCCTAGAAAATGATATAATTATTAGGGATTCATGACTATTTTTATTTAGGGTGTCACTTTATAGATTTTTAATGGATTTTATTTTTTTTTTCACATGTTTAGAGAACACCCGATGTGGGGTTTTGTGTTTTTCCAAATAAAATTTGTGTTTCAAAAGTATTATTAGTGTTTAAATGTCATGCATTGTGGTTACATGAGTTGTATTCATTACAAAATGATTATAGGAATGATGTATGTGGAATAAAGGATCTACACTACAGGAAACATTTTCACATCATATTCTATTCAAAATTTGGAGTTTTATAAAGTAGAATTGTTTCCTGGGATTATCTCCTTCACGAGTTACACAATGTGTAATGAGAATACACACTATGTAAATATTGTAATTTCTAGTTTTTATGTTATCTCATGGTTGATTTTAGTTTTATTTCACCTAAAAACATATCTTGTATGACCTAATGACCACCCTAGGAAATTCTTGGGGATTCCCCCCATTCAAGATCACTTTTTTTGTGTGATCAATCGTCATTTTTATCATATATATCCTCTCTAGATATGAATTTCTTCTTATTGTTCATTACATTGGAAAAATATATTGTATTTACTATGGTTTGGTTTCAAAATTGTAATTGGATGGAGTTTTATATCCATTTCATTAGGATTCGTAGAATGAATTGTATTTCTATGGATATTATAAAATATTCATATCATAACTGTTGAAGAAAGATAGGTTAATACCATTTTGAGATAGGTGTTTATTTTCAGTGGGTTAATGAAATAATTATCTTATTATTCATCATAAATAAATTTGGTATTTTAATAGATATAATGTGATATGTGGCTATAAATTTTATCTTTCAAAGGAAAATATTTTCATAAAGAGGTTTTAAAAAATATATTACCATGATTTGGAAATGTATTTTCAAACATATAAGAAAAATGTCAAGTCAATATTTTTTTATAAAATAATGATCATTTAATTGAAATTTATTTCAACAATTGGCACATTAGGATCCATGTGTGTGTTGGTAAAAAGACATGGATTGACTTAGATTGTGTGGAACGACTAGGAGGTCTCTTTTTTTGACATCCATAGACTATTGAATGAACAAATATTGGTTGGTACAAGAATTATAGATTTCTTGGATCTTGAGTTTCAATTAGGAATTTTTCCATATTCTAGGGCCCAATATGAGATAATTTTTTATTTATGGCTTTTTATCATATAAATGTTTTTTGTAATGGATTTATTCCAAAAGGTTATTATATGAGAGTTTATTATAGATGTTCACATGATATATTATTTTTTGGATTTGTGTATAAATGTGTTCCTATTTATTCATTAATATTATTTATAATTAGTATCACTTCTATATTTAATATTAAAAAAATATATAATGTAAATTTAAATTTTTAAAAATCTAAAGGAAATATATTTACAAATGATCTGGACTTCTGAAAAATATTTCTAAACTATATTTTGAGCTAAAAATAACGTATTATTCATATTTGACCTTATATAGGCTTTGTGGTGGTATCATAATGGGATATATGATCTCACACTCATATTTCATTGGGGAATTTGTATGTATTTTTTCATGGTATAGGTAATATTAATTGAATTTTTTACTATTTTGGATTCTCATTTCGATTATACAGTCACAGTGGGTAGTTTTGGAGATAATTGATGGAAAAGTGAAGACATGTAATGCAGGTCAGTTGGGTCTTCTGGATTGAGCCTACGGGTTATGTATGGGTTCACCTTTAACCCTTAAAATGGGGATTATCCATAATAAAATAAAAAAAATAAGGCATTTGGGACATTCAGGCAACCTAGGTCGGGATGATACAATTTTCCATCAGAATGAAGGATCATCTTTAATTCGGTTAATGTAGTCTATTTTTAGTTCTATTTTTGAGGTAGATATGAGTTATAACCATCAAAATTGGGAGATTTTGTATTGAAAAGGGGCATAGAAAGCACATTATATAACACAACTTGAGTTACCTTGGTTGGTCAAGGTCTTTTACAATGTCTGATACATTATTTTTTGAGTCATTTAAATAAACTTAAGGTTAAGATTATTTAAAACTACAGTCTTCATTTTGGATCTTTATTTCATGGATAAAATTATTAATTACATTAAATTACTATCTCATTAAAGTATTTATTTGTATTTTTGAAGTAGCCCTATTTTGATTATAATGTATTGAAGATACAATATTTATTGTATTCTATTTGTTTGACAATTAATATTATAATAGCTCTTCAAAATCTGAGAGAGTAAAATGTGATGTTTGTTTTATGGGGATATACTATAGTGGAAACATCCATGCTTGAAGTAGTAATCTTCACCATTCAGACTCTGGGTGATGTAGGTTTCGAGAACACTTTATGAGTAGTGGACCATGGATCGTAGTTTACAATGAATAATCCATGCATATTTTGTAGTGATAAAGGAACATAGGAATATTATAAGTGGATTATGTGGATTAAGTGTATAATTAATTTCATGAAGTCATGTCATGAATGAAAGGTGTGTTTTTACATTTACATGGTCAAGGGACAAGGAAAGAGATAGTGGGACTCTACTATGGAAGCTCAATTACACAGGGAGCGTACATGCACATCAATTAAAAAATAATTCTTCAATAGTTTTTCAATGAGATATTTTTTTATAGAAAACACATGGTAGTTTCTAATCATTTATCATGGAAAGTTTACTTTTCATGAGTACACTACTCAATTCTGTGACTTGGTGCGTTTGGAATAATAGCCTATCACAAATGTTAACCCAAAGTCTTATAGTCTTGAGTTATGATTGAGGACTCATATTAGGTTAATTTTGATTCCCTTGTGATTTCTGAACATTGTGGAGGTAGTTGAAAAAAAAAATTGTGTAAGGACAACATAGATTTGAAGATAGGTTTTAGTGGAGCATTAGTTTTGGGGTTTTCTAACCAGTGTATCTTATATCTAGAAAAAGAAATGCAAGGTTAGTGAATTCTTTTCAGGAACATTTCAGGGACATTCTCAGGATAGCTATAAAAATTTTAATATTACTATGGGTTTTCTATTCATAAAATACCTAACTATATGGAGGCTCCTAGGATTTTTCATAGTTTTATATTACCGATCCATCTAACGACTTTTTGAAAGACGGTAGCCCATAGATGAAAGGATAGAACCTATCACATGAATGCTTGGATTGTTTATACCTATTATTCTAATGGATGAAGGTCAAATATTAAGGCCATTTGGGATTTTCATTTGTCTATGAATAAAAATAATTATGAAAATGAAAATGTTAAAGATGAATATAAGGAAGGTCTATCTACTATTTTAGGAATGATGTTAATTTCTTCTTTTATGATACAATATTTTTTGATATAGGTGATAATAATTATTTATATGCCATCATATTTATTTTTCATTTTGCACTTTCATATGTATATTATTGTTTACATTTTGTATCATTATACACCATTTATAAAATGGACTAACCATGTTTTAATGTGTTCTACATGTTAGGGGATGATTGCGACATTTAGGTAGAATGAGACATATTGGGGCATCATCACGAAATATTCAACATAATTATTTGCATGGATTAAATTTTTAGTGAAAGGACCCATATAAATTTTCATCATTGATTGTTATAGTTCTTATCAATTGATGGGGCCACTCATTGTTTTTATGATGAGCATGACTATAGATCGGGTAGTAAGGGGCCTATTTTTATTTTGTTGGAGGTAATCTCATGTTAGTTTTCAAATAGCTTTCTTGATGTTGTTGATCCTTGTTTAGGTGGTCATCGTTATATATTGGTGTGTTTTTTAACCAATATAACAACCTTGTTCTTTATTACAAACATAATCTTGATTTAATATATAAACATTCACTTAATACAACTCTGAGCCTCTAGAGGTCTACTGTCTTGGGAAATAAGAAACTTTACATGACAACACAAGACATAAAATAAAAAATCATTTTTGAAAACATCTTTTACATGACAACAACATTCCATAATATTTATCATGGAATGTGATAACTAGAACACATACATAAGAAAATGGTAAGATGTAAAGCCTAGTAAGGGGGTAAACAAGGCATAATGTTGTGAATACAATACATGTTTGGAAATTGTCTTATCAATAGAGTATAATGTTAACAAGTAAAAAACGGAATGATATATCATGATCATCACAGCATTGAAATGTGGAAACAACATACAAAATGATATTAGAATGATAAAAGTCTCATTTCACATGTATTATCATGAGTAAACCCTTATTGCAAATGAATTAGCATGAGTAGACCCACATTGTACATTTATTAGCATTATTAAACACTCATTGTACGCAAATTAGGATGAGTAATCCCTTATTGAAAATTTATTACCAAGATTAAACCCTAAAATCACAAGAATAATCATGATTAAACCATCATTGGCCATGATTTATCGTGATATAAAACATTACCAAATTCATTAGAGCACTATCAGGACACACTCTTTATAACCATTAATTTCATTAATATGTGTGCCACATGGATCAAATTACATCGAATCATTCATCATCATAACATATTATAAGATTAAAAACTTTGGAATACATACATTTAATTACAATTAAATATGTATATGTGCATAAAGGTGAACAACCATAATTAATAAATGGCTATGGTATTCACTAAATGAAAAATTTTCAAGGAAAAATGCATTGTAATTTCGGCAGCATAACATCATCATATAGAAATTCATAATCTGGGTTGATGAAGGATAAATGGGTCTCTTGACAATTTTATATGAATTATACTATATGGGGATCATGGATCATACTATTCCAACATATTAAATTGAATTTATATGTATAATATGGGATAAATACCTAAATGGAAATAATAAGAGAGAAACCCCTTATATATTTTTTCATAGTAACAGGTGTTCATAGAAGGTAGTAATGAAAGTGAAAGTGGTATCTCGACAATAAAACATAAGTTGTGAAGTATTGTTTAGGTGATAAATAGGACCCTGAAATTTTTAATTTGAATGCAAATGGTTTTAAAACATACATAAACATGAATAAAAATTGAAATGAAATATTCCCTTTTGAAAATTCGGCATGATAACGAGTATACATAAGGGTTCAGAAGAGGGAAAAAAGGGAGTGAAAATGGATTTCATCATTTATAAATAAGATAAGAAGTATTTAGGATATATAATAACATATCCCAACTATGGAATAAAATATATTCAAATATATAACATGAAATTAAATCTTGGTAAAAGAGGATGGTGGAAGATCCTTTATTGAATTTTGGAATAGTTACAGGTTTGTTTTAAGGATAATAGGGGGATTTATGAGAGTGAAAGGATGATAAAATAATCCATAAATCTAATGTAAGGTATGGGGGTCTTGGAATATCATAACCCAAAATTTAATCATGGAACATAAGAAGAATAATGTTAAAGAGTATCTATAATAGAAAGGAGAAGAGTAAAATCCCTTACGAATTTTTGGCATAGTATCAGTTAGATAATGGTAAAAATGAGGTATGATAAATAATACATCATTAAAATAACATCAAATTGATATTAATATAATGATTATAAAAAAATAAAATTATAACCATTCAAAATATAAAAAATTACTGTCAATTAATATTAGGACCCAACCATAAAATATTACATAATCATAAATTAAATGAATAATTCAAATTGAGGATCTTTTCAGGTTTATAGTTTTAGATAATTAAGAAATAACTACTAAATTACATCTCAAGAATTACATATTTGAAAACTCTTCTATGTTTTTTTATTTTTTCATAAAATTAAAATTCTTGAAAAAATGTGTCATATCTAGTTCCATGTTTTAGACAACCTAACTTTCCTTTGACACCATCCTTGACCTTATTAATCATTTAATCCTATGAAAAGCATTTCAAAAACATGGGATGTGAATAAAAAACTCAGAAATGGATATAAAAAAATAAAGAAAACATTAGATCCTAAATAAATACATATCATAAGGTCTTTATCATGCCTCATGTAATCAAATGATTTATTGAAATATAAACAGAAATCAGATACCATAAAGGTAACTTGTGGCATACATAACATGCATACGTTGTAGCTTTCAAGGATACATAGGGAGTTTCATTTATAATACCCATCATTGTATATTCCTTTTATCTAATAGGGGTAACATTCACGTTAACCTTTATCATGTTACCCAATGCACTAGAGAGATATCTCAGGCTAACCCGCCATAGGTTTATCACAGAACCACCCTTATACGTAATAATTCCCAACAACCATAACATATTCATAGCACAGAAAACAAAAATAATGGAAATATAGCATTTCCAAATTTCAATAAAAATATATCATATAAATATATTTACATAATAAATCCATTTTCAAAACAATTCTCAATACTAAAATATCTAAATTAGTATATGGTATTTATTTTCCTTTTAAAATAATACATCTTGTTAAGGAATCCAATGATCAAATAATTCTCACGGCGGTGGAAAGGACATTGTCACCTCTTACGATAAAAAGAAACAATATTATTTGTCCTTAATTAAATAACCTTGTTGAAAAAAATTCCATTTGTATGAAATGGGAGGTCAAATGTTTTTATACACCATATAAATGAATGTAATTTATAAAACAAAATATGCCTCAACGAAAGGAGATTGAGGCGAAGTCCCTTAACTCATGTCTGACATGAATCGATCATTATCTAATCTCCAGAATAATAATACAAAGTTAATTTATACTTTTTTAAGAACCTTTTTCATATTTATTATTCAATTTTTATCAATTACTACCATGCTTTTAAAATTAGTTAATTTTTTAGTACATATAAGTCATTTTGTCGATGTACAATACATCAGTTAGAAATGATCTTGTAATAATTATAAATTGTCCATGTGGTCAAAATTCTATTATATCCATAATAATATTCCTGATTTGAATATCATATATATCATATATATCTATTATATATATGTATTAATAATAGTACATTACATTTGGAGGTAATAAATGAAATGCACTCTTCATGAAGACAGTAAGCATTATGTATTCATGAACACTACCTTCATTTATATTTCGTATTTTATTTAATGAGAACATATTGATCAATAGTTATATTATAATTATAGTATAATATCATATATAATTTTATTAACTCCATTTTTTATAAATTCCTCGTTTTTCATGGATGAGTCATATCATTTTGAGGGGGCGGTAGTCTGCACATTCTTAAATGAAATTATCGTATTTATCCACTATGGAAACCATAATGGTATTAGATAAATGAAAAATAAAGAAGCATAGAGACAATATTAATATAATATATATCACCTATAAATAAATTTTCCTCTTTATGTCCATCATAATATGTTGATGGAGAATATTGAACAATCATTATTTCGTGAGGCGGTAGTCAGTTGTCCACAGTAACAATATGATAATTACATATTATATGGATGTGTGTGTAAGTGTAGTTTCAATATTTCTCATAAAAATACCTAGTTTATTTAGGATAATTTTGTTGTTTTTAAATAAAGGACAAAAATATTATATGGGGTGGGAGAAGTAAACTAAAACAAAAGAACATAAGAGATGATGTCTCCTTTGAATCGGGTATCTCCCTTTGGTTTGAACCAAAAGGATTAATTAAATTTGCTTATACCTAAATGAAGGATTCTAGGAGGAGGAGAGATATATAGGGAGATTAATTGGGAATAGGTTGAACAGTCTAGGGGGTTTTAGAAGGTGGTGGAATGGGTTAGAAGTTAGGGATTTTTATAAGGGGTAGGAGGGGCTCTTTAGGAAACGATTAAAATTTTTATTTTATTATATAATGTTTATTGGTTTCTAAAGGTCCAAAACTCATTAACGTAAAATATACGATGACTCATGATCGAAATAAAATCATCCAATGAAAATTTAACTGGTTTTTCATATTTTATTAATCATTAAAATCTTATTTATTTAAAACAATCATTAATGAGGTCAATAAAGAATCATTATTTTTTCTTAAGTAATCTTATTTATTTGATGTCATAAAATTAAAAAAAATTACTGATGTAGGAAATCATTTATCTTTAAAATTCATATTCATAGAAGATGAGATGACTTATATAATCCTATGTATGAATCGATTTACTAAATGATATATATATTTAAGTCATTTTTGTCTTCACTTTAAATTAATTAATATAAAGTGTCGTTATCCCTCCCATGTGACTCCATCGGGTCCCAAAATCAACCCCAGGATGCACATGGTCATTAATGTATCAAAATATAGTATTATAAAACATGTTAAAGTAATTTAATTTTATTATAATCTTATTTTTTTACACGTATTTACCAGATTTACACTTTAGCAAAGGTAAATAAAATTTTTACTCTGGTAAATATTCATAATGCATAGAAATAAAAGTTACCTATTTAGAAAATCTGGAAATCCAGATTAAAAATATTGAACCCATTTTTCCAAATTCAAAACATAGAATTGGAAGAAATTAATTTAAAATTACTTATCATTGTTAAAATAAAAAGTGTATTTTTAAAAAATATTAACAATCAAAATATTGACAATTTTTTATGTATAATTTCAAAGTGAAATTACATCTAATGACAACCACTGGATTAAATATTAAAAAAATTAATATAATTACAAAATAAAACCAATTAAAAAGACAATATAACCTTATAAAAAATATTAAAATGATGTTTTGAATTAAAATACAGTATTTTTCACTATTCATTATAAATTTAATTTTATCAGAAAAATACCAAAAATTTACCAAGAGTAAATTTTGATTTCCCGATTCTAAAAAAATAATTTTGTCAAATAGAACATATAAAAGTGAGAAAAAATATATTTAATTAGTTTTCTCCATAAAAAGGTGCTAAATCATCATTTTAATGAATATTATAGTATTTAAGCTTCAAATCAAAGTCATTCATATTTTAAGACTCTAAAATTTATTAGATAAATGTATAAACATGTATATTAATATTGTAGTTTTTTCTTTCGAATCATTCCAATACAATGGATAGGTGTTAAATACCATTTAAATTAATATTATATTATTATTTATTAGTTTGACCCTACGTCGTGTGCAACATAATATTTCAAATAAACTCGTTGTTTCATATCAGATATGTTATCGGACATAGCATCTCATTTAAGTTAAAATTAATATTTAAATAAAAAATATTAACAAATATAAAAATGTCATATTCTTTATTTACATGGGATGTTATATCTAACCACCCTTTTGGGAATTGTGTCCCTGCAATTCTATTCAATTATCAAATAAGTGGGGGGTATTTATCCCTCATAGCATTTTCATATTTTCACATGGCCTCTTCGACCATAAGATTTTTCCGCAAAACCATTACCTGGTTAATTTCCATATATCACAACACATGATCTATTTGATCAATAATCCATACAATTGGTTCTTCATAAGAGATATTCTATTCCAACTGAACTACCTATGGGCTCAAAACATGAGATGGATCTGGTATACAATATCCTATCATTGAAACATGGAAAACATTGTGTACCTGAGATAAAATGGAGATAAAGCCACTTTATACGCAGTAGATCCAACTTCCTCCAGGATGTCATATGTTCCAATGAATCTCTAACTCAACTTTCCCTTCTTACCAAAATGCATCCCACATTTCCATGGATAAATTTTGAGGAAGACATGATTACCTTCCCCAAAAGAAAGATCCTTCCTCCAGTTATCTGCAAATTTTTTTTGCCTCCTATGAGTTTTTCTCATCTTCTTTTGAATAAACTAAATATTTTTTCCATATCTTCTACCAATTATGGTCCCATATGATTCCTTCCAGCTACATTATCCCAAAAAGATGGAGTTCAACAACTATTACCATAGAATGCTTCAAATAGAGCCATCTGTATACTAGAAAAAAAATTGTTATTATAAGAAAATTCAAAGAAAGAAAGATGTTGTTCCCAACATCCCTAGTGATACATCGAGAAATCACGTAACATATCTTCCATGAACATAATTGTTCGTTCTGACTACCCTTCTTATAGTTGATGAAAATCTATACTAAAACATGATTTAATACCCAAAAACTTCTGATGGACATTCCAAAATATAGAAGTAAACTGGGGATAATGACCTGATACAATGGAGAGGGAACCATAATGAAACCTGAATATATCTTTAGTATACAACTGATAAAGATGATCTAGATAAAAATTATCTCGAATAGGACCGAAATGAGCATATTTATCCAATCGATCAAAAATAAACAAAATTACAATATTATCTTGAGATGTCTTTGGTAATCCCACACAAATTCCATTGAAATAATTTCACATTTCCACTCTGGTACTAATAATGACTGAAGCATCTCTTTCGGTTAGTACTTCTCAGATTTAACCCGTTGACATGTCAAAAAATTCATAGTAAAATCAGTAATATCTCTTTTTATTCCATCCCACTTGTAATACTCTCGATGATATTTGTACATCATAGTAAAACCAGGAAGAACAAAAAACAAAGAAATATGAGATTCACATGACAACTCATTTTTCAACTGTGAATCACAAGGCACAAATAAACTCTTCCCAAACATCAAAAAAACAATCATTATCTATGTAAAAATCTGGGAACATACCCCTCTGAACCAACTCAAACTTTTTTTGCAACTCACTCTCTTCATATTGAGCTCTCTTGATTATGACTATTAGGGATGATTTTAGTGAAACATGAAAACAAAAAAGGTAATTTCATGCACCATAAACATCTATGAAAAAGGTCCTCAAATCAAAAACCAAATGATCTCATTCCAAACATATCATGGTTAATAAAGCAATACTTTTTCAACTCAAGGAATCAACCACTTTATTTCCTTTTCCCAGATGGAAGTGAATTGGGCAATCATAATCCATGATTAATTATAGCCATCTCCTCTGTCTCAGGTTCAATTCCAGGTATATTATTATATAATTAGAAAAAATTGGTCATTATATATATAACATTTTAATCCATAAAAATGATTCCTCCGTGTTTTTTGAAGAGAAAACAACAGTAGCTAATTCCATATAATGTCCAGGGTAATTTAACTCATGAGGTTTAAACTAACATGAAGCGTAAGGAATTACAATATCTTTCTCCATTAAGACACAACGAAGTCATTTGAATGAAGCATCACTATATATTTCAAACTCACTATTTCTAGAAAGCAGTGCCAAAATTAGAGCATTCACCAATCTTCTTTTTAATTCATTAAAACAATAATCATATTCTTTTTTCAAAATGAACTAAACACGTATTCACGTTAACATAGTCATTGTGATAGATAACCATGAAAAAGTTTCACCATACCTCTGGTAATAACCTCTCAAACCGAGAAAACTATGAATCTCAATTATATTTGTGGGGCTTGTCCATTCTTCAACAAATTTTGTTTTAGAAGGATCAACAGTTAGGCCAAATTTTTAAACAATGTGACCAATGAATGAAATATTATGTAACCAAAACTCACACTTGTTGAATTTCTCATATGGATTCATTTGTTTTTAAGTATGAAAGACAAGCCTTAAATTCATTTCAAGTTCATATTTACCAAAATATCATCAATAAACACAACCACCATTTATCTCCTCAGTCAACAGAGCCACCACTATCGTAAATTGTTCATTTCTAATTCTGACCATCTCATGATGCAGATTTGGAAATCCATTTCCCTAGGTGTGCCTTACCAGCATAACATCCCTATTTCCTCTTTGAAAAAAAAATCTAAACATAGAAATATCTTAGGTGAGGAAAAATGGTAATCTGTAAATGATATATGATTTCAATCATAAATTAAACTATTAATAATAAATGGATATTAATTATACAATATCCAAACTCTTATAGTTGTCTAAACTGATATCAAATACCTAATATAAGGACCCATCTTTAAAAAATTACATAATATTCACATAAATGAATAATTCACATTGAGGATTTTTTATGGTTTAGAGAATTATGGAATTAGGATATTACTATTACATTATATCTCAAGAATTACAAAGTAGAAAAATCTAGTCAGTTTCCATCTTTCCATAATATAAAAACTCTTGAAAAAAGAGTCACGCTTGGTTCCATGTTTAAACAGCATGACTTTCCCATGATCCCATCTTGGACACTATTAATCACTATTTCATGTGAAAATCATTTTGAAAACATGGGATGATCATAAAAATCTTTGTAAGGGTTATAAAACAAAGAAAGAAAACATTATATCATAAATAAATACGAAAAAAGATCTATTTAACAAACATTATAATATAATAATATTTATGAAATATAAATTGAAATCATAAATCATAAAGCTAACTTATGGAACACATAGCATACTTACGTTGTAGCTTTCACATCTACCTAGGGTGTTACATTTGAAATACCAATCCCAATATATTTGTAAAATCTCATAGGATAAAAAATCATGTTTACCTCCATCACAATACCCTTTGCATTTAAAAGCTATCTAGAGCTCTCCCAACCTGGGTTTATCACCGAACCACCAGTATACGTAACAATTCCCAAGAACCATAACATATTCACAACAAATAAAACAAAAATAAAAGAATGACAACATTTCCACAT
The DNA here is from genome assembly GCA_963277665.1 of Viscum album. Classification (NCBI taxonomy): domain Eukaryota; kingdom Viridiplantae; phylum Streptophyta; class Magnoliopsida; order Santalales; family Viscaceae; genus Viscum; species Viscum album. The sequence continues at coordinate 481,464,614 of OY728126.1, forward strand.
TCCCATCACAATATATCATTTAAATATTTTGACATAACAAATCCATTATCCAAAAAATTCTAAATACCGAAATACGTAAAAGAGTATATGGTATATATTTTCCTTTTAAAAACATTACAGCTTGTTATGGAATCCAAAGATCAAATAATCCTCACAGCGGTGGAATGGTCATTGTCACATCTTACGATAAAAAGAAACATTATTTTTTTGTTTAGTAAGACAATTCAATGAAAACGATTTCATTTTAATTAAATGTGATGTCAAATGTTTTTATACACCTTATAAATTAAATTCCTGTATAAAACAAAATATGCCTCAATGAATGGTTATCGAGACAAAGCCCCTTACCTCGTGTCTGACTTGACTCGATCATTCATTAATCTACTAAATAATAATGTAGTTATAATTTATACTGATTTATGTACAATTTTCATGTTTATTATTCCAATTAGATCAATTATTACCTTTTTATAACAATTAGTAAATTATTTGAGTTCAAATCAGACATTTGGTCGATGTTCATAACTTGAGTTATAAATGAACATGATATAGTTATAAATTGCCCATGTGGTCGAAATTCCATTTTATCCAGAATGATATTCATGATTAAGATATTATATTTATCATAAATATCTAGTATATATATGTATTTATAATATTATATAACAATTGGCGGTAAGAAATGAAATGCACCGCTCATGGAGACGGTAAGTTGTATGTACGCATGAACGCTACGTTCATTTATATTTCATATTTAAAAGAATGAAAACATAATGATAAATAGGTATATTATAATTCCAGTATAATATCATATATAATATCATTAACTACATCCATAATATGTTCCATGTATGTCATGAATGAGTCATATCACTTTGAGGGGGCGGTAGTTGTCACTTCCTCAAATAAAATTATCGTATTTACCCACTATGGAAACCATAATGTTTTTCTATAAATGAAAAATACAGAATAATATATAAATATATATATATATATATAAAATATCGCATATAAATATAGTTCCATCTTAATGGCCACCATAATAAGTGGTAGGAGAATATTGAATAATCATCGTTTCACGAGGCAGTAGTTTACCGTCTACAGAAATAGAATGATATTTTACCATTACATGGAAGAGTGTGTAAGTGTAGATTGAATATTTCTCATAAAAAATCTAGTATATTTAGGATTATTTTTTTGTTATAATATAAAGGAATAAAAATGGTTTATGGGATCAGAGGAGTAAAACAAAACAAAATTACTTAATAGAATACATTACCTTTAAAGCAGGTATCCACTTTTGGTTTGAACGAAAAGGATTAATTTAATTGCCTTCTACATAAGTTAAGGCTTCCTTGAGGTGTAGAGGAATGTAGGGAGATTAATTTGGAAGAGTTTTCAAGATACAGGGGGCTTTAGATGTGTGTGGAATAGGTTAGTAGTGAGTTCTTTTTATAAGGGGGAGGAGGGGCTCTTTAGGAATGTTTAAAAATGTTATTTTATTATAGAATGATTTGCATTATATAAATGTAAAAATCGCAATAAAGTATATGTTATGATAAATTATGTTTGAAATAAAATCATCCAATAAAAATTGTATAGGTTTTTGATATATTTTTATTCATTATAATATTATTTATCTAAATCATTCATTAATGAGTTAAATATTTCATCATTTTTCTCTCATAAATAATTTTATTTATTTGATGTTTAAAAATTAAAAAAAATATATCATAATGTATGAAATCACATAAACATTAAAATTAATATTTCTAATAGAAGGGATAAAATTTATAACCTCATGTATGAATTTATTTACAAAAAGGTATATATTTAAGTCTTTTTTGTCATTACTTTAAATTAATTAATATAAAGTGTCATTATCATGCCCATGTGGGTCCATGGGGTCTCAAAATCGACCCAAGGATTCCCAAGGTCGGAAATGTACCAACCAATAGGATTAGGACCCATGATAGGGTAATTTACTATTATTATAAAATTATTTTATTACCCATATTTACCAGATTTACCCTTTAATGATGGTTAATAATCTTTTTACTGAATTAAATATTCATAATGTCTAAAAATAAAAATTTTCTACTTAAACAAATTTGACCTCTTGATTCCAAATATGGAATCTATTTTTCCATATTCAAAAAAATGATGTTGCAGAAAATAATTTAAAACTAATTCCTGTTGTCAAAACAAAAAGCATGTTTTTAAGAAATAATAACTACCAAAAAATTGACACTTATTTTTGTCCAATTTTAAAATGAAATTACATCAATGACCACAATTGGATTAAATAGTAAAAAAATAATATATTTTCATTTTAATAATAATTATTAAGATAATATATCTTTATAAATATATTATATTATATGTATTTTTTGAATTAAAATACTGTATTTTTCACTATTTGTTAAAAATAGATTTATTAGAAAAATACCCAAAATTTACCCAATGTTAGTGTTGATGTCTCGATTATAAAGAATAATTTTATCTTGTCAAATTAAACATATAAATGTGACCAAAACATGATTTAAACCGGTTTCTCCATTAAAAGGCGTTAAATCAACTTTTTAATGAATATTATAGTATTTATTATAAAAATCAGATTCATTCATATTTTCAGCCTCTAAAATTTATTGGATAAATGTATAAAATATATATTAATATTTTAGATAATTCCGAACATTCATGCCAATACAACGGCTAGGTGTTAACAACCATTTAAAATAATATTATATTATTATTTTTCATTATAACCCAACGTTGTGTACAATGTAATATATCAAATAATCCCATTGTTATATATCAGGTATGATATCTAACATAGCATCCCTTTTAAATTAATAATAATATTTAAATTACAAATATCAATAAATATGTAAATGTCATATTCATTATTTACCTAGGATGTTACAATTAAGATGCTTGAATTTGAATGGATGAGAGGAATGTATGGATCTCTTACATGGAAGTGTGATTCAAAGGCTTGGGAGGGTCTTTAGAGAGGCCTCATGGGAGCTTGGGGAATCTTGGGAGGATAACAGAGATATTATAGTAGAGGTTGGTAGATCACAAAATGGTTTTAGTGAAGATGAATGAGAGATTGAGTGGGGTTATATAGGAAATGAGAGAGAATTCTTTATTTTTTTGGATTTTGACACTACCCATTAAAATAAAAAAATCACAAACCAACCCATCATTTTTACCATGGATTCATCTAATGGTTAGTGGTATAAAATATATTATATGTCATGGTGGGATTATATTAAAATATTATTCTTTCTTATGTGGAGGTGAGTCACAATCTCAAAGAAATCATTTTAAAATGATAAAATATGTCATATGTCTTGGAGGGTTTAGTAATGAATTTTAAAATTAATAGAAATAATCTAAAATCCTAATATTTTAAAGGTAAAACATTTTTTTACCAAATATCCCTTTTATCATATTTTATTACATCACTATTTTGTCATTATGATGTCATAAAACACATTATATAAATATTTGGTATTTTATTTTTACCCAAAAATTAGACTCTAAAAAAATTACCAAAAAGTCACCATTGTATAATTTCAATGTACTGATTACCAAAATAATATTCATTATATCTAAATAATTTTTAAAATATGGGAATTTTTACTTTTAACATAAAATCCTTCAATTATTGAATATTATCTTTTTTTGACAAAAGCCACTAACATACCTTAATAAATGTTAGAGTTGAATTCATAAAAATTAGGTGATCCTTTATATTCTATAAAAATATTAAAATAATAATATTTTTTAAACATATTTTTTATTAAAAAAATTCATTAATTCATCAAAATTAATTCATCAATTAAAAATACAATTTCTGTTTTATCGTAATAAAATATAATTATTATAAAACTAAATACTTATTCATTTGTAGTGTTAAAAAATAATGATTAAATATAATCATCACATATAATTAAAAATTGTGTTCTTATAAAATATTTAAAATAAAAATATTAATCGAACCTCAGTTTAATATAATAATTTATAAATTTCTAAAAATTGCCATTTTACACATAAAATCAATTTATCTAATTGAATATATTTTAAAGAAATAATATAATCATAAAATAATTGATGGGATAACAATTTTATTTATAAACAGGATTACAAAATAAGTAATGTATACCTTGTTACATAACCCCTTATAACACCCACATAAGTCCTAAGGGTATGGTTTGCGGTGGTGACAGACTCCTGGGGTGGATAAGATATCCTTGCATGCGTGGTAATATCTATTAACATCCCCTTCTCCCATAGACAATTCTGTTCATGATTAACATGTTAAAGCTCATCATTGTCTTGTTAAAAATTAAATCCCAATAATTCCTCTTCCTTCCCCATCTCCGAAAAATGTGTTTTGTATGGCCCAAGTCTACTGGATGGGGTCGTATCCCCCATTAAATATGTCAAAATGATTTGATAAAACCTTATATGTGTACTAGTTATGTGATCATTGTTCAATGGAAATTAACATCATAATGATACATAATATTCATTTAAATACAATTGGATAATATAAAAATAATGTTCATTTTTTCTATATTTATTAGACTTTAAATTAAAAAAGAGTGTGGGAATTTTATTCATAAATGTTTATGTAATTACAACTATTTTCCTTTCTGATGATTTCTTTGGTCTTCTTCCATAGAGAGATGTCGATTTTTATTAACATACTCGATGGTAAAAATACCATATCTATTTCTCTTATTTAATGTCATGTAAAGATTTCATGGAATTTATCCTCTATCTTGAGGAATACCCTTCTAATGAATTTATTCATCTAGGCATGTTACCTTGGTATTCTACCATCATCTTTATAAAGAAAGTATAATGTAGCCTCATAAATTGTAGTTACTATTGAAACCCTTAAGAACAAGTATCACTTACCATGGATTGATGATATGTTTTTCCAGCTTAGTGGGGCATATTGGATTTCAAATATTATACTATGGTAAGGGTGCAACTAGTTGACTATCCAATAATAGGATATAACATTGACAACATTTAGTAGATGGTATGGGGATATGAAGTTTCTGGTTCTTCCATTCAGTATCACTACTGTTCATGTTGAGTTTATAGGTTTAGTGAATTATATTTTTTTATTCAAAGTAGAATATTTTGTTATTATGTTCATGTGTGATATTTTTATGTACACACGGTCAATGGATGAGTAAAATGACCACTTTAATATCATTCATCTAACATTAATGAAGTATTATCTATATGTTAAACATTCATAATGAGGATTTTGAATTTAGTAATTAAAATTTCATGGGGATTTGATATTTGATAGGGTGACTCAATATATCTTAGAGAGGTACAAGTAGTTATGTCTTCAGAGCATCTCATATATGTGTTTTAGATCCTATGATTCTTTTTCTTATATGGTTACAAGAAAAAGTTTTCTTTGTATTAATATGACATCTCATTTTAAATGATTGCATTAAAAGAGGAGGGTTTAATTATTAATTGGAACAAAATTATTCATATATATTTTGGGAATATAATGATGAGGTCGAATTTGTCCCCAATTTCCATTCATCCAGAATAGGTTCAGGTTATGATGTTATCTCTCATGCTTCTAGTATGGGTTTCGGAAGTGTAATCCTAAAGAGTGAATTGGTGGTGGCCTCTGGATCATTCCGATTAAATATTAAATAGAATAAAAAACAAACCATGATTTTTAGTTGGAAGTAGTTATGAATTCACAAAAAATGTTGTGATAGTACCTATTTGAGGTGTTTTTTACACTGTATTCTAATCCTAAGATCCTGAAATATATTTCTACTTTAACGGGGTTATATATATTACAAGTAAATTGATATTATATATGTTGAGTTTTTTTATTTTCATATTTTATAAATTACTAATAATTGAAATGTGGATTATGAGGCATTCATAATAATACTACTAACACATGTCATGAAGGAATCAGAAGAGGAGTAGTCTACAATGAGTACATTTTGTGGGATCAGATTTGGAATGTTAGAGGTTTTTGGAAATGGTTTCATTGATTTTATGAAATATGATTCATCATTTTTAGATAGATTTTTTCTTGAGAAGGTCATGGACACTAAGTGACAATGTTTTAGTGAAATACTTTTTTTATTTGGAAACATTGAGTGAGAGTTCACAGTACTATAGTGTCACATTGTTCTTATAGAGTAGGTTGGATGATTTGTTTTCCTTGAACAAAACAATATTTTATAGTGGACATAATTCATGTTGGTCCCTACACCTGGGGTATTAAAATATGTAACACAAAATGAGGCATTGGTATTAGAGTCCAGGGATGGGGTAGTCGATTCGGGAGTTTGTATCTTGGTGCATTACTTTTCATAGAATAAAGGCGGTAAACCATATACCTATGGGATGGTTGTTTCCATTACCTATTATATTATTCATGTGGGTTGATATTTACATGTATTTCATCATGCATTTTTTCATGGACACCTAGTGGGAAATATTTAATTTGCTTGATCCTTGATCAAATCATAGTATAGAAGAATTTCCACCCAATCAAGGTGATGAAGAATGTGGAACAACTTTTAGAATTTCATTTTTGAGAGATTGTTAGAATTCATGGGGTTACATGTGTGGTTGTATCGAATAGTGTCTCAGGGTTTACTTATAGGGTATAGAGTGTCTTATATGATGTGATTAGTTCCCAGCTTAAATTTACCATGACATATCATCCATATATGCATAAAAAGATAGATATGAATATCTATGTACTCTTGTATATGATTCAGACTTGTGTTCTTGATTTTGAAGGATCATGGGAATTTTTTTTCCTTACTCATGTTATCCCATATTCATAGTTATTAGGATTTGATCAGGATGGATCCCATTTAGGATTTTAAGGATTCCACATAGTTCTCCCTTCTGAGGGGAATAGTGGTAACCATAGTCCTTGGTTGGGATAAGTCTTGTTTAAGAGATCATGGAGAAGATAAAGTTCATCTTGGGGAGTTTGATCCTGATTTAGAGTTTATATAAATATTATGTAGTCCATTATCATAAACTAATGGAGATTCAAGTTGGTGATTATGTTATTTAGAGAGTTTCACCACACATGGTACATTGTTGGTCGGGAATGTATGGTAAGATTGAATCGAGACTTGTGTGTCCATTTTTTATCTTTGGAGGAGTAGGGAAAAAGTATTATCGATTAGACATTCCATCTAGATGGACATTTATACATGAAATGTTTTAGGTTTCATAACCATAAATTATTTTATAAGATCCTTCCCATGTGATTGGTTGGGAGGACTTGTATCTTGAGACTATGATAGCACAATATGTTGGTGATGGAATTTTTGATGAGGTGGAAGTGGCCATCAATTAAAATTAGTACATGAATTCAGTGGAATTATATGTGTAAAACTCCATTTATTATGGGCAGGATACAACACCTAGATACATTTATTAGTTACACACTTATTTATTCTTTGTTTATCATCATTAGTTTTGTGAGTTTGTGAGATTCTCATGGATGGTGATAAATGTTTATGAAAAACAATGTAGTGTTATTTGATGCATGTTTAAATAAATTAATGGAGTCTAAGAATAAATTATTTAAATAATTTTTTGAATTATTCCCTTCATTAATGAATCTTTGGAGAAGGTTTTTTCCATTAAGAGGTCGTTTCTATAGTCTTCATGGAGTTTACTATCCATGTAAGTGGTTTACATGGCATTTATTCATTTCCATGAAGACATTCTGAAATAGGGAGTGAAGGGTTTTCATGCCATTCAAGGGGTTCACATCTTGAATATGCAAAAATAATGTATTAAAAAAAGGTGTTGTATTTTTTTATTATTCAATCATTCATGGTTTACATATTATTTAAAGGGATTACAATACATGTAAATGTCACTATTTTTTGACATCAGGGTGGTGCATAGAAAATTTTCATTTCATTCTACATGTTACCTAACCTCTATCGACCATGAGCAGGCCATATGATATATTGGGTGATTTCCACCATTTAAGAGCATTTTATTAAGATCATACATCATAGTTGTTGTGGTGACACACTATAGGAATGAAACTATTATGGTTATTCTTTCCATTATTATTAGATATTTAATTTACTATAGTTAGGTTTTAGATTTGATAATAAATGGTTTATTTAATCGTTCCCATTCAATTTCATGGTATACCTTCTCTTTTGAAGGTTGTTCTCATGGTTTCTAACTATTTTTGTCAACGTAATATATGTCAATAACATTTTGAGTTAGGTGTTTCTATATAAAGAAATTATTTAATAAATTTCATGTCACTAATCATAAATTCAAATGGCGTTTTCATTTATTTGAAGTGATATGATGTTATAATAATTTTCATGTAAAATAATTTTTTTTTAACTATGGGTTTTCATAGAAAATAAATTTTAATTATTTTGAAATGATTTTTCCAACATAATAAAAGATTGGATTGGATTTGTAAATATTTTATAATATTTAGATAATGGTTTTGAAATTTATTTGGAGAATTGGAACATAAGGAACCTTTTCTGTGTTGGGAAAGAGAAGAAGTTAGCCTTACTGTGTGTGGGCCAACTTTGATGCCTCCTTTATAGATATTGTTGGACTGCATTAGGAATCGATAACGGTAAGTATGAACATCATGTATTTTTAGGATCATGAGTGTATAAAAATAAGTATTCTATAGGCTAGGGACCAATATGATGTTCATTTACATTTATGGATATTTATCAAATGATTGTTTTAATCATGGATTTTTTGTCACATGATTTTATATATGTTTTTATCACATAACTTCACATTATATGTTAATTTAGGGATAAATAATTACATTCTTACCTCTTTAATCATGTATAGTAATTATTGTTTATATCACATACACTTTTTATATCATTGGTTTTGATAATATGAATTTATATAAAGATAAATAATGGGAAATTGATTCAGAAATGAATTGTATTTATGCTAATGATATGAAAAAATTGTGTGGTTTAAATATCAGAACATATGTATTCGTTATTTTATAAATTATATATATATATTTATATTATATTGTTGTAATTTCTTATTAAACCCTACATTTTTCTTAGGAAGATTGTAGATATTTTTGGGAAGAATAACAAAATTGGGAAGGGAATATTGTATCATGCCCGCTTCACATCTAATCTTTGCCTTCATTGTGGGGTGGCTTAGAAGAGAGTGATGGGGACATAGAGACTTATTAGTCATTTAATGATAATAATTTACAGTTTAAATTGTTTTAATTTTACATAATGAACACATTTTTATATTTTTTGTCATCTAGTACTCTTGTATTACATACTGATTTGATTATATTTGAGGCATGTTCTGCTTTACTACATCACCTCACTATATGATGTATGGCATGGGTGTATGGTTTGGGTCACAAAATATTATCTGTTACCAGAGGCTAATTGATGCACATAGGGGATATCATTCACTAGTACGTTATAATCATTTTCAAATCCAATCAATTCCTCAATTTTTTTAACAACCAATAATATAAATTCAAAATATTCAATATATGAAAACAATTATCCTTATGGAATGGGATAAGATGGAACTGTATATTATATTAGTTTATTCCAAATGATTATAGTAATCATAAATAAATAAAAATTAAATTAATGTAAATGTGTATGATCATATACAAGGATAGATATCTCCAAATAATGACATCACACTACAAACAGTACCTATATTAAAACTCACCTTACCAAATCTGCCTAAAAATTTCACACAACCACATCCTAACACATCCTTGATAAAAAATAAAACAAATGGAACCATCCACAAACCCCTACATTCCAAATATCCATTTTCACAAGAGTATGATGTTTCATAAATACCAAACCACCAACCATCAAATCTATTACATGATACATCGTTGAGCACACATATCCATGGATTATTTGTAATATGTCAACATGTCATCTGATTTCGGTGGTAAAAAACTAATGCCCAGATTTTTTATCATTTCAATTAATAAAATAGATTTATAAATAATTTTTTCATCTCATGTTTATTTTCAGGATGGTTTATAACACATCACACTATCAACAGAAATCCCATCTTATACAACAACAATATCGAAACATCACATGATCAAAAAAACAAATCTAGGAGAAATTAAAAATACATTTAGGAAATAGAAAAAAAAAATTATTCCCCCTCCCCCCAATACATTCCTCCATTACACCATGTCTCTACATTATATGATACAATTGAATGTTTTATCCATGAGAAACAATATCACAATGACACTGGACCTCTACTGGACATTCCACGAACATTATGTCATCCAAAGTGTCTAAATCTCCCCAATCAGAAATGTGAGAGTCATATTAGTGATACGAAAAAAATTTGTACTTATTTTACAATACCTGGATCAAATCTTTTCATATTTGAAATTCCAATTAATATTTTACCTTTCCAATAGTCCCAAAAACCTCAATGCTAATAAAACTTGGGAGAAAGCTTACCTTCCCTGCAAAAATACACTAACCAAGTTGATGGGAATCCATTATGAAAACATTGTCTCTAAAATTTTATAACAATGGAATATCCCTATGAATAAAATTTGACCAATTAGGGTCCTATTATTCCGTCATCTTATCTGAAACCAACTCAATCTTCTTAGTTTCTAAATGCACCACATCATCTCAATGAGTTCATAATTGCCCAATCTTATCCAAGATAATAATGAATGACATCCTAATCTATAGAATGCCTTTAATGGATCCATTTTAATGTATGAGTTATTGATGTTATATAATAACTATAAAAAAGGAATATCTTTTTCCCATGTTTCTCTAAAGTCCAAGACTTGATCCTGAAATATATTTATCACTATCTAGATTGTTTGCTCTATCTTATTTTTTTATATGAAGAAATATAGATCTAATATTAATATGGAATCCATTTTTACATTAATATAGCCACTAAAATGATGATTTAGAATGGGGATTCTGATCATATTTTATGGTCCTTGGCACCCAATGATGACTAACCACATTATGCATATAACGCATCGCTAAAACATCTATGATGCATTATTCATGTATCACAAAAAGTTGTGGCATCATTATCAATTGGTCCACTATAAAAAAATATATTTCACAAACATATTTAAACAAGGGTAACATAATGAAACCATCCACCTATATGTTTTCACATGATGTCTCATGAAAAAAATTGGGAAATAACAATTCACAAGGAATGGTGTACCCATTATTCACCTACTAATTAATGATATACTTTGGCACAAACTCAGCCACATTCTATTTCATCCATGCCTAACAAATATATATCCTAAATCCCTAATATACCTTTTTCTTACTAGTATATATCAATAAAGGTGAGATTTAGAAATCACAATGATCTCCTTAACACATTTCCCATGGAACAAATACATTACCTTAAATAAAGAGTCATATCTAACCATTATTTGATCATCTTTTAAGATTATAACAATGGACAACACAGTCATAAAAAACCTACACCTTATCACCTCCCAAAAGAAACTCGTCAACCATAAGAATAAATGAAAAATATATTGTAATATAATATGAAAGAAAATTTTTGATTCCCTCTCTATTTTCAAGATTCATCACTGAAAGCTCATCAAACCCTTTAAAATATTTGTAAACCTCCCAAAAAACATCCCCTCTAGAATTATAACTCTATACAATGGAAATGTTAGTACCCTTCCCCAAGGTATAATATATATAAAAATTTTAATCCTACATAATATCTATCCAATTTCAATATAACATATTCATTTACAACTATGAAATGAAATATTTCATTCAATACAAGTCGATGAATTATAGTAGTCAATCCCTGATGAGATAATACCACTACAACATAAGTGAATACATAACATTCATTAGATATAGGGCATGATTGAAATAGTTGTTCTCATTGGTACATAACATACTAGACTCATAAAATATTTGTTCCCTCTTCGAAACCAACAACAATCCAAATCCCAGATATGATGTGTAACAAAAAACCAAACACATCACATCCTCCATAGTAAATTACTGCACCGTAGCGCAATCTATTTAATTATTCTAGAGAAATGTAACTTGGCAATGATGTATCGATAAAATATTCTAGTAATTATTTTCTAGGATATTAGTGGGTATGAAAATCTAGTGAAATAATAAATGGTCTTCCTTTAATAACTTACCACACTGAGAAACTTTTACCCTCTTTTATGTTATTGTGTGAATAAAATTTACAAAAACCTAGAAATTTTATTACTATAATTCCTCATATAGTTATAAAACAACATTTCCATTGAAAAATATTCTCTAATTTATATGATATTCATAGATTGCATTCTATATATCTTTTGGCATCTAAGGACCTGAAAATTGATTTCAAACACTTGGAGTGATACCCCTCCAAGTTCACGTATATCACAATATAATTTTTTTAATATGATATTTAACTACTCATAGAGATCATGGAAAAATAATTTCATGGTCCCCTATACATAAATTAATGATTTAAAACCCATAAGATAAATCAAATGATAATTTAGTGAATGAACAGTTCAGTAATGGAATACTCAACTATGATATTAATTATAGTGGCCCCTGCCTAATGATATGATGTAATGGGTAGAGAATAAAATTAAAATATGTGAATTTTACAAATAAATAGTATTGGATGTTAATTTCTACAAATGAAATTATTTCTAATGCTTATGTGTATAACATAAATTTATGTATTAAGATTGGGATTTATTTTCATAATAAATTAACAGTTATTTATAATATCAAATGATTATATATCATGTATTATTTTAGGATAAATATTTATGATATGATTTAGGATTAATGAAACTAACTAATTAGGTTGGACTTTTTCAAGATATTGGGATATTTTGAAACTCTTATGCTTATCTTATGATCAAATATGACGATTTAGTTGTATAATATTTATTTATCTTTACCAAACATCAACTCTCTGTATATATTAAAATTATAATTCCTAGATTGTGAAATATGGTTTCATGTATGGTAACTCAAATAAGGACTTAATTTTAGAAGAACATTGAAGATGATTATGAAGATAATGTATACAATATGTTAATTGAATACCAATTAACTAAAGTCACAAAACCATTATGGCTATATAGTGTTTATTTTTATGATATTTTTTAATTATTAATCTAATTTTTTAATGATTATGTATTTAATTCTTATGTCACATAAATTATGTTAATATATCATATAGTTTTATGCTTGGAGGACATTGTCAATAAGTCACACCCTGTTTTTTTCTTTTCATCTCGTGGTTTTGATCTAGTTAATTAAAAATATTACTCCTTTTATTGGGTGTTGGTGCGATTAATTTTGAGTTTTGAACTACCATATATATATATAATCACCTTCATTGGGGTTCTCTATTTCTTATTTTAGTGTTTTTGGAGAAAGGGTGGTTTCTTTATGATTTGGGAAAACTGTGAACCCATTTCTATATTTAAAATCATATTTAGTTTCTTTTATAACTCAATCATTTTTTATATTTTTTTACACATTACACTTCCCAATTGTCCTACCTTGACATATTAAAACTAACATATCCTTTTTGACCCAATAAAAACTCATAAGCATAGTGAATTGGGGTTACTTATTTAGGAATTGTGCCAGCCCATGTGCCCATTTCATGTTTAAAGAATATAATTTTTTTATTTTATATCTAATTAAATTTTAATATTTTTTTGTTATTCCACCCCACACATGATTCCATTAACCCTATACTCACCCCCATATTTTACTTGAATTTTTTGGAACTTATATGGGTTGCGGATTCAGGAGAACGTCTCAATGTATCTCAAATCATCCAGAATCGTGAAAGTAAATTATTTCATCTATAAATCATTCCATTAATACTATTTTCCCCACAAATCATCTTTAATTGGTTCTTAGAGACCATATATGACTCTTCGAGATGTTTAAATCCATTCTCTTTTCTATAGGGGTGATGATTTAATTTAAGATGAATAGTTTTCTATGTGAAAAGGTGATATTTATTCTCCTTTCTCCTCCCTCTTCTTCCTCCATTCATTATTTCTTGGATTTATAATATCCAATATTCATGATAGACCTAGGGTTATACTATACTTGGATTTTGGATGGGTTTTTTGTTTTTTTGGGTCTGGTCTTCATAGGTTTAGGGTTTTTAATCCCTCAGATGGTGATAATGGGTGTGTGTTTCTATTACCCCAAGTATTTTAGGTAGGATATCCCTGGAACATTCCATTATCCTTTATGAGTCTTAATTTTCTTATTGTTTTCATCTAATATATATTTTTTTTTATTTTTTACCATTTGGATAATTTTCATGGTTTACAAAATGGTTGTTTAATCTATATCTTGGGAAAGGTAGTGTTGTTTTGTTATAAAAGTTCACAACAAGTGTTTGTTTAAATGTTCTAATATCTTTCCAAACTATTTTGTGTGGTTTAGAACCCTGTTTGTGGTATTTTGAATATGTTACAGTATATTTTCTAAAATATGGCTTGAAATTGGTGTTTTATTCTTTTTGAAGATCTTAAAATAATTTGTTTTGTTTAAAATGGCATGTCATGTGTTCGGTAAATTGCCTGGTTGGAATTTATGTTTTAGGTTTGATTTAAAAGTTATTTTATGGGATTTATAAATTAATTGGAAGAATGATAAATGTTATTTTGGGTCTTCATATGACTTTACAATTTTTATTTGATTTTACAAAAAAAATGGGTTTTGGTTTACAACATGTTTTGGCTGGAGTTTTCGGAAAATGGCCCATTTCAAATCCTTATAAAAATGGTTGGGTTTTGAATATTTAACCTGATGGTTTTAAGTGATTTATGAAGGGTTTTTTATTCTATAAATGTATTTATAAAAATATTTAATAAAAGTAAAATTCATACATTGGTCAAATGTATGTTTTGAGAAAGGCATAAAGGCCCATTTGGAATTTGTTTTTTTGTTAAAATGTTTTCCATGTGTATTTTGTGTTCTGTATTTTAGGGAAATTTTATAGTCCATGAAAATGGTTAATTAATTGCTTTTAGTGCTTAAAAACCTTGTTTGGAAGTTTATTGATGGTTTTGTGGCCTTAAAAGAGCATTTATGAACGGATTTTATGTGCAAAGCCTCATTAAACTCCATGAAATTGTTTTACGAATCTTTTTAGTGGTTTCTTGACTTAGGAATGAAATGTGAAGCATGTATGCGGGATGATTGTGTGTCTATGGTTTGGTAATATAATTTTAATGTGGAATGTGTATTTTATTATAAGTTTAACTTGATTGAGCACTAAATGAAATCATGGGTATCTATGTGGGCAGACGTGTACTAGTATGCTAGGGATTCTGTGGGGTTAGGCCCTTGTTTCACGTATCAATTTTGATGAAGAAAACACAAACTAAACTATGAGGATGATTTTTTTGGAGGACCTATAAGTTACGGGTATCCTCCCAACTAGTGGATCATGCACATGATAATTAAAATTTATTATGGTTACTTTCACCGATATACGAGGTACCTAGGGCTCACAACTAACTAGTGCCTAGGGGTGTTCTCGTGATTTGTGCTCATTGGCTATTTTGTACTCACCGTTGGCATACGGTGTGTTTTTTTTGGAAAATTTAGTAGTCTGTGCGATTTAGTTTTATGTTTAAATTCTTTAAATAAGACCTCTTGAAAACTATTTTCATTTTGATGTTGCATCTCTTTTAAAATTGTTACAAGCATTCTTGATTATAAAATTAACATGTTTCTGTATAGTAATTTTTTTATATATCACGGAACCTAATTTTGAAAACATAACTTTAAAACATGTAATTCAAACATTAAATATATGTTTCTTTTATTTTAAAGTATGTGAATTAGGAATTTAATATCAGGCTAGCCTTATGAGTTTTAATAGTCACCCCTATAATCTTCATCTGTTTTTTTCCTTATGGAGGTATCAACATGAGTTTGACCACCTTGGGTGATATGTGATCATTATGTTGGAGAATGACCAAAACGGTCACATGGAGTTATTTGGTTATCAAGTTAGTTCAGTTGAGTTGTTGGTTGAGTTGAAATTTCAGTTTCTTGTACAAATAATGTTCAATTTAGTTTTTATATAAATGTATTCTAGGCTGTCCATTTCGTTCCATTGTTTGCTGGATTTTTATACATGGGAGAAATAATTCCCTTGTTTACATTATTTATGCCCTTTGTTCTAGTATTATTCTAGGGAGTATTGGGAACTCTTATCGAGACATGTCGCGGACTGGCCCTTGTGACATGTTTAGGGTCGACTTGGGATGGTTTGTGAAAAAATGGTATCAGAGGAGGTTAGCTCTTATCATACCTTTCTTTTTAGAACACCCTTGTTATTTGGGAGTATGTCAAGGTAGATGTAGTGGAATTGTTTGGACTTGAGGGGTACGTGCAGGAAGATTTTCACGAACTCTTGCCCGTTCTAATCCTTAATATTCCACAAGATTTTCGGTTTTATTAATTTCCATTGTTCTTGTTGATTATTTGTTATTGGGATATGACAAGGGGAGTCTGACATATGGCCTCCATGAGCTTGTAGGGCCTATCATTCCATGTGGAGCTAGGTAATCATCCGAATAAATATCTATGTGTTGGTGTTGTGTTTGACATATGTCCACCAACAATATGTTCAAGTCACCCACCAACAGTTGTTCCCTTTTTTGGGTTTCATGGGCCTTTCTTGAATTTTGAATTTTTGTTTTGAAAATACTCGTATAAGAATTTTAAAAATGGTTTTTAAAGGAAGGATTGAACTTTTATAAGTGTAAAAAGGGTCTTCCAAAATTAAATATAAGAATGGTTTTGATAGGTTGTGTTTTTGGAAAATTTAGAGGAAGTGGAAATGATTTAATGGGATTAGATTACCCATAATCTAGCCTTGTGGTTTGTTTGAATAAAATGTTTTTAATGTGTGAGTCATTTTGTTGTGATTATGACTCTTTTTAAAATGAGATTTGTTGGGATGTTGAAACGTTTTTTAATCTGATGAATTAGATTTGGAAATTTGTTTTGGTCAGTTGGTGTTTTACTAGAAATGGTATTGGTTTCAATGACCATAATATCTTGAAAAGATACCTTATGGAATTTAAGAAAATGGGATGGGTTTTTTTGGGTATCTTGGTTATTTTAAATGTTGTTAAAAATGAAAATTGGTAGGTTATTATGAAGATGGTTCTTGATGAAGTGTGGTATTTTTTTGAAATATGAAAAGGGTTTTTTGACATGGTGGTTTGTGTTCCTTCTAATGTTTCATGTTTTTTGGAATGATGTTGTTTTTTTTACTTTGGTGTTTTCATGGGTGCTGAGATGAATGGATTTAATCATATTTGGAAGGATGGAATATATGGTATGGTATTTGGGTTACAAGGGTGGCATGGAAATGTGCATGTGGGTGAGACTTGATGAAACACCATTGGTGAATGTTGAAAACCACCATGTTAGTTTGTTTTTCAAAAGTGTTTCGAGATATATAATTGTGGCATTTATTATAAACCAATGGTTATATGGAATTTTTTCTATGTCGTAGAAATTTTTTTATTCAGTATGCTTTCTTGTGATCTCGATGTTGTAATCTTGTTGTATCTTGAGAAGAGATATTGTTGGTGGATAGGTTTTGGATTAATGGTCATTAGGTTTTTAAAGATGTGTCTAATGTTGTGTTGCAGCCCTGAATAGTTCCCCACTGGAAATCTTTCCTATTGATCAACCTAAAGATTCATTTAAAATGTTAAATCCAACTCTTAGAATGATACATCAGCCAATATTTTGAAATAGAGAGCTATTTTGGCTCGATTTAATGTGTATTCCCATTATGTTGTTTCTCTCAGTTGTTGTAGTTTCTCTCGGGGTTGTTTAGTGGGTGTTTTTTTGGGCCTTGTTCATTCTTCTCCTTGTTCAGAGTGAGAGAAAATAGTGTTGTGTACCTCCATGTTTTTGTTTGGATAAAAATGTGTTGTTGAGGAAGAGTGCTCCATGGTGTCTTTGGATCAATTGTTTCTTCCTGGGATTGTTATATGGAAATGTGTGGAATGAAGAGATGGAGTACATGTTGGGGATTATCAATGCCTGACTACAAGTCAAGAGATGCTTCATTCCTCAGAGCTCCAGCTATAGGACTCAGAGTGAATCTTGCACGTAGTTAGGAGTCCTAGGATTGTCGGTAGTATTGATAAGATCAGACCTCAACCATTTTAGTGAGGTAGTTACATTATTTCTTTTGTGGATTCAATTGCCCAATGATTGGGTCCCCTTCCCTCCCCTCCATAATTGGTGGGGGTTTGGATCTGTGCCGAGAGTGTTGTCCTAGTTCTTTCTGCCTCCATTCGAGATTGGGTGGATGAAATATTCATGTTGTGTTCCTCTCAACATGGGTTAGTAGGTTTTTACAAGAAATGTTTTGTGGGCTTGTGTGATTGAGGCTCGATTCTAGCTCATTTTGAATTCTTTTTTGTTTGTTTCAAGTTGGGTTCTAATGGTGGGGAGACCCACCACAGGTCTTGTTGATTTTTCCTCCTAAAAACTTATCTAGTGCTTGTTGTTTCTTATTAGAATGGATTCTATCCCATAATCCATTGTAATATTTGGTTTTCGTGAGTTCTATTTGGTTTGGGGGATTGTTGGGTTCATTCATAGAAGGCCTAACAACCAGGTTATTGGTTTGGTTATGGAGGTAGTGACACGATATTTCAGTTGATTCCCAATAAGCGGGTTAGAGTTAGTGTTTTTGTTGAGTAAAGAGGATTAAGTTCCATTAATGGTTGATTGTGTTTCATTGGATTGGTAGGTTGTACCATATAGATAATTAATAATTAAGTATTGATCAATTATCTGGAATGTGCTATGTCTTTTCGGGGGTGGAAATCTTTAATTATGGGTAGAACTGTCACACCTATTTTTTTTCTTTTTATGTCATGGTTTTGATCTGGTTCATTAAAAACCTTGATCCTTTTATTGGATATTGGGTGAGATTAATTTTGATTTTTGTACTACTATATATGTCTAATCACCCTAATTTTTTTTATCTATTTCTTTTTAGAAGTTTTTTGAGAAAGGTTGGTTACTTCATGATTTGGGGTAACTTATTTAGGTATTGGGCCAGCCAATGGGATCATTTCTAGTTTAAAAAAATTATTTGTTTCATTATATATAATTTAATTTTTAATTTTTTTTGTGATTTAACCTCCCCCTCAAATAAAATGCCCCTATCATCACCCCCATTATCTATTTTATCTCTATGGAGTTCATCTATGTCTCAGATTAGGGAAAACTTTTTAATGTATCTCAAATTGTCCATAATCATGAAGGTAAATTCATTCATTAATAAATAATTCCATTTATACTATTTTCCCCAGATATCATCTTTACCTTGTTCTATCAGACCATAAGAGACCCTCCATGAAGTTTTAGCCTTTCCAATTTCTCTATGGGTGCGGATCTAATGAAAGAAGTTGTGTTTTCGAATTGAAAATGTGAGATTCCTTCTCCTTTCTCATCCCTCTTCTTCCACCTTTCATTATTTCCCGGTTCTATAATATCTAATAGTCATAATCGACCTAGGGTTTTTCTATAATATGTTTTTATGGGTTTTTGTGTTCTTTTGGGTCTGTTCTTCATAGGTTTAGGGTTTGTAAACCCTCGGATGGTGATATTGGTGGTGTGTTTCCATTACGCTAAGGATTCGAGGTAGGATATCCCTTGAAATGCATTTACCTTTTTATGATTCATCATTTTCAAATTTTTTTAATCTGATATATATGTATATTATTATTTTCTAGCATTTGGATAATTTTGTTGGTGTGAAAAATGGTATTTTAATCCTTGTTTTGTAAAAGGTAGTGTTGTCTTTTCATTAAAGTGCACTCCAAGTGTTTCTTTAAATTTTACACTATCTTTCCAAACTATTTTGTGAGGTTTACAACCTTTTTGTGGTATTTTTAAAATGTTACAATCTATTTTATTTTTTATGGCATGAAATTGGTGTTTTATTCCTTTTCAAGTTATTAAAATAATGTGTTTTGTTTAAAGGGGCATGTCATGTGTTCAGTAAATTTCCTGGTCGGCTTTTATGTGTTATGTTTGATTTAAATTTTTTTTATTTATAAATGAATTAAAAGATTGATAAATGGTATATTGGTTTCTCTTATGACTTTCCAATTTTTATTTGTTTTTACAAACAAATGGGGTTTGGTTTATGACATGTTTTGTATGGTGTTGTCGGAAAATAGCCAGTTTCACATCCTTATAAAAATGGTTTTGTTTTGAATATGTAACCTGAATATTTTAATAGATTTTGGAATGTGTTTTTCTTTGGTAAAATTTTTGTATAAACCTCCTTAATAAATGTAAAAATCCATAAATTGGTCAAATGTTTGTTTTGAGAAAGGCTTAAATGCCGATTTGGTATTTGTTTTTTTGTAAAAATGGTTTCCATGTCCATTTCTAGTTCAATATTTTAGGGAAATTTTATGGTCCATGAAAATGATTTATTAATTGGGTTTTAGGGCTGGAAATATGGATTTTTATGTTATTGATGGGTTTTTTCCTTAAAAGATAAATTTTTAATGGATTTTATGTGCAAGGCCTCGTTATACTCCTTGAAATTGTTTTACGAATATTTTTAGTTGTTTATTGATTTGTGAAAGAAATGTGAAGCATGTTTGCGGTATATTTGTGTGTTTATGTTTTTGTAATGGAATTTTGATGTGGAAAGTATATTTGATAATATGTTTGTTTATCTTGAATTAGCACTAAAGGGAAACCTGGGTATCTGGGTGGGTGTATGTGTACTAGTATGCCAGTTATTTCCAGGGGTTTAGACCCTATTTCACGTAGCAAGTTAGACGATGAAAACACTAACTAAACAATGATGATGATGTTATTGGGGGACCACTATCTTATGGGTATGATACCTACTAGTGTCTTCTGTGCAAAAGAATATATATTTATTATGGTTAATTTCACCGAGATACGAGTTACATGGTGATCACAACTAACTAGTTCTTAGGGGTGTTACTGTGAATTTTTCTAATTGGCTATTTTGTAGTCATCGTCAGCACACATTATGTTTGTTTGGTAAATTCAGAAGTGTGTGTGATTTATGTAAATGTGTAAATTTGTTAAAGAATCCCTCGTGAAAACTATTTTCATTTTGAAGTTTAACCTCATTGAAAATTTTTACAAGCATTCTTGTTTATAAAACAAGAATGTTTTTGTATGGTAATTTTTTTTAAATAGAATTGGAAGTCAATTGGAAAACCTAAAATTATATCTTGTATTTAAAACATAAAATTGATATTTCTTTTATTTTAAAATTTGTTCATTGGGAATACAATATCAGGCTAACCTACTGAGTGTTAATACTCATGCCTACAGTCTTCTTCTATTTTTATCCCTTGTGCAGGTTTCATCTTGAGTTTGATCACCATGGGTGGTGTGTGATTATTATGTTGGAGAGTGACCAGAATGGTCACATGGAGTTAGTTGGTTATCGGGTTTGGCCAGTTGAGTTGTTGGATTAGTTGTAATTTCATTTTCTTGTACAAATAATCTTCTTTTCAGTTTTTATATAAATGTATTCCAAGTAGTCTATTTCTTTATGTTGTTTGATTGATTGTTTATATATGGGAATCATCATTCCCTTGTGTACTCTATTGGTTCCCATGGTGTATTTCGCCATCCCGTGAGGATCGAGAATGCCTCTCGGGACTTGTTGCGTGTTGTCCTTTGTGATAGGTTCCGGGTCGACGCAGGCTGGTTCGTGACGCAATACAACTATGGGATTCAAAATAATTTAACATACTTATCAAAATAAAATTAAAAAAAAGCATAATATTGAAAATAATTGTATAAATATAAAATAAAATTCTTATAACATTATTTGAGACTATCTACCTTTTGTTTATGGGACTCCAAACTATAAATAAATTTGAAAAAAAATAAATAATCCATTAGAGAAATTCCAATGTTAATGATGATTTATATCAAGAATAGAGAATAAAATTTATGAAAGTAATATATTCGAATAATAAAACACTGATTATTGCTATAAAATATTCAATAAAATACATTGATGAAATTTGGTTATTATTCTATTAAATATTTATATAATTGTGAAGAATCTCATGTGGATATTTTTTAATTAATTTGATCTTATAATCAATATTATTGATGAATTATATCATTGTAAACATAATAGAAAAAAATAAAATAATTACATATATAATAAGGATGATAAAATTATTTATGAATAAATATATTTAATAGATGTTTTTTATCTATGATATGAATAAAAATAAATAAATAATAATTAGTTGGTTTTAATGAATTTCATTATGTCTTATATAATAAAAATACAGTAAATATATTTGTTGTCTCCATGAACATAAAATGATGAAAGTTAATTTAAAAATGAAAGATATTAATTTAATGATTTCATTTTTGTATAAAATAAAAAATTACAAAAAATATTCAAAAATTTCCAATTATAGATATTCCTCAAATAAACCTAAATAGAAACCTAAAAATGTACATTGGATAAGGGTTGAAACAAAATTTGAAAATATAATAATAGAAAGATGATGATTTAATTTCAATATAGAATAATTATGGATTGAAATGGATATCATATCTTAATGAATTTAAATATAAGTGGAAACAATTGAATTATTCATTAATTTAATGTCATACATGGAGAATAATGGGAATTCCTTAAGAGGCATGTTAGCGAAATGTGATATAACAAATAATGGAAATATATTATATTTAAAACTGAAATAATTTCATGGATATATTCTTATAAAAAAGGAATTATACATATGATGAATGATCATATAATGAAAAAGAGTTCAAAAAATGGGGTTATCAAATTATAGGATTCTTATATTGATGAAATCAAGAATTTAAATCAGAATTTTAAAAAGATTGATTTTATCATAAATATAAATTCAACATTAATGACATAGATTAGTGATAATTTTCTAAATAAAAAATGTTAAAGAATATATGGGATTATAAGTATTAATTGGTATTGCTTACAATTTTTCCTACCATATGTTTGATTATTCAATTATGGAAGGAATATTGAGATAACCATATTAGAGAGGATTCTCATGGTTTAATAATATATTACATGGAAAATGTAGTTTATCATAACCTATGGATAAAACATTGGTTAAAGAGTCATAAACACGCTACCCTGGTGTTGTCACTATAGTTTATATTTAATGTGGGGGAGTTTCTAGAACAATGGATACTATAAATATGACATCAATATTCAGCATTAACTTTCCATTTAGAACACTGGAGGCCCATAAGATGTTTAGGATTATATTAATGTCATCAATGGTATATTTGATATTATGGAAAACATGGAGGATAGATTTGAATTAAACGCTTCCTTCAAACATTATGAACCATCCTAAATATGGATGGTTTTTATGAACAAGTAAAGAAAATATACCATTCTAACATGGGATACATTAAAGGATGTATTTTTGGAATAATTGTTTATATACATACTAACGACTGATCACACAAATGATTTTATATATAATTAATAGATAATTATATAAACATCTTCTTAAGACACTCACATCCTAGTGCTTCTTCACAGTAATCATATCTTGTATTGGCATAAAGTATAAATGGATCAGAAATTTATATATTCTCTTTTATGGAATGATTAGGTGTTAGTTCATGAGTTTAAAATAGACGTCATATTTAGAGTAGTTCTTCAATTTCTTAATGGCTGGTAAGGATCAAGTGATGAATAATGCTATATGTGATATATCATAATTTTATATAAAGGATAGTGGGATCATTCGTGCCACTATGGGAGCCACATTTAGTTGTTATAGAATAATATAGAGAAGTAATCGTTTCATATAAATAATAAGAGATAGCTATGTGGATGTTCCCTATATCTGTTTGTGGTAGGTATATTTTTAGGTTCTAGAATGAAGAAGAGTGGAAAGATCAAAGTGATGTTTCTAAAACAACCAATATAATTGAAATTATGTTCAATGGTCTTATATCCAAATTGATATTGGTTGAGATCATTATAGATGATTGTTTGAAGGATACTCTATTAAGATTGTGGATAAATTGAAAATTTTCTAAATTATATGTTTCTAATTGACAAAAATATAATGACAAAATTATAAATTATAACAAGGGGTGGAATATAAGGAGTCTAATTTAATTTTTAGGAAATAACATGGAACTCCATTTATTATGAGGATTTAAAAAAGACCCACTACTCATGGATTTTCATTGGATGAATCATGAAAACATAATAGAATTGTATGAAACATATTTTATCAAACGGTGTACTCAATATTCCAATCTTGTGATGATTAATGAACCCCAGAAATATGCTATAGAATTTTGAAAAAATGTAATGAAGATTTCATAGATCAAAATAGAAACATATGGAGTTATATGCTTTTGAACCTTGATACATTACCCCTAAAAACCAAACTAATTTTGGATATTTAGAAATAATCCCATAGATCAACCCACACCATTCATCTATAAATTATGAATATGTATATAGATATAAATTTAATATATCTAGATGGCATGTATGAATGGATATATTGTTGTATAAATATATAAATTAGTGGATTTACAGCTTGATATGGCTGAATGAATGTAATATCCTGGTATATTGAGACCTTTACTTATTCAAATATGTTAATGGGATGACATCATAATTTATTTCATCATAAGAGTCCAAAACTGTCTAAACAACATTAATATATTTAGAATTTAATCAATCACCACAATATGTTAGTACAATTTATTTTCTTCAAATAATATTTCACACATGACATACTCACTATGATATGAATCTATTAATTCATATGGATTCATGGAGTAGCACTATCCATTATATATGATAGTCATGTGATAATTACCTAATAGATTTATAGAAGTCAATATAATTAATTTGGGGAAGAATTGTGTTTCTACCAAACATATCATAATTAGACTCATGGAGAGTATTATAGGACAGTTCATGCTCTAGAGGATATGTTGAGATCATGATTGGTTATTTCCAAGTATCTGTGGATGATCCCCTTCTTCATGTGGAGTAATGATATTACAAAAACTACTATTCAAGAATTATAGTGAAAAACTATTTGTCTCTTTTTGTGATGAGATGATGGAATATAACATTTTAAGATGAAGTAGGAGAAAGGATGTTGACTGGTCCTGACCTTGTCAAATGAATGAAAAGATAGGTTCAAACAATTAATTTGTATATAAATCAATTAAATTGATAATATAAGCGTATATATATAATCACCAACATTAAATTGGGTATTAATTTGGTAATAAGGTATTTTTTTATGGTTTTGGTCGAAGCCTCATTTATTATTAAATCAAAGAAAATACCTCCTTAACTGGGTAGAGGGAGACCCATTACATAGCCCCAAGGCCTAGTGGGGATTTAGCCCATTACATGACCCGTAGGCCCAATTTTTTAACCCAAAGCCCATTATGTGAATAGTAATTCTACAGTACCTACGCTGCTATAGTCCTGCATAGTACCCTCCACTCCTATAGTACTCTATCGCCGCTACAGTGACATGTTGCCGCTACAGTGCCCGTCGCTGCTACAGTGTCGTCGCTGCTACAGTGCTGCTCTAGTACCTGTGCTCAATGGGTTTTGAACCCCCATTTTCATGTAGATTTATGGGGTGCTTACCACTAAGCCAAATACATTGTTCCCATTGAGATCCTTGACTATATCTGAGCTATAACTTATCAATCGTCACCACTATATGACATAACCCAAGTATGTGATATGTTCCATGTATCACTTTTTTGAATTTACAATCATACCCTTCATAGGTGGTGAACATAGTATCCATTTAAGGGGAACATAATCTCTCAAATGGGAAATGACCAGTGGAAATTAAATATCGAAGAGGTAAGGTATTTTAAAAAAATAACACCTATATAATCATAGAAAAATAGTGAATTTAAATTCCAGAGTAGGCCGTGTATGAGTTATATAATGTGTGGTGATGAATGTTAACAATATTATTTTCAATCATGTAATGAAATTTTTAGGATGAAATAATATTCATTAGGATAGAATGAAACAAAATGAGTTCGTCAACATTGAATAAATACAATTTTATTTATTTATTTCACAATAAACACCAAAATCAAACAAAAATGTGCCATTGTATGGTTTCAGTATAATTTTCAGGTATAAAATGCAGTAATAATACAATTAATATATATATATATATTATGTTCATATTAAACATCTACTAAAATAATGAATTCAATAGACTATTGAAATAGATTTTCTAAAATCTACCTTTTTAAACATTATACATTTTGATATAAATAATGTACTAAAATTAGTTTAATTACTAATAGATGAAAAATATGAATTATATTAAATAATATATAATTTTATTTCCTATAAATAAGACCCTATATATATTTGATAAATATAATTCAAAATAAAATATATAAATTTTATCTTTTGAATTTGAAAATGTAATATTTGCTTATGGATTTATAATATCAGTATTATCTGGAAGCGATTTCTTACTAATTTGTTTTCAAAATATTGAAAAATATATATTATTATAATAACAAGATATCATTAGTTCATAGGAATGTATATGAAATTTAGGAATCCATTAACTAGTACTAATTTCATAATAAATAATAGAATATATTTTTCTATTTTTTGACATAAATTAAAATATCAAATTTGATTATTTTTTTTGTTACATTTTTTGAAAAATTGTAAATTATAATATATTTTTTATTTTTTATTTTATTTTTATATTATATATATATATATATAATTAAAAAATTTTTGAAATATAAATGGATTTCAAATTTGGTATCATTGTCCCCAAATATTATAATAAACATTATTTTTATGTAATCATTATGTTACCTATATTAAATGTGCTCATCATGGAAAATAATACAATGTCAAACATTATTAATATTAGTATTAATGGGAATAATATTTTTAATAATTATTTAAAAATGATTTTTTAGGTCTCCAAATAACTTATATAATCTACACACTATTATTTTTGAAATTTTTATCCACATTCTTAGAGGGAGATGTACCATTATTGAAAATATTGGTGTATTTACTAAAATGACACTAAATTTAAATTAAAAATGTGGAATACTCCCATCAATTCCCCACACAACAAAAATACATTGATTTTCACCAAAATATACACAATAATCCCTTATAAACAGTAATCCTACTTTATTTTCTTTTGGTATTCTCTAATGACATCACCTCAGAGATTTAGTCTGCATCCCAAATGTAATAATTGAATAAGTGAGTAATATGTTCCTAAAATCCCTTTATTTTTTTTACCTTATGTTATTTTATTCATACATTAATTTCATGTTACCGTAATAAAAATATAACATCAAAATTATTATTATAGTTAAATTTTTTAGATTTAATGAAAAATCATTGATCCCCCTCCCCATCATTATTATGAAAACAATGTGAGTCATTTGATGTGTTTTTACAGCCTCTAAGGTTTTAAATGATTCAATTTCCATAACTTAAGAAAAATTTAGTCATAATATATATTTTATGAGTACATAATATATAGACAATGAATATATTTATATATATCAATATTATGGGTTATTATTAAATTAATTAGAATTCTTTGTGATGTAAATTATCAATATTAGTAAATATCCATAAACAAGTATTTCACCATTTTTTCTTCACAAAATACACCTATAAAACCGAATTTGTGGGATAAAAACATTATATGTCAATATAAAATATAAATAAAAAAATGGAATTTAAATAGTTTTCCTTTAGTGAAAATGGATTATTGAAACCACTTTTACAAACCTCGTTTAAATATATAATGATTATTTTCACCTAGTGTTGGAAATATATTACCGAAATATAATATATGATGGCCATTTTTATCATGTAATTGTATATATGTAATTGTGTTGGAGTAAAATTATGAAATAGTAAATTTATATGGTTATCTTTATGTGAGATGAGGTTAAATCACATCTTTTGAAATCAAGTTTCTATGTAAGGGACTTGATAACTAATACATGATTATTTGTGTTATTCTATTTATTATTTGATCATTTTTTCCCTCAAAATTTCATTTTAAATGATTTTATCATCTAATTATTGGGGGACATATTTTTAAAAAAATACATTTTCATGAATGATTTTATTATGAATTTTATTATTGAAAAATTAGAGTTTTGGAAAGGAAAGTCGAAACTACAAATTTTACAGTGATGAATAAAAAATTTATTTATAAAATTTCAATTCCTAAACTTTTTTCCTTTCTAAAAAATGATATATCACCAATATAGTTATGATTCATATTACATTATATACTATCATTAATTTTGTGTTGATTTTTTGTTGTCCTATTTTTCAATTTAAATTTATTTAATATATGATGAAATTTTTACCATTATAATATAAATTTTATCATTGTGTGTGATTATTTAAAAATTATTTACTTCTATATAGATATTTTATTCAAAAATGTTTATTTCTAATGTTTCTCAGTATTTTAACTGATTTAAGAATTTATTATGAATCCCATAATTGCGGATCAATGATGGCTTGGTATATATATCAGCATCCAATGCATTAGTTGAACAAATATATCTCATAAGATAATGTATTTGTTATTATAATGATATTCTTGGGGACTAATTGTGTTTCACTATAAATAATGCTTCACATACTAAAAAATATTTCATATTTTAATGATCATATTAATTTAATTATTATTTACTCATTATTTGGATCATAAAAGTAATTTTCCATATGTAATTTCATTTCACATAGTAAATATAATTCTTTAGATTATGGATTTATTGTCTCATATATAAAGGTATATAGAAAATGATTCAAATTCATGATATTCATAATATGTTTCCATGTTCATTGTTTGTTGATTTAATTTCAGATAATTTATAAAATGAATCTCACTTTTTTATTGTTTTAACTCATGATGTTCTGTTTATTATTGTATTATTAGGATTTTACATATTCATATGAACTCATCTGTGAATAAATTTTTGAACACACTAAATTAAGAATTTTAGATCACTCATTTCAAAAAAAAATTATTATCCATATTATGATGATGATTGAAACTAATAAAATTTCTAGAAGATTTTCTAACCTTATTCTTTTGAGGAGATGTGATCTCATTTATTCTAATAGAAAATGATCATGTCACTTGTATCAAGTGAAATTATACTAGTTGTTTCGTGATATATAACACTTAACAATAATGAAATAAAATGTTAACAACTTGAGAGTTTTTTTATGGTTCATAAATATTGATCAAAATTCAATCTACCACTAGTTTAGTGTTTACGATGATCATATTATAAAATTAATATTTTTATGTAACCGAGAGTAATATAAAATAATTGTGATTTACCATGAAGGGAATAATTACACCATATTCATTATGTTACTCAAAAATAAGAACATTGTCTCTTTCATGGTCCTATTCAAGGTTGTATTTATATATAACATTCAATATTATTTCTAGTCATAGGAGGATGATAAAGATTATTTTAGTCATTTTCTAGATATACTTTTCTAGTAGTTATTTTCTGATAAGATCTCACAGTGTATCGTTTTGATTTTAGAGGAATAATTTTTGGGGCATGTCATCTTTTGGAATAGTGTATTGGTGGATCCTAAAAACATATTTGGTCTTTAATGGGATCAAACCAATTAAATTTTAAATTTCAGGTGAATCAATATAATAATTTTGTTCTATCGGTTGTTTGGGGGGGACATTTCAATGATTGCATCACTTTTTACTGACTTGAAATTAAAGAGGTGTCCATTTTCATGGACTATAGAATAATATAATTTTTTTAAAGAGATGAAGATATGGATGAACAATGGTTCATTGTTGAAACCACTAAATGATAGTATCGAGTAAATTGTATCTTGTTTTGCCTCTAGAGGTTGTACTAGTTGTGTATTGAATCATAGGTAGGCCTTAATTAATTATGGGTAAAGGTAGATAAGACCCTATGAAAATAACGACACAACCCGTTAATTATAATTTCCTATAGTATTATTATCCTTTATGATTTTTATGTATTATAATTTTGGAGAATTTATTGTTGTCAATTTAGATCCGAAGTGTATTGATTAAATCATTACCTAGATAGACCTCAATGTGAGACCACACAATTGTTTTGAATTCTCCCTAGTGTATGTGTATAGACCAAGAACACAGTAACCCAAATCCTTTTTTTCATTATTATATTGGCATAAGATACAATGAATCACATCTGAAAGTTCCAAATAGTTTATTAAACTTGGTAAACTAGATGCTAACATGATTCTCATATTACATTTTAAAACACAAAAGACAACAGATTTTTTTTAGAATGACATTTCTCCCTCTAGAATATCATTTCACATAAATCATAGTACCACTTAAAGATTCTTATGGGAAGGATGGTAGAAAATGGTGGTCTGAAATTATCGATAAAGGTTATGTTCATAGAAAGTTATCATGAATCAATAAATACTAATCAATATGGAAAGCTAAATAACTAAACAATTAATGAATTTAAATAAATTCCTTCATAGTAAATATGCAATGGAAAATTACTAAAAACAAATTCAATTTAATAATTACCTAGACTATAATTTCATGATAAGGAAAAATAAATATGTAAAATGTAATTATTTAAAAGAACATTATAATTATTTAATAAATTGATAACTAAATTCATCTTGAGGTAATATCATAGTGAAAATATCATAGATAAAAGGTGATGATATGATAATAAAAGAACTCTTAAATATTGAATGTTGCAAATAAGGAACAATATACCTATACCGTTAAGATATATCCTCATTTGATTTTATATATGTTGTGTAGTAATACCCCAAAAACCTATTTAATTATGTCTATCCAAAGATTTTTTCTCATGTGACTTATTGAATCATCATGTTTATTTTCTATTACTAAGCCCCACCAATGTCTTCATGTCTATAGCATTATTTATATATTGAAAAATCAATTTAATTCATGGAAAGTGTACCTTAAAATAAAATATATGTATTTATTAACAAATATATAATTATCAATATTTCTATAGATAATTAAATTAAATTAAATATAGAGAATAATATTTATAAGTTATATATTGCTTAAGTGATAACATATCAATGATAAGTAATTTGTATATTTAGGGGGAATTTAATGTCCCAATTAATGAGATTTAGTCAAGGGAATGTTAATGGTAACCAAAATGAATCATGGGTAATAATTTCAATAATTTATTTGGTAAAATATATCATAAAAATCCATATGAAAAATAATTATGATTCAATTAAAAAAATCTCTAATATAGTATAGTAAATCAAAGGGTTCTTATCATTGAAAAATATAAATAAAATGAGTGATTTGTTAAATCATTCTAGATAGAAATATCCATTTTCATTTTGACAAACATCTTATAACAATAAAATTACTAAATTTTTTTTGAAAATAGTTATCTAAAAAATGACACATTAATGTTATATATAATGTTTTAGATTTTTTACTATTCATAATAGATGGAAATTTCATTTGTTCCATACATGTTATGATAAAGATTCTTTTCAAATTTTCCATAAATGTGAAAAATTAATTGTTCAAAAAATTGTTCCATAAAATAAAAATTGAATTAAAATATGGGTTAATATTTCAATAATATATAATTTTAACATTTTTAACAATAATTTTTAATTTTTTTAAAAAATTACTATTTTGGAATGAAAATTGTTTCTGACCAACGAGATAAATGATGATAGACATTCATAAAAACAATTTATCAATTATACTATGTTGAGTAGAAAGGTAAATGGTACTATCACATGAATAAATTCTGAATTTTAATTATAAAATAGAAATAATGTTATTTATCCTATGAAAAAATAATTTATTTTAATATAAATTCAATCATAAACCATCTCAATTAAAATGATATTTTAAAATAAACCCTTAAAATATTATAAAAATAAATTGCGAATAAATGGATTGATAATATTTATCAAATGAAAATCCACTTATAATAAGTGTATGTATAGAATAATATACTCAAAATTCAACACAAACAAAATCATAGAATATCAATGAAAATTATGAAACAATAGAACCCAAAGAAATGAAATTTAGTTATGAAATTATTTACTATTTGGAAATTTCATATCCAATAAAATTGGATGATATAATTTTAATGGAACCATAAAATAAAACTAGGAATGAATTATTTTAGATATTACAAGTAAGATTGGATAATATACACTATATAATAGAAATTAGGTGCATAACATTTCAATATGCCTCTATGAATGTAAATTGAGATAAAGTCCCATACATCACTCTTACCTTTGGATGAACGTGATTTTACCAAAATTATATGGGATTGAAAATGATATAAAATTATAAAAAAAAAATTAATATTCATAATTTTACATATAATCAATTTAAAAAATCTTATCACCTGTTCAATAATTATATTACATTTCTATTATTTGTTCAAGTGTTAATACAATTATTTTATCATGCGTATTTTTTATGAAATATATAGATCTTTTGAATACTAAATAGATAATTAATCTCTAGAATAAATATCATGAAATAATTATCTTAATTATATACCAAATATATGTTTGCAACCAATCATGAAATGGTATTGTGAGATGTTGTATTTTATGATCATGGAGACGGTTGGCCAAATATATGTATGAGTAATGTCACGACCCGCCGTCGGGGTCCGTGCCGTGACTACCCCAAGCCCGCCTTCCATAGGCCAGGGGCTGGGGATAAGCACCAAGGCGTAAATCCCGGTATACAGGGAAGGCATTGCCTTTGTAAAGTAAACAAACACCACAGAGTAAGAAAGTGGAAAGTAAACACTAAGCAAAAGCAGAGTACAACTGAAAGTGCGGAAAAGTAAATGGGCCAGTATACAAACCCAAACTGAAAGTAAAGTACAACTCGAAAGGGAAAAAAGCAACTGTAAAGTAAAAGCCGCTACACCGAGCTGTCCACTGGAAATCCCACCTAAATGGTGGGTACAGATTGCTCCACTGCTCCACGGGTCCCGCCGTCCGCTTCGAGCACGTCCCGCCCAGTGGTCCACCTCCAGGTACCGTCCTGCTCTGCAAGCCTCAGCTAAGATCAACGCTGTCCATCGTCTGCAACCAACACAACGTAGTGCGGGCAAAGCCCGTGCAGGGGTGAGTATAAGCTACTCAGTAGGGACCCCGAGACCCCCGAAGGTCTCCCGAAATCCACAAAGGATAAACCACAAAGGAATAATACAATCATGAAGTAACATCCAACACTACTTAGGTATATGCCCATACATATACCTAAGTCATCAATTCCAAATACGCTCCAACCTTCGAGCCCAAGTACAACTCAGTCCACACAGGAAAGTAAACGTATTCCACACAGGAAAGAAAAACGTAATCCACACAGGATAGCACAACACAATCCACACAGGAAAGCAACAGGATTCAGCTCACACAGGTATACTTCTTCAAAGAATGATAAAGATGATCTCTGATCCATCTAAGTCGTCATACCCACGAAGGATCGATAGGTAACTAACCCCCGCAAAAGACCCACACAGGATCGGGCCCACACAGGACCTGTAGGCACTGGTTCACACAGGATCGCTGAGCGCAAAGACCCACACAGGATCGGACCCACACAGGATCGGGCCCACACAGGACCTGTAGCACTGATCCACGTAGGATCGCTGAGTGTTGTAGACTTCGTCGTCGAATCCACACAGGATATCTGTACTGTCGTCGTCGCAGTCACAGTAGCAGTAGCAGTAGCAGACGCAGCCAGCACTAGGGTTCCCGCACACAGCAAGCTCGTACGGGAGGGTCCGCTCCACGAGCCGAGAGGCTGATACATCAACTTTCACTAAGTTCAGAGTTGATGTATCCAAAAATTTCCGTATCGTCAACAGGAACTCAACGAAACAGACGGCGCGTCGATCGGACGCCCGGTCTGAGAGTTATTGGCTTTTTCGTCCCAGGGGCCCGGTTGGTTTCCATGGCAAAACCAACCCGACCGTACTCCACCTGCATCAAAACCTTAGGCGGAGTATTCCAAAAGATCTGTCTCACTAAGAGGAACACAACAAAGCTGACGGCACGTCAATCGGACGTCCGTAGCTCAAGATATGAGCATTTCCGCTCCGAAGGCCCGGTTGGTTTCGTGAACGAACCAACCCGGCCGAACTCAAAGTATTCCGAAACTTTGAGTGCGATATACCGAATCGACCGTCTCGATCCATGGATCGCATAGCCACTGACGGTTCGTCAATCGGAGGTCTGTGGCTCATGTTATGACCAAAAGACCGAAAATAATTCGAAAACGGGGGGTCCGGGTCCGGGCCGACCCGGCCCGGCCGGCGGCGGCGCGGCCTGGCGCCGCTTGTCGCCACGCGCGGGGGGGCAAAGCCCCCGCTTCATCAGTTTGGCGGCGCGGCTTTTAGCCGCGCCTTTTGCTAATCAACGGCCCCCCTTTGTGGGGGCCTGCTTTGAGGAGAAACCGGGGGGGCCGCCTGCCCCCCTCAAAGAAACCGCCCCCCCTCATAAATGGGGGGGGGGTTTAGTGCTGGCCGGGGGAATTAAATTCCCCCGGCCTTTGACCTTCCGGCCGGCCACCTGGCCGGCCGGTTTTCCTCCAAGGGGACCGGCAAACCGGTCCCGTTTCCGGCTTCCGACGCCGGCGGCCCGGCCGCCGGTCTTCTCGTCCCGCCGCGGCCCGGAACCAGCCGTGGTGTTCGTCGTCCGGCGCGGTGCGACGGCACCGCGCCCCTCCGCCGCGCCTTTGATTCCCTTCGACGCGGCGCGACGGCGTCGCGTTCTTGATGATCCTTCCATGGCGCGGCGCGACGGCGCCGCGCAATATAAGCGTGTGAATAACCGCGTGGTGCGACGGCACCACACCATCTTGTTTCATCCGCAAGATAATTCAACAAGAACAAAGGAGGGGGTTTGGCCGTGTTCATGCGGTCTGGCCCCTTCACGTTAGATGATAACACATATTTAAATATTCTCACGTTTGTCATGCTAGAACCACCAACGAGAATAATTAAATAAATAAACAACAACAACCCCTACCTCGATAGTCGCACGTTGACGTAGTCGTGGGAAGCGGTCGTCGTTTCGTTGACGTTGGTTAGAAGATGAAGAAGTCGAGAAGGAAGCAATCGGAGAAGACGAGTCAAGATGTCATCGTCGGTGTTCTTCGTGGGCGGCGGACATTCTTCGCGTTCTTCCACGAAGGAGATGAAGATGGGGGAGGATTTCTTCAGCTCCTCTCTAAAGCTCTTCCACACCTCACCCAACAACCCAAATAAAATAAGGTCCCTCCTTATTTTATTTACTAAGCCTAGCATTTCAAAAACTTAAATTTCAAAAACAAAACACTTAATTAATTATACATGAGTTGTGTAATTAATTAAGTGTTAAGTTATCAAGCTTTAAAGAGAGAGAGAGGGTAGTTAGGGAATTTGAAAAGGTGGGGCTCGGGTGCGCCCCTCCTCACCTTAATCCTCTCTTAGGTGGTTAAACCACCCAACATCCAACAAAAGAGTTTAACCACTTTAAAGATATAAAATAAATATTGTTTCACAATTTTATTTTACTCTTCATTTCATCTAGAAAATTAAACAACTCCTCCTAGGCAAACGCAACTTCGGAAAAGGCCTTCTTAAGTGAATATCGGCGCTGCGAGTTCATCGGTGTCCTCAGATTTCAATTCCGAGCACCGGATCAAAAGTTAGGAGTTCCCGCTCATTCGTTCACTAAACGTACCTGAGGCAAAATTTGGAGATTAATTCCGGGCACTCCGGGCCTCGGAATCAGGTGCCGTCAGAAACCGCGCTCTTGTAAAATTCCAAAGAAAATTAAGAAAAATTTCCCTTGAATTTTACGGGTCTTTACATTACTCCCACCTCAGGGCTTTACATCCCCGTAATGATACATCAAAAACTAGGGAAATAAATGAGGGTACTGAGCACGCATTTGAGCCTCCCACTCCCATGTGCTCTCCTGGAGGTTCCCGTGCTGCCATCTGATTCGCACAAGAGGAATCGATCACCCACGCAGGACCCGCTCCTATCGATCCTCTATCTCCACCGGGACCTCCATAAAAGTCTCCCCATCGTCAACGTCAAGCTCCCCATGGTCAATGATGTGCGTCGGGTCGTGCACGTATCTCCTCAGCTGAGGTATGTGGAAGACGTCGTGCACCCGGTGCAACTGTGGTGGCAGAGCCATGCGATAAGCCACCTCGCCAACCCTGCTGAGGACCTGGAAGGGTCTGATGAAGCGCGGAGATAACTTGCCGCCTTGGCCAAATCTCTGAATACCACGTCGAGGTGAGACCCACAAGAAGAGGTGGTCGCCATCCTCGAACTCCAGTGGCCTCCGCCTCCTATCAGCATATGACTTCTGCCGTCTCTGAGCTGTCCTCATCCGCTCCTGGATGACCTGGACCTTCTCTATCGTGGCCTCGACCATCTCCGGTCCCACAAGTGCTGACTCCCCAGGGTATGTCCAACACAAAGGAGATCTACAAGGTCGGTCGTACAATGCCTCGTACGGTGCCATCCCGATGGTGGAGTGGTAGCTGTTGTTGTACGCAAACTCCGCCAAGGGTAGGTGGTCCTCCCAGCTACGACCAAAGTCGAGGACACATGCGCGGAGCATGTCCTCGAGAGTCTGAATGGTCCTCTCCGTCTGACCATCCGTCTGAGGGTGAAAGCCTGTGCTCAGACGTAGCTGCGTCCCGAACGCCTCCTGTAACCCCTTCCAAAGCCGAGAAGTAAAACAAGCATCTCGATCGGAGACGATAGATGATGGCACACCGTGGAGCTGCACAATCTCCTGAATGTAGAGACGTCCCAAGCTCTCCACTGAGCCCTGCTCTCTAATGGGTAAGAAGTGTGCCGACTTGGTGAGTCAGTCAACAATCACCCAGATGGAGTCGTGACCTCTGGAAGTGCGTGGAAGTCCAGTCACGAAGTCCATAGATATGCCGTCCCACTTCCACTCCGGAACCTCCAAGGGTTGTACCAAGCCTGCTGGTACCTGATGCTCTGCCTTCACCTGTTGGCAGGTGAGGCATCGAGAAATGAACTCTGCTACAGCCTTCTTCATGCCCGGCCACCAGTGCTGGCGCCTGAGGTCCTGGTACATCTTCGCCACTCCAGGATGTACCGCCAAAGGAGAAGTGTGAAACTCTCTCAGCACTTCCTCTCGCAAAGCGACTGGTACCATGGTACGTCCTCTGAAAAGGATGTCGTGCTCTGCTCCAAGGGAGAAATCATCAGATGTCTGTCCCGAGGATATCTGTGCACGTCGTGTCTCACAGTCAGCGTCCCCACGCTGTGCCTCCCTGACTCGCTGTAGTAGTGGAGGAGTGACTGTGAGAGACTGAAGGAAGGTTGCTCCATCTCTATCCACGAAGGATATCTGCAAAGAGGCTAGCTGCTCTGCCGCCTCCTCAAGTAGCTGAATGCCCGTCCTCTTGCTGAGGGCATCGGCTACTACGTTCCCCTTCCCAGGAGTATAGACTAACTCAAAGTCATAGTCCTGGAAGAACTCGAGCCATCTCCACTGTCTTAGGTTCAGGTCCTTCTGTGAGAAGATATACCTGAGACTCTAATGATCGGAAAAGACTGTAAAGCGCTCGCCCATCAGATAGTGTCGCCATGTCTTCAGAGTGAAGACCACTGCTGCTAACTCCAGGTCATGAGTAGCGTAGTTCTGCTCATGCGACCTCAACTGACATGATCCATAGGCGATCACTGCCCGCTCCTGCATCAAAACACATCCGAGTCCGGTCCCTGATGCATCGTAGTAAACTACGTACCCTACTCCCTCCTCGGGCAACCTCAAGATAGGTGCGCTAGTCAATCTCTGTCTCAGCTCCTGGAAGCTCTGCTGACAACTGTCTGACCACAATAAGGGTTTCCCCTTCTTCGTCAAAGCTGTGAGTGGTGCCACAACTCTAGAGAAGTCTGGCACAAATCTCCGATAGTATCCAGCTAATCCCAAGAAACTCGGAACCTCAGTCATGCTCCTGGGTGGCTCCCATGCTAACACAGCCTCAATCTTCGCAGGATCCACTACAACTCCCGCCTCAGAGATGACGTGACCCAAGAATTGGACCTCACGTATCCAGAACTGGCACTTCGAGAGCTTACCATAAAGCTGGTGGTCTCGGAGTGTGTCTAGTACAACTCGCAAGTGATAGGCGTGCTCCTCCTCAGTCGTAGAGTAAATCAGAATGTCGTCGATGAAGACCACGACAACCCGATCGAGGTATGGCTGAAAGATCTTATTCATGAAAGCCATGAACATTGCTGGAGAATTGGTTACACCGAAAGGCATAACCAAGAACTCATAGTGGCCATACCGACATCTGAAGGCCGTCTTCTGCACATCCTCGTCTCTGACTCTGAGCTGATGATAGCATGACCTGAGGTCTATCTTCGAGAACCACCGTGCTCCCTTGAGCTGATCAAAGAGGTCATCAATCCTCGGTAGTGGATACTTGTTCCTCACTGTCACCTGGTTCAGGCAACGATAGTCAACACAAAGTCGCAAGCTCATGTCCGCCTTCTTGGCGAACAATATCGGGGAAGCCCAGGGTGAAACACTGGGTCGGATGAACCCCTTGCCCTGCAAGTCCTCCAACTGTACTCGTAGCTCTCGAAGCTCGGCGGGGGCCATCCGATATGCTGGAGTGGATATCGGGGCTGTCCTGGGGTACAAGTCAATATAAAAGTCTACCTCTCTACGAGGAGGTAGCCCTGGAACGTCGTCGGGAAAAACGTCCGCAAACTGATCCACCACTGCAGGAAAACCAGGACTCCGCACGTCAACTGCTCCAAGGATGAGGCTAGCTAACTGATGAGTGATGGGTTGTCCTCTCCTCCGCGGAAGTCCATCCTGTTCTTCTAAGGCTCCCTTCTCGCCGGTGAAGGTGAACCTTCTCCCGTCAGTGCGTACACAACGCACCTTGCGCCTAAAACAGTCAATCTGTGCATGGACCGTAGATAGCCAATCCATGCCCAAGATGACGTCGTAAGGCCTCGACGCTGCTACAAGAAGATCCCAGACGAAGCTCTCACCACCTAGAGTAAGCTCACACTGCCGGCACCAGTGTGTAATCATCGAGTCTGCTCCCATAGGAGTCTCTAGCCGTAAGGATCGAGCCAACGACTCTGTCGGAATCTCCGAGCTCCGAACAAGGGCAGCGACTATGAAAGAGTGACTCGCTCTTGTGTCTATAAGAACTCCAGCAAGGGTGGAATAGACACAGATAGTACCTCGAATCATCTCGGGTGCGCCGTGGTCGTAGGCCTCTGCTGCCTGGAGCTGTGCCTATCTTTGCCCGCCAGCTCCCTGTGGTCGGGGTGGACCTCCTAGTGGTGGTGGTGGCAGAGCCTCAAAGCGTCTTCCACCACCTGCTGCTCGACCAGCTCCTCTGCCTCGTCCGCCTCCTCCCTGCGGACCGCCACGGTCGACCCTATGCCTCTGCCTCGGTGGTCCCTAAACTGACTGCTTCTCCACGGTACGGTGGGTCGGGCAGTCACGAGCCATGTGGCCCTGCCCGCCGCACGAGTAGCACTGTCTGCATCTCGAAAGACTGGCTCCGCGCTGTGTGTCCCGCACTGCTGAGCCAGTGCCCTGAGGTCGTCTGTCCGAAGGTCTGGTCTGTCTGGACCCCTGATTCATCCGTCGACTGCCTGCTGCAGATGACTCTGCCACGTGCCGGCCTGCGGTGGGTCGCTGCGCTGGTGTAGACTCAGCAAGGAAGCTCTCGATCAGAAGGGCCTGCTCCAGTACTCCTGTCTGAGTCGGTATGCTGAGGGAGATCAGCGATGCCCTGATCTCGTGTCTCAAACCCTGCTCGAAGGTCCGGGCCCGGAAGAATGGGTCTCATACCATGTCGGTCGAGTAGCGCGAGAGATCAGTAAATCTCGCCGAGTACCGAGCGACCGTCATGCTGCCCTGCCGCAGCTGAAGAAGCTCCTGGATACGCACTGCACGAAGGGTGGCTGGGACGAACTCTGAGCGGAAGAGGCTCTCAAAGTCCGTCCAAAGTAGAGATGCCTCATCGTGCACCTGGAGCATCAAGCTCCACCATCGTCCTGCTGCTGCGTGTAGTAGGCTCGCAGCAAGGATCACCATGAGGTCTGCTGGTGTCTTCACTAGCCTAAACACACGTACCACTGCCTCCAGCCAGTCCTCTGCTGCCTGGGGATCCGTCTCCCCGCGAAACCTGGGTGGTCGCTGGCGCTGAAACTCATGCAGTGCGCTGAGGCGACGTGCATCGTCAGCAGTTGGCGCTGGAAGCATCGGGGGCTCGGCGGGTAGAGCTACCGCCGGTGCCACTGCTGACAAAGGGCCCTGCACCGAGGCCTCGTCGCTCGGTGGGCTGTCGTCACACTCGACAATCGGAACCCTAGCTGGCTGCCGTCGTGGGGCCATCCTGAAAAGGAAACAGGTGTGCCACGGTCAGAACATTATACCTGGTGAGCTGATATAAGTAATCACAAAGAAAACTTTGAAACACACATGCAATCAATGTTTTCGTGCATTAAGTCGGAAATCAGAAGTCAGGGTCCTGGTGTACGGATACGTCGGCCGCTGCACCAACACTGGACTCCCTGGACTGATAACCACACTCAATACGCTAAACATTATTGCTTCACATATAAAAGATCAGAGTTCACGGTAGAACTGAACTCCTCTGATACCAATTTGTCACGACCCGCCGTCGGGGTCTGTGCCGTGACTACCCCAAACCCTCCTTCCATAGGCCAGGGGCTGGTGACAAGCACCAAGGCGTAAATCCCGGTATACAGGGAAGGCATTGCCTTTGTAAAGTAAACAAACACCACAGAGTAAGAAAGCGGAAAGTAAACACTAAGCAAAAGCAGAGTACAACTGAAAGTGCGAAAAAGTAAATGGGCCAGTATACAAACCAAAACTGAAAGTAAAGTACAACTCGAAAGGGAAAACAGCAACTGTAAAGTAAAAGCCGCTACACCGAGCTGTCCACTGGAAATCCCACCTGAAGGGTGGGTAAAGATAGCTCCACTACTCCACGGGTCCCGCCGTCCGCTCCGAGCACGTCCCGCCCAGTGGTCCACCTCCAAGTACCGTCCTGCTCTGCAAGCCTCAGCTAAGATCAACGCTGTCAGTCGTCTGCAACCAACACAACGTAGTGCGGGCAAAGCTCGTGTAGGGATGAGTATAAGCTACTCAGTAGGGACCCCGAGACCCCCGAAGGTATCCCGAAATCCACAAAGGATAAACCACAAAGGAATAGTACAATCACGAAGTAACATCCGACACTACTTAGGTATATTCCCATACATATACCTAAGTCATCAATTCCAAATACGCTCCAACCTCCGAGCCCAAGTACAACTCAGTCCACACAGGAAAGTAAACGTATTCCACACAGGAAAGCAAAACGTAATCCACACAGGATAGCACAACACAATCCACACAGGAAAGCAACAGGATTCAGCTCACAAAGGTATACTTCTTCAAAAGACGATAAAGATGATCTCTTATCCATCTAAGTCGTCGGACCCACGAAGGATCGATAGGTAACTGACCCCCGCAAAAGACCCACACAGGATCGGGCCCACACAGGACCTATAGGCGCTGGTTCACACAGGACCGTTGAGCGCAAAGACCCACACAGGATCGGACCCACACAGGATCGGGCCCACACAGGACCTGTAGCACTGATCCATGTAGGATCGCTGAGTGCTGTAGTCGTCGTCGTCGAATCCACACAGGATCTCTGTATTGTGGTCGTCGCAGTCACAGTAGCAGTAGCAGTAGCAGACGCAGCCAGCACTAGGGTTCCCGCACACAGCAAGCTCGTACGGGAGGGTCCGCTCCACGAGCCGAGAGGCTGATACATCAACTGTCACTAAGTTCTGAGTTGATATATCCAAAAGTTCCGTATCGTCAACAGGAACTCAACGCAACAGACGGCGCGTCGATCGGACGCCCGGTCTGAGAGTTATTGGCTTTTTCGTCCCAGGGGCCCGGTTGGTTTCTATGGAAAAACCAACCCGACTGTACTCCACCTATGTCCAAACCTCGGGCGGAGTATGCCAAAAGATCTGTCTCACTAAGAGGAATGCAAAAAAGCTGACGGCACGTCAATCGGACGTCCGTAGCTCAAGATATGAGTGTTTCCGTTCCGAAGGCCCGGTTGGTTTCGTGAACGAACCAACCCGGCCGAACTCAAAGTATTCCGAAACTTTGAGTGCGATATACCGAATCGACCGTCTCGATCCAAGGATCCTGTAGCCGCTGATGGTTCGTCAATCGGAGGTCCGTGGCTCATGTTATGACCAAAAGACCGAAAACGATTCGAAAACGGGGGGTCCGGGTCCGGGCCGACCCGGCCCGACCCCCCCTGGGTCGGCCCGAACCGGGTCGACCCGAACCGGGTCCGACCTGGCCCGGCCGGCGGCGGTCCGGCGCGGCGGCGCGGCCCAGCCGGCGGCGGCGCGGCCTGGCGCCACTTGTCGCCACACGCGGGGGGCAAAGCCCCCGCTTCATCAGTTTGGCGGCGTGGCTTTTAGCCGTGCCTTTTGCCAATCAATGGCCCCCTTTGTGGGGGCCTGCTTTGAGGAGAAACCGGGGGGCCGCCTGCCCCCCTCAAAGAAACCCCCCCCCCCCCCTCATAAATGGGGGGGGGGGTTAGTGCTGGCCGGGGGAATTAAATTCCCCCGGCCTTTGACCTTCCGGCCCGCCACCTGGCCGGCCAGTTTTCTTCCAAGGGGACCGGCAAACCGGTCCCCTTTCCGGCTTCCGACGCCGGCGGCCCGGCCGCCGGTCTTCTCGTCCCACCGCGACACGGAACCGGCCGCGGTGTTCGTCGTCCGGCGCGGTGCGACGGCACCGCGCCCCTCCGCCGCGCCTTTGATTCCCTTCGACGCGGCGCGACGGCGTCGCGTTCTTGATGATCCTTCCATGGCGCGGCGCGACGACGCCGCGCAATATAAGCGTGCGAATAACCGCGTGGTGCGACGGCACCAC
The DNA here is from genome assembly GCA_963277665.1 of Viscum album. Lineage (NCBI taxonomy): Eukaryota > Viridiplantae > Streptophyta > Magnoliopsida > Santalales > Viscaceae > Viscum > Viscum album. The sequence goes on from OY728126.1 coordinate 481,507,883, forward strand.
GCCATCTTTTTTCATCCGCAAGATAATTCAACAAGAACAAAGGAGGGGGGTCGGCCGTGTTCATGCGGTCCGGCCCCTTCACGTTAGACGATAACACATATTTAAATATTCTAACGTTTGTCATGCTAGAACCACCAACGAGAATAATTAAATAAAAAAACAACAACAACCCCTACCACGATAGTCGCACGTTGACGTAGTCGTGGGAAGCGGTTGTCGTTTCGTTGACGTTGGTTAGAAGACGAAGAAGTCGAGGAGGAAGCAATCGGAGAAGACGAGTCAAGATGTCATCGTCGGTGTTCTTCGTGGGCGGCGGACGTTCTTCGCGTTCTTCCACGAAGGAGATGAAGATGGTGGAGGATTTCTTCAGCTTCTCTCCAAATCACTTCCACACCTCACCCAACAACCCAAATAAAATAAGGTCCCTCCTTATTTTATTTACTAAGCCTAACATTTCAAAAACTTAAATTTCAAAAACAAAACACTTAATTAATTATACGTGAGTTGTGTAATTAATTAAGTGTTAAGTTATCAAGCTTTAAAGAGAGAGTGAGGGGAGTTAGGGAATTTGAAAAGGTGGGGCTCGGGTGGGCCCCTCCTCACCTTAATCCTCTCTTAGGTGGTTAAACCACCCAACTTCCAACAAAAGAGTTTAACCACTTTAAAGATATAAAATAAATATTGTTTCACAATTTTATTTTACTCTTCATTTCATCTAGAAAATTAAACAACTCCTCCTGGGCAAACGCAACTTCGGAAAAGGTCTTCTTAAGAGAATATTGGCGCTGCGAGTTCATCGGTGTCCTCGGATTTCAATTCCGAGCACCGGATCAAAAGTTAGGAGTTCCCGCTCGTTCGTTCACTGAACGTACCCGAGCCAAACTTTGGAAATTAATTTCGGGCACTCTGGGCCTCGGAATCAGGGGCCGTCAGAAACCGCGCTCTTGTAAAATTCCAAAGAAAATTAAGAAAAAATTTCCCTTGAATTTTACGGGTCTTTACAAGTAAAAATTTATTTTTTCAAAGATAAATATAGAAATAAGTGAATTAATAATTTAAAATTATAGATTGACCATAATATTACAATATTTTTCTATATGTACTTGTAAAAATCATCTATGGTTTATGGTGATGAAATTATAATCACTCTGATTTGTGAATGTGGTAGACCACACATACACAAACGACGTTATCCTATTTTATTGACCAAGAAGATAAGAATGAAAATTGTATATCATCTTTTATTAGTAACAAATATTTCACAAATATCAGAAAAATTTATTTTCTATCATATATAAAAATTAAATTTATCCTTATGACTATACATATAAAGCATTACCGAATGTCGAATCACATCTCATACTGAGGCGTTAGTCCAATGTACAAACCAGCAACTTTATTATATATCCTATAAAATTGAAAGAAAAAAGGTTAATTTTTTTATAATTACTCCATATGTTTCATTATGTTATAAAAATAATATATGTAATATATATCCGTTATAATAAAAAATTGTGAGAGGTGGTAATGAAAAATGAATGATATCGGTTCCCGAGGTGGTAGTATATCTTTCACTGGAAGGATGATATTGTAAAAATTTGATGTTGGTCATTAAATTAACATTAATACATATTTTAGTATGTTTAATTTAGATTATATAATTTCATTATTTTTTATTATGTTTTTGTGTAGGTGGAATGAAAAATAAAATAAAAATGAACAGTGAATAATGTTACCACATTATTGGGTAGCATCCTAATGTTTTCTCCAAAGGCCGTTGTAGGTATGATTTGTTCCCAATTAATAGATTCTTGGAATATATGAGAGATTTTTTATGTTATTTTGGTTTCGATTATTTTGATGAATATTGGTTTTACAGAGTGAGGAAGAGAGTCTTTGTATAGGCCTTTTATATGTGAGGTTAGTGGCACATTTGTAATTTTTTAAATAAAAAAGACAAAGCCACATTTTTCACATGAAAAAATGGTCCCAAATGGAGTATTATCGAGATTTGGACATTATAAATTCCAAATATTACCAATATATTTACTAATTAATTGTTTTTAGGTCCTTTTGACCCTAATATGTTTTGTTACCAACATGGTAAATAATTATTTAGCTTAACCATGATAAATAATTTTTATTTTTTTCACTATTTATTTTGATGAAAATTTTCTTTAACATATTACATAATATAATTATATCCACTTCAAATTATTAATTCTATTTTTCATAATTCAATTCAGATAATTGTAAAATTTTAATATAAAATTAATACTACGGGTTCGTTGAAAAAAATTGTTTTTAATGAGAAAATATTCTAATACTTAAATTGATTTTATATAAATGATAAATATGAAAATTATTAAAATTAAATAAATTCGATTAATATATTTAATTCAAATATTTTTTCTATAAATCCTATTTAAAATTTAATATAACATTATAATTTATTTATATGAGAATTTAGTTATCAATTAAATTATTTAATTTTTTTCTATATACATAACCAAACAAATTTCAAAAAAATTCAAAAAACTCACCATGTGATAATTTATATATCATAAATTCATAAATTTGTATCATTTTATCAACAAAAATTCTAAGGTGTTAAAATATAATTTTAATCTATGTGTGCATTGCGTGATGAAGCCGTATTTTATAAAAAGTACAATTTTTTAGAAAACATTTAAATATCTATTAAATGATTTTTATTTTACTTATAATCAATAGTTAACCATTATATTCATGATTTAGTTATTATTATACATGAATGACAATATAATTCCTCCCTCATAATTGTATACGATAATATGGTTTATTCTAAATCGAGGTTGTGTGCTCTACAATCCATAAAAGGGAATAAATTTATTTAAATAAAAATTATTCTTAAAGTCTTGGGTGTTATATATTTCTATGGAGTTAGTATTTCCTATTATACATGATATAAAATAACCATGGTATTAAAAATACTAAGGTGTTATGTTATCTTCACCTTAAATAAAATAGGTCCACAAATTTTAAAATTGGTCTAAGTAATCTAGGGATTGAAATTCGGATATATCTTGGTTAAAAAAATTTCAATAAAACAACATATTTTTAAGAGAAAAAATATATATAAAGGTCATCTAGAATAAAAAATAACTATATTTTCATGTTGGAAAACGTATCTGGGAAATTAAAACAAGGCCTTTTATGAAAAGCATAACTAATTTTAGAGAGTCATATATGTTATTTATCACAAGAAAGTTAATGGACAATTGAAAGTTAAGTATATAAATTCCATAAATATATGATCATTTAAAAGACCCTATGATTCATTAGAAATAAATGTAACAGTTTTACATTTTTCTTTCAAGATCATTTTATGAATGATGATGAATTATTTTTTATTATCTTTGAATATACGGAAATATGTATGATTGATACATTTATAATTTATATGCTCAAAATAATTATTCATTTTTCTTTAAATAATGTAAAATTAATTCATAATCATTAAAATCAATAGCCAATAATGAATTTTTTTTTATTTACTAAAATTTAATTTTAAGGGATCTTTATATCAATAATAAAATTATAAATCATTCACTAAATATTTTGTTATTATTAAGAGAAATGGTAATAATAAGATATAAAATATGCATGAAGCTCCATATGGTGAAGAAACATAATACACTCTAAAAACCTGACCAAAGTGAATCATGAACCATTTCATAAATAGTTAAATAAATTTACCCAGGTAAAAGATTAATTTCCACTAATTCTGAAATTTTGTCAATGAATTTCAAAATAAACATGTCATTAATCCTCGAAAAGACATGAAGTCTCTCTTAATCATCACATGACAAACCTATCATTAACATAATCAAGTATTCTTTTGAAATTTTCTAAAAACGTGAGTTACCAAAAACAAATTGAAAACATTCATTATTCATTATTAATTATGCGAAAAATATAAATAGGTATATTTTATAAAACTAAAGATGTGGTAGACTATATTAATGATAATAATAAGAATATTATAAAAAATCATTCATCAATCCAAAGGATATTAGTACTATCTTATTTATATGAATGATACAAATAATATCTTTATCCATATATCATTATCCAAAAATTGGGAACATATTAATGGTTATCTTTCCCATATTCACATGTTTTCCAAGAAGTTGAACATTCCACTAAATCATCTTTTGTGGTCATCGGTTGTTTGCAACATATTCCCTAAAATCCTAAATGAATTTTGTTTTAGTAAAATCACTATACATTTCATTTTTCTTCTAACAAAAATATCATTATAATATACCCAAATAACATTATTTTTTAATCCAAATAAATGAATGTTATTCATTTTTCTTTATTTGTGGTAGTAGAATATACATGATCATTATCCCATGGCTTCTTTGGAGTTAACATTATTCTATTCTTGGGAAATTTATTTTCATAGTCTGAAATCTTCTTAACGATGAATCATTGTATATTGGAAACTATTTTCATTCTATTGTGAACACAATATTAGTGGTAAGTTTCTCTACACTTTTGGTAAAAATTCTATTCATTTTAAGTATGTACCAGGGTGTTTCATTCCATTACTAACACATGTTGGAAAATCCTTCTTCTTCTCCATCAAATTATCAATAATTTACCCTTCTAGTATCTTATAATCATGATTTAAATCAATGAAATAGATTATATATAAATATATACATTTCATGTAAGAACATGAAACTATGTCCAAACGTAGTTATAAAATTTGGAGAACTAGTTCTCTTCAAATGATTGTATTAATCACATCAATGAAACAATAATTCCTACTAATTTGATGATGTTTGTGGATATAGTTGAAATTACTTCTTCTAGAATACATTGAATAATTATTCAATAAATAATATTAGAATATTTTATTATAAATCATAATGTATATTTCCAAAAACCTTGATTTTTTGTTTAATAATTGAAAAATTAGTGGATAGATTATCTCTAAATCATATACATGGATTCATTGGAGATTGTTTTTTTAATTTTACAATATCTCATTAAATAAAAATATGATTTGTCTTAATAATATCCCATGGTAGTTTTATCATAGGTTTATATTAAGTCCAATTTTCATATAGTACTTGATGATCAGTTCATGGACATTGCACACTTTTTAGAGTTATTACCCCAATATATATCTTTTATAGAACCATTCCCACTAATATTATAAATATACTGATGTATTATTGGAAAAAATAACATAATACCTTCATTAGAAAAACATTGATAATTTTTTTCTATAATTATCATCAATTTATATCATATTTTTATGATCCCAAATCTATGTTTTCATAAATATAGTTCCTATTGTTTCTAGTAAACAACCTCTGATTCTAACTGTAGGACCCAAACCCCATTAACCTACTTCTAGTTTCTAAATTATTATATAGTAATAATATTCAAGAAATCACATAAAAAAGAAATAAATATTTAGTTGACTTTATAAATTAGACACATCCATGACTCCCATATTATATTTTAAAAATAAAAATGTAATGTCATATGTGTTTATAATAAAATTATTACCTTCTATATTATCAATTCATATCAGTCATATTTTACATCGTGTACTCTTAGTGAAAGGGATAAATATGGGTGATCTCAAATTCTCAGTAACGGTTTTGTAAAGTGGAAGATAGAATCAATCAATAGTTAATAATCATCTTAAAATAGTAAAAAATAGAAAAAACATTCGCTTTAAAAAACTCACTGTCAAAATTATAATAGACATGTAAATAACATAAAACTCATATAATTTAATGAATATCATGAATATTATAACTAGATATGGAATAATCTATAAAAAATTTTAATTGATAGAAAAAGATTCAATTTAATTAAATAACTGAGAATGAAATGAATCCATTGAAATTTTCATTTCTACAATCTCATTATTTGAAATAACAGAATTATTAAAAAACACTTAATTATTAGAAGTATTTTCTTAGGAACATGATACCTCCAACATCAAAATACATCCTATGGATAGTTTAAAATTGATTAATAACTATATCATAGAAAACAAATAAACTAATGCTGGACAACTGATTCATCTCTTGATACCTATCGTTACATCATAGGGATATCTATATCGACACCCCACCCAAGTATGGATATAAAAACAATTCCTAAAATAAAAAATAGGAAATTTTATTCATGAATATTGTGACTTATTTTCCAATATTTTTATTGATTAATGAATATAGATTCATCAATATATACCAAGATGAAAAATAAACATTCAATATAGAACAATGTATATATAAATGTTGTATGGTTTAGGTATTAACACTATCAACAATAAATTATATGGATATATAGGAGAAATATAATGCTAATTGAAAAGTTAATAATTCAATGGAAAGTTGATGACCACAAAAATGAATCAATGAAGTAAAATTCAATACATTTTTTTGATATATCATAAATTATAAAGATAAATAATAATGATGGTATCCATAAAACATATCACCTATGTATTATATGTTAAATATAAGGAAATTTTTTAATGAATAATTATACCTTTAAATATCACTAATTAAATTGATTATGAAAATATACAATTAATTTCAAAAAAATATTTAAAAATTAAGTGTAAACTAATATTTTTTAAAAAAAATTTGATACAACTAAAATTTTCAACATATAAATGTTGATTTGAAAATTCTGAAAATTCATGATGGTTGTAAATTCTGTTCATGATGTATATATTCAAAAAAAATATCCCTTTATCTTTTTTGGTAAATGATAATTGTGAATTATTTTGAAAAATATATTAAAATTTATTTAAAAATACTTTCTATACATTCATAACAGTTTAAAATTTAATTAATATGTCATGTTGAAAATGTTTATAAAAAATTTGAAAACATTGTTAGAATACAAATTTTTTCACTGAAAACTGATTTCCAATCAAATGTAGAATTGAAGTACGAATTTCATTATAAAAGATTCTTCATTATATGGGAAAATGGTTCTAAAATGGTAATATAATTTTATCAATTCTAGACTAACATTAGAAGAATAAAATTAAATATATTTATTAACAAATATATAAAATTATTTAATTGAAATTCAAGAGAAAATACTATTTTTTTAAATGAAATTGTAAAATAAATTCTTAAAAGATAATAAAATTTTAGTGAAAATAAACCAATGAATATAATATTTGTTTCAAATTTATATCAACATAATATTAATTGATATACATAAAAATATAGTCAAATTAAATGCATAGAATATCATATAATATCAAAGAAAACAAATAAGTAATATAACCCAATGAAAAGTTGTTTCATTATGAAATTATTTACACTTGGTATGTTTAATGTCAAATTCCAGTGGATAAATTTATTCAAATTGAAAGATAATATATAATGAAATATATTTATTCATGATATTACATATCATACGTGAATTGTAAACACCGTATAAAATAAATTAGGTTAATTACATTATAATACAACTCAATCAATTGAAGGTTAGATGATGTATGTTACCTCATACTTACGATTGATCGAACATGATTTAACCTCATGTATAGTTATTTAAACATGTTATTAACTTATTTTAAATTCCTATTAATATAAATAATATCATATAGAATCATTTTATAATAACTTACCACTCCATTATTAATATTCTTACATTATTATATTAGTTTTTGGTGTCTATTTCCCTGTTTTCTAATGCCTATATTGTTGATAAGGATCCATTTTTTTCATGTTATATAATTCCATCATATCTTGAATAATAATAATAAAATATTTATCGTATTTATATATTAATTATAATTTTATGAGTAATAAATAAATATCAATTTGAGGAATTAAGTATGTTATTTTCATAGAGATGGTAGTCCATATTTACATAAAAGAATATTATCTTTTTTTAATGTTCATTATGGACGATAGGTAACTAATATTTTACCTTTAATAAAAATTTATGATGTCATATTATTTCATTATATTTACTTATACATTTCATCCATGTGGTGTAGTGAGTAAAATAGAGTCAGGTTTCATCGTGAAGGTGGTCATCTATATATAAAAAATGACTCGGTCATTTTATAGTGGAAAAATGTACAAATGAAAATAGTATATTATTAATTTTTAATGATAAAAATGTTATGAATATTATAATTATTTCATTTATTTTTTATATTTCACTAAATTTACCCTATAACCTTCCATGTAATGCATTATTTATAGAGTAATCACATCACCTATGGAGGTTATGGTCCACACTACACACCATCGACAATATTTTATCATCTACAGAAAAAAAACTAAAACAATTTTTTTTAAATTAATAAAAATGAATAATTATGTTATATATAAAATATAAATAATTTATATCAATCACTCTATCCATCTTTTAATGGTGGTAATTTAAAAACAAATGACATCAGCTCTTGAGGAGGAAGTTATTGGTACACACGAATGATGACTCATTTTACAAACATATAAAATTCTGTAGGTAATGAAAATGACATGAAATACAAAATTATATTTTTGAAATTGAGTTATTTATTTAATAAAAATTTTATAATAGTTTTTGTAGTTGGAGAAGAAAATAAATGAAATACGATTATTGAAACAAATTACAACTTATTCAGGTAACCTCCTTAGGATTCCACCAAAATCTATCCTAGGATTGATTTAGTCTAAAATTAAGTACTATATGATGTAAAAAGTAAATTTGAGATGTCATTTTGGTACATAATGGATGAACCAAATGTTATTAATAGTGTGGGTAGAAGAGGATTGGGGTGGCCACTTAAAATCTAGGTTTGTGGCACAATTGAAATTTTTGAATAGAAAAAGGTCTAACCCCATTTATCACATGGCAAAATGTTTAAAAGTGGATTAATATCTACAAATTGAAATCATAATATCATAAAATTTTATATAAATATATTTTATGTATATATTCTGTTGATTTATCACTTATAATTTTAGTTAATCCACTATAAAATCTATTTTACCTTAAATATGGTAAATACTATTTAATTTTATCTCTATTCATTTTGGTAAAAAAATTATTTGATATTTTTAAAAATTATAAATTATTATTATTTAACTTATGGAATACATTTTTAAAATTATATTCATAGAAGTGTAAAAATTAAATTTTAAATTAATCTATTAGATGTGACTAGAATTTTTTTTAAATTAAAAATAAAAAAAATGTTAATATATTTCTATATAGTCAATAAATATGAAAATATTTAAAACATATCATATCTTATAATTATAAATATATATAATTATACTCATTTTTTATTATAAATAATTCAAAACATATTTAGTATTTGTAAATTATTTAAATTAAAATGTTTTTTTCTTTTAATATTTAGTATTTTGAAATATTTATAAAAAATAAATCATTTTAGATAACTCTAATAACACAACATAAGAAAATTTTGATATTATGATTTCAAAAAAGATTATTTTATCAAATAAATTTTCTAATAGTGGTAAAAGGAACTAGTAAAAATATTTGAGAACCGAATCACAGATCCCTTTAGTGTAAAATTTACTAGTTTAATGAATATAAATACTTCTCCTTTAAATTTGTCATATTTTATTTATAACAAATAGATAAATGGTATATTATTAACTTAGTTTGTAAAATTATTAATCTATAATTATCTAATATTTTATAATAGAACAGTATATTTGGGTTAATTTCGATTCAAGGATACATGTTTCATAAGAAATTAAATAGATTATAATAATCTAAAAAATATATTTTGTAAATTATTTTTTTGTTATATTATAATCTAATTTTCTTGAATTTCATATACACAATGAGAAAAGTTTTCATTCTTTTAAACTCTCAATGTGTTAAAATACGACCTAAAAATATTATATTTATCATGAAAGGGGAAGATGGTGCCATATACCGTTAGTGGGAAACATCATTTTCTCTTTGTGAAGGTGGTGTTTGAGTAATTATAGTCTCTATAGTTGACCATGGAATATAAGAGCAGGAAAATATATATACAGTCAATTTTTGTGAACCTATAAATATTTTATCATTTTATTGAGGATATATTTTCATCTATCAATTATGAGATTTCACATCGATATATAATCTTCGAAAATGCACTAGATTGTTTTAATGATGGTTTAGACAAATTTATAATATTGAAAGGAATGGTTATAGTTAACTTAGAAATAGATGATATAGTATACAAAGATATGAATTCCTCACCAATTATGGTACATCCAATGTTGTGTAAAATTTATGGGTTCCATCCATCATATTTTATTTATGCAGTGAATATGGGGAGTGATTTAGGGTACATTTCTCGATCCCTCATGTGTCAAAATGTGAATATATTACATTATGTCTCATTTTATTTGAATGTACTTCTTGATATCTCATAATATAAGAACTATAAAAAAATATAGGTATTTGTGTGTGGGTTCCATATACAAGTAAAGGGCTTCATACTCTCTAAGAGACTCTTACATGACATTCCATGTATCCCCACATCATTAATATATTAGAGAATAATAATATTTGATATTTTAGGGAACATATAGACATTATATATAACCATAAATCACTTGTTAACCTCGAGTGTTTCTATTCACATGATCCCAATTTCACATAATTTCTATCACTCGAATATTGTACTTGATTAATTCAATAAACATTATGGGAAATCCTAAAAGACTCTATCAAGTTAGAATATGATTATAATGTTATGCCTTTTTGTTCTAATTCCAAATCATGAAATAACACAAAAGGATCAGGCGATCCATTATTCATTTTTGTATATTTTAGTTCTAAAAAATAGTGTATGTCAATAACATATTACATTAGGTTCATTAATAGGGACATTGTATCTTAAAGGTCTCCCCATGATGAGGAATGTGGTGGTTTAGTAGGGGATGTAAATTAACCCTATGATTGATGAATTTTAGGGATTTATATTACTTGGCACAACCATTATTGTACGATCGATTCAATACATTTTTAAATGTGTCTCATCTAAAGATATGCATGTATGAATAAACAAATGATTTTAATGAAATGGGACTATGGATCCATTAAAATACATTCCTTGTTCAATGATATGTATATCATTCTAGAATAAACATAATATAACCACAACATGATAAGGTATAATTATTAATAAATTAATAAGAACGAGTTGTATCACAGTGCATTTAATATTAAAAAGTTAGTTAATATTGAAAAGGATATATTAAGTAAATGACTGATTTTTAGGATCTTTTTATTTAAACGGAAAACATAAAAATTTAGAATTAAAATTTTAAAATTCAAAGTAAAATTTTGAATTCCATAATTCAAAATTGGTATAGTCTGATGCCTTTTGTTTTTCTGAATTTTTTTATTTTTTCTCAAAAAAAATGTTTTTAAAAAAAGTTGTTTTGTATGAATTTATGGTTATGTAATATAATCCCCAAAAATTAAAAAACCAATTATGAAATAATTTTTTTCTAGGAATAAAATTATTTATTTTAAAATATTCTTTTAACTTGTAATTCAATGTCAAATAATTTTTAAAATTTAATTAATGTGTTTCTCTAAAAGAACAATCTTTTCCACAAATTAAGTGTTTATATGGTATAATTTGATTTTTGGATTGAGATAAAACATCATATTTTTTTTATTTCTTAAAATAAAACAATTTATATTATAAAAAACAATATCAACGATAATAATATCTTATATAAGATTATGATGAATGAATATGTTATTTTTTGGAAACTCGTATTTTCTTGATAAAGTGTAGTCATTTAAGAAATTAATTTTCAAAACATTGAAAATTTTATGCATTTAAATTATTTTTAAATTTTAGTATTTAAAATGGAAATTAGGTAATTTTATATAATATTAATAATTCCTAATAATATAAATTATTAAAGTTAAAAATTAATTAGCTAGGAAAAATTTATTTGTTTGTAAAATTTTAAAATATTAATAGAATCTTCAAATCACACTATATATTTTAAAAATTATTGGATTTTGAGGAATTTAGACAATAGATTTCCCCACATCCCCTACTTTCCAAATTTTTGTCATTTAATAATTAATAGTGTCATGGCATTATGGAATGATAATGGGTTTTTCAAAAATGTCCATATTTCCCTTGTTATAAAATGTTACCAATTCAATCGTTCAATGATTAACCTCACCACAAAGTTAAACCATGAAAATATACATTTTTTCACCCCCAAAAAAACATATCCCACAAAAATAATCCAATTTAAACCCATTTGTTTCCTATTGCATTCAATTTTCAATAGAGTATCCAATTAAACATCAAGGATTCCACATAAGTTTAATTTCATTATAAACCGTTTCTTATTTATATTGAAAATAAAAATTTATTATAAAAAAATAGTATTGTAAATTTAATATGACTATTAATCTTGTTTAACTGTATTATTCATTCAATAATTATTTATTCAGTTTCATCCATTTTAATAAAATAAATTATCTTTTTTAGTGTGTTATCTGGACTGCCGCCTCTACAAGGTGATGTCATATTTTTATTGACCACATTCATGTAGGTTTTTAATTGTTATAACAAAGAAATAATATGATACAGATTGTTTAATAATTATTCTTAAATTAAAATTTAATATCCACCTCACCCACTCTCGTTTCTTAAAAAACAGTAATGTGAAACATTCACATGTAAGGACTCTGACCCCCATGATGAAACATCGTTTGTGTTTCATCTAGATACAATGAAATTTTCTTCATAACTTTTTATATAGATCACCAAAATAAATTCATTTCAAAATAACATTACATGTATTTTATTATGATAATACGTCAAATGAAACCACACGTTAACAATTATCACCTAACAAGTTGATGTGTGGTTTTATTTTGGTTGATTTAACCACCGTTTTATAAAATGATATAATAAATTATGAGGGATGAATATATTAACATGAAATCAAATTTTATTATAATATAATAAAAAATAGTTATTATGTTATTCTTATGGAAATTTAATATTATGTATTTATCATATTATTATAGTATCATATCAATGAATAATTATTTTAAAATTAATATGACCATAATTTAATTTTTAAAAAATCATAAAGATGACCTATTTATCAAAAAATATATTATTATAACAATTAGTGGATAATTATATATATATATATATATATATATATATATATATTATGATATGTTTACAAATATTTTATATGACATACTTTTTTATGCATGATGATAAGGGCATATGTAGAACGAATCATAGACAATGTAAGCGATTTCATAAAAAATATCCATTATTGATAAAAATTAATTATTTATAAAATAATTCTTATTTTTCTTTTCTATATATTACCTAATAGAATTAAACTTTTTAGAATTTAATTTAATTAGGTTATATTTATTTTAATTCTATGATAATACATTTAAGAGGTTTATGATTTGATTCTCACTATAGTTATAAGGATTCCATCTCAATATAACCTTATTTGACACACATGTTCTTTAATGAATGTAATTAATTTTATGTATAGTATATAAATACGAGTTCATAAAATCATTATATATTTGAAATTACTTTATTTTATGTTATGTTATATTTAAATATATATCTTTCTGAAGTATCTAATTAAAATGGTCATAATGTTTTAAGATGTTTTCTTGACTCAAATATTTTCTCATGGTCAAAATCAATCTATATTAACTATTATATTTCGTGACATATATATTATAACCTGTATTTTTTTATACATTATTGGATGATTTTTTCCTATAATATGAAATATTAGTCATCTGACATGAAATAAATATGGGAATATTCACCTAATAGAATGCCTCATAGAAACATGAAAATTTTCATCTGGGGAAGGATTTTAAATATATCTCATATGATTCATATTGGAAAGAAATAAATGATCAATAAAATATACTATAAAATTGTCTATTTCATTAATTTTATTGATTTTTTTAATTTTTAAAAACTCATCCCTATCTAAATATAAATTGATTATTTTTAAAATAAAACACCTCTTTCTGATTGAATTAAGGTATATACTATGATATACCTATCATTGGAATTAGATAATGAAAATATAATAAAATTTTCTCTCATCATCCCCTCTAGATTGGTAGATATCAAATTGGAATATATTTCTAGCTAAACTTATAGGCCAACGATTTTATCATTGAGCATAAATTTAACACCCTATGTATTTGGTTATATCAACAATTACTATTATATCCCGATACATGTTTTATGGGGAAGTTAATTGTATGAATATTATTAATTATTATATTTGAGTAATTTAGTTATATATTTTCAGTTGAAAAAGTCTCTTTATATGGACTCGACGTCAATTATGAAAATAATGAACACACTATTCATATTTAAAATCAAAATTTGAATATATATCATTATAATGCTGACTATGAACCAACTTTGTAAAATGAATATAAAATATGAGTTATGATACCTAATCATTAGTGATGTATAAATTAAATAGTTAATGTGATACCCAATAAATTAACTATCGAGTAATAACAATATTATGGATTAACTTAATTATCATCGGTGTAATTGATAATTAAAATTGAGTGGACATAAACTATTTAATTCAGGGGGTGTAACAATATTAAATTTGGTGTCTTTTAAACAACATTCATTATTCTATAAAATCTGTCCCATGGAATCCACAACAAGAAAATCCACAACATAAAAAAAATGCAATACAAAGCCTTAAAGGTTGTATAAGATGGTATAAAATTAAATATTCAAAATATAACTCTTTAATATTATATAATATTGTAAAATATTAATTTTCTAAAATAAAGTTTTTTATTTTTAATATATATATAAATTTTAAAATATTAAATTAAAAATTGATAAAATAATTATCATTTTTCAATTATTAACATCAAAATTTACTCAATATATTTTTCTTTTGTTTTTATGTATAGTTTTTAATTGATAATATGGTTTTCTCAAAAATAATTTTTTTTTTGTGATATTAAAATTAAATTAGATTATATTATAAAATTAAAAAAAAATTTATTTAATAATTGATTTACATAGGGAATGAAATTATTCATTTTAAAAGAGACATTAAAATTTTAATAAATTGTATAATATTTTTTAAAAAAATTACATTATTTAAAATATTCTTATTTGTATTTTCCCTCTAATTGATTGATTAGATGGTGATATTTGTATTTTTCATTCCTTGAAAGAATTATAAAATTAATATTTTTAATATTAAATTAATTTGAGTAATTAATAGATGTTTTCTTGATTGGTTTTTATTTTGTATAAAATTATCACTACAACCCATTATTCTACTAACAAAATTATATGATTATTGGTTATTATTTTAAAATTTACAATCATCACCATTATAAATGTTATGTTTTAAAATGATTTAAAATTTTAAATAAAAATAAAAATAATAATAAGTATGAAGCGATTCCTTTTTCACTATTTTTAATTACTACGGATAAAAAATTATCACCAAGGTAAAAGTTTTTTTGGTAAAAAAGTTAACTATAATGAATAAAATTTACAAGAAACGTATTACATGTCTAAAAATGAATATACATGATGATTTTCAATAATAAATTTTTATCCCCCAAATTTTTTTCCACTTTTGATTCATGGAAACTTCAATAGTGTAATGAAATTGTTGAAAAATGATTAATATTTTCAATATATATCATTATATACTCTCATAAAAGGAAACCATTTTAGACATTAAATGATACAATTCAACTTATATTTCCTCCCTAAAAATATTTCCTTTTATTATAACTAGATCTATAAACAAAAAATAATCCCCTGGTCAGTCGTTTTTTTCAACATCCACTCAATTTCCTAGGAAATTCAAATGATAGATCTTGTCTACAACCTAAGTATTGATTATTTAGTATGTTTTTAGTCTTATTATTACTCTTCCAAATATTTTATAAACATACTAATATGATATAATTTGAATAGTAATTATAATTTTATTATATTTATGTTACAACCCTCAGTTATTCATTTCATTAGACATTTAATAAAAGAAGAATATTGTTCGTTTTTTTTGTTCACCACCACATCAAATGAATTTTGAAATTTATGTCTTCAATTACATAAAATATTCTATAGTATTAAAGGGGCTATTTCGGGATAACTATTCTATTTATAATTTATATATGTGTTTTAAATTTAAATTTAATATAAACCATTACCCCTACTAATTTATTAAGAAACAGAAAAACTAAACATGCATTTATGCCTACTCCCACCTCCATGATAAAACTATTTTATTCTTTCATGTAAAATTTATTATATTATCTAAAAATAAACACTTATGGTTTTCCATCATAAGTATATAAATATAATATCATTAAATATAATTTTCAAATTATTTTACAACAATAGAAATAACTTCTTAAATATACTCGTAAAACAAGATAATGTCTATTCATGATTGAGTTTATTTAAACACTAACATGAAAAAACAACATAAAATATTATTTTAAGTTTGAATGAGAAAATGATAAAAAATTAATTTATTTAATAATATCTACAATAAAATATGGTTTTTTAAATTCTATATTAAATATTTTTCTAATTATTAATGTGACATTTATATTATCTATGATTAAAAAAGTAATTCGACGTGATTTTCATTTTAATGAAAATATATGGAGGTCTTATATATTAAATATATATAATATGATAAAAATATACCATATTAAATCATCATATATAATGATATGTTTTCTCATAATATATCATGCAATCTTTTTTTGCAATGATGTAGTTGCAGTAAATAGATCTAGAACAAGGTATGAGATTTCATCTCAATTTACAATCATTTAGACATAAAACATATTTACCTACGGATTTTTTTATTTTTGGTTTTTATAGTACCTAATGGATAGAAAATTTCATAAAAAAATATTTCATTCAGTTTATTTGTTGATTATTTCCATTCACTCCATTGTATTGGGTTTTTATATAAATTTTACCCTATTATAAGAGTTTCTTTCAAAACATTCACTCGTTGAGTGGAATTTTATTTTATGAATACAAATTAAATATATTAGTTGTATAATATACCAATTTGAAATGATTTTTAATTAATTAAAATAGATAAATGATAAAAAAAATTAATTTTTATATCCCAAATTCTTGAGTATTTGATATAAATGTATTTCAAGTTGTATTTGGTTTTCATTTCTAAAATATATTAATTTTATAATAACCACAGTTCGTTCACTACAATTATAAATAATGATATATTATATCCTATTATGAATTTATATTATATATTGAGATCCTTTTTAGTGGAAATAATTTTAAAAACCAAAATTTGAATTTATTATGAATCAATTATTTTGTTAAAATATATTTTTTGATTAATATTTGTCTTTTATTTTAATGAGGTTTTCATCAATGTTAATTTTTTATCCCCAACCATTTTACATATTCCCTAGTAAAATATAAAAAAAATTATCTAGTGTCAAAATTATTCCCTTTTATTCATATTAATAGAACTATTTTTTTACAGTTTAATGATGAGGGTATTCAAAAATGAAATTTCAAAATGATCAAAATATTTTTCAACCATTCAGAATAAAAAGTTTTTTCAACCACTACACATATTATTTAGATAAGAATTATTTCATTTTTCATCATTATATTTTATTTATTACTTTAATGATTTAAAAATTTTAATGTAATTTTATATGCCACTTTTAAAATATTGTCTCTCTTTAAAATTTACATTACTAATTAATGTTTAAAAAGTAATTGTTTTTTAATTATTTTTTCAGGCATTTTTTTATTAAATTATGCCATTTTTTTCTCAATTATTTATAATTAAATTAAAAGTAATTTTTTCTAATAAGCTTTCACATCCATTGGTTTTGAAGTCATTATGCCTTTATCAATTCACTAAAATTAAGGATTATTTTAAATTTAATGCTTTTAAATGTATTTTCATTTATCTTTTTTAAGCCTAATTTGTTATCATGGAAATATTTTTTTTAAAATATGTTATTCCAAATTTCACTCTTCATATCTAAAAATTGTTTCTAGAATGTAATTTTTTAAATTAATTTAACAAATATAATTTTGAAATCAATTTTAATATTTCTTATATTTACCATCTAAGGTTTAATTTGTTTGAAATTATATTTTTATCTCTCATTGTATGATGTTTTTATATTATTTATTCTATAAAATTTTGGTTTTGATATTCATTGATTTCATAATTTCACATTATATAATCTTTTTTAAATTATTACAATGCCCATTATCATTTCTTGGTTTCATTAAGATATGTTTATAATTTAATTTTATGTGGCACACATATCTTGAGAAAATATTTGGTTGATACATATATATCTTTTAAATTTATTGGTTTTAATTTTTTCTTCTAAGTCGAAATAATAAAAAGTTGGATTTTATAAAATAAAAAATGAACATTAGAAGACTTATACATGGATCATAAGGTTCATTGGATGATTTTATATACCCAATGTGATATATGAGAAGATCGATCCCCAGATAAATGATACAACATTGTATTTATCCCAAGAAAATATGGTATACAGGTGGATTAATCGTAAAGCAAAGCATACATTGGTGGACTTATCCCCTGTAAATTGTCATATAGAGGTTTTAAACATATAACCAATGGTATTATTGAGGATTATATATATCCTAATAAGGTAAATAGATATTTTTTAATATTATTATTGTTATGGTTAAAAACATTTCCAATTTGGTCATAATATTATAAAAAATTCATAGATGCATTTCATTTTCTTAAAACGATATGGGTACAAGATATTTCCAAATTTTTAATGTCATACACATTAATCTTGCATTATCAAAAGATATATGATTATATCATCTATTAGATAAATTTCATATCTTTTTTAACAATGTTTTATGATTTTTTTCCCTACCATGTATTATGATTATATTATAATGTATTTTGTTATTTCATGTTGATATACATTTAATCTCCATGAACAATTCGATTTTTACAACCCACTAATTTATGTTAAATTTTTTTCCTTACTAAGCATTAGATCTCACAACATTCACATTATTCAAATCCCATGTTTGGAAAAATGATTATTTCAAGAGATATTTTAAGAAAATTTTCAAGTGTATCATAATAAGTGAGAAAATTTCACAACCATAGTAATATATGATTTCTATGTATCTATTAATAAGTCATTAAAACTATTAGTCCTTGATTTTTGGAACAATTTCTAAAATTTACAATTTAAATCATGATACCATTGCATTATATAGGTATATTTATATGAGTTTAAATACCTTATATAGAGGGGAGAGTTGGAAATTAATGAACAGTCCATAATCTAGGTTTTCCCAATAGAGATCAATGACCTACCATTGATTATTCTTCGTATGAAAACCATATAACCTATTTGAAATATTTTGAAGCATGTAAATATTAGATAGATATCATGGGGGAATTAATTATAGATATAGGCTTTGTTTACTCATATCATTGAGTAGATCATTATTTTATTGGGAAATTCATTCAAGTTATACGGAGTGTAAGTATTATCATTTATATTGTATTGACAAGGTAAAATTTCATCATTAATTGACCCCTATTTTTGTCTATTTAAACATTCATTGCTTAGGTTCTGATGTTTTATTTTTATTAGTAGCACTGGATGTCTTTTTCCATATATAAAAATTGGTGATATAAGATATTTTAATTAACTATGGTAATTTATGAGGTTACACTATAATATATGTATGGGTCTGAAGGAAAGTATTCTACTACATCCTGTTTCAAATAATTCATGATGAGAATCAATCTATTCATATCAAAAAATTATTTAGGTTATATTGTATTTTATAATGTGTAATTCATTGGTTGTAAAACAAGTATAGTCGATTATAGGAACAAAATATTCACTTCTTGATTGAGATAATTCCCAATATGTCTACAAATATTTGAATCCCTCTAATTATAATCATTCCCTATATAATTATATTAATAATTTTTTGAACCCCAATCATTTTTATAGTATTTATAACTCCATTTCCATTGATTCGGTATATGATTCTTAAAGAAAAATAAAGAAAATATTAATCCATTTAAATGTAAATTGTGATTATTGATACTTTTTTATCAATTTAACTTTTTCTCTTTGAAAAAATAACTTTTTCAACATGTCTTTCAGCTTACTTTTAAAATATATTTTTACCATTCTTTGAATGATATATTTAAAAAATTAAATCCATATTCGGAAAAATAATAAGTAATATTATCTAATTATTTCAAAAATCTTTTTTTTTTAAATATTAAAAATAGTAAAAATCATTTACCATGGTTAACCTAAAATTATGTTTACCATGTTTTTAAAATATAATGATTGGGATAAAAATTGATCTCAATAATTGAAATACTCTCCTTAAATTGATATATATCAACCATATCACTTGTAGTCTAGATAATGGTTTATTTTTCATTCTTAGGTAATGTAGAATAATTTTCTACACATTTTTCATTTTAAAAGTTACTATTGTTTTTCTCACACAAATTATAAAAGGTCACACAATATCCTCTACCCTTCAATCATTCAAAATAATTTATTTTTATACTATGAAAAATTGTATGAAATATGTTTTCTGAAATATGTTGTCTGATCAAACATGTTTTCTGTCCAATGTGTAAAATAATATGGTTTTGGTTTAAAATTAAAAAGATGTCTAGACAAAAAGGTAAAAACCCAAACTGAGCATTTTATTATATTTAATTATCCATATGCACAAATTATTATTAAAAATTTACTATTTAATAACCTTTTTATATTACATATAATATTTTTTATTTTAAAATTCCATGATATACAACAATGTCATCTTTTATAAAATGGGAGATGCGGTCATCATTCTTTTGTGTGACAGCTTCCGCCTCGTGAGCTGATGTCATTTGTTTTACATCACCACCTATCATTACTAGATATGTTGATGGATTGAATGTCTATATATTATATTTATCATATTATTATAATTATGGGTTTATCTTATTACATATACCATTATATTGTCCATTCTGTTAGAATATAATATTGTCATTTATGCAAACAGAGGACTACCCTCTCAAAAGAAATGTGATTCATTGATGCTTTACATTATGAAAATAATGATGTGTTTAAATAAAAAAATTTATATATAAGACATAAAAATATTATGTAAATTTCATATAATATTAACCCATATTTAAATTCACCCATAGAGAAAATGGATGAATTTTTAATGCTTACATGTGTTATAATGTCTCTATGAACAATATTTTTAATTTTCTATTTAAAAAATCAATGTATTATAATAAATATATTTATACATAAATTACATGATATTTATATCATGATTAAAATTTACCAGATTATGGAACTATGATCAATGTTCGAGAACCAATTAATAATAATAAAACAATCCTAAAAAACAAGGCAATTATTGGCCGAAATGTGCCTTTAACATTAAAATGTTATTAAACAGATACTAAACGATCCTATGTAGATGAAAAATATTTCGATATTCAAAATAAGGGCTCTAAAAAATATTTATAATAAAATTATATATTTTATATTATAGGTTTGAATGTGTATTAAAGAATTTTAGTCTTTATGTAAGGGATTTCCATCTAATTTTTACATCAATGAGTCAAATTACAAATTCACAATATATTTAATTTATGTAGTTTTCATCATTACCATGAATTTATTTTATGATTCTTTTACAAATAATTATTTTTAATTTCATTTCCATTTGAGGTTCTCTCTTTTATGGGTTTTATAATTCAAATTATACCATGTTAGTAATGGATTATTTTATCAATTTTCCTTCCATGTGACATATGTTATGTTATACCCATATCATTATTTTTGATTATTTTATACATCTATGTTGAAATTAAATATCATAGAATTATATATTCTTATGATATTTCTAGTTTCATTTAATTTTATTCTTTTATGTGTCAAAAAATTCAATCATACGAAAGATGTATTTGTTATTGACTTAATCTCATCATTTTAAATTTTCTTTTATGATTATATCTCTAATGATGAAATTATATTATAAATCTCTAAATATAATAATAAATTTTATTATCCACTAGTAATAACTTGAGTATAATTTATTTACCTTTATTTTCTTTACATTATTTACTCATGATTTAAAGTTAACATTAATTAAAAAACCCATCATTATTTCTCAAAATAGACAAAAACTCAATTTTCATCAAAGAAATTTTTTTCTAAAAATGTTCACAAATTTTATTCCTAAAAAATATTTATTAAATATATTTTTACCCATGTATTAATTTTTTACAAGATTATTTTAAAAGAATATTTTTTTCATATTCCAAACGATTCCCCTTTTTCTTTTACAAAAAATGTTAAAAGTGTAATCATTTTAACATGTATGACATGAATGGATTTATACTATTTAATAATAGATGATCAATTTCATGATTACTTTATAATCAGGAAATTTTATTTTAAAATAAATTTTTTATCTGGTAATTTTTATTCATTGTGTAAAGGATAATTTCCAAATGAAATGTCTAAAATTATCATTCAAAATCAATTTCCATCTAACATAAAATTCACTGATTTTACATATTCCATGATAGTAATATGATATATGGATACTGAAATGATCATTTATCTTAGTGGTTTGTGATTATTATGGCATGATTCATATGAAACGTGATTCTCTTACATGGGTTACACCGTGATGAAATTCTTATAGAGACCCATTCCTCACAAGGATTATACTATGATGAAATATGAAATCCTTATAAAGCATATCTCATTACCAAATGAATTTTTATGAAGAATGTTTTATGAAACCTATTTAATTTCATGGTTTATTATATGATGGATTATTTTATAATCGTTTAGTACACATATATTTAATTATCAATATCTAATGGGTGGGACCTATAACTCCTTCTAATGTATTTGTTAAAAATATATATCTTGTGGGATATACTGGACTATAAAGGGGAGTGAAACTTGTTTATAATGGATATTGTTCCTCAATAATGGTCTTTAGAGTGAAAAGTGACTAATATGAGGGTTTTGGGAGAGGTCTAGTTCCACTATTATAGTCTTTGAGTTGTGAATTTACTTATATGGAAATGATTTTCTATACTTATATATATGAGATAGATTCTTGTCTTATGTCAATGTTGTTATCTCATGTGTCATGATATATTTTATTCTTATATGTTTCATTTCTTTTCAAATTCATATACTTATTCTATGAATCAATATTTTGATATATGATATATATGTCATGGTTTTAATATATTATTATCATTTTCTCATAATATTATGATCTTGATATTATTATTTATCTCCTAAATATAACAATACTAAGAATATGGGATCAACCATTCATATATTTCTTTTCATCATGTTATGAAGAAATTTATTATGTATTATATTTCTAAAATAGTTTCTCGTTATGAAGAACAAATTTTTATACATTATAGTTCAATTATTACAATTTTTTATATATTTCCATGTATCCAAGATAATTATCCCATTACAATCCCCAAGAATATTTTTGTGTAATATAATAAGTGTTCAAAAAAAATAATTAATATAAATGTATGAAATGAAAGGGTTTTTATAGTTTGTATTAGTTGATAGAATCAATTATCCTTCAAAAACATGGATGAGAAAACATTAGGGATAACTCTAAATCCATATGTAGGGATAAGTTTATATATGAGTTAATGAATATCAAAACCTCTTAGATTTTAGGTTATGCATTGAGATTGATTTTTTTCTAAAATACACATCTTGGTTTGGAAAATATAAGAAGACGTGGAACTATCACAGAGGTACATAATGTTAACAACTCCAAATAGGGTGCATTATGTTGGAATCAATCATTACATGGTGTATTCTAATGAGAGTTGCTCTGAAACTTATTTGAATCTCCCAATGGATATTCTTTTGAAATTTTAAAACACATTAAAAACCATTCCTAAAATATTAAATAAATGATAATTATGAATGTCCAAGGAAAATACAAATGAATAATGTATTATAAAACTTTTATTCATGATTTATACAGCATATAAATTATTTTTCATGATCATGTAGTTTCAAAATATAATAATAGTTTCATACACTATTCATTTATTAATTTAATGGTTAGAGACAAAATGGGTCATTTTAATTCTAAGTGAAACTAAAAATTCAATGACTTTAAACCTAAATTGACATACGTTATAGGATCTAGAATGAAAAATCTCATTTATAATATAATTATAATTTCACATTTAATGAATAATAATGAAAATAAAAATTCTAAAGAGAGGGAACAATGTTATATTGATTCCTTCATGAGGTAAAATAATCTATCATTTAGTGGATCTGTGGGTGCACTATTCATTATGAAATGGATCAGTAGCACATAATAAAAATTAATTATCCATTGTGATGTGTGTGAAAAAATTAATGTTGTATATCTATCATTTGTAATGTGATGTGGAATAATGGAAACTCTTATTAAGAATACAAGGTAACAAGATGAAATTTAATATATGGATTCCCATTAGTTCAATAACATATTTTTTCAATACTACTTTCTTATATTCCTCATATGAATATGTATAATTATTTAATTATGATAAATGAAAAGGATGATGAATCTAATAATACCATAAATTAAAATTATAAAAGGCTTTCAATGTATGTTTTTGATATTATGTTCCATCCTAAAATTAGTGTTGATCTATTTTTCTGTTTCTTTAAATGAAGTCTCCATTAGGGTATTTTACCTAATTTAATTTAGTTTCCAAGAATATGATTTATTGATGGTATATCATGAAAATAATTGTAGTTTGAGTTTCAAATAAATATCACAGTATTAATAAGAATGGAAAAATAGAAATCAAATAAAATTCTAAAAATCATGAAGGGATAAGAACAAATTTATAGTATGTTCAAAATATTGGATAAAACATGATGAATTTTTTAGGGGGTCTAGTAAATGATTTATGTGTTGAGGGGAATTAAATTGAGAAATCAAATTCCTAATTAATGGTAAATGTTATATAATTATTTAAATATAAATAATGCACCACTATATAATAGTGTTTCAAATGCAATGAGTTTCGGAATTATTCTTACTTATTCAAAAATAAAAATGTTACAGATGATGATCGATGCCATCATCATCATAATACCAATGAAAAATAAATATCTCCTTTGGTCACTATTTCATAAGAGGGGTGTGATAAAAATATGGTGAAAAGGAAACATACCATCCACTCTAGTGTTTTATAAAGTATTATTTCAAAATGTATCTACACATTAATTCATATATGGATAATCTTATTAGTGTATCATGATACCAACAAAATGACTATATATATAATTAGATGTGAAAACTTATAATGGTATGATGATGACATCAATATAATATTATATTTCCCTAATGGATATTTTGGAGAATATTTTTCTTAAAAATCACTTTATTCTACCTTGGGTTTATTTTTTTATGATCATTGGATTCTATTGGCCTTGACTACCTAAAACACACATTAATTCATAAGTAATAAATGTCATATTTTATAATCCAAACAAACCTATGATCAAATATTAGTGTGATGAGAAATATGATCATGTGATGTAAGTCACATCCACTACATGGGTTTTGATTCCTATTAAAGATCCAATCTTAACTAACATGGATGAGGGGAAACTCCATGATAATGATGCGCCTATTTTGCTGATGTTGTTTGATGTCATCCAAAAAAAATTATTATTCAACCACCAAATCATGAATTATGGTTCAAAAAATAACTTTTACATGGTTTAATTATAGTTTCAAACTATCCCAATAAAATGTTCTTTATTGAGTTGGAGGAATGGAATGTGAAACTCCCTGAAAGAATTGACAAGGGATTAATTCATCCTTCTATGCCACCTTGGAAAAAACTATTTTTCTAGTCAAAATGTTTTTGAATATATTTTAATATGTATTGATTTTAATGAAGTGAAGAAAATAATTATTAAGGACAAGTGGTATATACCCCATATTTATTGACTATTTTACCAAATTCAGATATATCAAAAAAATTTCTAGTTGTACCCTTGTTCGGGATACCATTACAAAATCTGCATGAAGGGGGATATTCCTATAAAAATATTTCAAAAAAGGTATAAAAACTTTGAATATATTGTGATTCCATTTAGTCTTACAAATTCTTTCACATTAGTTATATAACTAATGAATATATTCTATAGAAAATACCTTTGTCCTATTATTGTAGTACATATAGAAG
The DNA here is from genome assembly GCA_963277665.1 of Viscum album. NCBI lineage: Eukaryota > Viridiplantae > Streptophyta > Magnoliopsida > Santalales > Viscaceae > Viscum > Viscum album. The sequence goes on from OY728126.1 coordinate 481,534,276, forward strand.
ACGTTATGATATATTCAATGGTAGATGAATAGAATGAATATTACCTTAGAATTATACTAATGTCCCATTAGATGTAGATACTATATGTAAAATTTACAAAATTTGACATTTGATTAAAAAAGGATTCATTTTTGGTAAAATAATCTCCAGATAAGGAATATTGGTAGAACCATCATTGATGGAGTTTCTTGAGTGTTGGCCTAGACAAAACATATTGAATGAGATCTGTAGTATTCAAGCATTATATATTTTTCTATCAATTTTTTTTAATTTTTCAGGGGTATCTAATCCAGTCACCATGTTAATTATAAATGGAGGCATATCCCTCATGATGGATGAATGTTGGAAAAATTTCGGGGAATTAAAGAGAATATTATTTATCTCATCATTGATTATATTACCCTATAGTTTTGATTGGGTTATAATCAATAGTGATTCATCCTAAAATGATTTAGATGATTTCTTATGTAAAATGAAATTTTTTTATCGTAAGAATCATTATAATTTAACTTCCATGATAAAAATTACCCATATTAAGATTAGATATTAGAAATGGTAAATTTTTCATTAAATATATAGACACATTATCATTATGGAGAAAAGAAAAATATATATAATAATAAAAATTTGTATATATTCACACAAAATTCTGAGAATATATAAAATGGATAGAGAAAATTAATGATTATTAATTACCAATACATTACCACATATGGAAAGTGAACAATTTGATTGATGGATTGAGATAAAATGGTCATGCTAGATTAATCATGATGAGGGTCAAAAAATATCAAATATTTTCATACTTTTATAGGATAAATATTTTAATATCGATGGAAAGGGATAAATTATATATTTCTAAATTTAATTCTCCACTTTATATTTATGTAATGAATAAACTGGTGTATAAGGAAGAAACATTGTACGAAAATAAGTATATAAGTTTTCCAAATTTTAACAATCATTGTTATGGAATGATGTGGTTCAGTATCCATGTATGTTTTCCATTCATAACAAATATAATGAAGTATTTGTTGGAGGAAGAAAATAGTTCTTCATTCACTATTCATCAAATATGTATGAAGATGAATATTTATTTTGATATTTGTTTTTGTGGGATAACATGATGAAAATAATCAAAGTGTGTGTATCTTGGTGCATAGTAGGATGATGGAAAATGTAAAATGGAATTTTAATAAAATTAACTATACTGGAATTATTATGGTTAAAATCACTATATATATTGTCATCAATGTCCCAAAAACATATATAAAACATAATTCTATATGGGTTGTAGACATATTCGTTACATTATTAGCACACTTTATCATAGTCTTAGAAAGATTATCTCTTTATCATTATTGAAAAATATAAATTAAGAAATTGGTAAGGTTGAATGGAGTACCACACTCAATTTTATCTGATTTGGATACAAGGATTACTTAAATGTTCTAGTGATCTCGTCCATAATCTCTTGAAAGAGGGTCACATTTTTTAACAAAATTAGATATGAATTGGTATTCTAAGTCATCTCCTTGAGAAATTTATTGACGAAAATCATGTTTACAATACATGAACATCGTGTAATGAACATAAACCATCATGGAGATGAGTGAAATAAATTTTGAAATAACAAAATACTATATAATAAATTACGCAATGTATCATAACTATTTGAAAACTTCATTGCATATACCAAGAAATAACCCCATATAATAATGAGAAAAGTCTATATTAACATTATATCCTCATAAAACTGAATCTGTAGCCTCTAATAGATTTATAAACAAGAGTGCATTAGAAATATTTCATCAAATCTACAAATATCACATCTCATTTATGTTTATCATTTTAGTTTTGTTAGGTTCAATTGAGCATGACAATAAAATATCATATTGTGAAAAAAATAATTATGTGAAATCCATCACGTGAATTTCAACATACTGAAAAAGTGAAACTAGAACTAATTAACCAAAGGATCTCCTCATAAATAAATATCATACCCTAACCCCTATCTATTGCACTACTAATGGGTCAACAATATATCACTAATAAATTTATTCAAGTCCAATCATCCTCTCATGATAAAAGGATTCATATGAATCATCATGTATCCAAAAAAATTCCAAAAGAAATAATAAGAACCAATAGTGTAAAAATAGAATTTTCAAAATCAATATTTGAAAAAAATTGATTTCTTTTAGGAGACATTAATTATTAGAATCACATATAAATATTTTAAATAATTAAACCCGTATCTCGGAGAACAATGAAACCAATTTTGAAATAGTACTCCAAGTAGAAAAACATGTAATGTCCCTGAATTTCCATTCAATTTTTTTTAATTTGTATTGATTTATTTTAAGACTAGACACTCTGACAACACATAATTCTAAGGCCCAATGAGGCTGGAATAAAATTTATAAATTTTCTTATGTTCATATATGTAAACATATGAGTGAGTTTTTCTAACTATTAAATCATTGATCAGATCAATAATATGAGGGCACCGTGTAATTCATAATTGTTGTATTTTCTTATAAATGAATTATCCTCGACCAATGAGGGTAGACAAGAAATGATAGTTATTGGAAATTTTTCAAAATAATAAAAAACATAAAATGTTATTTTCTTTTATTTTTTAACCCTTGAGCGGTGGCATGCCAGCACTGTGATGCAATGAAAGACTAACTTCGGGTAGCATTAACTTACTATAGTTAATGGATCATAATCATGAATCGTAATGATGTGATAAAGCATCGTAAAATAAATATGGTAATATGATTTCTTTTAATAGGATAATGCATTTCAGAAAGGATGATCAATGGGTAAAATTCCACTGATGAAACTACAATGAAAATTCTCTCTAATGACGAATTAATAACCCTCTTGGATCACCAGTGACTTCAACGAACCTTGTATAATGGAACCGGAAAGATACCAATTCCAATGGGTCATGATCCACCTCAGAGAGATATCTTCTCTATTGAACACCATTGAGTTAGGGGTTTATTTTTTATCATGTTTCCCCATTCTTCATTATAAAATGATGAATGTGGATCAACCCATGAAAAATATGATCCACGGATTGATCATTCTTGTAAGAGGGTTTTTTGGGATTTATATATAGGGATTCATTATTTATTTATATAACCATAATTCAGTGTCTTTCAATGTTTATAAAACTCTAATGCAGAGGGTGCTGGCAGACCCGAAAAATGCCCGAGACCCTCTTCCCTTGTGTGTTTTTTTATTTTGAATGCATCATTGAAGTGGTGACAATGTAGAATCAAGGAAATAACATGGAAGACAACATCCTTTATAGTTCATAGGTGTAAGACCCTTGAAGAACTGACCACCGGTGTGGACCCGGGTGGCGACCGCGAGCAGGTGGCGCTGGGCCATGATTGTACGCCGGGAGGAGCGCCGCAATTGAAACGGGCCATAGTAGTGTGGAATGTGGCACTGCCCTCCATGCTGGAGCCTGGTTGTTGGAAGACATGAACTCCTGGTCTCATCGGTTCACCACAGATGTAGCACTGCACTATGTTGCATGCACTGGGTCGCGGTCAACTTATTGTAGTGGAGGATATGGCATCATGGATGACCCACTGGCAAAGGGGGAGCTGGTAAAGGCATTCAAATGGATCCCGGATAGGTGGAACAAGTCTACCTATAGTAGAATGGGCATGTCACGGGCCGCCCCTGCGTGGCAGTCATGCTACTACTGTCTGGGCCAAAGCCACTGCCTAAAGGGCCAAACACAGGCTGATTCGATCAGGGTCACATTAGCAGACCTGGTTCAGGTCGGTGGTGCCTATTCCTAGTTGGGTTTTGTCGATCCTATCAGGTCAGACCAGACCCAGACCCAAACTGCCCCTTCTTGGAAAAAAACCCCAACATCATTCCAACTGGGTATCCAATTGATGATCCATTTATGGCATTATAAACCTCACGATGAGGGGGATATTTTTTCATACTCTATGGAGGATTTCATAGGGGTTGAAATATAATGAATGGATTGAGATGTGGTTCTCCTAGAATCAAGCGAACTACATGCAAAAATCCTACAGTTGGTTATGACCTAATGACTACTGACAAGAGACCCTATGTGGATTAGCTATAACAGACTAGTGGGAAGTGACTTATGGATTACCTGGTAGACCCATGGTGGGGAGTGCCTCTATGTGACCCGACAGACCTATGATACTCGATAGCATAAGTACCTCAGTATGGACAATGTGGGAAGTAACTTTTGTGGGACATGACATTAAAATGGTGGGGAATGACTTCTGTGTGACCCATCATACCCATGGTACTCAGTAGGGATGAGTAACATGTTAATCTAAGGAGAGGGGGAAGTGTCGTCTATGGGACGCTATGGGTCCACTGTACTTGTTGAGGAGGATTTCTCTAGAATCCCAAGGTGTTCGATGACATGACTGATAGTCTTAAATTCCTACAATTTATTATACTTGGTGTGAGCTGTCTTTTTTTGTAATCATGTTTTGTGATCATACATTGGGACTTACCTTTTGATTAATTTGTGGTATTTTATTTTTGGATTGGGGTCCTGAATGAGTTTTTTTTACTCATCCCTTCATGGGCTTCACCTGTACGGGCTTCACCCACACTTGTTGTGTCTAGTGCATAAGACCACAGACTTGACAGAGGACTTCATGCCCCAGGACTCGATGGTACCTACTGAGACCAGGTAGGCGGGGCATATATATACAGCTTGCAGCAGATACTCTACACTTACCCATCGGGGGGGAGGGGGAGGTTCCACCGATAGCTTCTAGAGTTTCTTTATACATTTTGTTTTTCTTGTATATATGTTAATGGGTTTTATTCTAGCACATTTGACCTTCCATTTATACTTTAAATCATTGGTTGTTCAGTTTAATTCATGTTTAATTTTCCAGCCATGGGATGTGGTTTTGTCTGCATGCATACAGGTACAAAAAAAATGCCTCCCACTTGCAGTTTGACACCTTCGGCGCTAGTCATCAACCCATATCATTTAGGAGTTGAGAATTGGGTATGTCACACCACATGCCCTTTTGGATTTTTCATGATAAAGTTGTATCAAAAGATGTAGGTTCTTCCTCACAGATCATGATTATTTTGTTTTTTGTTTGGGAAACAGTGCTAAAATTTTCATTTCCAAATTTCAATTTTAGGGGAGTCTAATGATGTTTTCTCACCCAAAATATCCATACACCATGACCTTGAATGTTTTTATCACTATTCATATAACACTAGTTTCATGCATCATGTAGGAATTGTGTGTTTCCTCATGTTACTATTGAATATAATTCAGCTCACCAAGTATAATCAATTAATCGTAGTACATATTGATCTGTATTAGGATGCCTCCATGCAAACGACCTGCTAAGATTCAAATATGTGACCATGAGGAAATCTCACCTAATGATGATGTGTTAGTTCAGGGACCTTTGCTAGAGATGGCCTCGCTGGTTAGTACACTACTGTTACCACCACAAGTTGAACAATAGTTACTACTGTCATTACTGAGAGACACACGTAGGCTGAGCACCTTGCATGAGTTCTGGAGATAGAGACCTCCCAGTTTCAGGGGCTAAATTGATCCTAATGCTTCTAAGGACTGTCTTGAGGTGGTGACATGGGTCTTCCACATAGTGAGGATTCCACTCAAATGGATGGAGAACTAAGCCACGATCCTTATTCAGAGTTTTCTAGGGAGATTTTGATTCCTAGAGATTTAGATTCATGATGAGGAGACTCAGTCGTGGGATTACATCAAGCTGCTTTTTAGGGAGGATTTCTTCCTCGGGACCTTTCATTCAGTTCACATACATGAGCTTATTCATCTATAATAGGGAAGTATGACATTGGATGAGTAATTTGGGATGTTTAAAGACATATATCACTAATCCATAGCAAGGTTCATGACCCTTTCCCCAGGGCCCAGACCTTTGAGAAGAGACTCATATGGTAGATCCGGGCATCCATGGTGTCTCTTAGTATCCCCACCCAAGATGAGGTTCGGTAGTGATGCCTTCTTGTAGAGAGCTTCTAAACATAGCATGCACTGATAAATAGATCCACCATTAAATGTGGGGACCCATGTGGGTGAGATCAGTCAGAGGGACGACCCTAGGACTAGAGTTTGGTATTGTGGGATTCCCAGAGTAGAAGAAGATAGAAGGGAACCAAGCAATGTTTCTCATGCAACAGGCAGGGACACATGCCTCGTGACTACCTGACAAGCCACATAGACGATCACCAGTTGGTCAAGGTACCACCAAGGTAGAGTAAGAGGATCAAGAGATGATGAGTAGTAGGTGAATTTCATGGAAGAGAATAAGACCGAGAGGCATGCGGTGGGCGAAGATTTGAGATGGTACCACCACCAGCCATAAGTGGTCCTCCACAGGCTGAGGGATCAAGAAAATTGGGGAGATCCAAGATTTCAATGATGGAAGCCCACAACCATGGAAATCTATATATGATTAAGGGAATTATATGTGTCTTATTTTCCTTATATAAAGATCTTATAGACATAGGTTCCTGTCACACATTAAATGCCACATGCCGTGTTTGAGGATATGATATTCTAGTGGTGTTGTTGGCTCGATCCATAATTTTATGGACTCATAAGTGAGGGGATTAAATAATTACACACTAGTGCTGGTAGTGTGAGATTATACTAGGAGGCAAGACCTTCAGCTTGGATCTCCTAGTATTTTCATCGAGTCATTACAATGTCATATTTGGTATGGACTTGTTGTCTATATACCATACTCATAACAATAGTATTATGTGAAATGTATGTAGTGTCCATGAGGATGAAAGTAGGTTTTCCTCCACCATAGATAATGGAACATTTGTAGAATCAGGCAGAATTTATAGATGGAGGGTGAGTAAAATCACTCACCAATTGGCTATCCTCACCCTTGGTGAAGTGGACTAGAAGATTCCAAGCTTCCCTGTAGTGGTGTGTGCGAATGAGGATGTCCTTTCATTAGAATGTTATGGGACTACATCCACACAGGGAGGTATTCATCGGTATCAACATATACCCTGGGATAACGACGATATCATAATCTCCATATCAGATGGCTCCGATAGAGCTTCGTGATTTGGGGGTAAAGTTAGAGGACGTGCAGCACAAGGGAATCGTGAGGCCCAAGGTTTCACAATGGGAAGCCCCAATGTTGGATTCCATGTAGGAAGAAGAGATTTTGAGAAAATGAATGTGCTTTTAGTGCCTAAACAAGGTGACCACAAAAATAAGTATCCACTGGAATGGATTGATGACAACATTGACCAATTTAAGGGAGCGAGGTGGTTCTCGATGATCGACCTTAGATCGAGATATAATCATATTTGGGTATGGGATGAGGGAATACCCATGGAAACCATTATATGATGGTATGCCACTATGTGTTCATGGTGTTTCCTTTCGGCATGACCAATTCCCCATCAGTGTTCATTAGACTCATGAATAGGATATTCATGCATTACCTTGGCTGGTTCATCTTAGTCTTCATTAATGACATATTGGTCTACTCACCGTTGGAGTATGGGCATGCTATACACATGTGTATAGTCTTGGATACACTCTAAGATAAACTTGTATTGGAAAATATCTCGAAGTGCTAGTACTAGGTTTTTAAAGTCCAATTTATAGGCACATCATCTTGGACATAGTAGTAGTAGTGGATCTGACAATGATAGGCGTGCTTTCTTTATATCCACCTAGGAGAGATACTGAGGTTTAGAGTTTCTTGGGGTTGTACGGATACTATAAAAGGTTAGTTATTGAATTTTTTAGGGTATAATATCCCTTATCATCTTTGAAAATTTATGTTCAACCATTAATGTGGATAGAGAAGTGCCCGTAGAGTTTCGGAGAGCTTAGGTGGACACTGATGAGTTCCCCTATCATGAGACTACGAGATGATTGTGTAGGGTATGTAGTCTTCTGTAATGCCTCAAGAAATTAACTGGGTTGTTTTCTGATGCAGTAGAGATAAGTGATCACATACAGCTCACGAATATTGAGGAATCATGAGAAGAACTACAAGACCAATGACTGAGAGTTTCCAATAGTATACTTTTCCTTGAATATGTGGTCACACTACGTGTTGGGTGATTGGTTTACTTTCTACATAGACCACAAGAGTCTCGGGTATAAATTCTAATGGGATTAGATGAGCATGATACAATGGATATGGATAGTGTCCTTCTCAGACAATTACATTGAGATTGTCTATAGTCATAGGAAGGGGAATTTGGAGGCTGAAGCACTCAGCAGGAGGATTGGTTTGTAGCTTCTTATATAGGAATAAAATAACTTAGTTGTGATGCACATATATTTGGTGGATGATGATGGAACAATATACCTTTAAAACATTATTGTCACTCCTTCACTCTTATAGCGAGTAAGATAGGTAAAACACATGGATGTTGACTACAAAGCCTAACATTCTCAGTTATACTCAGAATAGACAACAGATGGATTTTTGATAGTTGGGAGGAATATCATTCTTTTCATAGGAAGCACCATGGTAACAGAAATATTGCGGGAGGAGTTGTGGTGGGAGTTCCATACATCCCCATTTACAATACATCCTGATGTAGTGAAGATGTACAAGAACCTCTAATATTAGGTAGGGAGGATGAAAAGAGTGGCAGAGTTGATTTCACGATGTCTCACTTGTCATCAAGTCAACACTAAGCATTAGGATTTAGTTGGCTTTGCCTAACCACATGATGTATTGTAGTAGAAATGCTATGGAATCTCACTAGAATTCATGACATGGTTACCACACACATCCTAGGGACATGATTTTATCTAGGTGATCATTGATTGACTCACCAAGTGGGATCCCTTTCTACCAATCCATAAGCGACAACCTATAGTGGTCTTGGGGCATGTCTGCATAAATGAGATATTTCAGCTTCACAAGGTGCCTTTGATGATCCTCTTTTTTCATGACAAAAGACTTAAATCCTGGTTGTGGAAGGGATTTTAGGAGGTGTTCAAGACATAGTTTCTCTTGGGCATGCCAATCACCCATAGACATATGGTCAGATAGAGCAGACCATACAGATATCGTAGGACATTCTATGTTCTTGCATCCTTGATTTGTTTCATAGTTGCGGGGACCACCTGCCACTGGTGGTGTTTTCATACAAAAACAGTTATCACCCCAAAATAGGCATGACACTATTTGAGGCCTTGTATGGTTGGAAATGTAGATCACCTCTATGCTGGACCCACCTAGGGGAGTCAGCACTCATGTGACCAGAGTTGGTATAGGATACAACCGAGAAGGTTTATATCTTCTAGGAGGGGATGAATATTGTATAAAGAAGACATAAATTTTATATTGATAGGATGTGGAGACCCTTAGAGTATGATGAATGATTATATGTTTTCTTTTAGATCTATACCTGATGGGGATTTCTGGGATTTTGGCTTGGGTGGCATGTTATCATTGAGGTTCAACAGACCATTCCATAATCTTAGCAGAGTTGGTGAGGTGGAGTAACGCCTAGCTCTTCTCCAATAGATGCACTGGGTTCTTAATGTTTTTTCACATGTTGCAGCTAAGGAGGTACTTTAATGGTCCATCGCATGTCTTTGACTCAGGTGAGATGGACATTGAAGATGGGGTGACGTTCACTGATCTTCCAGTGGAGGTAGAGGATCAACAGAAGTGGTACTTCATGAACTGACAATTCTTCTATTGTGCATTCAGTGGAACGATGGAAACATCTATGAGTGAACAAGGGATTAGGAGTCTCAAATTAATTATCAGTACCTCCATTTTTTTTTGCAATGTTTTGGAAAACTAGGACGTGAATCCCAAAAAAGGGGGATTTTTTTTAATGTCCTAGAATATCCCTGTATTTTTTTAAAAATTAAATGGAATTATTTTGAGACTACAGACTCTTAAGGAACCAGATTCTGAGGACTGATTCGCCCGTAATAGAATTTTAAAAAAAAAAGAGGTTCATTTTTGTAAATTTGAGAATATGGTATTTTACTTTTAAACTAGTTGTAAGAATCAAAATATAAGGACACCATTGAACTCATACCACCAATATTATAATAAAATGTACATAAATTTGACTAGCATTGGTCGATTTGAAAATATAGATTTCAAACGTTTTATAAAATAATAAAACAACATAAAAAGTTATTTCATTTTATTTTTTCATCATTGAGTAGTGGTACACCAGCACTATGGTGCAGTAACGATGCGGCTTTGAGTCACATTAAATGAATCTTGTTAATAGATCGTAAACGAGCATCCTAAAAAGGAATTAAATGAAGTGTAATAGAAAAAATATTTAATATATGAAAGAAAATAACCTTTTAATGACAAAACCTAATAGAAATGACGTGACATGATTTCTTTTAATGGGGTAATGCATTGAAGAATGGTGTATCAATTGTTGGAATTCTTATTATGTACATACAACAATAATTCTCCCCAATGACAAACTATGAATGTCGATGAATCACTTGTGACTTCAACACACCTAGAAAAATGAAACCGGAAAGAGATGAATGCCAACGAAATATGGACCCCCCATGAACGGATCACATTAGCGATGAAGACATTTGTGGTAGGGGTTTATTTATGTTCATGATTCCATGTACTTAATTCTAAAATGAAAAATATGGATCAACCCTTGAACATGCTGATATGTGGATCAATCGTTCATCCTGGAGGTTTTTGTTATTTGGTTTTCTATACCATGATTAATTATTTATTGATAGAACCTCAATCCCAAACCTTCTGATGTTAATAATCCTCAAACTCATAGGGCGCAGAATGACACCAACCAGTCTTGGGCCCCTCTATCTAGCGTGTTTAGTGTATTCATCATGACCATATATTCAAAGTGTCAGAACCGTGGATTCAAGGCCACCATAGGGAATATGGAATTCTTAGGTGATTGTAGGTGCAATATTATCTAGGAACTGGCCACTGTAGTAGACCTGGTGGTCCCCAGAGGAACCCAATAGTGTGCAGGCACCTGAAGCGTCAACAGTGATCACTGGTGGTTTCCTACACCGGCAGCAGGGTGTGGGTGGAGGCATGCAATGATGTAATTCCAGGAGGATCGTATTGGCCTGCTTCAGCTGTAGTGGTGCGGCGGGAGCCTCAGACCTCTGCCCAGGTGGCTGGCGTTATGCAGACATGGCCACCCAGCCCTTCGGTGCACCGTAGATGATGCACCTCACCACATCAAACACATCAGTCCCAGGTCAACCAACCACTATGGAGTAGTTTCCCTCGCAGATGAACAACATTGTAAGGGGTAGCCAGATGCGGCTTCCAGCTACATCCGGTCTAGTCATACATCTCCTGGCATGGGTAGCCCCAATGGGTAGGGCGCAGGCAGCCCTAACGAGCAGGGCACGGGCAGCCCCAGCGGGCACGGAGAGGGCTACCCCAACTGGTCGAACCCATTCTATCAGGCCAGACCAAGCCTTGCAAGATCTTTTATAGTTAAGTGGACTTGGGTTAGGTCGGTAGAACCCAGGATGGGTCAGGTCGGGTTGGCCAGACTGGGTCGGACCCAACCTAAACCCAACCAGACCCTTTTAAATAAAACGCCAATATCATTCACACCGAGCAATCTATTGATGAGAATTTTGTGGAATTAGAACCCTCTCTACGAGGAAATTTATTTAGCCTAATCTATGGAGGATTTAATATATGTCTAAATTTGATGAATATATTTTTGATTGTTTCTATTGGAATCCAGCACAATATATGTGGAAACCCTATGGTTGGTGAAGTCCGAAAGAATACTGACAAGAGACCCTATGTTGATCGGCTATGATGGATAGTGGGAATCGTCATTTGTATGATCCGATAATCACACAGTGGGGAGTGGCTTTGCATAACCTGACAGTCCCACGAAACTCGATATGAGGACTACCTCAGTATGGCTAAGGTGGGAGGTAGCTTTTATGTGACCCGACATTACTAATGTGGGGAGAGTCTTTTGGGTGACCCAGTATACCCATTCTACTCAATAGGGATGAGTACAACAACATTCAAAGGTTAGTGGGAAGCGGCTTCTATGTGACACGGAAGGCCCACTGTTATCATTGGTTAGGGATCCCTACTGAGTATTTTGATACTCAACCCTACACGGGGTACTCCAGCGAATGTTGTGTCCAGTGCAGATGATTTCCACCATGAAGAAGGACTTGGTGGACCAGGACCTGGGGTTTTGTAGAGAGATCAGAATTGTAGGTCATACATATACGGATTCGAAAAAATAATCTACACATACCCATGAGATGGAGTTTTCATCGTACGACATCCATAGTTTCCTTGTACATTCCCATTTCTATTTCATCTTTTTTTAGTTTTCATTCTGTCCTATTTTACATATAACATGTACATTTACTCAATGATTGTTTAGTGGAATACATGTTTACATTTATTGACTTGGGACATGGTAGTGTGTGTGAGAGCATATGTACTCAGGAAAATGTCTATCACTTGTAGTTTTACACCTTCAGTACCAGTCGCCAGCCCCTGTCCTTTGAGAGGTGGGCTTGGGGTATGTCACCACATTGTCACTGGGGGACAGGTCATGACAATACATGAGGATTATATCACTTCTTCCCATGCCTATATATTCAAAAGTATGTTACTTCATCACTAAAATCTATTATGTACCTTCATAAATCTAGATAATAAGTACTTTTTAAATTCCAAATGTACAATCAATACCAATATCCAGTCATTGTAAGAAAATATATCCTTTAGTAAATGATATATTATTTTTAAACATCCAAAATGGTACTAAAAAACCAACACACTGAAATTGAAGTTTAATCATGACAAATAGATGACCCAAAAAATGTAAAGTCTAATAGGTGCATTCCTCAAACATCAGAAAATTAAAATAGTCATTTCCAAAGAAGTGCATGGAAATTAATGTTTGAATTTTTTTTAAATTATTTTAAAAAATTCATGAAAATATTTTCTGTATTTGAATTCAGACCAAATTACACAATTCCAATATCATTAGAATATTTTTGAATCTTTCTCATATATTTAATAGTACAGTTCTCCCATCACATACTTATCAATTTGATTAGTATCCCTCATAGTGGGGTCTAATATGTCATCTTAGTTAATAAATAATGAATTATTTACACCACTTGAAGTACTATATTTTTGAACAATGTCAATATGTTTATGAATAACTTTATTCACCCTCCAACAAGTTTCTAATGATATGGTAATGGTTTTTCACTCGATATTTGAGTAATCCTTTTGTATTATTGTCTTTTAAGGGTTTTGAGTGATTAATCCATCCAAAAAAATGGTATTTTTCCATTATAAAAGTTGGATTTCAATGAATTATCTTTAATATAAAAATGTTGATAACATTGTTCATGTAAAGACTCCCAAGAATCAGAGTAGAAATTTTTACCCTCCTCTCGATTGTCATTATTGGGTTTAATGGGGTCCTCATAAACCCCCACCTGAGATAGGGATAATTGGAGGAACCTAATGTGATTTAAAACACATTAATAAAACCCAATAGGTCATAAACCATTGATTAATGTCTTAGAGATAGTATGATATGATCATTGTTCACATCTTGAGTCTCAACCTCATTAGAATTTTTATTGACTCCATTTTGTCCTTTTATTATATCCTAAACCCCAAATGACCTAGCAGTAACTGTATTAGTACCATTGCATGCTTCAGAGTCTAGATTTATTTTATCATTTTCCTCCCTTGTATGTTTACATGCTGGAGGTAAATCTACACTATTATCACAATCATTCGTCGAGTGAACAATATTCTTGAAAAAACTACAATAATCAGATAGATTTTTTAAGTTAAATATAAAAAATAACATAAATTTTCCCCTTCGATTTAATATTTGGGAGTGAAGAATTTTGGAAATATCAATATAATCACAAACCCTATATATCAATGGTCTTGAATGATTCCATGTTGAAAAGTGTAATTTTAATGGATTGCCAATGAGTTTGGAAATACAAAATAGAGATTTTTTAAAATGGTGAATGGGTAATCCAAGGAAAAAATCACAAATAGAACTAATATGAGATTCAATGTAAGGATCAGAATATATTGTCCATTTGATAACATTAATGGAAGTTCCCCACAAAACTCACGAATACATATCCCAAAGTATATAGTTATATTTTTTAGAAGAGATGAAAAAATAACATTGGAAGAATTTATTTACAATTTAGGTTCCCCTAAAACCTATTACGTAAAGATATTTACAAAAAAGGATTAGTGATGGTCTATGTTTAGGGAATTTACTAAAAAACACAAAATATATGTTTGAGGAAAAATGGTTTACCTCATTTTTCTGAGAAAGAAATCACAGGGTGATCCATGTGATGAAAATGATTTGGATCTATGGATGAATTAGTATTTGTGGAAACAAACATGCCCTATTTAGTTTGATTGATGGACTTTTCATCAACAATGTCAGAATGTATGAAGGATTTTTTGTAGGATTTCTTGGTTGATAAACTAAATGCTGGCACGGGAAGTCTGCGACTCTATAGTGGTTCACCCCATTTGTGTGATTCTCATAAAATAATGCTAGTTATATACACTACATATCATACTCATACATATTCTATGTACAAGACATAAAATAAGAAACCTAGATGATATTATTATATCTCTTGTATATATTTCAAATGGGATTTTGGTAACACATTCCTCTTGTTTAGTTTTCATTAAAAAATATCATTCATAAGAGTATTCTAACGACTTCATATGATTCCCTTTATGACAATATATGTATATCATCAATGTGCTCAAATGAAGTTATATAATGACAGCTATTCGTACATGAGATTAGTGATAAATTGACTGATATAGATAGATACATTTGGAAACATATAATTCAATCATTATATCGATATAAAAGATATGTGGATAATCTCTATATTGATCACAAATTTGATGTTGTTTACAAAGTGTTTCTACGAATTTATCCATATAATTGTAATGATATGAGGAATTTAAAAAATACAAATACATAGGGATATTGGTCACATTTAAATTTTGGTCAAATTGATATGGTAGAATATTTGTTGGACCTTCCCCCACACCTCTCTCATGTGTATGACGTGTTCTATGTAACAATACTGATAAAGTACATACCTATTGGTTTATATGAACTGAAATAAAATTCTATACCACTAGAGAAGGATATTGCATATGTGGAATATCCAATGGAGATTCGGAAACATATAAATAATGTTATAATAAACAATATCACTCCCCTATTAATGGTTTTTTGGTGAAACCATCAATTTGACGACGTTATGTGACTACATGACGAAATGATGATGTATAAGTTGCCCGTTTTTTGTTATTTTGTGATGAATTTCAATGTGAATGTTTATTTTTTTGTGGTATATAAATTGAAACCATGATTTTCTAAAAATTATTATTTATTTAGAATATATAGTATTTGTTTTATAGCTAGATTAACAGACTACATCATTTTTTAAAAAACCATGATATACTAAAAATGTTATTATTTAAAGTAACCCATAATAACATAACATTAAACATACATGCCCAAATAGTAATATATAATCATTAAATAATAAAATTATTTTGTTTATATAATGAGAAAATATTTATTTAAAATTGATTAAATTGTAGAGAAGAATTAATATATTTCAAAAAAATCAAAAAAAAAATTTTTTAAAAAAAATATTAAAAAAATTTGTTGTATATTTTAGAGAATTAATTTCATAATATAACCTTCCTTTGTAATTTACATTGTAAATATTAATTTTTATGTCAATATTTGATATTTTTATGAATAATAAAATTTCATTGAAGAGTAAAAATTACTATTTTTTGTTTAAAATAACCTTTTCATTCAAATAATTTATCAGGGTATTTTTGGTATTAAAATGTTATTCAAATTAAAATTACATTAATGATATTTCAATTAAAATGATTTATCTCAATTTAATATTGTTTATATTATATTTTCAGTTGAAATATTTTAATGGTTGAAACATTTTCTATTTGGAAAATCATTTTATCACCACATAAGTATGATTAATTTTAAATTTATATTTTCTACTTAAGTGAACATAATTTTTCAAAATATGATTCATTATTTGATATAAGAATAATTTTTATTACTAGTAATTTCTTTATTATGTTATTCCTCAGTTAATAGTAATGACAATAAAAATTATTGACCCTGATTAATGTAAAAATGTATTTAGTGGGGGGGTTAACCAAAAAACATATGTGTTGAAAAGAATCAAAAAAATTTAAATCCTATTAGACGGGAATATTTTTAAAATATATTTTATTATCCCACAAAATAAATTTTGGATATTATATTCTTTTTCAAAATTTGGGTACACATTTTTCTTTTCAAAAATTACATGTACTCCACTCACATAACTTATAAAATCCAAACCATTATACACTAAAATTAACAATTCCAAAACCCTTTATTTCAACATTTACCACAGAAAAATTCACATTTAAATTATTCCTTCCATTTGAAAGTATTATTTTGGGGATAAATCCATACTATTAAGCCTTCTGGTGCAATCAAATATACGTTGTCTGAATAATAGGTAACACCCCTAACCAAGAATTTTATATTTTTTCTTCCTCCGCTACCTACAATTCATATTAAAAATGATGATATTATAATTTCATTATCTTAAATGTACGTATGTATTCTATTTTATGGTCATGACGTACAATGATGTTATATTCGATCATATGAGAAATGAAATCATCATTAATTTGTTGAAAGAAACACCACATCGTGAACCGATCTTATTCGATTACCATCACCATCTCTCACAAATGGATATAAATATTGATATAAATTTTTTAAAATTATATATATGATATTATTATATTTATGTATTTATTTTACCACATATTAAAAAATACATAGCATCCTATTTGAATTTTATAATTCCTCAAATCTATATAGCAGACAACCACCTAGCAAAATGATGTGATTTGTTCACATATTAAATAAATGGAGATAAATTTCTATTTAATGATCATATGTGTTAAATATTATATATAAAGTATTTTTTAATGGTAATAAATTATTTAACATCCTTTTATTTAATCAATCAATAAAATGAATCAATATTCATGCATACATATAACGTTCCATCTCAATGAACTATGTCTTCTGATTTTATATCCCTAAAATTAATGATTACTATAAATAATTATTTATATTGAAAATATGAGATATTAATATCATGGTGGAAATTATTTTGATGATGTAAACATGAAAAAATTAACTGAAAAAAAAGAAATCAAATTACACATGAAAAGAATATAGTTATTACCCAAAACATGGATTTAACATGGAATTGATAATAAAATGGAAATATTTTTCATAAGTTAATCATATATGGGTTGTTTTATATTAATTTTAGGTTATATAATATATTTATAGTGAAATAATATTTAATATATATGATGTTTTTATATGTATGAAGAAATCAAACACTGAAGGAAACAAATTTTCATCTCACTTTTTTATTCTTTGAGTGATATAGCATATTAAAAAAATTGATATTGATTTTGTAAATATAATTATTTTATTTTTTTATTAATATAATTAAATTTATTTTGAATTAAATATCCATTTTATGAAAAATCAATTTTGAGATTTATAGTAAAAAAATTTCCAATGCGGAAAGGGATTTTTCCAAAATATGGATTATATTAGACATATGTAATGTTATGAATCTATATTATTTTATTAGGGGTATATACAGGACATTTAAAAATTTATTTTCATGAATTTATTTATTATAATGAGATTTTATGTTTAATTTAATGTTATTCCATCATAGGTATTATAATTCAACGTTACAAAAGTAGAAAATACTTTATTTTATAATGTCATCATTTCATTGGAATTTTTATTATTATGTATATAAATATGACATGTTGTGATAAATATCTCTTTAGATGCATGGTTTTAGATATAATCTTTTTTAGTCACCAGAACAAAAGTTACACTCCATTTTTCCACATTATGTTCTAATGATATTTTTTTTAAATTTCATTTTCATTTCTCTCTTTGGTTATAAACTCATATTTATACCAAAATCATGTTTCAAAAAGTTCATTCAATTTTTATTAAATTATCCATATCATATTATGAAGTCATTTTTTCTATTTTTACCATTAATAAAAAATATTTTTTTTATCTTATAGTCATTTTCCTAAAAATTGAAATTTTGAAAACTCCTAAAATGTTAATGGAATCACCAGTGTGGTGTTTAATGTATGAATTGAAATTTATTACATTATTATAAATTATTATATTGAATCATCCTTTAAAATCATAATAGTATATTTTATATGAAAATTATTTTTAATATGTTTTATTCTTTAAAAAGTGATTCTAAAATAAAAATGATATTTTCCCCAAGAAATGTTTTAAATGATATTTAAAAAATTTATTCACCATAAGAAGACATATTTTGATGTTATCTATGACTTATTTCGGAAATGCTCCAAGGACAAAATTCATATTATTTCTGTAGATGATGTTTTTTTGTTAATGCATGATGTATAATAAACCATATTATTTTTAACAGGTTACACCATGAAAAAATTATTACAAAACCCCCTTCGGTGCATGGGTTATACAACAATGAAATTATTATGTGATTATATACCAAGTGCCTTTTATATAAGTAATTATTTGTGGATATTATTAGTAAATACATTTCATTTCATCAGTTATCATATTATTCTTTTTTCTAATCATTTCGCACATGTACATAATATCCTCATTATGTATTCGTTTGATGCTATATCACTCTCAAATTCAGTGTGAATTGATTTATATATAGTGAGAAAGAAATGAATGTATTGTGGAGTGATCTTGGTACATTAACCGGAATTTTTCCTCCATGATTTTCATGTTAGGGAACCTTGACTACAATCATGGTTTGAGGAGTGAACTCATACCACCATGATAGCTTCTATAGTGAACCATGACTAAATTGGAAATGAATTTCATTGCATCTATCTATGAATAAATTTCATATGTTCTTTCAATGTTATTATCACATGTCTCATGTCCATTGATTTTCTAATTATAAATTTCTTATGGATTTCCAATTTTTATTTGATAACTCAATATTTTGATCTTTGATATGAATGGTATAAATTTCATATATTATGATTGGATTCTAACACCCTTATTCTCATTTTATGAATAAATATCATCCATTATTAACCTTACTATGCTTTATAGTCTTCTTTTCTTATGTTTCATTTCCATGGTTATGAGGAAATTTGTTAGGTATGTCATGTATATATAGCTAAATAGTTATGTATAACATAGTTTGAGATAATGTAGTTCATAAATGACGAATTTCATTAGGGATCCATGTTTCTAAAATAACTATACTTTTATTATACATATGTGTGTGTTTGTATAATGTAATTAATTTCATCAAATATTAGGAAATATACTAGTATTAAAATAATTGCTCATTATATGGAATGATATACACTTTCCCTTAAAAATAAGATTATTGGCATAATTTTTTCTATGTTATTTTTTTCATGGTTAGACAGGAAATTTTCAGTGTCATGATATATATTTTGAGTATGAGTTTATAACTAGGAACATTTTACTCTGAAAAAATGTTTATATGGATATAACTTCCATTTGACCTATTTTATTACATTAATTTTAACATCAATATCCATTAAAAGGGAAAAATGGATAAAAATAACTAGTGTAGTAAGAATATTATGTAGAAATAACATTAACATGAAAATAAAACATCACTATTTTATCGTACATAATTACATCATAGATCCAACTGATATCCTAAAATATAAGGGGTTTACAAAATATATATTAAAAAAATGGTGTCATAAAGATCCAAAAATGTAAATAAATTTGATAAAGATGTATTATGAGTTATATAATGTTATCACGTAATATTACAAAATTAAAGGATCAATTTATTCACATGAATGTAGAACAAAAAACTACATCATATATTATGATAATGAAAATATGTTAAATTTTCCATAAACAACAAAATATGATCCAATTATAACTGAAGGATAACCATAAATACAATATCACATGGTTGAAAATGTCCAATAATTGATTTGGATTACTCCACAATCCCATTCAAAACACCACATGTAACTAAAAATTAACACAATTAATTTGATTGGAATATATGTGAATCATATTATTTAGGTGTTTTTCATTTTTCTGTGGTGTTCATTAAGAATACATATAATTATGAGGTTGAGTTATAAATTTATCTTTTACAAGGTGACCCGCTTATATCAAATATTACATATATAGTGGTCCTTATTTATTTCAAAAATTGAACAAAAACTCACGGAGAATCCGAAAAGCTGATTTATTGGACCAACTGTGGATCATTTAGGTGAACTATTCTTTTTTTGAAGAATAATTTTTTATCATTTAAAATATAAAATAATTATATAGATCTGAATAATATCAAATTCATGAACAAGTATCATGTACCCAATATTTATGAATTTTATGGACCACTATACAGTGCCCAATAATTTCCCACGATTGGAATTTTTTGCTGGATATCAACAATTGTGTTTTAATAAGGAAGATATATTGGGTTCATCATTCTATATTTTTCAAGGGAATAATCAATATTTAGTTATTCCATTTGTCCATACAAATTTCCCAACTGTTTTAGTGGTTTTGATGAATAGAGTCCTTAAAAAACCTTAATTTTTTTGCGGTAGTCTTTATAGATTATATTTCGATATATTAATTATGAATGGATACTAATTAATAACAATAGATAATTATAAAAAATATTCTTTGTAATAAGAAAAATTATGTAAAATTTGAAATTTGTTGGTGTTTGATACAAAATTTTTTAATTTTGGATCATATGATCAAAATTGAGGGTATATTAGTAGATATATCAAACAAGGATTCTATTAAAAATTTTACAAGACAACACAATATGACTAGTATCTGATGATTTCTTTTAATAGAGGGATACATCCATCACTAGTGTAAAATAACTAATGGTTTTTAAATCCACTAAAAACATTAACATGAAATGAAGGTTTGAACATTAGATAGGTTAGTGTGATGGAAATTTCATATAACTATAGATATGATTAGTCAGTGCAACAGTGATTACATTACCCTAATGTGGATAAGTGTATATCATAAATATAGATTCTTCAAATAAGGGATTAATATGAATTCTAATGAAGAAAAAATATGTTTCTAGTTTATGAATCATTGAAATTTTTGGTTCATGAGTCAAATATCCCGTATCCCGATTTGTATAATGATAGAGTGATATTTTTCAATAAAATTGTGGATGAATTATTTTTATAGAGAATATTTATATATATACATATATATATTTATAATTAAATTAAAAAGAAAATAAATACACATATGGTGTTGATCATGTGACAGAGTAGATGGTTGAATCTGATCTGAGACTATGACTGATCAATATATTACCACTATAGGAAATAATCCATGCTAGAGCATGATTTTAGTCGAGAAGATAATTCTAGATTTTCAATTATGTGTAATACAAATGATTCGATATTAATGGATTAACATATGATACATTTGGAGATTGTGAAGGGTTCAGAAAAATATTATCTCTACCAAATGATTGTTTATCTATCAATCCATTTAACGATTGAAGTGAATGAGAAAGAATATATAGAGATGTATAATATGATTAGAAATGTTCTAGAGAATGTCATTGATTTTGATGGAATGATATTATTCCAAAACCATTTCTGAGTTCCATCCATGCCCTATTTGAAGAAGGTCCTGTTAGAGGGGGCGTAGAGTTCTTCATTATCTATTACACATGGATGTAAAATGATGTATTGAGATCTAAACGAGTGTTTATGGTTGAATAAAAAAATATATTGAATAAATATTTACCTTAGTGATTTTTAGGTTTGAAACTAATGGTTGAGAGAAAAAATTTTAAGGGGATTCTATAACCATTACAATTACAAGATGGGAAATTAGAAAACATCACAATGATTTTTTTCTTTACACTCCCCAAAACATCTAAATGATTTTATTATATATTTTTTGAAGACAATTGCCTTAAAATATCAGTAATATATATAATTATGGAATAATTTTTATAATTTCAACTTCCCATAATATAATTTATTAAATTTTTATTTTTGAATAGTGTAGCAGAATCCATTGAATGTTACTAGTTTATAAGGATTAACATAATGTTATTGGAATCCTTATGTAGGATCAAGAAACATTATTGATATTTATCACTGTGTGTCACACTAATATAAATGGTCAGTATGAGAAAAAGATTTAACCCCTATATGATATATTAAATCCATGTTCTATAAATTTCAATGGAATTATTGTTAAAGAACGTCCTCTCCTTTAGTTTTGCTAAACCAATAGTTGTCACTATTGATTAAAAATGGATCCATATAATGAACTCCTTATAAAAAATTGTATAAATTCATCAAAATATGATGGTGTTGGATAATTAATATTATTTGGACATGATAATGGTGATGAAATGGAATATAAGGATAGATCCATTTTGCAACACATAATTGAAGAAAGTACCAGGAAAAAATGATATACATAAAATATAATCCATTATCTATTATTTAAAGTAGGATAAAAGGTGTTTATTTGATTTTCTTAATTGAATAAGGTTTTTTTTATTTGGGAGTAATTAAATAATGATCCCTGTGTATATTGGCTGCATTGATATTATTGATTGATGAGAGAGATTTTTTTATCTCTTCTCCTTACCATAAAACTACTCTCAAGTCAATGACGTGTTCCAGGAATCTATACTATGTAAGTACATACCTAATACATCATATGTGCTTAACATAATGTTCAAACCACTATAAAATAATCATTCATCTAAAAAAATTATTGTAGATTCTAGATAATATAGGGAATGTTCAATGAAACAATACCACTCACTTATTTAATGTATTTTAGTAAACCCGTAATTTTTATAAATCCATGTTGGGACCTAATGCTATTATATGGAGAAATTTTTCTTATTTTTTGGATTAAATTGAATAATTTTGAGGAAAAATCATTTAAACTTATTAATAATGTAACCCCTATAGTTGTTATGATTTTTTTAATAAATTTATTTCCATTGATGAATTGTGTTATACAAATCATTGTGTTTTAACAAACCAAAATATTTAATTGATATTATTAGTAAATAATGACCATTATAACATTACTATTAAATGTGGAATAATTATTAGAAATGAAAAAATTTTAAAAATTTAGAATAAAGGTTACATATATTTAAATCATATTGTTAAAAGATATATACTTTTAGTAATGAATTTATTCAGTTAGATAATTATATTTTCTCAAAAACCCAATAAAAAAGTCTGAGAAAAAAATTCATAGTGTGAAACCACATAATCATGAAGAATAATTTATACTGTATAAAAATCATGAAAATGAATTTCAAATATATAAAAACCTGGGTCTAACATTAGTCATTTAATATAGAAATCTATTCAAATCATTAAAAATGGATTATCATGATATTGTATGTTTTCCATGTACATCACCGAGGAGTGTCAAAACAGGAATATAGTAACAGAACAGTCACCATAAATGTGAATGATGAAATATATCAACATGAAAAAAAATTAGGATTATTACCCCTAGATACATTTTTAGAAAATACACTTAAACATGTTATATCCTTTCTATGTTCTAATTTCATTGAAACTTATTACTCTATACTAGACCAACACCACTAGTATTTTTTATTTTATTATTCTTATCCATCACCCAGTATACATTTATTATTACTATATTTATAAAATAAATATCCATTAAATACAAAACAGGAATCAAAATTAAAATGTATTTTGAATACTACGTACATAAAAATCATTATGAAAATAAATCTACATTATTTTGATGTGTGTATTGAACAAATAAATCCTATATATCTATAAAAAACTACAGTACAAAACATTAGAAATATATATATATATATATATAATGGGTGTACTAAAAAGGAATGTTAGGGAAATTAGTGGATAATAAAACATAAAAAAGATTCAAAGGAAAAACAAAATATCTCACTATTAAATCTCATGAGTAATCACATGAAATAATGAAATAAAAAATAGGTTATCATAAGATGTTTGGAATATAGAAAATAGTTTATAATCATATAACATGAAATAAGCATATAACAAGCATAGCTTTAGAGACATCATCACTATGTGAGAAGAGATCCATAATGTATTAGGTTTACACTATATTACAATTCATAACATCTCATGAGAGAAATGAATTTCCATATTCATCAAATATGTATTTAGAATAACAATTCATATCATGTTCATGATTATGATTTCCTTAAATGTAAATAAATAATAATTCATAAATATTATAATTACCCATTGAAATAAATTGGTTGCATAATATTGGTTCATATTATTATTATAAGAAATTTCATATATATTTCTATTATAAGAAAGAATTAAATAGTATGACTTTTAATATTTGAATAAAAACCCATTAGTCCCAAAATAAAGGCTTCATTTGGAATCGAGAAAATTAAATGAGTTATACATAAAAGAAATAGGTTTCTTATACATTTATCTATGTATAACCCAAGGAATGAAATGGTTTTCATAAAAAAACTCTTCACAATCATAAACTATCCATAAGATGATTATTTATAGTATGACTTCATAATTTCCCTAGAATAATTTCTTTGATATCAATGGATGTTTTTAGATGGAATTTACCCTGAATGATCCCATGAAATATTTCACGAGGATAATACTATTTTAGTATGTTATTACTTCTTTAAAAGGTAAAAATTCTCTATATTTTAAGGGAAATAATTAAATTAAAAAAGAAAAATAAATTTTTAATGGAATATTAAAAGTATTTATATTTCATTTCGGTGATAAATTATATTATTTAGTTTTAGGTTAAATAATACTATTTATTTTTTCATTTATATGGACTTAAAAAAAATCTACTCACTTAGAAAAAAGAAAAATCTATTCATATAAATTAATTAAATGTAAAATATTTTAAAATTAATTTTAAACAATAGTGGAGTAATATTAAAAAATCATGATAACATTTTTTGAAGAGATAAAAAAGGATTTAATATGTTTTTCTAATGAAGGGTTAATAAAATATTTTTTTATTAAAAAAAATTCATTATCATTAGTTTATAAGGATAATAAAAAGAATGGATATATTTTATTTCCTAAAACTCACCATCAGAAAAGGAAATTAACTGGTATATTGAAATATATTTCAAAAAATATTATCATCTGGCCATAATCATAAACAATCACAATAAATAATGATATTGTAAGATAAAACCTTTAATAATATATTAAAACATAAATGATAAGCCCCGTGAAACAAATAAACTTATATGGATATGTGAATAAAAATAATTATAAATATAATCATCACGAAATTGATTCATGGAATTTACAAACTCGACATCAAATAAAAATGTTGTTAATATGGGACATGTCCTTGGGGGAATATAAGTAAAACTAAAATCCCTTTCTTAGTGACTAAATCCTCATGTAATATCAATATGCTCTTGGATAATTCAATTTTTTAAATTACATACATTCTTGATAAATATTTCCTAATTATTATTCATTTTATGTTGTATCCCATGATGTTACCATTAATTAAATAATTAATTTTTTCACCACAGTGATTTTGTTTATATTCAAATTGTTTGTCAACTATTACATAGTATAATGATTATAGTAAATTTGGTAATTATTCAATATTACCTAAAAAATAATAATTAAATAATTATATTTTTTATTAATAAATTATTATTTTTAAACCAAATATGAATTATTTATATTATAACAAAATTATGTTATAATCATGGAGATAATAGGCCATACAAACACATGAAAAATATATCAATTTTTCACAATTATTGTGGAATAAATTTCATTACTAAAATTTCACAACATATTTATAAAAATATTATAATTATAATTTTATATTTTAATTACACATAGATATACTGACTATGTGATGTGCTAATGGAAAAATAATTACATTACATCATGGATGTGGTAATCCACAGAAAAGATGAAATGACATAATGATTTTTCAATGAATTGAATTGTTTGAGAATATATGATATAAATTATTTACATGAAAACATATATTTCGTTAATATCATATATTTGAATTTCATAAATAATTATAAAAATATATGAGAGTTGGGGATTGAAAAAAAAATACATCATTTTGTGAAGAAGTAATTCTCTATACACTAGATCAATGTTTTTTTATTCCCATTTGATGGGAGAAGAGATAAAAGAATGTTATTCAAAAAAATATAAAAACATATCATTATATGTGATATACGAATCCTGTTATATCATAATGATTATTATATTTTCAAGGAATTATAATAAAAAGATAAATGTAATAGATTGGTTAAGAACTATACCACTTTTTCAGACAACAACTTTAGGATTATTATTAATGATTTCCTATGATGGATTTTCAACAAATAATGGCCTCATGGATGATATTTATGATTATTTAAAGAATATTTTGTTGGTATATGATGATCCCAAACATTTTTATACGTGATAAAATATGAGAGGAAGTACTATTTTATAAGTCATGGGATGGGAACTCATAAAATTACATTAAATATAATATTAATATAATTTATTTTTTGTGTAAAAAGGATCTATAATTATATAATTATAATATATTACGAGGATATGTCAAAAAAAATTCAAAAAACATCATTTTCCCAATTATTGTTTGTTTTACATCCATTTTTTATTTTTTTTACGTACGTAAACCCTTTTGATTATTATCATGATAATAATATATTAACTCTTAATGGTTAATATTGTTTCAATTAAATGGAAATTTCACCATAATTATACCATGTTTATAATTTTAATAATATTCAAATCCCATGGTAATATATAAGAATTTTGGGAAAATCAATTTATATAATAAAATATAAATTATCATAAATTATAATTAATGAAAATTTTGAAACCAATCATTTAATTTTACATTAAGAAACAAAATGAAAAAAATTAATTTATAATATATTATAGTCACACCTCAATTATATTATTTTTATTTTCAAATTTATATGGATATAATAAGACATTAAAATCATCCACATTTATCATTTTTAAAATGATGTATTTTTTCATATTATTGAATTAATTTTTTTATGATTTTTATGAATTATAGGAACTAGTTCATTACTAATTTTATTTAATATATTATTAAGAAATAATAAAATAGCATTAAATTAAATTAACACTTATATAACTAGAAATTTCCTTTGTTCATCCCGATTTTAGAAAATTTGTTCTTATAAAACTTGGAAAATAACATCTTTGAATTTTCATTTTACAAATTAATATTAAATTCCAAATAAATGAAATACGTCACATAATATTAATGTTTAAGAAATATAGATGAACAAGGACAAAC
Source organism: Viscum album (assembly GCA_963277665.1). Lineage (NCBI taxonomy): Eukaryota > Viridiplantae > Streptophyta > Magnoliopsida > Santalales > Viscaceae > Viscum > Viscum album. The sequence continues at coordinate 481,561,882 of OY728126.1, forward strand.
TACCCAGATCAAATAGGATAAAATTATGTTTTATTTTCATTTATTTATCCATATCGCATTGCATTTAACCATAATTTTTATTTAAACTCTTATAGTGGTGAAAATTATTTAGTATGGTTGATACACATAAATTCATAAAATATAATTATTTACAAAATTTCACTTCACAATACCAATTATATATTCCATATTTCATTATTGATTTTTGAAAGTAGAAAATTTTAATTTATTATTAAAACAAATAACACAACAAAATACTTCACTTATATGATTTTTTTTATCTATAAAATTGATTATACACCAAATTAAAAATTAAATTTGATACTAGTGAAATTAATTGTAATATTATTAATATAATAAATCTACATTTACATTATTTTTCAAAAAAATGGTTTGGTGATATTATGGAAACAAAAATAAAATTAACATTGAAAATATATTTTTTTCACTATACATTGGAAAATCGATTTTTTCAAATAATATAAAGTATATAATATAAAATAATATCCACTTAATAATATAAAAATTATATAAAATTAATAAATTGTGTTCTTAATATATATTGAAAACAATTTAAATATTTTTACAAAAAAAATTGTTTTCAGAAAATGTATTTATAAAGGAAAAATAGAATTAATAAATAATTAAGTGATTATTTACTAATAATATAACAATATAATTATACTAAATAATAAATTTTCTAATATTTTAATAATATTTTAATCCAAATCATACAATTCAATTTATCTTCTGTGATATAGAAATCATATTTAAATATTATTATTTTGTATTTAGACATGTTCTATTTTGACTTATATGATATCAAATAATGATTTAATTTTAAAATATTGAGGTTTTATATATTTTTTATGATTATAAGAGTTTTTTTGGGTTCAATAATCCCATATTAATTTAAATTTCTTGGAACAAGCCCCACATGACATATGTATTAATAGAGTTGGTGCTACCCAACAAATATGTGAGAGAGTTCTCAATATCTAGAGCTTCAACTACCTAATCATGGAGCACTAATGGGGATTAGGTCATCGAATTTAGTAACTAATACCTCAGTTAGGTATATCTCAATGTGGATTAGTTATTCAATTATTTTTATCATAAGGATGTATATGTTGTTTGGAATTTTTGTTGAGACCATTGAATCTATAGGTAGAATTGTAATTTATGGCCAAATATCGATAATTATATTCCTATATTTTCAATAAGGTTTTCATTGTGATAATATCTATTGATGGTTTTGTTACTCCCTTATGACTACTTATTTAAAGTATCATTATTAATATAATTTTCCTCGTTCGATTTTCAGGGCATCCCAAAAAGTATGTTATACTCATAGTAATATTGTATATTCCTACATGTCTCATTAATTATGAAGATTATAGATAGTTTTATAATGACTTTACTGGTACTAGTTTCGATGGTGTATCAAATTATATAGTGGTTCTGAATGAGATTCGAAGTTAGGCTCAAGGAACACGACTGATGCTATTATATATGTTTCATTTTTTTGGTTATTTCTATGATAAGTCTTATTCATAGATTTTATTGAGGAATGGGTATTTGACATTTTCATTTATTTATATTTATATGTTACAGTCCAAATTTATCATAGTGGGGTTTTAATTTAAAAATTACACTCATGTAGTTTTAAAATATTGTATCTTTGTATCTCATTATATAATCGTTTATATGAGTTTGTATAGGTACATTGGTCTAAGGCCACCCATTTCGGTGACATGCTCACTATGTTCTATTATCTTTCCCATGGCTTATTGGATGGAGGCATATGATTTCCCTCTAGGGTTACTAATGGACAGAGAAGAGAAACATTGTGTTAGGTTATCACTGAGTTTTTTATGTTTACCTAACAAAATTATATAGGTATTAGTTTTTTTGATTGATCATTAACTTATTCAATATTTTAGTACAATTAAATGTGTTTCATGTGAAATCAATTGACTATGTAAGGATGGGTTAGTGTGATTTATGTGTCTCATAGATGGTGGATCTCCCTTGCCTAGGATGGAATAGCCCTTGACTTATAGGCACATTATTGTTCCCTATTACCTGTATTAGTGGGTCAAGGATCAGATGATGCCTATTCCTGCATCACTAGGTGCTTGATGGACATAATTTGTTTTGGAACCTAACCTTTATCGTCAGTTATAGCTAAACATTTTGTTGATTATGATGCATTTTTTCCAACATTACAAAAAAAGTTGATGGGTTATTTTTCATGTTAATTTGGTGAGCACATGAAAAATTTACTATTGTGATTTTATTATTATGTGTTAAATTTCATGTCGTTGTGTTTTATTTATTTAACTCCACTATATTTTTTTTATATCAAGTGCATCTATTTGATCATAGTACTATTTTATTTTTATTTTTTTAGAATTTAGGATCCCTATAAGTTCATTGTACTTAACAAATACCATTGAACTACACATTGGTGTTGATTTTCATTAGTAAACATTACATACTTCATTCAATAAATATGCATCACTTAGTGATAGATAAAATTTTTAGTTATTAATTCAATCAGTTCAAGAATTCATTATTTTGAATTATATTATAATCACCATTGGTTGTAAATATTACATTTATGTTATTTTTCATTATATATTTGAATGATATTAAATTTATTATATACTTTATTATGAATTGATTTATTTTGGTACTACTCTATATATGTTTTTTGTATCACGTAGACTATTTTAAAAAACATTATTATGGAATGTAGTTTCACCATTTTGATCTTTGTTAATTTTTTCACGGGTTTTAAAATGTCTAGTATATATATAAATCATTCTAACAAATTGATGGATTCAAGGATGGCACTATGGAATTATTCTATTGGAATAGTCTCCACAAGACTATGACAAATCATTACTACAACACAAAATCATCTCTCTTGTGGGAAGAATTACATGAGGTCTTCCATCCATTCCATGAAGGAACCATTATGATCACTAAGGAAAATTCATTACAACATGGTTAATTTGTTATTCAATTTGAGAAAAGTTTCAACATTTCATTTTTTGTACATAGTTATTCAAAGAAAACTTTATTTCTCAGGTATATTCATCATTAGGGGAAATTCATTTACATTTATAGTTTTATAATTATCCTAAGATATTCCCATAAATGTAGAAAACATGGGAAATACATGGGAATTCTTGGATTCATAATTTGCAGTTACAAAACATCCCATATAATTCCATTATCTAGTGAATCATGGGAATTATTTGAAAATGATTCACACTTTATTTTAGGATATTTTTGTATATAAATATCTCATTCATTAAAACCCCAAAAATTAATATAAATCCTTTAAAAATATATTAATGAGATCTATAATATCATAGGATGAATTATTATATGAAAAATACATTATAGTTAACTCATAATATCCATAGATTTTTTCAAATTGTGATTTTTCATATCACTATGTACTATAATTAATTAATTATAAATATAGTAATGATTATTATCTGATAAATTGAGATATCAAAAAATTTATTCATATAAATCAACTAAGTGTAGAAGGTGATGAAATTTCATTATAGTAATTGAATTTGTAAAGACCTAGAAATTCAATGGAAATTTTTTTCATAAATTCTTTGGAATTTTACAAGTCTGCAGTTTCTAATGGCGCTTGATTCTGAGGCCTGGTGTGGTCAGAATCGATTTCTGATGTTTTTTTGGGAACGTTCAGTAAACGTACGTGCGAATTTTTCTATCTTTTAAACCAGTGCTCAAAATTTATATCTGAGGGCACCATGAACTCGCAGTGCTGATATTCTCTTATGGGGACCTTTACCGTAGTTGCATTTTTTGTGTGTTGAAAGTTATAATTAAGGGATTTGAAGCAAATTAAATAAAATAGTTGTATGGTACAATTTTATTTAAGAGGTAGTTATTTCCACCAAATGGGAGTTGGGGTGGGGCCCACACCCTATATAACCTCCCATAAGAGGATTTAGTGTGGTGGGCCCCACACGAACCCAAACCCTTTCACCTCCCCTTATTAATGGAGGAGCCTCCCCACCTCCCTCAACTCACGAATGTTCCATCTCTTGATGTTAATTAATTCCACTTAATTTACTTAGTATTGAATTAATTTGAAATTCTTGGAAAGTTTATAACATTGGGAGGATTTTATTTCATTTGCATGGGAAAATATTATATTGGGGAGGCTCTAGAGAAATATAAGAATAGTGTTCATTCCCTCGACTAATAACACCGTTCTTCCGCGAAGAACACCATTATTCAATGAAGAACATCTCCGATGAAGAATGTGAAGAACTTCTCTAATGACCCTCCCTCTTCAGACGCACCCCAACATCAACAGAATCAACGTCCTTATTCCGCGACGCCTGACCTCCATGACACTCATCTTTTATGGCTCATTGGCATGCACCGTTCTTGAAATCGATGTAGGGGGTTTGTATAATTTTATGTGATTAAATTGTACCATGTTCATCATTGAATTCCTTGGTTTTTCTTCGGCCATCTGTTATCGCCTAACACGGATGGTGCAGGTTAAACGAACATGGCCCGATGACCCTCTGTTTCTCCTTGTTTTTGATCGTGATGGAGGAGATGATGGAAGAGGCAGCAACTATTGAAGGCGGTGGCGGCAACGGTGGCTGCACGCCAGCCCGTTAGAGGACTGCGACACCGAGTGTCGCGCAGGCGAAGGATACCGCAGCCCGCAATCGGGCCGCTCAGCCGAAGAAGCACCGGCCAGCTTCAACCGGCCAGGATGGAGAACTGCGGCACCCCTTTGGCACCGCACTGCAGAGAACCACCGCTCATGCTTCCATGGGCCACTTCGGCGGGCGAAAGGGCCGATCGGCGGCTGGTCGGGTTGAAGAAGGTCGCGGCACCCGAAGGTGCCATGTGGGAGAACAGGGGCCTGCCTGTGCGGGCCGCTCTCGCCTGAGAAGACCAGCCGGCTTCGGCCGGCCGGACAAGAGTGGCGGTGCCGCTCAGTACCACCCTTTCAGAAAACGGTGGTTCGTGCCCCTCGATCTGTGCCCCACCGTATCAGACCCGCCGAGTATGGACGGGCGGACCCACCAGCCCATTGGTGCTTGACAGGCCAAGCCTGTTTCTCTTAAATGCGAATAACCTCTTGACCGTGCGTCCGATCGATGCGTCGTTTATGGTACTAGGACCCTTACAATGAGGCTGTCCTTTTTCGATACTCTATGTTAGTTCGGGACATCTTTGGAAAACAAAAGGGCTTGGAAAAAGCGTAATTCCAACCGGGCCCCTACAACAGAAAATCCAATAACTCTTAGACAGGGCGTCCAATTGACACACCGTCTATTGAGTTGAGTTCCTTTTGATGAAATGGTACATTGGGATACATCATCATTGGACTTCATGAATGTTGATGTATCGATCCCCTTTGCTCGAGGAACAGACCCTCCCGTAATAGAGCGTGTTGTGTGCGGGAACCTTAGAGCAGGTTGTGACTTTGTCGACTAATGTTCTAGAATCCTTCGTGGGTTCGACAGTGACGAAAACTATACTAGAATCCTACATGGGGTCAACGGCGATGACTACTATTCTACTATATTGTGTGGGTCCGTCAGTTTTACCTCTATACTTGTATCCTTTCTGGGTCCGACAGAGTAGCTGGTCTTGTATCCTGTGTGGGTCTGACAGCTAAGCTGGTCTTGTATCCTGTGTGGGTCTGACAGCTTAGATGAATTAGGGACTACATCTGATCATCTCTATCGCTATATGAAAGATGTATACAAGTGTGAGATGAGTCTTGACATTCAATCATTATCATTGATGTGATTGACTTACTTCCTGTGTGGACTAGGTTGTGCTTGGGCTCAAGAGTTAGAGGTGATCAGAGATTGATAACTTAGGTATATGTATGGGCATATACCTAAGTAGGGTTGGTTGATACATTGTGGTTGTATATTTCTATTGTGGTTTATCCATTGTGGGGTTTGGGAGACCTTTGGGGGTCTCGGGGTCGCTACTGCGTATCGATATACTCACCCCCGCATGAGTTATGCCCTCACCTCGTTTTGTTGGATGCAGACGACAGATAGCGTTGACAGAGGTAGAGAGTGAGCCAAGTCCAGATGGTACCCGAAGGTGGACCACACGGCGAGATGGTACACGGAGCGTACCGATAGACATGGAGTGCTGAGGTGGACATATGTACCTACCCTTCAGGTAGGATACTCGGTGGACATTCCAGGATCTGCCCTTTTTAGATGTTGTCCCTTTTTTAGTTGTACTTTATTTCCGTTGTACCTTTACATTACTGTTGGAATTTTATTTCTGGACCCTTTACTTTCAACACTACTTTTTGTATACCGTTTTAACTTAGTGTTTACATATTTTTGCGTACTCTATTTTGTTTGTTTACTTTCATAAAGGAAATACCTTCCCAGCTCAGGGATTTATGCCTTTGGTGCTAGTCGCCAGCCCCTGGCCTATGGAACGCGGGCTTAGGGTAGTCACGGAATGGGCCCTGAGAATAGATCATAAAAAATTGGTATCAGAGGAGTCAGTTCTACTATAAAACTCAAGACTCTGATCATTCTTTCTGTGAAGGAATAGTGTTAAGAGTATTAAGTGTGGTTTTCAGTCCAAGGAGTCCAGTGTTGGTGCGGTGGCCGACGTATCCATACACCAGGACCCTGACCTCTGATTTCCAACTGAGTGCATGAAAATAGTAATTGCATGTGTGTTTCAAAAGTTTTCATTGTGATTAATTTGATTCAGTTCACCAGGTGTATGTTTTTTACCATGGGACACCTGTTTCATTTCAGGATATCCCCATGAAGTCAACAAGCTAGGGTTCTGACTTGTATACGAGATGGTATCCCACTAAGCGATGAGGCATCCGTGTAGGGCCCCATCACAGCTGAGGTACCAGCGGGACCTCTAACCGCTGGACCACTGATACCTCCAGCTCTAGTAGGAGAGAGTGCACACCACTTGAGTGCATTTCATGAGTTTCAACGACAGAGGCCGCCTAGGTTCAGTAGAGAGACGGACCCATAGGCAGGTGAGGATTGGCTGGAGGCTGTTGTCAGAGTTTTCAGACTGGTAGTGACACCAGCCAACCTCATGGTGATCCTTGCCGTGAGTCTCCTGAATGTAGCAGTAGGTAATGGTGGAGCTTGATGCTCTAGGTGCATGAAGAGGCATCATTACTTTTGACGGACATTGAGTGTCTCTTCTGCTCATAGTTTGTTCCAGCCTCCATTCGTGCGGTACAGATTCAGGAGTTACTACATCTACGGAAGGGCAGCATGAGAGTAGCTCAATACTCAACGAGGTTTACTGACCTCTCACACTACTCCACGGATTTGGTAAAAGACCCATTCTTCAGGGCCTAGGCCTTTGATTATGGACTCAGGCATGAGATCAGGGCTTTGATGATTTCCCTCAACATTCCGACGTAGGTGGGGGTGTTGGAGAGATCCCTTCTAGTAGAGAGTTTCCTCACTGAGCAGACACCATTGGTGAGACCCACCACAAGGCAACACGTACAGGATTATTCTACAACAGGAAGTAGACATATGTCGCAGAGGTCCAAGAAGACCATGACATCTAGTGGGTGACCTCAGGATACAGGTTCGGTTGTGCAGGGCACACGAAACAGAGCCATCCTTATGAGGAACAGGTAGTGCTATGCATGCCGCGGGCAGGGCCACATGGCTCATGACTGCTCGACCCACCATGCATATGAGTAGTAGATAGTAGAGGGACCTCCCAGATAGAGGTAGAGGTTCGACCGTGGTGGTCCATCAGGAGCAGGCGAATGTGGCAGAGGAGTTGGTCGAGTAGCGGGTGGTGGACGATGTTTCGAGGCCCTACCACCACCATCACCAAGAGGTCCACCCCGACCACAGGGAGATGGAAGACAGAGGCGAGCTCAGCTCTAGGCAGTTGAGGCCTATGACCATGGCGTACATGAGATGATTCGAGGTGCTATCTGTGTCTACTCCACCCTTGATGCAGTACTTATAGACATAGGTGCAAGTTATTCTTTTATTTATACTTCCCTTGTTCGGAGCTCGGAGATTCCGACGGAGCCGTCAGATCGATCCTTACAGCTAGAGACTCCTACGGGAGCAGACTCGATGATTACGCACTTGTGTCCGCTGTATGAGCTTACTCTAGGATGTGAGAGCTTCGGCTGGGATCTTCTTGTAGCATCTTCAAGGACATACAATGTTATCATGGATATGGACTGGTTATCTACAGTACATGATCAAATCGACAGTATTAGGCACCAAGTGTGGTGTGTCTGCATGGATTGGACCAGGTTCACCTTCACCGGTGAGAAGGGAGCCTTTGCAACACAAGATGGACTTAAACAGATGAGAGGGCAGCCGATCCCACATATGTTGGCTAGTCTCTTCCTCGGAGCGGTTGATGTGCGGAGTCTGAGTTTTCCTATTATGGTGGATCATTATGTGGATGTTTTTCTTGACGACGTTCCAGGACTAACTCCTCATAGAGAGGTATACTTCTACATAGACATGTACCCCAGGACAACACCGATATCTACACCAACATATCGGATGGCCCCCGCCGAGCTTTATGAGTTGCGGGTACATCTGGATGACTTGTAGGGGAAGAGATTTATCTGACCAAGTTTTTCACCCTGGGCATCTCCGATTTTTATCTCCAAGAAGGTGGATGGGAGCTTGCGACTGTGTGTCGATTACCATTGCATGAATCAGGTGACCGTGAAGAAAAAGTACCCACTTCTGAGGATTGATGACCTCTTTGATCAGCTCAAGGGAGCATGATGGTTCTTGAAGATTGTCCTCAGGTTAGGCTATCACCAGCTCAGAGTTCGAGATGAGGACGTATAGAATAAGTCCTTCAGGTGTTGGTATGGCCACTACAAGTTCTTGGTTATGCCCTTCGGCATAACCAACGCTCCATCAGTATTCATGAGTCTCATGAACAAGGACTTACAGCCTTACCTCTATCGATTTTTCGTAGTCTCCATCGATGACATACTGATTTACTCGACTACTGAGGAGGAGCACTTATACTATTTGTGGGTTGTACTGGTCACACTCCGAGTCAACAAACTTTATTGTACACTCTTGAAGTGCCAGTTCTGGATTCGAGAGGTTCACTTATTGGGACTCGTCATCTCAGTGGCTTGGGTAGCAGTGGCTCCAGTGAAGATCGAGGTAGTGCTTTCTTGGGATCCACCCAGGAGTGTGACGGAGGTGCAGAGTTTCCGAGGTATGGCTGGGTACTATCATAGATTTGTACCAGACTTCTCCAGAGTTGTATCACCACTTTCAGCTTTTAAGAAGAAGAAGGGGAAACTCGTCGTGTGGTCAGATAGATGCCAGCAGATCTTTCAGGAGCTGAGTTAGAGGTTCAAAAGTGCTCCCATCTTGAGGCTTCCGAAGAATGGCGTAGGGTACGTGGTTTACTGCGATGTATCAGGGACCAGACTCGAGTGTGTTATGATGCAGGATCGAATGGTGATCTCGTACGGTTCACGATAGTTGAGGCAACACGAGCAGAACTACGCTACCCATGACCAGGAGTTAGCAGAAGTGGTCTTCTCCTTGAAGATGTAACGACACTATCTGATGGTCGAGCGCTTTATAGTCTACTCTGACCACCAGAGTCTCAGGTACATCTTCTCGCAGAAGGACATAAACTTGAGACAACAACATTGGCTCGAGTTTCTTCATGGACTATGACTTCGAGATAGTCTGTACTCTTGGGAAGGGGAATGTTTTAGCAGATTCTCTCAGCAGAAGATCAGGAATTCAGCTACTAGAAGAGGCAACAGAGCAGCTGGCTGCATTGCAGATATCCTTTGTGTATAGAGATAGAGCAGCCTTTCTTCAGTTTATCATAGTCACTCCTCCACTTCTTCAGTGATTCAGAGAGGCACATCATGGGGACGGTGACTATGAGAGGCGACGTGCTCATATATCCACAGGGAAGGTGCCATAAAGATTTTCTAAAGGAGGGGAGAACACCATCCTCTTCAGGGGACATACCATGGTACCAGTTTCACTACAGGAGGAGGTGTTGAAGGAGTTTCACACTTCCCCTATAGCGGTACATCCAGGTGTGGAGAAGATGTATCAGGACCTCAGACAACAACACTGGTGGTTGGGTATAAATAAAGATGTATTAGATTGAATTTCATAATGTCTCACTTGTCAGCAAGTGAAGGTGGAACACCAGATACCAGCAGGCTTGGTACAACCTTTAGAGGTCCCAGAGTGGAAGTAGGACTGGATATATAAGGATTTAGTGATGGGGATTCCATATACATCCAGAGGACACGACTCTATCTGGGTTATTGTAGACTGACTCACCATGTCAGCCCACTTCCTACTGATCAGAGAGAATGGCTTAGTAGAGAGATTTGGATGCCTCTACATTCAGAAGATCATATGACTTCATGGTGTTCCATCGAATATCGTCGTCGATCGAGATAATCGTTTCACTTACCGGCTATTGAAGGGGTTATAGGAGGCTTTTGGGACGCAACATCATTTGAGAACCGCCTTACATCCTCAGATGGATAGTCAGACTGAGAGGACCATTCAGACTCTTGAGGACATGCTCTGAGCATGTTTCCTCGACTTAGGTCACAGCTGGGATGATCACTTACCCATGGTGAAGTTTGCGTACAACAACAGATACCACTCCACCATCGGGATGGCACCATACGAGATACTGTACATCCGACCCTTCAGATCACCTCTGTGCTAGACTAAGCCAGGGGAGTCAACACTTGTAGGACCAGAGATGGTTCAGTCTATGATGGAGAAGGTGCAGAACATCCAGGAGCAGATGAAGACTGCACAGAGCAGACATAAGTCATATGCTGATAGGAGACAGAGACCACTAGAGTTCGAGGATAGCAACCATGTCTTCCTATGGGTCTCACCTCGACAAGGTCTACAGTGATTTGGATGGGGCAGTAAGTTATCTATGCGTTTCATCGGACCATTTCAGGTCCTCTATAGTGTAGACGAGGAGGATTACCGCCTGGCCCTTCCACCTCAGTTGCACTGGGTGCATGACGTCTCCCATGTGTCTCAGCTAAGGAGATACTTGCACGACCCGTCCCACATCATCGACCATGGGGAGTTAGATATCGATGATGGGGAGACATCACGGAGGTCCCGGAAGAGATTGTGGATTGACATAATCGGGTCCTATATGGACAGTCGATTCCTCTAGTGCGCATTCTAGGGCAGCATGGGAACCTCTAAGAGAGAACATGGGAGTGGGAGGCTCAGAGTCATGCTCAGTACCCCCATTTGTTTCCCTAGTGTGTGTGGTTGATTTATAGTGATATAAATCCCTGAGTTGGGGGTAATGTAAAGACTAAAAATTTCAAGGAAAATTTTCTCATATTTTTTTTGGAATTTTACGAGTCAGCAGTTTCTGACAGAGCCTGATTCTGAGGCCCAGTGTTCCTGGAATAAATTTCTGATGTTTTGTTCGGGTATATTAAGTAAATGTACATGTGGGTTTTTCTATCTTTTAAACTAGTTCTTAGAATTGAAATCTAAGGGCACCAATGAACTCACAACACCGGTATTCTCTTAAGGGGACATTTACCGCAGTTGCATTTTATGGGGGTTGAAAGTTATAATTTGGGGATTCATAGAAAATTAAATAAAATTGTTGTATTTTACAATTTTATTTAAGAGGTATTTATTTCCCCTAAAGGGGAGTTGGGGTGGGTCCTACACCCCATATAACCTCCCATGAGAGGATTTAGTGTGGTGGGGTCCACACGAACCCAAACCCTTTCACCTCCCCTCATTAATGGAGGAGACTCTCCACCTCCCTCCTCTCATTAATGTGCAAACTCTTGAGATTTATTAATGCCAGTTAATAAATCGAGTTTTTAATTAATTTAAAATGCATGGTAGGTTTATAATATTTGGAGCCTTTTATTTCATTTACGTGGGAAAATATTATATTGGGGAGGCTCTGCAGAAATAGAAGAATAGTGTTCATTCTCTCGACGAAGAAAACTTTTCTTTATAGAAGAACAACTTTATTCAATGAAGAACATCTCTGACGAAGAACATGAAGAACTTATCCAACGACGCTCCCTCTTCAAACGTACCCCAATGTCAACGGAATCGACGTCTGTATTCCACAATGGTCGACCTCCACGACGCTTGTCTTCCGCGACTCATTGACGTGCACCGTTCTTGAAATCGATGTAGGGGGAGGGTATAATTTTATGTGATTATATTGTACCACGTTCTTCTTTGAATTACTTGGTTTTTCTTTTTCCATCTACTATTGCCTAACGTAGAGAGCACGAGCCAAACGAACACAACCCAACGACCCTCCGTTGATCCTTGTTTTTGTTCACGATGGAGGCAGTGATGGAAGAGGCGGCGATGACTGAACGCGGCGGCGGCCGCGGCGGCCATGCACCGGCCCATTAGAGGACCGCGGCACTGAGTGCCACATAGGCAGAGGAGACTGTGGCCCACAACCGGGCCGCTCGGCCGAAGAATAACCTGCCGGCTCTAGCCAGCCGGGCTGATGAACCGCAGCGACCCTTTGGCACCGTGCTGCAGAAAACTGCAGCCCGCGCCCCCTGATCCACCTGACTGGTTGGCCAAGTCGTGGCCAGCCATAGGCCGGGCCATTCCCCTTAGCTGGGTTGAACCCACCATGCTAGGACATGGCAACCCACAAGCCCACCGGGGCTTGATGGGCCGGGACTGTTTCGCTTAAATGTGAATAACTTCTTGACTGTGCGTCTGATCGACGCGCCGTCTATGGCACTGGAAACCTTACGAAGAGGTGGTGATTTTGCGAAAATCTCTGTGGTTTTTGGTCAACATTGTAAAATTACCAGTTTTGGAACAAGCTTAATTCCAACCGGGCCCCTGTAAAGGAAAATCTAATAACTCTCAGACTGGGCGTCTGATTGACGCGTCGTCTATTGTGTTGGATTCCTTTTGATGAAATAGAACTTCGGGATACATAAACACTGGACTTCATGACATTTGATGTATCAACCCCCTTTTCTCGAGGAGCAGACCCTCCTAGAATCGAGCATGTTGTGTACAGGAACCGTAGATCTGGATGTGACTGCGTCGACTACTGTACTGGAATCCTCCGTGGGTTCGACAATGACAACTACCGTACTAGATTCCTCCATGGGTTTGATGACGATGACTACTGTTCTTGTTTCCTATGTGGGTCCAGTAGTTTGACCTCTGAACTTGTATCATGTGTGGGTCTGACAGATTATCTGGTCTTGTATCCTGTGTGGGTCCGACAGCTTAGCTGGTCTTGTATCCTGTGTGGGTCCGACAGCTTGGATGAATCAGTTACTACATCTGATCATCTCTATCACCATATGAAAGATGTGTACCTGTATGAGCTGAGTCTTGACTTTCAATCATTATCATTGATGTGATTGAATTACTTCCTGTGTGGAATGGGTGGTGCTTGGGATCAAGAGTTGGAGTCGAACTGAGATTAATAACTTAGGTATATGTATGGGCATATACCTAAGTAGGTTTGGTTGATACTTCATAGTTGTATCTTTCATCTATGGTTTATCCTTTTTGGATTCTAGGAGACCTTTTGGGGTTCTCGGGGTCCCTACTGAGTATCATTATACTCACCCCTACACGGGCTACACCCGCACCTCGTTGTGTGGGATGAAAACGACAGACAGCGTTGATGGAGGCAGAGAGTGAGCCAGGACCAGACGGTACCCGGAGGTGCACCACACAACGAGACAGTACATGGAGCAGACCGATAGACGTGGAGTGCTGAGGTGGACATCTGTACCTACCCTTCAGGTAGGATACACAGCGGACATTCCAGGAGCTTCCCTTTTTAGTTATTTTCCCTTTTTCAGTTGTACTTGTTTTCCATTGTACCTGTACTTTACTATTGGGCTTGTATTTTCAACCCCTTTACATTCAACACAACTTTTTGTATATAGTTTTCACTTAGTATTTACTTCATTTTGCGTACTTGGTTGTGTTTTTTTTACTTTCATAAAGGCAATGCCTTCCCCGCTTATGGATTTACGCCTTTGGTGCTACTCACCATCCCCTGGCCTATGAAAGGCGGGCTTGGGGTAGTCAAGACATGGGCCCTGAGAACAGGTCGTGACAGAATTGATCTCCCAATAATTGATGAAAAACAATAGATAACAATCAAAATTATTAAAAAATAATATGGTATCCCCATGGAGAAACACTAGTTAATATTATCCCACAATAAAAATAGTCATGTTTTTTATTTATCTGAAAAAGGTATACTAAGAAAATATTATATTCTATCATTGATATATGATTTTAATCCTAAATGAGTTCAGTAGAAATCAAACATTCACACAAATATATGTGTATTGAAAATTATACATGGAAAATATTATTTTAAAGAAACATAAAACATATATCCTCAAATAATAGAATTTCCTTCCTATAAATATATTAGGCATTCCTTTCCCCCTTAAAAAATCATTAATCTTTTTACATGTTTTGGATCTGAAAAATACTAAGATATTGAAGTATCCTTCTAAAAACAAGGTAATTGATGCCACATTGAAACCTTGCATTATTTGTCAAATTGAAATAAATAATTGAATACTAATTTAAGATCTAATCGATGCTATTTATTATTTTAATTCTAGTCATATTTATATCAACTTTGTTTTATACTAAACAATTTCACTTAATATTAATAGATAATTATTGATATATCTCAACTTTAGTATAAAAATCAATGATTATTAACTAACGACAACTAATTTAGTATATTATGGTAAATACATAATTAATATATAATGTTAATGTGATTAAATATTGCTAGATTACATGTAAAATAAATAATTTTCACTATTTTACATTATTTTTATTATAAATATATCACATAATTATGGAAACCAACATATACATTGGTAATAATATATGATTAGCCTTTATTAAATTAAATCATCTAAGGTTGATTCCCATGAATTGCAGTGCATTGATTGGAATAGTTCTGTAATATCGTTTTTGATGAATCACTGGACATTATTATGTTATTTATTTATCATGATTCCACGATCTTTATGTACATTATCACTTCACTTTTAATATAATCCCATTTACATTCTACATGTACGATAATCTTTTCCAATTCCACCCACCTTTTGAATGAAGGAATGCTTGGAAACAATCAGTGTGTCCCCACGACTATGTGTGCCCCAACAGAAAGCATCCAAAAATTTATAATAGATGTATTATATGATTATTATACTTCAATTTATGGGTATTTATATTTTACTCTTATAATATATCATTTATGGAGTTTATGTTTCATAAGATACCTAATATGTAATCCAATTTTTTCTCAATTTTCATTCTTTGAGACTCATTCCATGTTATGCACCTATATTTTTTTATGAGGTGTATATATTTCTGTTGATTTTATATATCATGAATATCATTGTTATTATTATATTTTAATAATCATTTATATTTATTATTTCCATTTTTTATTATCAAAATTTAAGATATTAGTAGAGACATATGAATACAATCTCAATATTAAACCAGATCTTATATGATTATTCTCCCAATGATGAAATATTACGATTCCAAAATATATTCTATTATTTTCCGATGATCTTTAAAATATATTTTTACCCTTGCTCTAATTTTTAAATAAATTGGTTTTTTCCTAAGTAATAATCTTTTTATTTTTCAATTAAGGCACCATTATAATCTTTTATGGGTTCAAAAGGAATGGTCAGAAAGTACATATTTACACACTATCATGAATATAATTCAATTAAATATTCATTTAGATGATTAGAAATTAATTTTATTTTTTTAAAATAAAATCTTTTCCAAATACTAGGGATATTTTTTGTATAAAATTATTTTCAAATAATAGTGTTTTCAAAATGTTTTCTTGAAATTTTATAAGTTTTCATGTAAATTATGTTTAAAAATATCATCAAAAACTTTTTTTAAGTATTCATGGAAAATGATTTTAAAAATAATTTCATTTTTATTTTATAGGTTTTCATCGAAATAGAGTTTTAAAATCATTTTCAAGACTTCTTTTTATGATTTCAATACAATTTCAATGAAATTATTTTCAAAGGACATTAAAGCCTTATTTATATGTTTTCATGGAAAAAGTTTTTTCAACATGTTCTCATCGAATTTTTTATAGGTTTTTAATGTATATTTTCAATTAAAAATGTTTTCTATAAGTTTTAAATTTTTTAAAAACACTTTTAAAACAATAATGTATAATTTTTTCATGTAGTTTTCTGAGAATATATTTCTAGGATCTTTTAAATATACGATGACATCTGTTAATGTTACTCATTACATTCTAGGAAATGATCTATAGGATCCATTCATTTTATTTCATGAAATATATATAATGTAATAATATTTATATAATCCATTTCACTTCCAATGGATTATGATTTTGAGTCTTTTTTATTTAATCCGGTTTATTATTTGATGAAATGATTATGAAACCTAAATATTTTCCTGAGGTTATGATATGATGAGAAGTTATTTTCAACCATTTTATTTCATGGGATTATGATAGGATACTTATAAAACCCATCAATTTTAATGGTATATGATATGGTTAATGTTTAATTTTATTGTGGAAAATTTTTGAATGCTTTTATAATAATATTGGTTTGACCTATATCTCTCTAAAATACATTTGGAAAATATTTTGATCTCATGATATAATGAAGTAAATCAGGTGGTTGGGATTTGTCCACAATGGGATGATGGAGAAACCAATTTATTACATGAAATGGATCGTGATTGAGTATGGTGGTGTGTCTAACACAGTTGGTGTAGTCACCATGATGTTGGAAGATAGGGAAACCCAATCTACTATGGGAAGATGGGGAAACATGATCCCTTACAAATAACGTACTACAACAGGGTTTGGTGATGTCTCACACCCAGTATGTGTAGTCACTATGATGTTGGAAGACGGGTAAACTCGATCCACTATAGTAAGATGTAAAAAATGGCCCATTATAAGGAATGTATTACGAATTGGGATTGTTGTGAACCTTTCCCAATAGGTGTGGTTCCCATGAAGTTCCATGACATTTTATAAAATTGTTTCTGGGGTTATAGAGAATTATATCACATGCCTATGTTTTCCAAAATTAAATATTTTATTCATATGTGATAAATATATTAATTATGTTATTTATTTACTTATTGTCCATGTGTTCTGTACTGTTTAACTTTTCTCCATGATTAATGTTTATTATAGTTAATATTTAAGGTATGATATTTAAATATTATGATCATGTTCTCATACCAATATACTCATGTGTATTCATACATGTCTCCCATGTTTACCTTTACTAATCATATAATCCCACCTACTTTCATGTCTACTTCCCCAGTTATAAAGATATGTAACAATTATTATGCATTTAAAAAGGATAATATTTACAAAGAACCTAATGGTAGATAATGTATCATTTTTATGTACCATTATTTATGATTCAATGATTTCAAAGGAACTAAACTGATGTGGTCCATGGGAATCTATTTGTGTAATGTTTCATGTATTCCATAAAAATTATGTCTTCTTTATGTATGGTAATACTAGGTTGTTATACTTACTACGTCCAATTGATTCCTCTTATGAAAAAAAAGTACATAAATATTAATATTGAAAAACAAGCATATAAAATGATAACATGTTGTCTATAAACAAATAATTACATAAAAATAGAACATCCACTATCAAACTATTCATTAAACACTCAAAAACTTATCTTTGATGGTCCAAAAAGAGAACAATCTCAATCAATCATAAGATTCAACAAAGTAGTCGACATATATAAAAATAATCCAATAAAACCATCCAAAAAATAAATATAAATAAACCTTTATAAATTGAAATCATTCATTAAAAAATTACCCCAATATTGAAATAAAACATGATAATTAAATAAAATCATCTGAAATTATAATGTAAGTATAAATAGAGTAAAGATTCATGATATTGTAAAATGATCCCCATTATGTATTAGTCAATGAAACATGCCTTTCTTATTTTTTTTAAGAATTTAAACTGTACCTCATTTAAAAAATGATAAAATGATTTCGTTGAAACCATTTTATAAAATGATCAACATTGGTATAATCACAATAAAAAATTGAAGGATAATTTAAAAATATTTGGGACTTTTTTATGAATCATGGACATGGATGGAAAATATTCCCTAGTGTATATTTACATATAAAAAATCCTGGATAATAATGAGATTGTGAAATTAACCCTTACATTATACTTTAATTTTGTTGAATTTGAATATATCCATATATAATGTTGAAAAATATTTTATTAGTTTGTAAAAAATCTATATCCATATTTTTTATATCAAATATTATCTTCTAATGTTTTTGTTAATAATATTCTTTTATACCTTTTCATTGGGTGTTAAGTGATTTATTTTCCAATGAATTTATTGATATATATATATATATCATATTTCTTAATTATATTATATATATATATATAATCTAAAGATTAATATTATTTTTATAAATCCAATACTTTCTCATTTTATACATATTTATATTCATTCTTAAATGGTTAATGTGGAAAATGTATATCATCGCGTCCTGATGACGGTATGCCACAAATACGCATGAGTAACAATATTATTCTCTTAATGGTGAAAGGGTAAAGAATTTCATGGTATGTATATTATTAAGAATAAATATCATGTCATTTATATTATTTATATACATTTTTTAAGTCATTATACATATCCATATAATGTGGTTATTAAAAAAATCAACACCACGAAGTGGACGCAGTATAATGTATATATACACACACACAGTGATTTGATTTTTTAGATGATGGATATAATGTATAATAGGCTTTTACAATAATCATAATAATATATAAAAATATATATTATAATTTTATTTATTAATGTATAATTTAAAAACAGATAATGTGGAAGTAGACGAAGAATTGAACTTGGATGACTTAGTAAAAATGATTACCTTTTATTTGGTGGACATCATTTATATATCTTCAAAAGGATATACAACTGGGATTTTTGAAATTCATAGACCACAATAAGTTGTATAAATATATTATAAGGAAAAATGCAATGGGATTTTTCCTAATATAAGGATCAATGAGGTGTAAAGATGTGAGGGAAGAGGTTTTAGTTTAATTGATTTACAAGGATCCTTTGAAAACTATCATAATATTAAATTAATATAAAATAATTTTCAATTAAAAATGTTTATAAAATTAATTAATTAGAATATATGAGGACCATGGTCTTAAATTCCATCATCCAATAATAAATACATGAATTTTGATTATTTTTTAATCCTTAAATTTTTGTTTGACTATTTGTTAACCCTTTGAACTATTATTGTGATATCTTTTAAGTCACACTTTTTAGAATCATATAATTATTATAAAGGTTTAATCTACCTATAAATGAGTAAATGATGAAATATTTATATTTATCTAAATCATTTTCCTAAATATTTTTTTTTATTAATTTTAGTTCATTTAAAAGAAGTTAATTATTTTAAAATATAATTACTATCAATTTGGACACTATAGAGTACCTGAATTTTTAGTAATATAATAATAATATTATATATTCCAAAATACTATATTAAATTATCATTATTTATTCAATTTAATTTATGAAATTTGTGGATTAAATAACTTATATAAAATTATATTTATTTTCATATTAATAATATCATTTATTTGAATATTCCATTAATTAGATATTTATTGCATTATCATTATGTAAACATTTAGGAAAATTATATTATCACTAAAAAGTATTTTTAAATTATATTGAACATATAACCATTTTTAGTTTCCAAATACACTATAAATTCAATCAGATCCCAAATATAACCTCGTATTAAAAATATCTCAATTGTTAAAGACAATAGTGTGAAAATTTGACTTAGCATTGAAGATAATATTATAAATTTCATTCTCTCATAAAAGTTTCATAAAAATGATATAATTTATTAAAAAGGATTCTTTTGGTTTGACCACACTCATACAATGAAATTAGGAAAAATTTAAATTTAGTTTTATAGTACTTATAATCATATTTTTACCCATAACTACCTGGTTTTCCCTTAATCATGGTAGTTTAAATATTCCTAAATTTACTACTTGTATCCCAAAAATTAAAAGAATCACATTTACGTAATTTCAAGCTACTGACTCATAAAATTTAATCTATTCTTCAAAAATTATAACATAGAATATTTAATAATAAAATTAAAATTAATCCATTCAATGAAACGAGGAAAAAATTTCTAATGTGAAAACATACAAAATATTGTAATGTTTCGATATTCATATTCATTGTAAAATTGATTCCAATTGCTAAAATTTTACTTACTAGTAAAAAAATTAATATATTATTCAATGAAAAATAATCAAATACATAATCCATCAATTTGAATTATTTAGATGAAAAAGATTTTTTCATTTAAAATGAAATAATTTATCAATATTCACAGGACATGAAAATTATTACAATAATTAATACAATTTTACCAATGTAAATTTCCATATTATTATTCTAATGAAGTAGTTTATTTTTTTGAATTAAAATATATACATTTTTCAGAAATTTGATTTAAAATTGTCTTCCCATTAAAATTTGGTCAGACATCCTTTTTATAAGAAAAATATTCAACATAATACTGGATTTATTCTTATCATATGCCTATCAAATATATTAAATGAATGAAAAAAGATTTTATTGAATTTAAAATATATATATATTAAATTCATAATACACGATAATTTTAATTATTTTTATTTATTTAGATAAAGAATCATTGTGAGCTGAAAAAATGTTTTCATAAAAAAATTCCCTTTATATTAATTGATTTATATTAATTTATAATTAATTTATGACCAATAAATTAGACCATATATTTTCATATGTTAGTCAACATTATATATAATTGCAAACATAACTACAATGTTATGTTTTTTAATATTAAATTAAATTATTTTAATAACGTATTATCATTTGGAAAAACTCTTCCTTAGGTGTAGTAAAAGACAAACCTTTATTGTGTGTACTGTAATATTAACATCTTGTTGTGTATAATGGAAGGTATAAACAAAATTAAATTTATTCAAAAATGAAAACATTAAAATTACATGGGGGTTACCTTCTTCAAATATTAATTAAGTCGCAATCTTTCTATCATAACATAATCTTGATATTCTGGGGTCTAATATTTGAAAATAATTAAATGAGAGAAATATAAATAGTAAATATGGTTGACAACACATTTTCTTTATAAGTGGGAAAAGGAAATATGAATGCATCCACAAAAGTATTATTTCAATTATGATAAAATTAGTGAAAAAGGATATATATATATATATATATATATATGAGATATCTAAGTATCCTGTTCGTATGGAGAGTGAATGAAAACATTTTCATGAGAAATTTCTTGACTAAAAACCATAAATAAGTGGTGTGATAAAGGCCATTGATATCATAAAAATGACATTAATATGATTTTTTTTGTTTCAATACACATTTTCATGATTATATAAATTCACTCATTCTCTAAAGATGTATGTAAATATGAATATCTATAAACACAATGTCAGACTTTAATTGCACTATTAATTTTTTATACATAATCTTATAGAACAAGTTTCATCATATGGTGAAGAAATTTATTAACCTCTAAGACCGAATACTGATATCAACTTAGACCATTTCACAAATGGTTATCCTTTATAATATACTATGATCCAACAAATTATAAGGAAAGTCAATGAATTTATAAAAACAAACATACCGTTAGACATTAATCAGCATGAAACAACTCTAAATTTTCACATTCTAAGCATGTGAATACAATCATCACAAATTTTCATAAAATAATTTAATAAAGTTATTTTCCATTAAATATTATTGTAAAACATAAATATTTTATAGGTATAACCCATTTTAATGGATACATTTCTTATATCAAATAGTCACATAAACTCAATCAATAATGGAAGAAACTGACATTTCAACAAACCTGCAATCAGTTCGATGGTAGTCTATACTATCCAATTTACATTATCAAAATTAGTCATGTTTTTATTAAAAAATAATTATCAAGGTTTCAAGAGAACATGGTGTGTTATACCTTCTTAAACATATTTTTTTCAATAAAAAATTAAACATTATACTAAATCTATTTTCAGGGTTCAATTCGTTATATAATCTCAAATCCATAATGAAAAAGTACTACAATACAACATACATATATTCCATTATTATCATTATTGATAACATAATGATAAAATACTAAAATGATATAAATCATAAATCATGAAATAGTAAAATTAATTAATCCACTTCATCTATAATTGTAAAAAATGGATTATCATCATCTTTTATCTAATTATGGGGTATATTACTATAACGTCTTGGTTCTGGGTGCCCCCCGAAGGTGGCCCATAACCATTTGGTCCTAGGGACTCAAGCATATTTCCCAAAACTCCAAAGGCTTCTGACTATCAGTGAGGTCCATGTTTGTGATAGTGGGTAAACTATTCCCTCATTAGAAGTAAAAGGCAATGAAATAACAATAATACAACATAGCAGAAGCACTAATTCTATACAATAAGTAAAAATTCGTAAAATAATAATATAAAAAACTATAGAATATATTTATATATGAATATAAATAACTACGCATGTCACACTTATTTAAGAAATCATCGAAACAAGTCACAATGTTTGAAATACAATACTGAAACCAAATTACTGAAAATATTAAATAACTCCAACAGCATCGCAAGCCTCGGCTTGGTCTCATGCCCTCCATCTCCATTGCAATCAAGAACCTGATGTATAAGGGTTCATTCCATTATCTATAACTGCAAACATAAATTCTGTTTGGATCCAAAAACATGACCCAAACATTGTATGAGACGAATCCCAGTAGGGAACCACAATAGGATCTGTTCCTAACTGTTAATGAGTATATATAGTAGGTTATAATGGAAATGAAGCAATGAAACAAAGAGTACACAAAATTAACCCAAACCTACTATTTTCAAACACATTATTTAGAATTTAATGTTCAACATTTAATAAATTAAGCATCACAAATAGGTATCATAGAATACTACCTAACAAGACTGAATCCAAGGTTATACTTTGGCTTGGTAGATGCATCTCAGACATTCAATATTTATATTAAACCTATGGGTAGCCCACACTGTCTAACCCCTCTGGTTATGTAATTCTATAAAAACTAAAAGACACTCTGAGGAAGCAATCACCGAAAATTCCCACTACGGTCATTCTACAACAACTATAGACTCTTTGGGGAATCACTTCATCTCAATTACCCTTATGTTTTTGTAAAATAAACTATAGACACTCTGAGGGATCATTCACTGTTAGTCCCCCATATGGCCTCGTAGAAGGAAAAATAATAAACACTCTGAGGAAACACTCAACGTCAATTTTCCATGTGGTATACCTACACTAGGTTCTCACAACCATGTGTAACATAATCATGCATACATGATATCAAGAATCCCATATTAATCTCAAATACTATATGGATAAACAATTCCATTGCATATCACATAAATTTCACAAGAAGAAAAAGGCAATAATTTTCATCCTATCTACCAATGCAATGAAACACGGATTTTCTTATAGGAAACCTAGAACAGATGGCCCAAAACATTCAAATAAGATAATGAACCAATTTGGTTATCCTAAAACATGAAATTCCACATAACAACCCAAAAATTCTTCATTCAATAAATAAATTAAGGTAGATCAAATAGGGTTTAACTTCCATAACCTCAAATACCAGAAACATGGGTAATTAGCACTTTGGAATATAAACTCAAAGACAAAAAAAAGGAAAAAAATCACGTTACTCGAAATTGTAAGAAGAACACTATTGAAAATTATACATTTAATCGGCCTAGAACATTGTAGATATACAAAAACCTCAAAAACGTTTAACCATAAATAACTCTCAAAAGAAGAGGAATCGGGAGCAGAGGCTCTAGATGAATGAAGAACTCAACGAGGTGATTCTAACGCACCTTCCAATGTTTAGATAGGACTATGGACTGAGAAATAGTAGCACATAGATGATTCGTCACTCCTCGTCAATCTGGGAGGAACCAAGTCTCAAAGCAGAAGAATCTGTGGAAATATGTGACCATGTTCTGATATGTGAAATAAAAGAAAATGTACATGACATGTATTATTAACAAACACACCATGTGTTTTCCTCAAAAAACCCCTAAAAGTGTCGGTCTTCCAAATCACCTTACAAGGCCATGCCTTTGCTGTTACACGCCCAAGAAATTGTTGTACATGGTAGTAGGGTACATGGTGTGTAATCCAAATTACACAGTGTGTAAATATAAAATTTCCAAATTCTCCAATTTTTCTCAAAAAAACAAAAAATCAATATCGATACTTGAAATGAAGATCCTGGTTATTATAAACATTACCCCATCAAAATGCTCAGCACAAAAATATCATACTTTGGTCTCCCTCTCACATGTATTGTCATGCACTTGGATGTGCTTCCACAACAAATGTACTAGAGGAACAGACCGACCAAAAAAACCTTCCTGTTGTGAGAAAAAAATCGGATAGTATGCTTCTCGAATGATGGTTTCACCTCCAACTCAACCTCCACGGGTTAAAAAATATGATACGGGTCTAAGAAGTAATGTCGTAGCTGATAAATATGGAATAAGTCGTGCATATCCCGATACCTATGAGGTAACTAAAACCTACATGAAACCGGCCTGACTTTCTCCAAAACCTCAAATGTCCCAACATATCTTGGTGAACATTTTACCTATCTCATAATCCTCTTGTCTCCCATCCTTAGCATGACACGTAGGAAACACTGATCTCCGACCTCAAACTCCATAAGTCATCTCCATCAATTAGTATAAGTCTTCTTCAGTGAGTATGCATTATCCATCCTCTTCTGAATAAACTATACATGCTCAGTGGTCTCATGGACAAGACGATTTCTCGGCATTGTTGCCTCTCCTACCTCCATCCAACATAGGGATTATCAGCATGGCCAACCATATAATTTCCAACAAGGTTCCATATGAATAGTTTCCTAAAAACTATTACATTAGGAAAATTCCACCATAGGTATGTGTTTCTCCAATTAAACTCTAAAATCTAGGATGTATAATCGAAGCATAACCTCCAGCACCTGAATCATGCCCTTAAACATGCCATCTGTCTTTGGATGGTGTATTGTACTCAAAAGTACCTGTGTAGGAAACATGCTCAACAAATGTCCCTTAGCACCTGAGTCATGCACTCAAAGCATTTCCTCCACTAGGAAATCATTACTGTTCTATGTATGAATTGGTTACTAGTGTAAAAGCCATTCTAGTATATGACGCTCCGCATTCAACTGTGGAAAGGTCGAAAATCCCAACAAAAAACCAGAAAGGTCTCTGTTCATACCTTTCCACCAAAAAGGACGATGTAAATCTCGATACATCTAGGTTACACCATGATGAAATGAAAAAATTGAAGAATGAAAACAATGCATCATCCCCTTAGGTAGGTCTACTGACACCCATACACGACCATGAAAATGCAAGATCTCATCCTCTACTACGGTCCATTTTGTATTAGGTTCCTCTCCTGACACACTCTTCTATAGGACTATAAACTTGGGATATGATAGCCTCTTTATTTGAACCAGATCTAGTATAGTATAGGTAACGACTACAGAAGGAAGAAAATACTACCACTGTCTATCATACACTTCCAAATTCATCTTAGAGAATAGATCCATAATATGCCACTCGTTAATGGCCTCATGTTCATCAAGTATTTGATCCATCTTGATCAATGCATCAACCATTATATTTCTTTTCCTAGGTGTATAAGAAAGATTCATATCAAAGGAGAGAAGGTACTCAAAAAACCTTTGCTATATCACATTCAGATCCTACTAAGTAAAGATAAACATTAAAATATTGTGGTCATCATACACCACAAATTACTCTCTTAGAAGGTAATGTCTAGAACAACTCAATTCAGGAACCACTACATCTAACTCAATATCATGTGTAGTAAAATTCATCTCATATGGCCTCAAATGTTGAGACACATATGCAACGACACCTTACCCTTGCATAAATACTGCACCAAACCTGATTCCTGACACATCGTAATGAACAATATAACTCATTTCTTGTTCTGAAAAAATATTTATCAGTGCTAATTTCAACCTCCATTTCAGCTCCTAAAAGGCTGACTCACAATAATATATCCTTAAGTACTTTTCAACCATATTATTCAGGCCTAGAAGTGGTGCTTTTAAATGTGAAAAGTCATGTATAAAACGTTTTTAGTGAACATCCAACCCATGAAATCTCTGTACCTCAAGAACATTCTTCAGATTCTCCTAGGATACTACTACTCTCACTTTCAATGTTTCTTCTAATACTCCTATCATTGAAATAACAAGACCAAATAAGTGAATCAGGTCCATCCAAATATGGTATTTTGTGATCCTTGCATACAATTGATTCTCCCCCAGTGTTCTCAAAATGATCTCCAAAAGGATGGCATGGTCATGTTTAGTGTGAGAGTAATCCAAGATATCATCCATGGTGACTATGAAGAAATAATCCATGGAAGGATAGAACACTCAGATCATCATTCCTATGAAAACTACTTGCACGTTCATGAGACCAAACAACATAACCACATAATCGTATAGACCATACCCACTCTAAAAGGTTGTAATTGGTCTATAAGATGGTCTCACACACAAATAATGATAAAATGATCTAAATTCATCCATTGAGAACACTCGGTCTCCAGGATTCTATTCAAAGAGATAATAAATCTTGGGAAATGTATATAAGTTCATAACCTCTAACTGGTTCATCTATGGCCGATCCAGACAATTTTTTAGGTTAACATCAGCCTTCTTCGCAAAAAGGACAGGTGATCCCCTAGGAGAAATACTAGTTCATATTAAACCCTTTTCATATAACTCCTATAACTTCTTTTTGAGTTCATGTAACTCTGGTGTAGACATCCTATTAAGGGGAAAGGACATCAGTACTACCCCTACCAGAATCTCAATAGGAAATTCTACCTATCGCTTAAGAGGCAAACTGAAAAAGTCGGCATAAAAATATTCAGAAAATAATCAACCATTGAAGGAAATTCCAGCTGTGATGTCCCTTTGTCAGTAATAAATAAACTCAAAATATGGGATGTAACTCCTCCCATCACATGATTCTCATGTCCTGCTCTGCTGGCATTGACATACAATTCACCCTTGTGTATAAAAGACCAGGCCACATGTGATGTGAAACTCACCCTATGGTGATAGATGTCAACAAAGGTCTGGAAAAAGACTAACGAATCCATTCTGAGAATTAAGTCATATATCTTCATCTCGAAGACATTACAATCCCATATGGTGTGACATCAATGAACCTCAGGTGGGAACTCCAATAATTGATATATACTATCTATTATAGTCCACATTCGAGAGTCATGAATCATCATATCATCACAAGTAATGATGCAGAGCTCAGGGCTCTCGAAAATAGGAAAAAATATAAATCTGTGGGAATCCCTAGTATCAAAATGAGTAGAATCTATAGGTGAGGAAATTAGAATCATACCCAAAACTGTAGAGGGTCTAGTATCCTACTCCTGATGGGTATGTTACACTGCATAATTATGACTTGTACCATGGCCCTAGGATCCTGTGTGACTTCCCTATGCAATTCCACACTCTGATCGCTAAAAACCTACCAACTGACTATCACAACCATGACATACTACATGTCATTAACATGTATAAAAACGTCATTTCCCTAAATGATGAGAATATTTTGTTCCTTCTCATGAACATGGAGTCCCTACATAACCCCAATCACAAGATACTGGTGAGAAAAATTGTCAAAAAATGCTAATGATGTCCCATTATGTCGCAAGATTAGCACTCGAGTGTCTCTCTCAAGCAATGTGATCTCATTTTCCTGTTATTCCCACACTTGTATCATACCATCTTACTACTTGATGATATATCTCGTCTACATGGCTCTTTGTGTGTAGACTCCCTATGGTGCTTCCTAATATCATTCAGAGAAGTAAAAACTCCGGATGTCGAACTGCCCTAGCTCACAGCTCCAGAATCCCCCAGGCTGTGCATGAAGATCAACATGCATTTTACTAAAGAGGATATTGAAGTAAAACTGAATATGTTCACCTGATATTGGATGTCATGTTTGAGACCACTCTAAAACCTTCTTTCGAGAAATAACTCATCACCCCCAGAATGGATGTGAAGCATTGCAGCTCTATGAAGCAAGAAAAATACCTGATGACTAGGAGAGTACCCTTTTACAAACTCTTTAACTCTCGACCTCTTTCGTCCTTTAAGGTATACGAGTAGATGTAGTCATAAAAGGTCCATTGGAACTAATCCCAAGCCAGAACACGTTGGTGTACCGCCTATGATATCACATCTGACCATCTCTTGATGGAATCCTGAAGCATGAATATAGAGATCTTCACCACCTCTTTGGAGGTGTCTCCATATGCTTGAAGATAGACATCATGGATTCTTAGCATGAATCTATAGCTTCAGTTCCTCTATCCACTGAGAAGGTGAGGGGAGCATGATGCTAAAAAAACTCTCATCAACTCTTTCATGGACAAGGTAGGATGATGTGCTCCTTGGAAGATCTGCATAAAACTAAAGAATATTTCCTTGAACTATGCACTAGAACCAGTGTCTAGTATAACATTTGGTGCTAAGAGAAGAAAAATGGGAGGATCTTCTAGTAGTTCCTGATTTACTATTTCTAGTGTCTTCTCATTACCATGTATCTGGAATACAACCATAGGATTTCTCTGTGGGATGACTCTACTTGGTCCAGCACACACCTAATTTTATGATTATCAATGACTGAAACTAGATGGTGAATAATGGAACAGGAGGAAAAACCCATCATGATTTCTAAAACATAGATACATGGGATGAATACCCTCCACAGAGCATGTTCCATTAGGTTTTAACATGGATGTGTATCTCTTCACTCCTAGGTCATGTAACACCCCTACACACAGTGGGTTCCTCCTCAAGACATGATGTGTACTTGAATAATTACCCCTATCTGAGTTCTTCTATATGACTAAACACATGGTTTTTCCATGGTAACACTACACGACATGTTCAACATATACACAACTTGAATCCATTAATTTTAACCACTTATGTTGTTAGTCACAAGGCCATATATGTGGTATCTACAACACGGCATGTACTCCAAGTACACGACGTGTCCCACAAAATATTTCACATCCCTATGTATCTTCCTACAAAGTTAGTCACATGGATAAATACTACACGATATGTACATATAGTACAATGCTTTTACTTAATAAAAGTTGTTTCCTCTAAAAAATGAACACATGGTTTTTGTTAATAACATAGCGCATTATGATGTCTGGGTTTCTGGACAGTAGGCCTCTGAAACTTCCCTTTAAAACATAAAAACATAAAATTTTGTCAATTTAATGAAAAATTACGACCCGTGAAAGCCCATACTCTCAGTAATAAATGTTTGGCATCCAAATTTATTAAATAACTAGAAAAAATCAACTTAATTTCATACATGATCCACCAAATTTTTATTGAAGAGGGACCATAACACTTAAAGAAACACAGTTCAGCATACATACAAAAGAAACATTAAATTTCCAAATACCCTATCATGATAGCATGTATTCCATCCTGACACCTATCACAACAACTTTTGTATCCAGCACAACATCCATCACAATAGCATGTGATCTATAATGCATCCTAATTGCAATTACAAAATGCATGACATGTGATATCTAGAATGTTCATATATGATTATTGAGATGGAATAAACTCATCTCATCAGATTACAATAGAAATATAACCACAATGGTATAAATAGTAATATTATAAATCATGTGAATCACACAATGGAAAAATCAAATCAATGGTAGCAATTGAAAAAACTGAATAATTGAAATAATCAAGGTAAATTGGTTTTTCCTTGTACACAGGTTAGATACTCCCAAGCACAACTTATTACCAACTACCTATTCCTTCACATCTATGACTATAGGATCCAAATAAAAATTCAATTAAGAAAATAATATTCCTTGGATACCCCTTTGTATCATCCCAATTCTTGGTGCCGCCCAAAGTCTCCCCATACCTAGTCAGTCGCATGGCGTCAAGATAATTTACCAAATTTCCAAATGCATCCAACTAGCAGTGAGGGCCTTGAGTGTGTTAGTGGAGAAATTACACCTTCCTTAGTATAATAACATGGTCAAATAACAATAATAGAAAAAACATATGTAGCAATACCAAAAAATATGTCAATAGTGGAAGAAAAATAATATAAACAATTGCATCATACATATATATATAATCATGCTTGTCACAGATATATAGGAAAGCATCCTAAAAATTCACAATGTTTTAGATAAAACACTAAAACCAAAGTACTAAAAAATAGTAAATAAATCATATAGTATTGGAAGCATTATATTGGTCATAGGCTCTCCTTATCCCCAAAAATCAAGTACTTGATGTAGAATGACGATTTCCATTATCTATACCTATAACCATATATTGTGTTTGTGTCCAAAAGAATGACCCAAATAGGGTGTGAGACGAATCATTGTTGGAAACCACCACAAGATATATGCCTATATGTTAATGAGTATATATAGCAGGATATAATGGAAATGTTGAAAAGAAACTAGGAGTATAATGATGTAACCAAATACTATAGTTTCTATTTACATTCATTTTAATTTGATGCTCAATATTTAATCTTGTAAGAAAAAAAAAGTTATCTTAGATGACGACCTAACGGGACTAAATGCAAGATTTTTCTCTTTCATGGAAGATGTATGAACAACATTCAATATTTATATTAACCCTCTAGGTAGCTCACACATTATAACTCCTCTGTCCATGTATTGCAATATAAAGGCAATGAAACTCTAAGGAAGCACTCATCGTCAACTATCCCTACGGTCATTCCACAACAAC
The DNA here is from genome assembly GCA_963277665.1 of Viscum album. Taxonomy (NCBI): domain Eukaryota; kingdom Viridiplantae; phylum Streptophyta; class Magnoliopsida; order Santalales; family Viscaceae; genus Viscum; species Viscum album. The sequence goes on from OY728126.1 coordinate 481,593,084, forward strand.
TAAAGACTATATAAGGAAGAAATCAATTTCAATTACACCTATGGTCTCATAATGTAAACTATAGACACTATGAGGGAGAACTCACATTCAATCCCCCATGTGGTATCATAGCATAAAAAGTAACATACACTCTGAGGAAGAACACCATGTCAATTCCTCATGTGGTCTAACTACATCAGGTTCTCACAGCCATGTGCAATTCAATCATGCATATATGTTATCATGAAACCCAGATTAACCTCAACTACTACATTTATAATCAATTTTAATGCAGATAAAAATAATTTAACAAGAAGAAAATGGAAATTAGTTCCATCTTATCAAGCAAGGAAAGGTAACAAGGCCTACATAATAGGCATCTTGGACCAAACGACCCAAAATATTCATACTAGGAAACCCACCCATGGGGTGTTCCTTAAACATGAAATTTCCTATAGTACCACAAAAACAAACCCTTAATCCAACAATCAATCAAAGGTAGATAAAAATTGGTTTAAATTATTTATCCAAGAATACCCAAAACAAGGGCAATCGATACATTGGCATATAAACTCAAAGACAAAAAATGAAAGGAAACAAACCACCTACCGCGACTTTGTACAAATAACACTATTAAACATCATCACTTGAATCGACCTAGAACGTCGTAGATATGAATATATTTGAAAAACTTTAAACCTTGAATAACTCTCTAAAAAGAGGAATTGGGATGAGAGGATCTAGAAAAAGGAAGAATTCACTGAGGTGATTCAAACACACCCACCAAAGTTCATATCAGACCAAGGATGGAGAAATGGTGGCTCAGAGAAATTTTTTTTCTCTCGGTTTTTCTTGGACGAACCTTGGCCATAATATAAAGTATATGAGGGATAGATGAGACCCTAGTCTAAAATATCTAAATAATGAAAATTTACATTACTTTTCATGTTAATGAACACGATGTGTATTTTCCTCAATCGTCCCCTGAAATTAGCAGTCTTCCACATCACCCCAAAAGAAGAAACCCACCAAGGTGATTCCAACACACCTGCTGGAGTTCGGATTATACATTAGCTGGAGAAATGGTGGATCATAGAATAATCTTCTCTCTCGATCGCTTCATGGATCCAAATGGCATGGTTGATAGATTCTTCGGTGGACTGAGACCACATCTGCGGAAGAATCTAGCCAACCGAGATTATGATAGTTATGTGGATATCATGCAAAGTGCGATCAAATTTGGACTAGGGTTTGGTGAAACTCAATGGTCTCATAAATCAAATGACAAAAAGAGATCAATGGATCCCATAATAGGGTGTAACTTTGATCAGGGAAGAGGAGGAAAGCATGTGGAACCTCCCATGTGTAATAAATGTGGCAAGAAGCATTTAGGGAACTTCCTACTCGGGAGCGGGAAATGCTACAAGCATGGAAGAGATGGCCATATTGTGAGGAATTTTCATAGTGAGGTGAAACCTCGTCTTAAAAAACTAATGAAAAGGGGAAGATGGTGCATGCCCTACCTGATGTCTAGTGCTTTAAGTGTGGACAACTTGGGAACTTTTCCAATCACTATCCAAATCTGAGGGAAGTGAAGGGGAGCCACCATCAACCATATCAAAGGCCAATGGAAAAAGGTCATGCTTTTTCTATCACGATAGCTAATGTTGACGCACCAAATGATGTGGTAGAAGGTACTCTTGTTATTATCTCAAAGCTAGAAAGTACTTTGTTTGATTTTGGTTCTACGCATTCCTTTATTTACTCCAAGTTTGAAAAGATTTTAGAATCAACCCCCGACTTTCTAAAAGTAGAGTTATCAGTCAAGAATCCTGGTGGGATTATCCAAGCATCATTAGTGTCTAAAAACTCTAGTATTTAGTTTTGTGAGAACAATCCTATCACAAATCTAGTAGTCTTTACCATGATGTATTTCGACATTATACTAGGGATGGACTTGCTCTCAAATTATAATGATATCTTCAAATGCAAAATTAAATATCAGTTGTCTTGAATGGTAAACCAATAGTTATCTTACAAGGAGCAATATATCTACGTAATCTTTGTCTACAAGAACCTCCTATATCCTTATTTATCTAATTGATCGGTGAAGAAGAAGAAGGAAATGAGAGTTTGAGGATAGAAGATATACCCATCGTCTAGGAATACAATGATGTATTTCCTGAAGAGTTTCTTGGACCTCCCCCAGAACGAGAGGTAGAGTTTTACATTGAACTCGTACCTGGATCTCACCTGATATCTAAAACCCCGTATAGCATGGAAAATGTGGAGCTGGAGGAATTAAAAAAACAACTCCAATATCTTTTGGAGAAGGGATTTATCTGCCCAAGTGTGTCTCCTTGGAGATCACTTTTTCTCTTTGTGAAGAAGAAGGATGGATCGATGTTGCTATTCATTGATTATAGAGAACTGAATGGGATCACAGTAAATAAAAAATAACCTCTTCCAAGAATTGATGACTTATTTACCAACTTCATGGGACTCAATTCTTCTCTAAGATTGATCTTCAATCTGGTTATCATCAATTGTGGGTGAAGAAAGAAGATATTCCAAAAACATCCTTCTGATCATGATATGGGCATTATGTGTTTGTTGTTATGCCCTTCAGACTGACTAATGAACCTAACATTTTTATGGATTTGATTAATAGAGTCTTCAAGGACTACCTTGATAACTCTGTGGTTTTTTTATTGATGATATTCTCATATATTCCAAAATTCATGAGTAGTATTAGGATCATCTAATGGTTATTTTTATAACTCTACAGAAGGAGTAGATTTTTGGAATGTTTAGTAAATGTGAATTCTGGTTAAAATAAGTTTCCTTGTTAGGGCACATTGTCACCAATGAAGGAATCATAGTTGACCCAACAGAGAAAAAAGTTGTGGAGGAGTGGCCTCATCCTAAAACAATAACTCATATTCAAATTTTCCTTGAATTAGCGGGATATTATATGATGTTTGTGAAAAAAAATTCACAACATTCTAATCCATTAACCAAGTTTACTCGAAAAGGGATCAAGTTCATCTGGACAAATGAGTGTGGGAAAAGTTTCCAAAAGCTTAAGAAGTGATTGGTTACTGCACCAGTGTTAACTCTGCCCTCAAGTGGAGAAGGATTAGTTATTTTTAGAGATGCATCTATAAAAGGGATTGGGTGCGTCCTCATGAAAAATTACAAGGTCATTACTTATGCATCTCGACAGTTGAAGAATCCTGAGCAAAACTATCCTACGCATGATCTAGAGCTGGCTGCGGTCGTTTTTTCTCTGAAGATATGGTGGAACTATCTTTAGGGGGAAAATGTGATATATACACAAAACATCAATGATTGAAGTATATTTTCACACAAAAGGAATCGAACATGAGACAAAGGAGATGGTTGTAACTCCTTAAAGACTATAATTGTTCAATTCATTAACATCTCGGAAGAGTAAACAAAGTCGCTGATGCATTAAGTAGGAATGACCTAGTTGTTATTTCAATGGTGAGGACTCAAAAAGATCCTTTGATCAATGAACTAGTAAAGCTAGACATGGAAATTATATGAGAAGGGACATCATCAACCCTAACCAAAATGATTTCTCAACCATCATTACTAGAGAAGATCAAGAAATCACAGAAAGAAGATCTTTTGTTACAGAAGAAGTTTGAGGCTGTGAAGGTTGAGACGTTTTTGGCATTAAATACTAATCAAGATGGTGTACTGAAATTTCGTACAAGACTATGTGTTCCATCTATTCCGGAAATAAAGAATTAGATGATGGATGATGCTCATAGCTCTACTTTCTCTATATATACTAGTAGCACAAAAATGTATAGGGACCTTTGTGATCATTATTGGTGAGATAATATGAAAAGGGAGATTGCTGAATACACTTCAAGGTGCCTGGTATGTCAGCAAGTGAAGGCAGAGCAAAAGATTTTTAAAGGGGCATTGCAACCACTACCCATACCATTATGGAAGTGGGAAAATATCACTATGAACTTTGTCACTGGTTTCCCAAGAAAATCCAAAGGAAATAATGTGATATGGGTTACTATGGACTGTCTCACCCTGACTGCCCATTTTATCTTCATTTGGGATGATTTATCTCTCGATAAACTTGCCATGATTTACGTGAAAGAAGTTGTAATGCTGCATGGAGTTAAACATTCTATCGTATCTGGTCGTGATCCAAGGTTCACATCAAAATTCTGAAGAAGTCTTAAAGAAGCTCTTATCACTAAATTGAATTTTACTATGGCCTATCACCCCCAAACTGATTGTCAATCTGAAAGTACTATTCAAACACTCGAGGACATGCTGAGAACTTGCACAATGGAATTTAATGGTGGATGGGATCAACATCTCTCTTTATTTGAGTTCTCATACAACAAAAGCTTCCACTCGATCATTCAAATGGAACCCAATGAAGCTCTATATGTGAAGCGATGTAGAACTCTTACTTGTTGGGAATGACCATGTGAGAGAAAGCTTCTTGGTACTGATCTTGTGCAAGAGATGATAGAAAAGGTCCATGACATACAACAACACATTAAGGATGCTCTCAGTCGGCCAACGAGTTATGCCAACAACCGTCAAAGGGACTTGGAGTGTGATGTTGGTGACAAAGTATTTCTACAGATTTCACCTTGGAAGAGATTCATGAGGTTTGGTAAGAAAGGGAAGCTCTTCCCTAGGTACATTGGCCCCTATGAAATCTTTGATCGTGTGTGAGCAGTGGCCTATCGGCTTAAACATCCGCCAAATCTATCCCAAATTCATGATGTATTCCACATATCCCTCTTGAAGAAGTACATAATTGACCCTTCACATGTACTAAATATGTAGGTGGTACAACTGGAACTTGAACTCTCTTATGGGGAGAAATCGGTGGAGATATTGGATTGTAGAGAAAGGGTTCTACACAACAAGGCTACCCACCTTGTTATGGTGTTGTGGAGGAACCACAAATATGATTAAGCCAAGTGGGAACCGGAGGAGTCTATGAGACAGATGTACCCACACCTTTTCCCATCATAGGGTACGAGATAAAATTTCGGGGATGAAATTTATTAAGGGGGGGAGAATGTAACACCCATAAATTTTTCATTATATTTATTTCCTAATTTTTTGGGTATAATTAATATGTGACCATTGTGTATCGACTGTTATATGATTGTTGGTCAATATGACTGTTGGAATCTATAATCATAATGTTGTTTTTTAATAAATATTGTTATCTTGGTTAATTAATACAGAAAAAAAGATTGAATGGACGCATCTAGTATACTCGAGCCATATGAAGCCCATGTGTCAGAGCTTGGGAAGGAGGTAGCATCACTAGGCTTTGTTCTGGACCATGACCAAGACGAAATTCAATTTATGAAGCTTGAATGGAATCACCTAAGGGAGAAGTTCAAGTTGATAGAAATCACCACTCGGACAATGTTGTCCGAGCCACCCCAAGATTTCATCACCGTAGCACACCTAACACATAGGTCATATGCTGGTGTAATAAGGGGCTATGTAACGAGACCTTAGTTGCTTTGTGTAATCTTTTTATGTAAATAAAATTTTTATTTCGGCATATGGAAAATTATGTGAATTTCAAATATCCAGATAAATATAGGATGTGTATTATTGAAGAATTTCGAACAAAAGGGTTATTTAAAAATATTTTTTTATTCATTAAATAATTAATAATGTGAAATGATTTTAAAAAAAATGGTCTTATATAGTTGTGAGCAGTGAAAAATTTAGAGTCTAATAAGATCAACTTTGTTTTTAGTGAATAGTAAAGTAGGAATATTAACATAACCATATGAATACTATTGAATAGTAATCAATAGTAATTTTACCAAAAAATAGAAACTTCCCCCATGAATGTATAAATACATTTTAGACATCTTAGAAGTGAAAAAACGATCACAGTTTACGTTTTGGTATTTTTGTATGTCATAAATATTTTATTTATAATTTTATAATTAATTTAATAATTTAAAACAGAAATGTATTTTCATAAAATGTAATCATAAATTGTTACTTTATTGTCTTATAGATATTTGATAATTTTATGGGACATTGATTACTCTTTTATGGTGTTACAAAATGAGTTATAGTTTTAATGTTGTGTTTTTTGGATAAATAATGATTTTATTTAAAAATTAAATTAATAATATTTAGAAAATTATTTTCATAAAATGAATATACTTTTTGAATTCAAAGCATAAATATTTGGTTAGGGTGAATTTTTGGGACTTTTCTGAAATAGTTGAATTTTGGGTGGATAGTAAAAAATGCAGTTTTGAGTTTCGAGTGTTTAATGAAATCATTAATGATGAAATAATGATGTAAGCTTTCTGGTAGACTTATGAATAGTTATATATGCTATAAGGTGTCCCAAGTGGATAATTCCATTGGAAAATACCATGGTCAAGCCCATGGTTTGGCAAATACCACCAATGAGGTGTCCCTCATAAATTAATAATTTATTCACTCACTTTTCTTATAAATACCAAGCCATTTACCTCATTCATTTCATTCCAAAAATCATCCTCAACGAAGTTCTGGTCTCCTAACCTCCAAATAATTCCTCCCAAGGTTCCCTCAAGCCTCCCAAGGTCCCGACCTTCAATCATTTGAAGTTACACTTCAAGGTAAGGGATCCTTTCACCCTCCTCTTTTTAGTCATGTATACCTTTTTGTTGTGTCTTCAAGTTTCCATCTCTTTATGTTGAGGGTATGTTCTTATATGTTCTCATTACTGTAAATTTCATGTTTAATTTTTGAGAGTCCTTTTTCACTATCATCAAATTTTTTTCATAATTTTTAAGTGATGATGTTAGGCGGCCGAATTTCTCGTAAAAGAAATCGCATCTTCTCCTACCTTTCAAGTTTCTTTTTGTTACGTTATGTCATTAAAATATCCATACCATGTTCTTACCTCCATTTTATTCTTAATTTATATTTTAATATGAGTTATTTATTATTCGGTTACCCTTGTACCCTCTCTTTTTATTATTTTCTAAAACCATGTTATATAGCCGTTATGCTGCATAAATTTTGCCTCAAAATATCTATCTCTTTCTCTCAAGAAATTATCTTATTTATTTATGTGAATACCCATACCTATTTTGTTTATATGGGTGTTAATAAATATATAAAAAGGATATATTTTATTCTTTAATGGACATACATATAACCATCACTCTCTTTCCATGGGTTATAAATGATATAAAGATCTTATTTTTAAGAAATTTTAAAACGTTACGATTTTGAAACGAAAACCATTTATTTTATTCTCTATGGGTTATTTATGAAATGTTTGCTTATGATCTATGTTCCTTACATGAATATAAAGACATATGAAGGGTCAAAACTTATAGCACTCCAATGCATTGGGTAAATAATTAATCTCTAGAGATAACATGTGTCACGATACCTTGGTAAATAACCTTTGTAAGTTTTATGACACCATGGGGATAAACATTCGTGATATGTTCATGAATGTCTAAATAAAATTTTGTAGACACATATTTAATTTATTATTCATCTTATTTTTATCATGATATTCATATTCTTACATTTATCATGCCTTTATGACTTTTATCATGTTCTTATTAATATTTCTAAAGATCACATGTCAACTGTTTCACTTGTTTTTCTTACTGAGCCTTATGCCCACCCTTTTCTTTGATTTATATATCTAGGATATGAGATGCAGTAATTGTAAATAGGATGAGCCTATGATTAAGCCTTATGAGTGGTTTAGAATTATTTATTATATTGTTTTCATGTATTATGTACCTAATTTCAAAGACACTAGACTTTAAAGATCCTCTATTTGTAAAATATAATGAAAAGTTAGGTTATAAAAAGGCGGGATTCCATAACTATGCTGCTTGTTAGCTGTTTATTGACTTTGAACTGTGGATTATTTATTGTTCAGCATTTTCCTGTTTAATATTTTCTGTACTTTTACCTCCCATATATTCACTGATCGTTAGGCAAAGATCTTCGGGTGGTTGCCTACTAGGATTTAGTCTCACATCCTATTTGGGTCATTCTTTTGGGCACAAACAGACTATCTTGTTATAGGTATAGATAAGTTAAATCTACCTTCGAAATAAGGTACTTGATTTCTTGTGGATTTGAAGAGCATAGGACCAAGCATATTCTTGTGATGTTGAGGAGCTGTTTATCTTTCTTTTGTACTTGTTTTTAGTACTGTTTGTATTTTTAGCATTGTGACTTGTTTGGATGATTTCATAGACATATATATTGCATCATATATATATGTTCTCCTACTATTTATCATATTTAGTCTTTTGTTGTTCGTTTTTGTATGGATTGTTTACTGATATTATATTGTTTATCATTTTTTTCTCTTCCACTATGTACTCTTCCAATGAGGGAATATTTTCCGCACTATCACACCCAAGGCCCATGCTACTAGTTGGCAGCCTCGGGCATTCGGGGAAATGTGTGGGAGGCCATGTGACCAACTGGGTTTGGGGTGCCTCTGGGTGGCTTTCGGAACCAGGATGTTACATTATTAATATTAGCTTGTTTCTATAATTTTTTAAAAATAAACTGTTATATATTATATAATAGGTTTTAATGTTTATAATGGACTTTGAGACTTATGGTATGGAATTTTTTCTAAATTTTATTTATTTTATACATATCTTATGTTATTTGTAAATACCAAACCCTAAATTCCAGGATCCTATTGATTATTTTAAAACATTGGAATGAATACAAGGAATAAAATCCTGAGGGTCTTGTTATTAGAGTAGTATTGGTAATAGATTACATGAATTATACTTATATTATTATTCAAAACAGAAAATACAACATTGATAATCCTTTTATAAAGACCTTATTCTCTGATATTAACCTTGAATATTAGACAAAATTTATATCCTGGTTTCATAAGAATATAATACAAAATAAATGGTTGAGGTCAGATGCTCAGTAAGGTTATACATTACATAGATGATTTCACAAATAATCATAAACTTATAATGTAAGTATATAACTGAAACAAAATTCTTTTTAAAAATAAACTTGAACATGATATGGCTATAATAAATCCAATAAACCCATTTAACCTTTTACATGGATATTATAATAGTTTAATAATAATATTTAATATCAATAACTAATCTCATAATGAGGGAATTCATTGTGTCTGACATATGAATCATACCATCGGGGCCTCGACCAATAAATCTAAAAATAAATGGATAAGGCCTTGACAAATACATATATGAAAATAAATTGGCATGGCCTTAGTGAATCCCATTCTTAGTTTGTATCATGAGACCTATCTATGCATAGAGGGGATACATAGGGCACATCCCATCACATTTTAATACCAACACATTTCTCATATATAAATTGAAAACCATAACATACACATTCATATTATAAATATAATTCAAAATTTTAATAGTTTAACCATAAACCATAAACTGTATTAAAATAGAAAATTCATTGTCAAACATATAATAAACCCTTCAATGAATTATGGTGGATTTTATCAAGCTAAAGAAACCTCAATCAATCATAAAATCCAACAATTGATATTGAAATAAATAAAAAATATCTAAAATTGTCGTTGAAAAAATATTTAGGCAAATTCCCCTTTTTACATTGAAAACATTTATCCAAATTTCGTGCACATATAAAAGAATTTATTTAGAAAGATATTTTGGCATCAAAGCATCCCGAAATCCATTGAAATTTTTAAATGGAATTATCATTTTAAAACATTTATGTCCATATTAATAAACCATTAAAACCATTTTGAATACATGGACATTAATGATAGTTATTTTGAAGATTAAATCATATATACATTTAAAACACGTTTTATATATAGTCCCTTAAATAAAACCAAAAAATCATTATTAAAAAATTTGAATGAAATTAAAACAAAATTAAATGTTACTTCTGATACTTTAAATACAAATAGATTAATATGTATGATAATATCATTAATATTGAAATTGAAAGAATATTAATTGTTTAAAAATTCAAAGTATCCCATACAACTATGGACAATTAAATAATAAGCCCAAAAACTTCAAATAAATATTTAAAAAATAGGAATAAAATTTATTCATGATATAAAATATAATATTTGATCTTCATACACCACATATATGAAATAGGTGTTGAACATGGCTTATATCTCACAAAAAATAAAAGTTAGATAGAATTACCATACCATATGTATGATAATCTCTGTACATGTCTGAAATGCTGATATAATGGTAAATTCCACCAGAATCATAATTATATTTATGATATCATATATTATTCAATTATGAATTTATATTACTCATTTATTTATAATTCCCTAGTTAAAGTAACATTTCGGGTAATAATCGCTTTGTTTATAAAAAATTCTTATTTTTTTACTCATGATCATACTTTATAAATCATTATTTACATAATTCGAGACCATACAGAATGATTTTTATATCATATTTATTGTCAATATAAACATATATAATATATTGATATATAAAATTGAATATACCATTCATCGATATAGTAGGTCCTGCATACACATGAAGGATTTTTCCATTTTTTATCTTATCGAATTGAAGCATGTAAATGGAATATATGTATATATAAATATATATTATTAAAATAGAATTATTATGTCAAATATTTCATAATTATTCATGATATAAATTTTTATATGCAATCATTAATGGTTAATATGGAGGATGATTCTCATTAAGTCATGGAGAGGGTAAGTCATACGTACACATGAGTGACGATATCAATTACTTCATGATTAAATGGAATGGAATTGGATGTAATATGAATTTTTCAGAAATATTTCCTTATTATATTTACTATTTAGATACTTTATACGAATTTTTTTCATGTTAAATAATGTATATATGGAAAACATTATACACCACGGTGTGTAGATGGTAAGCAATACGTACGCATACATGGTGATATCGTTTTTCATTGAATGGGTAAATTAAGGTATATGGTTGTCCAATTATCAAAATATCATATTTACATGTATTTGATATTGTATGTATTAAATTATTATTGAATCAACATATGAAGTGGATGTAGAAGAATAAATTAACTTGGTATTATTTAATAAAATGATTACGTCTTCTTCAATCCAAACATTTTTTTTCACAAAACGAAACATTAGAATGGATTTATAACCAATGAATGGCCTCTAGGATTTAGTAGGGGTGTTGGGAGAAGAAATGGGAAGGGTTTTTCTAAGAAAACGGTCATTAGAGGTGTGAATTAAAAAGAATGAGAAGTTTCGTTTTAATAGAGAGTGGAGGGGAACTTTATTAAACTCTTTAAATATTTATTTATTATAAATTTAGTTTTTGTTTAAAATATCTTCAAATATATTTATTTTGAGTTTAATTTTAAGATGGGTATAAAATCCTTCATTGAATGAATTATAGACAGGTTTTGGTCATAAGATTAACATTTTATTTTTGATCGAACCCTTAGCTAAAAATTTTAACTCAAACCATGTGTTCTTGTATTGTTACACTATAGGGTTATCACTTTTATATCATTTAAAAAAATTATGTATTACAATGTATCATTTATGTTAATTTTTATACTATTGACTATCTGAATTTTCATGAAACATAAATCGATATGATAAATTAGAAGAAATATTTCCAATATTTCAAAAACATTACTATTTTATCAATAATTTTGTGGATGTCATTAATTAATTGAAATTATACTTATATTAATATTTCTAATATCATTTATTTGATATCTCAATTAATTAATCAATTACTGTATCCTCGTTGTGTCACACATTAATTTATTTATTTAATTTATAAAAATTATATATAAAATATCATGATGTGTATAATGTTATTTTATATATAAATACTCTTTATAGTTTTTCATATCACTTATATAAACTTATATTAAAAATATTATATTTACAAATATTTAAATATAAAAATTCTAACATTTCTTTAAATAAAATATACTAAATGTCTTAATATAACATTAATGCCTTAAAAAGATCATATTTCTGACCTAAGGCTTGGTGGTTTGATAATATACTTATCGAATGAAATAAGACCAAATTCTAGGGTAATGTAAATTATTATAATATTATTTTTACCTTTAATTACATTATTTACATATATCAATGTAAAATAAAATTAAAATGATATTATTCACCAAATATTAAATTGATACTTTTATAAAAAATTAATAATTATTTAAACATTTTAATTCCAGTTCTCAAAATTCAATTCACATAATCTGTAAAATTACAAGTAATGATAATCGACAAATGTGCTTAGAATGCAGGTAAAAAGACATTAAAATAGTTTAATGACTTTTTTAATATAATAATATTATAAAAATGATACCAATGACCTGAACTGGGTTAATATATTTATTATTTATATATTCTATTATTAAAATTAATTTAAATAAAAATATCTACTTAAATGAAAAATTTGGTTTTTAACAAAAAATGTATGGTTTTTCTTGATTCATTAAAATTATAATGTTTTCATTTAAATAAAAAAACACCCTCGGATAATTTTTATATTCCAAATTCAAAAGTGAATTATATTTTACCAAATTAGAATTCTTATGATTTTCTAAAATTCATTTTATTTTTATTCACTAAAGGTAATAAAAAGTAGTTCGTTTATGAAAATATTATTACTAAACATATAACTATTTTATCAAAACATATAATTTTTTTATAAATATGTTTTATTTATGTAAGAAAATAATAAATAATATGAAGAAATTATTTATTACTAATTATATTACTATATATAATGGATAAGTTATAAATATATTATTTAAATAATTTTAACACTAAAGTGTTGTATCGTAGAAACTCAATCATGTGTAATATGCAAGACAATTTGTTGTTCTACGCAAAAAAAATATATTGATCATAACATACAATAAAATATTTTGGTGTAAGATTATGAAAAAATATTATTTATGAGGTTTATATAAATCCTGGTTGACATGTAATGTCATTAAATTATTTATTCAAATGATATTTTATGTTTGATTTATGTTATTGTATAATGAGGATTATGATTTAATTTTAACAAAATAAAAGTGTTTTCTGTTACAATTCAATAATTTATTCATATTTATTATAATTATTTATCAAAATATGGAAAATTATAATCTATCTATAAATAAAATCAGTACCTTTTATCATATTTTTATATCTTGAGAATAAATTATACCAATTTATTTTCATATTACTATGTACTCAATTACCCCGAATAATAATTTTCAAGAAAATTCATCCTTATTTCTATCCTAATTTGAATAAAGTCTTCTTTCAAATTCAGATTTACTAAAAACGATTTTAAAATGTTTTAATAGCCCCAAAAATGATTTATTAATGATACTTGTACCAAGGATTAACATTTTACACTGTATCTTAATATTAAGATTCACATTGATTTCTAAAGAATTCTTGAATGGTTTTGTCTGAAAATGTGAATGGAAAAATTATTTTAAATTGTAAGAAATAAGTAAAATTTCCCTCAAAGTGACCATTATTTTATTTAAATATTGAATTATAATTGTTGATGATTATTATAATTGAATAATATTTAATATTTAGTTTATGAGATTCACAATTTAAAATATTTTGTTTAAAATAATTTATTTATTTCCACAAAAAAATATTAAATGTTTTTCAATTATCCTATTTTTTTCAATGTTATTTATAAAGAAATTTATTTTTAAAATGTTATATATATTTTTTTAAACGTGAAATTGATATTTTTCTTGTAAAAAGGTTTGGATTATTTTTATAGTTTCTATATTATCATTCTATGTTATTTTAAAAGAAATATTGTTAATTTTTTGTTTACATTTTAGGAAATGTTTCTAAATTATTAAGAATATTTTCCCCATGAAATGACTTGAATTATTTTCATTGAATCCATCATATATTTTCATGTAAATTTTTAAATAAAATGAATTTGAAAAGGATTTTTTTAATGTGATATAGAAAGTGGAAGGAATATTTTCATCAAAACAAGATTAAAGATATCATTCAATATAATTTCATATTTATGATTAAATCCTTTGATGTTACATATTATTTATTTGGGGTATGATATGTGAATAATAATATAAATTTATATCTGAATGGATTATTTTAATGATGAAATGATTCTTATGAAAATCACTTATTTCTTCACGAGCTATTCTATAACGAAATGATAATGGAATTTTTTTCTTTTATATGGGATCTCTTATAATAAAATTTTTATGAATCTGATTTATCTCATGGATTTTGATGTGATGAATGTTTTATGAACATGTAATGTATGTGTGTAATGATTTAATTATTTTATGGATTTGACTTATATATCCTTATAATGAATTTTAATTTTTTGGAATCAAATGAGATAAATAGGATTAGAATCATGAGTGAACATAGTATTGTAACAGACTTTTCCCATTATGATGCTCTTGGGAATGAACGTTGATTACTAAGATAGTTTGGTGAGTGAACCGGTTAAACTATACTATCCTTGGAAATGATTCATGACTATTGTTGAAATATATTTTTTTGCTCTTGACTATTCCACAAATAAATGTGTTATATAATGATCTCAACTATCATATTCATTGACATTATAATTATTTTTATCTTCTGAACTACAAATAATTTTCCATTGCCTCGTGTTTTTTTATCATTTATATGAAATGTATGGTTTTCATATGTGGTTATCATGTTCTAGTACACTTATGATCCTGTTATATTTATATATTTACCTATTCCACAGTTACTCACATATCTTATGTTTCATTACACCATGTTTTGATGCCAGGTTTTACATGTGGTATTTCTAAGAAGGAATCTAGTTATGATAAACTATATGGGAGATTTTATAAAAATATTATTTATTATTTTTTTGTTTTTCCATGTTTTTTATAGATGTATTTCTTTATTTTCCATAGGATGTGTTTTTTTAAGTAAATAATATTTATCTATAAAGATGTAATAACTATGTAGGAAAAATATGTGTTGTTTTAACAGGAATTATGGGCTCCCTTATGTAAATAATATAAAACAATTTATATAGATATCACAATAACTTTCATTTCAATATGAAAAGAATTCATGTATTTTTGTTTTTGAGATTTGAAATTTTATTTCTGGATATTTTTTGAATAATTTCATGATATTATTTTATATGAAATTTTTCTAAATGAGGTGTGTATATGGTTTTTCTATATTTAAAAGTGTTTTATTTTTTGGTTATTTTTTATCCAGAATAAAAATGTTAAGTCATATCAAATTTATGATTACAAGGTGTATTTAGTTAATCACATATATGATCCTAGTTAGTTGATCATTGTTTGTGGGTTATATAATAACAAAATACTGAACTATTATAAAATTGTTGACATTCAGAATGAGGAAACATCATATGAAAATAATTAAATTTGTATTCATATAGATATCTTTTTATATGACATAGGGGCCACCGAATTATTATCATATGATTCAATGTCATATCATTACTACACTAACATAATAGTTTCTATATATACTATTTTTTTCATGTGATATATTGGTTTAAAATGATTTGACATCAGTAGATAATGAGATATTTACTATATCATGACCCCCACACCTTTGTGGTACCCCTACCGGGTGGGAATTTTGTGAAAGAAGATTATTCCACCCAAATCTCGTATATAATAATATATGGGTTGGTAACAAGAACTAAAAGTTTAACAAACAATCAAATGGGTGAAATTTCCCACTATGACGTGATATCAAATATATAAGATATAAATATCCAAAAATACATTCTCAAGAGAAATGTAAAATATGTATCCTTTGTACATTATTGTGATTTCATACTAGTGGAATAATTAAATATATGAAACCATGGAAACCAAAATATAACCCTTAGGGGCGATCATGAAAGTCCGAAAACTGATTAAACATCACATGAGTTGTAATGTCTATCTTGATCACAATACAAATACTTTTAACCAAATAAATATTATGTATAAATTGGGTGAGAATAAGAAGTGAATGTTTTTGGATTCTCCATGGGGCCTCTCATCTAAATTATAATAAAGACGTTCTAAAGCACAATGAACAAAAATTAACTAAAGCATTCACATTAAAAATATATTATTCTTATCCTGTATAGGTATATGTATCACCGAGTGTCACATATAAGAGATCATATAAAAAAATATCATTATTGGGAAACAATCTTCCACATCCCCACTGATTTTTCACTCAGCCACAACAATACACTACTTGACAGATCTCTCTTTATAAGTATGTAATCCCAAATAATCCTCTATTAAGGTGTTATAGAACACATAACATAAATAATATCATCTCTACATCGAATAATATGAAACAAATGAATTAAATTTTCAATCCATCCCAAGACACAACTCTTGATAGTGACCAAGTATTTTTTATGTGCTCTAATATAATTATGTCATGTATTATACAACAATTCATCACTACCCCTAAGATCCACATAGATAATAATCCATAAGATTCTATATCTAAAGATACACATGTCAACAAACATATACAATTCAGTAAGTTACTCAACATAAATACATTAGGATTGGTACCTGCAACACCTATGAACATGTAATACTACTAAGAGAAGAGATCAAAGTTAGAGAGTGTTTATAAAGATTTTTTCCTCACAAACATGGAATTTTTTGGAAAAAACCATTCCATGTTTCTGTTAAATTCATCCACCCAACAAAAATGGGAGAGGGTGTAAGGCATAATGTTAAAAAATGCAAGAAAGAGTATAACAAAAAACCACATGATTACTGTTAACCTAGACTATTCTCAACTATTATTATCATCTATTATAAACCAATATTCATCCGCTATGGCCATGATATATTATAATAATAGACTCATTCATAGAGATTCATTCTATTATTTATTTCATTCATTAAATCATGTTGCATTAATTAATTCATTAGCCATTAATTAAAATATATTCAACATTTCATTAAGATGAAAATCCTCAGATTCCCATTCCATCCCAAAATGTACCAGTAGACTCCTTAATTTCAAAATATTGTCAATATTTTTATTCCAATCACATTCCAATACATTGGGTAAATTTTTTTGATTAATTAATTATATTTACAATTGAATTTAAACTATTAATCATTATAATATAACATCAAATTGTTTCATTAACAATAATAGACATTTTTTTGAAGTAGTGGGGAAATAAATAATGGAAAAAAGTATCCATTCATTCCAAAAATCAAATTATAAAATTATCATGGAAGGGTTTTCCATTAGAAAAATTTCCATTAAATTCCATATTCAACATGTTCCATCAATCTATGATCTATCCCTAACACCAACATTTATATCACCACACATATCTTTTTTTATATCACTATGCGGCACATTGTTTTCTTCTTCAATTGATAACATAAAGAGGGTCATCCCCACCCATACTGCATCAATGATATACTATTTTGGACTCAGATTTAATCCCATGGAAAGAATAAAATCTAGCTAAAACATAGAAAAAAACAATAAATAGTATCAATTTGGATCATTAGACCTAAAAAAAGTCATTCATCACTCCCAAATAAACAATTCCATTGACCCAAAAAATATGGTATCCTGACTATACATGAAAAATAGATCACATGGCCCAAAAAAAATAATCTTTACCCAAAATATAATTTTACGCCATACTTGATTAACTGATTCTTTCTTTATCGGATATATCTATACGAAATATAATCCATTAGATATTACATTTTTTAATTTTTTTTAAACATTATCAGATTAATAAAATA
This sequence comes from Viscum album, assembly GCA_963277665.1. NCBI lineage: Eukaryota > Viridiplantae > Streptophyta > Magnoliopsida > Santalales > Viscaceae > Viscum > Viscum album. The sequence goes on from OY728126.1 coordinate 481,610,934, forward strand.
CAGTTTTAACAAAAATAATAAATTAAAACACCCAATAACATGCCTCTGTGTTATTAATATCTATAATAAGTTATAGCTTCATGTTGTTTATCTAATTCCATCAATGTTAGATATTATTATTATAAAAATGTGTTTATAGATTTTTTATTTACCTAATCTCATTAATGTGCATATTTATTTATTTATCCTACTTTTCAGTAATGGATATAAATTATTTAATATTTTTTATAAAATTAATCATGATGAAATAATGACTAATCAAAATTTTTAACAAATAATTATCATATTAAGCACAAAATATAAGAAATCATAATGAAAACGATTACCACAGTGGATAAATATGAATCCACTATATCAAAATAAATTGTGTTTTCATTATTTTGATTAAGTTAATTTTATTATGTACTCCACCTGTTACCATGACTCTTACTCATGATAATATTACGACTGTATATAAAATAGTATGCTAGGAAACATTTTCACAGACCTAAAGGGTTCAATCACTCATCATTTAGAATGAATCTTTATGTTGATATCTGATATCATCACCCATAGTAAAAATGCATCCCCTAAATAATGTCAATCCACAGCCGTGATATGAATATAAAATGAACACCATATGAAATATGGATATAAACTATCATAAATTGGAATAAAAGAATAAGTTGAACAAACCCCATCATAGAATAATCTACAAGATCAATAGTTTCTAATTTTGTTAGATAAAAAAGGATCAGAAAAAGGAAACATGAATCCAATATCTATCTTTTGGTATTTAAAAAAATAAATAAATAAGTACCAATGGTTTCTTTATACTGAAAAAAATGGTGGTTTTCTCAGAAAAGCAATAGTGTGACTAGATTTATAAGACGACATTCTAGAAACTAGTCATGGTTTGAATGGTTAATTCACATAATGAATGTTTCTTGGTTTAATAATTACTTAAAAATGTCATCTCAATCTAATAAAAGTAGATTAATTCACTCAATTAATATATTTTTACATAACAAAATTTATAAAAGTGAAATTTATCAAATCCAAAAGACATCTATTCTTGTCATGAGTATACAATACAAATCATGATTCACATCTTTGAAAACTATATTATACATTAAATGAACCCTTATTTAGATTATGAACTACAACATCATGTGATTAATTGTTGTTCTCTTCATTAACATCTACAACTTCCAAATTTTAAAAAATAAATTCCATAGATCTCATTCATGGATTCATTTATGCACAATGAACATTAGAAATATTCAAAGAGTTTTAAAAAAAATTTGTATATATAAAATACTTAAATCTCCAACAACTCAAATAAAAAATAGTTTAAAATCAAACTAGGGGAGAATTAAAATTGAATGGGGTCTTCTAAATAGCCACCATGTTAGATTACTCTAAATAATACCACTAGAACATGAGCTCAACAACCTAACTCGGAGGGATATAGGTATAAAATGAAATATAAATAACTATATTTTAAAAATTATATTCATGGGGATACCGCTCAAATAAGGAATAAGTCACGGAAAAATGATTCCTGACAGTTAAAACCATATCATACAAGATAAATATAGAAAACAAAAAAATTAAACTTTATAACATGAGGTACAAACATAATACAAATTAGGATACTAAGTGCATATTTTTGAATCATTATCTTAGGATTTAACCTTTATTTCATTATTAATAAAAAGGTCACAAAAAATGAAATTGATTTCACATCAAAAAAAATTCATTATATTCCAAGATTTCTCTGGGGGACTCCACAAATTTTACAATTTCATTAATTTATTTCACACCAATATTAATGACATAAAATTAATAATGATAATAATATATAGGATTTCAAACATGAAAGAAATCATGTGTATTGATCATCTATTTTGGAGGTTATATTTCATATAAATTATATCTAATATGATCAAACAACCAGAATGCCCATAAAATAGGGGAGACTTCTACTCCCATGTTTAAGGCATTTCTCCTCCTGATGAGTAATTACCTTCATAAATATAATATCTCTAATGTATAAATCCATAGTTATCATCCTATTATTTTTTATATGACATCGGGTGATCTTTTACTATATTAAATCTCTTAATAGTCACATAATTCCTATTTTCATTCCCTATAAAAGATTCTCCCTAACAATTTCAAACTCTCTAATCTCTATCCCAGACTTCAAGGGTTGAAAAGATTCCTCATAAAAATATTACAACAATGAAACAGAATTGGAAGATACAAAACTATTTTTTATGAAATATCATTAAAAATATTTTCCTCATCAACTGGACTACAAAATCTTTATCATATGTATACATCATCACTTCCAGAGTTTAGAGAGCAAGCAATGACAAACAATTCTTGTCAAGATCAAAGGAATTATCCTAGATATAATGAGATCCAAAATCATTTTAGAGACATATAAATTAATTTGGTGTAAGACATGTTACATTTATATTGATTATCAACCTTGATACATTATGGAGTATAACAATATGCGCCTGGTAATTTATCGACATATACATTACAGATATCAACTCCTATATAACTGTCTAGTATGATTATTTCATAAAATTGTCCACTCTCACTGAATTAGAATCAATCACTCCAAGAGATAAAGGTAAATAATTGCTAAATTCAATTGGGATTTCCACAAAAAATAAATCATGGAATATCGATCTATGAGATCAGGCCATTGGACACATGGTGATCGACCTTCACCATATAGAAGACTAAAATAGAGTGAAAAACTGTAAAAAAAAACCTCAACCTAGTCCACTCATATTGACCTCTCAAATCATGATACAAAAATAAATAATAATTATTTACAAATATGGGAGTGGTATGAGGCTTATAGAGTAAAATAGAATTCATCAATAAATGGATAAAAACCCTCCCCTATTACATCACCTAGTGCATTTAGTCGTCATAAAATCTATTAGGGGTCACAGTAAAGACACCTAAGTCTATCTAAACATCAACCTCAGAATACACCATTATGGACTCCTACACATTCAATACTAATGAATACATCATAATAGTTTTAAAAGGGATGCCTATATAACAATTATATTCTATATTATGGTACCTTACTGAGGAACCTTATATTACACTTTAGGAATATAGAGGTTCTCACATTGAATTGTTTTGTTTCTCCATACTTAATGAATCAATTAAAAAATTTATCATTCCTTGTGTTTATCATATCTATATATTATAATAATAAAAGAAATCCATCTACCTCTATTGTTTAATTTTTAGGCAATGATAGGAGAAAACATTCTGGGGGATCTTATGATTAGTAAAAACAAATAAAATTTAACTGATAAGTTACTATTACCCAAACATTGCGGAAAACACATGTGATTTTGACATGAGATCATGAGTGTAATAATTTCTTTACTAAGGATGTAATTAATGAGTAACCAAATAAACAAACTATATATTTTTTTCCATAACATATCCCATAATTGATATAATATGTCACATAAAAATTCAAACCTAGCTCCCGATTTTAGAAAATTATGAACTACAATGCTAGTTATCTTCTCCCTAATTTACATGAATGTTTCTCAAAATTGGTTAGTATAAAATAACATCTGGTAAATTATACTAAATAGTATCAATGGTGTCTGACTAATGAAAGATCAATCATGTTATTCATATAGTAGATTGTATGACCAAGGGAACATTCCTCCACTAAAACTATCATTGGGGATTCCCAAGAAATTAGGCATTGAACCATTAATATATTAAATACTACACCATGATGGAACATGAAATTCCACATGAAATAAACATCATAAGAACATAACTAGATCCTCAATAGCTTCTTCAATTATATCCTATAATGATGAATTTTCCAAATTACTCATATATGCTCAACAAGGTCATTTATGATGTAGAATATGTATGGATTCAATAAATAAAAACCTCCGTGAAATAATCTCGGAACTATCTAAATATTGGATTATTTTATCCAATGAACAGTGATTGTGTTTTTTTTTCAAATTGAATGTCATAAAAATGAACATCTATTTCCCATAATGACATCATAAGGTGGTCTTTATAAAATCTACATTATTAACACAAACATGATGATATACATACCATAAAATGAAATGTGAGATCTAGCGTACTCATTTAGAATCATCAAACATATCATCAATCTATAAAAAATGTATATATTGTTCATTTTCACTTGGATAAATAGATGATAATTGATTCAATGATGCATATTCTAATATTATTTATCCACAAATATACTTGGGGTACCCCACAGTTACATACTAGCCCAAATAACAACTTGAAAAACATATCATTAATCAATACATTCCATTATCTCATCATCGAATGCCACATCATATAATGATACATTGGAATTAAAAATGATCCTTGATGTAGCTAAATCATAATTCTAATATTTCATTAAGAGGTTAAAACTAAAACCGCATTAGGAAATAAAATAGTGTGCTCATAGAAAATAATTAGAAAGAATGTTTTGTGAATATCTAAATAATTCAAATTTATCACATACATCATCATATTAAATTATAGAAAAATATTTCAACTTTTACAAGATATTAGTCAACAGTAGAAATTTTAAGCTCTCTATCATTATCATATAATAGAATCATTAACCATAGTAATCCCAAATTCTTTTAAGTGAATACATCAACTTCATGCCAATTTTTTTTCATAAGAAAATGTCGATAACCATAGGATGTTTCCATAAGAGTGATGTCAAAATTGTATTCACATATCACCTCTATAAAAAACCTGCAAATATGTTAGAACTCAAAATAGAATAATTAATTCCAAGGTTACATTGATCCACCCAAATCAATGGACCAAATAATTTATCCGGGAAGGTGATCTGAATGAGTGTGTTACTCTAGATTCATAAAACCATAACATAAAGAATAAAATAAAAAAATAATTCATCAATTGTAGTCCATATTTCCTAAAATATGATAATAAAAAGAATTTATATGACCATAACATACTCCATTTCCGTTCTCACTATAATTGGAAACCCAATTCTAGAAAAACTCCACTCTATTAAAACAAGTATCCTCTCAGGTTATGTACTTTATATCGCATCTCCAGTATGTCAATCCAAATATAGACCACCTGACTGTAACAACCATGAAAATAAATTAACTACATGAAGGAAACCAAATAGAAACATTTTTTTCATGATACAATATCATAATGTATGTGATATCCTCCCATTGATGACCTCATCCTCATTGTGATAAAGATAAATTTAATCCATTAGTTGGGTCATGAGAGCTTCTTCCCCTAGTAAAATGAGGTGATTAGTGTTGGGATATACCTCTAGGTATCTAAATATTCCTTAATATTAGAATCATCATACAACATATCATATCTAGGATACATGAGGTATCCCATCATCTACCATAATGTTAATTTCATATCACTTCCATCATTTTCTTAATAACCACTAATCTTTCTTTCACTATGAGATTAATAAACACCATAAAAGTGGTTTCTTGTAAAGGAGTTCATTAATATTTAATGAATGTTTAAATATAATAATATAAAAACTAAAAACTTATTTAATTATATATACTTATATATATCATCCGTTTGTGTGTTCATTTTAATTTATTCACAACGCATTGTGATGGGGATAGTCCACATGTACATGAACGATTCTATTGTCATTATGTTAAAAAATTGGTATAAAATGTAAGGATTTATTACATTTTAAGAGTGAAACTTATGACAATAAAAAAGTAATTATATCATTAATATCCCATATACTAATGTAATTTAACCTTAATACAAACAATGAAATGCATTATATAAAAAATAATCACATCACTTCATGATACAGTAGTCCGACATACATAAGAGAAACATTATCATATATCCTATAGAATAGAAAGTAAAAAATTATTGATATTATATAATAAAAAAATAAGTATAATATATATATATATATATAATTTATGAACTTTGGATCCATCATCATACCCAACTGTGATGAGTGGTAATACAAAAAACAAATGACATTGGTTCATGAGGTGGTATTCCAAAATACAGACAAATGATTATTTTGTATACCATTTGTTAAAATTAGTAATGGTATTTGGTCCTGATGTAAACATAACAAATCGTAGTATATTTATGATACTGGAAATGTTATATAATCATTTTTTAATTATAATTTAGGGGTGTGAATGAAGGAATAAAAAAAACACTCCTGGAAAAATGTTACCTCTTCTTTAGGAAACCACATTAGGATTGCACCAGAATCCATCATATGATGTATTTGAGAATAATATTAGACATCATTTGTTGAGGGATGGATTTGGGGATGTGGTTTTTAATTATTTTTCCAAAAAAAATTATTTCAATGTATGGATAATATTGGGTGACCTATAATAAATGAGGTGAGTGGGAAAATTGTATTTTTTGAAAAGAAAAAGTTGTAACCATGTCTTTCATATTCCTAAAGTGTTGAAAATAGATTATTATAGAGAATAAACAATAAAAATTTCATAATATGGAACGGTAGTAGTGTTTAGACAAGTTTTTAGGTCTTTTTATCAATTATATTTTCAGTTTAGCCCCATATAAACGCATTTTACAATAATTGTGGAAATTAGTTTTGACATTTTTAATAATTCATTTTGGTTAAAAAAGATATGTGATTATTTAATAATATAAATTAGGTTAATTAAAAAATGGATTACATTATTCTAAAATAAAATCATAGAACAGTAAAATTTAAATTTAAAATTATTCTTATATATGTTACAAGAACAAGGTGTTTCAAATAAAAAATGATTAATTATTTAAAATGATTATATATAAAATATTAATATAAAAATTATTATGATGGTGTAAACTGTAATAAAAGAAACATAAATGGAAAATTTTTAATTTATAACCCATTTAAAATATAATTTATTTTTGAAAATAATTTAATCTATGAATCTATATTCATTTAAAATTAAGTATTGTTCACTATTCAATAAAAAATGAAACATATCATAAAAATCCAAAAAATAACACTAATATAAATTTTATAGAATTATTTCAAAGAATTAGTATATTGTTTAGAATTAATATTAAATATTTTTTTGAAATTAGTTATAACTTGTTTGTTAATTAAGTGTCTAAATTGTCTAAGAAAAAGAATACAATTTTTAGAAAACATTGACTTTTATTTTAAATGATTTTTGTTTTTATTAATAAATAATATATTAAAATGAATATGTATTTACAATAATTTATTAATTATTTATTTAGTTCAATTCATACCAAATAATTTAACATCATTATTATAATGGTTATGTTTAGTGATGATTTTAATATATTATCGTGTTATTTTAAAAATTAGTTTTTCAATCATCATAAGATAATGAAAAAATTGAATTTAAACTAATATTTATATACTATAAATTCCTAGAGCATTAAAATATTCCATCTTAAAAAATTTCTTCCTCAACATTTAATAAATACAACATTCAAAACTGATTAGTGTATTTATCCTACATAATATCCTCTGGTTCTCATGTTGCTTTTAATAATATGTAATTTCTATAATGAACCTTGACTAATTATGTCATGATTCTCCTAAATTCATATTCTATAATATAAATCATTTTATGGGTTTTCCATACTAAGAAATTTTATCTTCAAATTATATATCCTCATAGGTAAGTACATGTGTTCATAATTTTATGTACTTCCATGACAATGAAATATAGAACACATTATGTAATTTTGAAGGATTTGGTGAAATTACCCGATGAAATGAAACAAATCATATTATTTCAAGTATTTAAAAGGTTTCACTGTACATTATGATCATTTCCCAATTCATATCATACCTTATAAAACCCTCCCACAGAGATAGTTTTAAGAAAAAATTATCTCCCACATGGAATTACAAATCATTCTTATGATTATTAGCATAACTATTTTGGATAGTTGGTACTGCATTAATATGATCTAGAATGGTAATTAACCATGTTGTTATATCTTTAAATTATTTTGGTATATGATTTTACATTGACAAAATTCATCCCACCACATTGTTTAGTGATATCACATGTAATATATTGCTTTAAATACCACCATATGAAATGTTGAATTGAAACTATTTTTATAGAAAAACACAATCAATGGAAAAAACTGATCAAACTTACATTGAAACTAATATGTGCATGACCTAAACCTGTCTTTCAATTTACTAATAGTCTTTATATAAAATCAGTAATCTCAAGAATGGTAGTAAATACTTAAATTAATCTCAATATCAACATTGTTCTAAGAATTTTCCAACAAATATATGTAATATAGGTGTCTGAATCAAACATAGATGAAATATGTGTTCCATTATTTCATTAAAATTCATTAATTCAAATCTTTTTGATCCATTTAGTAGTTTGCTATTGTCTTATAGTTATAAAATGTTTATATTTGGCATGATGATGAACAATAACTCATTTTTCATCATTATTTATTTGAGACTTTGGTAGTCTTATAACAACATCCATAGTAACTTTATAACATTTCATCCATGAAATTGTGATATTTTTCATGAAACATCAAGGATGATGTCTCACATTTATCACTTGAATTAATACCAAAAAAATATATACAAAATCACTAATTTCATACTTCATGTTATCCCACAAAAAAGTTCCCCCAAATACCTATACATCATTGTGACACTCAGTTGAGTAAATGAATATCAGTTAAGAGTTCCATGTAACAATTCCATTTTTTTCATGTGTATAGATGGAACACATAATTTCATTCAAAATTGCATTAGAAAAAATTCAAAAAATGAGTCTGTTATTATTCCATCATTTTTAGAATAAATGTTCTTTTTAAATTTATCATTATCAGATTGATAACATATTATCATTTCTAATAAAAATGATTTTTTAATAATTTGACAAATGAGTGATGTCTCCACATACATAAATATTCCTATATCCATATTTACTAGATCAATGAACATTGGATCTACCAAAATCCTCAATAGAGATATAACACAATAATATTTACTACAAATTGAATTTTCAACATTTCATTCCATGATTCATTGTGTGTTGAGAAATCATAGTAATTTAGTAGAGAGAGATAATTTTTTCATCATGTTGATATCTTTTGAGAAAATATTTATTTTACTATTTTATGTTATCCATACATATAAAATCATTCACCATAGATATAATTTCTCAAGATTTTCAATTAATATATAAAATATTCCACTACAATATCATTGGTTAGATATTTATATTCATGATACATAAATTGAATTATTGGATATGAGATATCATTATCATTTTAATATATGATACAACCAAGTCCCTTATTTTATGCATAATTATAAATCATAATCATATCATTTCAAAATAGTATTTTCAAAAATATGAGATTGACCATTATTATCAATAGTTCATCAAATAATTTTTCACAAACTTTTCCCCCTATAACATTACAAATTTATGTCTATTATTAGTTAATGGGTAATATGATGTGGTAAAACTATGAATGAATTGCTGATATTATCCGACAAAAACAATGAATCCACATACCTATGTTATGATCATTATTCTATTCTATTATATGATTTATTTATTCTTAGATGGATCAATTTATATTCCATACCTAGAGTCAATATGGACAATAAATTAAACTTATTCATTCTATATATAATGTTGTTAAATTTCACATCTATTAAATTTCTTTTAAGAGTCTCAAGAATTATTAAAAACTGATTCTCATTTTCCTCATAGATTTTATAATACAAAGAAATATGTTTAATGAATACCACAAAAAATTCAATAAAATAGTCCATAAATACAATGTTCATTAGATCGTTTGAAACAATGGGTTTTTCATTCAATCCAAATTGAATTAATATAAATTTATAATTTCTATAACTCATTCCGAACGTCATTAATTGGATTTCTTCCTTCAATACTAAAAATTTATTTTATCTAGAATATAGAATAAAATTTAAAAGATAATGAGTTCTATGATTTCTTTTTGTGTAATTCATCAATACAATGTAGAACATTTTTATTTATCATAAAACCATAGATTTCCCTATAATCAAGGGATTATCTCATGGATCTCTCTTTCTTCTTCTTGAAAAGAACATGGGTTTCCATAGTGAAACACAATGGAGAATTAATCCCTTATCACTCAAATCTTATGGTTGTATCTTCAAATCCATTAATTCTATAGTTTCCACTCTATAGTGGTTCATTGTTATTAATCATGAATAAATGATTATATCAATGGAAACTAAATATTTTTATACAGGGGAAGTCCACATAATTTCTTGGGAAAACATAAATTTACTCATATATAATATGTATATCCCCATTTTGATGATTAACTTCTCCGTACGTATATTTTTTTTCTATTCCTCCTCATGAATCTCATTCAGTAGAGAAACATGGGATGGATCTATATACGACTCAGATGATGATGTTACTACTATAAGAATATGGAATTCTATATCTTCCATAAAATTTTTAAATTATTTCAACTTATTTATTTATTATGGTTTAAAATTCATACTATACCACATTTTATATATAATTTATACCATAGTATTTGTTATAATGATAAAAAATAGGGAACATTTGGGTGTAATAATGGGAACAAGACAACCCATCCATGTTTCATTGATAACTCCCGTAATATTTTATTTACCAAAAACACAAATTTTAAATTAAAAGGTATTTTTAAAATTTTTATTGGAAAAATGGGTAGACATATTTTTGTACCATTGTACATAATAAATTAGTACATTAAATAAATTGGATGATAGTGTAAATTAATCATCAACCACAAAAATTGGTCCATAATCCAAATTTGTAATTTAAACACAAGATTAACATTCTCTATTTTGATTTATCTATGGATGATAACATTGACAATTACGAAATTTGTTTATATACTGTCACGTCTCTATATAGTTTAAAAACATAATTTTAGGGTTTTATTAATTCCCATTTCATTAAATTTTTTTGTGACCCTTGTCTCTACACATTTTTCAAACGTCCAAACCAATCAGACATTTTCTTGGGCGATTCATTCCATATTTTTTACATGATCGATATAGATGTTTTCTCTTCATCATAATTTACTGATTAAAGTTTATTTTTTATTTTATGGACACTTATTCTCTTCACTTATCATGAATATGTTATATATATCAAAATCTTTCACTTTTTAAATACACATTAAATAATTTGATAATTTGAGTAAAATTATTGAGACACATTTTCCCTTCAGAGATATATATTATTCCCATAATATAAATGGTAAATATTTCACCACATGATAGATATATAATCAATATAATTAATAGATAACATTTTAATGGTAAATTCATACTAAAAAATAACTTTTATTCCTTTTTTAGGGGGTGGATCTTTCCCAACATTTTTTTTGTTTCTCATGAGGGAAATATTGATTAATGAATATATACATAAAATAATTCCATTACACAATTTATATTTCTTATTACATGATATTATTATGAATTAATATTCACCATTTGTTCAACATAACCTTTCATACAACACATTAAATGTTTAACCATTTCCTTTTTGCCACATCCGAAGGCCATAAATATCTTCTTTATAGTGTTAATCTATTACTCAACTACAATTGAATTAGTTTACCTACAAAATTATGGGGATTATATCGTATGAGAAAATATAACATTTTTTATTCATTCTATAAACAGTTTTTTCCATATGGGAATGTTCATTTATCAAAACATGATTCATATTACCAAAGATATCCATAAATTTGTTACTTATAACACCAGTTATATTAGATTCCTATGTTTGGAAATCCCGAAATTAGAAATGAGTATTGATACCCTTATTCAATATATGTTCCATTTATAAAAATATAAAATTTACAAGATTATATTAGAAAAATATGAATTTCAAGTTAGAATGTTTTATTCCAAATATAGTGTGGCACGTATAATAAATTAATATCGTTGAATTGTTAATCATAGAATCTTAATAATTGTTTCATTGGTGGTATCTTTATTTCTAAATCAATTATAATTATTTACATTCAAAATGTAATTTATCCAAATAATATTATACAAGAGTGTAAAAATAGGTGTGAAATAAATAATGTTTTCGTTCTCCATGTGATGATCTGTTTAAGACCAATACACCATTTTTGGACATACTACCCCTAGGTACCTCTGATCCAATATCACATCCACTTGAAGTATACAATATTGGATGTATTTATATTATAAACAAAATAATATATTCTCTACTAAACATTAGTGTGTTCTTATATAATTAATCTACATTTTTATTATAGAATTAAAATCACTAATATAAAATTTACTTAATCATGTTCACAAGGTTTTTACTAAAGCTCATTTGATAACATCAATAACGACTATGAATCGACTAAAATGAATCCCAAAATCTCTTTATTAAAATGGTATAGATAAAAATGGTTAAATAAAATGGGACGGATTAGTTTATATATTTTCGAGAACCATTTATACTCATGATGACCATTTTACAGTGGGAATATATAATAAAACACAATTCTTATGAAAAAGAAATGAACTGAATCACTGAAAAATCATTCTAAAAATTAATCCTCATTTTCTACTCAAATAAAACAATATAAGGGTGAGATAATCTTCTCAGTAAGGGTCTAGTTCATTGAAACATATAATTAATCAATAACTATAATCAAACTATAAATGTTAATAACTAAACACATGTGCTATTTAAATTTCATTACAATCATTATAATATAAGGAATGATCAACATGGTAGCGTAAAAATATGAACACAAATTATATTTAATCAATATCATTACTATAATATTAGGATTAGGATTAATTTTTATGGAATCACATATAAATGAAAATCCATTCTATTTAGTCAATGAACAAATATTTTTATTCATTTATAAATAATATCATTATGAACATCGCATAGAAAACAATAACAGAATTCATAATAAATGAAACGATTTATTCATTTATGTAATGTCTCAGGAACAATATAGCTCGACCAGCATGATCTATCCTTAGGATAATAAAAAACTAATGGTTAATTACCCATCTGATTTTGAAATATTATTTGTCTCAAGAGACCTGATGACACATCATGGGGTTATCTGTAATTGGGTCTCACCGATATCAAATGTTTCAAATCATTAATCATATATGGAATAATTGATTTAATTCATGAAAAATGGTCATTATCTTCAAATATATTTATTGAATAAATGATACCAATTTATCAGTATATCCATAATTAATGAAATAACATTCAGTAGTAAACACCATATGTAAAAATGATATATAGATTAGGTAATAATGATTTCTATTATACAATATTTTTTTATTAATGTGAATTGTAATTTAATTTAAAAATTTATTTAATTAATGATTTTTTGAGATCATGTTATCAATAACAAATTGGACTGAGATTATACAATAACATTTAGCAATTCATATTTATCATGATATATCACATCGTATGAAATAATTATGATTGAGAAATAAAATTCCATGATATGTTAAGGAATCATAATAATAAATTTATAGGGGTATTATATACACCATATTGAATAAATTAGATAAATAACAACCCAATATGAACTAAGAATGTTAAATTGAGATGATGTCCCTTACCTGGAGTTCAACTCATCACATTTTTTCTTCGCCATCATAAAAAATAAACTTCGTAAAATTATTTACACCCTTATGAAAAAATGTTAATTTTATTATCCCATTTATCTCACTTATTAAAATTTTATACATGATTAATTAATCAATTGTTCTTACATCAGTTATTTTCTTGATATCTGTATTATTTTTCAAAATGGATATGATAGGTTGATTATTAGTCTAAGAGGTAATTATTTTTACATCAACATAATAATAATAATTACCTAACAATCATATTTATAAAACAAATTAAGGATATTAATGAAATATGATTATGAGAAATCCAGAATGATACGATAATCAAGATAGTAGACCGTACGTGTGCATGAGTGAAATTACCATTTTTAAATGATCATAATAGAAAAGAGGTTAGTAATATATTATCATTAAATTATTATAATAATATCTTAAATACAATATTATATAGTTATATATACTTATATATCTGATCAATGCGGTGTAGTGATGAAAAGAGTGTCAAATCGCATCAAGGAGGCGGTAATACATGAGTACATGAATGATCGTTTCACTATTAAGTGAGTGAAAATTTAAAAAAATAAAAATATATATATTAAATTTGAAAAGAATAAATATGTCATTAATATCATAATAATATCATATATATAACATATATTCATTAGATAATTCCTTATAACATTTTATTTAAAGAGTTATTGAAAGATTAATGAATTATTTTCGTGAGGCAATAGTCATACATACACTTGTGCAATGTTATAATCTCTCAGATTAAATTGAATGAAAAAAGGTATAAATTATATAATCATAAAATAGTTATAAATATGTCATAAATATCATATATAAACATTAGATTCATCAATAAACATATCCATGTCGTTTTGTAATGGAAATATGAATGACATCAGTTCCTGAGGCGGTATTCCACACAGCCGGAATGATGATTTCATAACTAAGTCCATGGATGTGTGGGTGGTTGTAGTTAATGAAAATGACATAAAAATATATTATTATATTATATATATTTTGGTAGTTAATTCATAATTGTTTAAGAAATTATGTGGGTTGAGAAATAATTTAAATAAAAACACATGGTGAAGAACATTGCCTCTTCTTTAGGTAACCTCATTTAGTTTGTACCAAAATACATGCAAGGTTAGATTAATGGAAAAATTATGTCTATTTAGAAAAACATATGGAAGTTGGGATGTGATATTAGAAGTATTTGGATAATCCAAAAGGTTTTGATGTTGTGAAGAAAAGAATATAAACCTAGGGTTACTTTTTATAATTGTGGTCAGTGTCACACTAATAATATATGAATAGAAATATGTGAAACCACATTCCTTCCATGGAATATGTCAAGAACCATGCCGAGTCTTCACTCGAACCGGTGCACAACCCAGTATATGGAATTACTCGAAGGGAATTCCCAATCCGCATGGGGTGGAAACAAGTGACTGAGTATCAATGACACAACATGGGAACATTTTATGTGAATTTATAAACATAAAACAACCAACCAAATAAATTACCTAAACCTAAAATTTCACAACCCATCACACCATAACAAAATTAAATATTTGAGTTTTGAAATTTTATCTAAAACCATCAAATAGGATACAAAAAACGATCAACATGAACTATACAAAAACCCCTATGTGACTTCAGGCTCATCACCCTCTTGCCCCCAACAACAACACATCAAATGATTGTCCTCTTGAAACTGGAACCACCATCTCAAAATCCACTTACTTTACCTATTTCAAACATTACCAAGTATACTAACACCAAAATGAGAATGCAGGGGGCAAGACATAGACTAGTAGGATGACAAAAAATAGATGATTCCATTTTATATACATAACAAGACATGTAAACTTGCATGTTTTAGATATGAATGAGTAAAAAATCATTACGGAATGAAACATTTTATGAAATCATGTTTTTTGGAATTAACCAAAAATATAAACTTTATACCCATGGTATCTATGACATCACCATAGAGCACTAGTCTCTGTAGAACCTTCTAGGGGCTAGCATGAAATTGGACACAAGGTACATTGTAAATTGGTAAAGAGTTCTATAGAAACCACGATCACTTCTTTCTCATGCAACAGCACTAGTACAGGAAACCCATTGGGCCTAGTGGTCTCTAATCATAAAAAAGTTTTATTAGATATGTCTTCGTCAATGCAACATGTTGAATCTGTGATGATCCACATCAATGTATACTATTGTACTATAAATATTCCACCCACCTAGTTATCGTGGTTTCCCATTATGATCATGTATATTTCACATGCCAGATAACACATCACATTAACATTATTCAAGAAAAACAAGGAAACACACCCATTATGTCATCACATACACAACCAAATACTCTTTTAAAAACCAAAAACACTTCAAAACCTCATGAAAACAAGATTAAAATCAATTAACAAAGTCATTCTCGCATATTCAAAATTTATACAACTCCCTCAAGAGGAATAACCAGGCTTTTGACAAGAAATACACCCTTTTTATATAGCAAAGTCATTTTCAAACCAAATTCATATCAAATACTTACAAAACACCCTTCAATACCACAAATTAGATCATAAAACACAAATAATCCCCATTGATATCATAATAATTTCATCAAAAATGGTTAAGCACTAAATCATCTACCTTGGGTGTAGAAATCCCCAAAATCGGGTGTGAAACTCCAATTGTGCCACTATCACACAACAAGGAAGCAATATCAAACTTATAATATCATAATTGAACCACAAGGATCAATATTCAATCGTAAAATCAAAGAAATACCCACTATAGAAGAGTATCCTGAATGAAATATTGATAGAACAATAGAAATAAAGAAGCGAACACAAAAGAAGGAGACTTACTTGATTATACATGGGTGAATCAAACCATATCTGGCACAAAAAAGAAGCTCCATGGGATTAGGAAGGTGAGAGGGGCACTCCAATGTGGATAAATCATAAAGGGGTAGAAAAAATGAATGTTAAGGGTTCAAATTGGGGAGAAAGATAATATAAAACAATAATATTGAGGATCTGGATAGGTCACATAGTTAGTCCTCACGGTTTGATAAATCATGCTGCGATTTTACTTCTATCACTATCCCAAAATGAACCTACCACTTGGCTACTTAATGGTTTGTCTATCTGTGTGCCAACTGAATAGTAGTAGTTGAATCAAAATGGAAATCGACCACATGGGTACCTAGGAAAAGTGCATGACCCAAAATTGGTTGTACAGTAGCTTCTACCTCCACTAGCTTCTTACAGAATGGTTACTTGGTTTTGGATCATGGTTATGACTAACCATGTGAAAAACACATTCCCCTTATTTCCCAGCTAAAATTTTCACAACATTCTACAAAAATCAAAGGAATCCACAAGGAAAAATTGTGTTCTAAAAGTAAATAGAAAAATACCTAAAATGAAAATCACGGATGTAACCATTATCACCACCATGAATAGATATTGTCCCATAAATGTTAACTCAAAACATGATCATAAAATAAGAACATGTACTATTTCTCAACCCATGACATCTTCTCCCAAGCCTCATTCATATCATTGCAATACTACTAAATTACACAAACCAATGTAATAAACATCCCGAGAAGCACTTTATCTTTGGTATCCACTATGCACTCTAGCCATTAAAAAACAAACAATTCGGGATATTTTTTCAATTCATCCCAAATGTAACACATGAAACAGGTTGAGGTTATATTTCTACAACTGAGATACATGGAATAAATCATGAATTGACATCAACTGAGAAGGCCAATCTAACCTATCTATCTCATTATTAATCCTATAGGTGATCATGAATTGTTCATCACGCCATGGAATCAACATCCCTTACTATCGAAAAAACTATAACCCAATATAGTTTCCACAATCAAGAACACCCCATCACTAAAAGAAAACTCAAGGTATTGATACCTCTGATTAGAATAAGAATTTTGGAAATTATAAGCTATTAATAACTATTTACTGATCGACTAGAATTTATTAGTCATCTATTTTATAAGGATTGATACAAACAATGTGATCTCACCTACCTCAAGCCAAATCAACATTGACAGAAAAGGATAACCACTATGTTTATAAAATGGATCCATTCAAATAGATATTTGGTAGTTGTTATTAAAATAAAAATAAACTAATTGAAAATTATTATCCTAAGATCATCTGAAATTCAAAACACATGTCCGAAGAGTGTTTTCTAGAATATTTGGTTTGTACTCCCTCTGACCATCTATTTGGGGAAGGAAGTTCATACTAAAATTGATGTGTAACCACAATGTATTTTGAATGAATTCCAAAATCTGAGAGGGAAAATGGGGTTCTCCAATAGGAAAATTTACTGACAACGCAACATGGAGCCTTACCACCTTTTAATCATATAATCATCTAAGATTATAGACATTCATTGAAACGATGATTAAAATGAAATGGGCTTATTTAGTCAAATATCAAACTACCTCTCAAATATTGTTATATCCACAATGTTTATGAATCATTCCAGTAATGAAGTCCATGGTGACCTCATCCCACTTCAAGGTAGTAATGAGTAATGGATGATGTAAACCATTGGACCTTTGGTTCTCTACATTTACTAGCTGAAAAGTATGACACCTCGATATGATGTCAGCTATATCTAGACACTTTAATGGAAAACAAAATAACCAATGCACATCATAATAAATATTGGTATCTATGAGATGAATATACAACTGTTACTAGTGGATATTGGTCGTCACCACCTACCATAATGATAATTACACCACAAGATGAGCCTTGAAACATAGAACTCCCCCAAGAGACAAAGACCAATAGAAATTTTCCTCCCCCACATGAATGAAATGAATAAACTCATGGAACTATTTATCACCAGGCCATTCCTGCTAAACCAGTTTTAGAGGAGAAGGATCCACCAAAAAGATAGAAAAGAAGACACCTCCACTGTTCTCATAGTCCTCTAAATACTACTAGAAAAATAGATTCATTATAGTCGACTCATCAGAAGACTTCCTTAATTCCCTCCCACGCTATTTTTTTCTCAAGGTTCCATCCATGAGATTACACCCTCCTATGATATAGAAGATACCAATTTCAAAACACTATAAATACTCCATCCAACAAAAATACATCAAATTAAAATATTTTTGAGGGATGATTTTTTCAAGGCTCATGTGATAAGTGAAAACCATAAAGTTATCAACAAAAAAATATTGACAATACCCATTTAGATATATCATCACAACTGCTAACTCCATGTCATGGTTTAAGTAATTATTTTCATGTGGTCAAAGTTGGAATAAACTATATACCACCACATTATCCTCATGAATATTAAAACATACTAGGATCACACATGAATCATCATGATAAACCATGTAGCCCATTCCAAACCCTAGAAATATTAACACATGTGTTGTAGTTAACCACCACATCAGATCCTCAAAGGCCGAATGGAATTACAGGACCCACTTAATCTTCACCACTATCTGAGTGAGTAATGTCATGGAAGAAGTGATATTATATAATTCCTAAAAAAATACCTCTAATAACCTACTAGGCCTAGAAATACTTGAATCTAAAACATTATCATCAATTTATCTTGTGACATATTTTTACTGATTTTATTAGAGACCACTGAAACAACTTTCTTGGAGAAGGCATGACCCAGAAACATCATATTCCAGATCTAGAAAGTGCACATTGGAAACTTTGTGTAGAGACGATGATCCCGATGACTGCCCAACATGATTTGATAATGATGCTCATTGTCTTAATCTGATATGAAATAAAAAAGGTTATCATCCATTAATACCACTACAATATAATATAGATATTTCTGGAACCCCCTATTCCCAAGAACAATAAAATCATTTGGATCATTTATCAATCCAAATGTCATTCAATATTACTCAAAGTGGTCATACATTCTTTATGAATCAATTTTTGGAATATATGAATCTTTCACAAGGACATAGTGGTAACTATAATAAATATATAACATAGAGAACCATCATTCACATTTTATTGGATTCAAAATGTCATCAATTTAGAGAATATGAAACATTTTTTTGATTGTTACCTTATTCATCTTCTGTGAATCAATACACTATAGGATAGATCAATAGTCCTTCATCGCAACAAAAACTGTGTGGGACAAGGAGAGAAGCATGGGTGAATGAACTCTTTGCATTCCAAATCATCCATATGTATATTTAATTCCATCAACATATTGGGAGCCATATTATAGGAGGGAAGAGATATAGGTTGTGGACCAATGAAAAATCAATCAATATGTCCATATCTATATTTGTGTTTAAACATGAATATTGATATGAAAACACCTATGTGAAATCATCTAGTATATTAGGTAATCCATCAGTACCCGAACCACCATCATACTCTAATAGAAGCAATGATTTTTGAAATACAAATTTATCCATCTACAGGAGTGGAGGTCTAGCACGACCCGAACGAGGATAAATCTCTCTTGGAAAAAACAGATTACTCACATCTAGTTCCATGAGTCTTCCCTCTACCTATAACAATTGATATTCACTAAAATGTGCACCATCCAATACATTCCAAGGATTTAATCAAAGGGTTCTGTGTCAAAGACCAATAAATCCCATTCTAGATTTTCCCATGACATGGAGAGCGCACAAGATGGGGATATGAACCTCTCTCTTACTTATTTCCCAAAGGTGTTACTAATATCTTCGCATAAGACATGCAGTTGGTTGTAATGTTCAAATGATTCACAAGGTGGGAAGAGATGAATGAAACAAAATCACTAGTTTCAAATAAAGGAATAGCTATATATGATGAATAAAATGATAACATTATCTATTGGGGGCCCTACATTTTATCTCACTCATGCTGGGTCCACAACATGAAAATGTTTGGACTCTACATGAGAACATCCACTCGCATGAGACTCTTACCTTGACTGACATGTACATGAAGAGGATATGTTCCTACCGATACAACCATCAAATAGAGATCTCACTATTTTGAATGGATATAACTACGCCGACATTCTCTTTGAATCTATAGGTCCCAATCCACTCTGGTATAGGCTTTCCACCTTTCAAAAATCATGTAAGTATCCCATATAAAAGACACGACCTTGAACATTACATAATCTTGAATTACGTTAATAATTATCATTAAGGATCATTTCAGGTTTAGAGATAATGGGAATTAGGTCATAACTTATACATAACAACTTGATTATTATATTTAGACACTTCTACTCTGTATCCATTTTTTCATAAAAAAATAAACATTTCATGTTCCATGTTTTAGAAATTATTACTTTTCTAGGATCGCATTCTCAACCATATTCATCTTCAATTCATGTGGAAAATATTTCAAAAACATGGGCTTGGAATAAATAGCTCTGTAAAGAATAAAAAATAATGAAAGAAAAAATTAGTCCATGAATATATAAAAATCCAAATAATCATATTTTTCAAAAATATAGCATAATATCATCAAAATACCTCACAAAATAATAAGAGTAATGAATACCACATAGAAATCATAAATTATAAAGGTAATTGTGGCATCCATATCATACATACATTATAGCTATCATAGATACATAGGGAGATACGTTTGGAATACCCATCCCAATATATTCCCTAAATATCTTAAGAAAAATATTTATGTTAACCTCTGTCACATTACCCAATGCATTGGAGATCAATCTCGGGATCACCCACCCTTGGTTTATCATGGAACCACTCGTATACGTAAACACTACCGAATAAAAATAACATATTCATAAAACATGAAAAATCATAATGGAAATATAATATTTCCAAATTTAAATCACAATTTATCATTTCAAGATATTGACATAATCATTTATTTATATAACAATTTTCCAAACCATTTAGAACATTTATTAATGTGATTTTTTAATAATAGTTTCCCAACCAACATTAATGCTTTTGAAATTAATTTTAATTTCAAAACAGTCATGTCCATATAAGTAAATCCTTATAACCATTTTTAAATCATGGAAATTAATGGTCAATATTTATAAGAATTAATAATTAAAACATTTAAAATGATATTTTAGTTAAAGAGTTCCTAAACAAATGAGAGACGAGTAAATAAAAATAATTGAAAAATAACATTAATCATAGCATATAATATCATGAGAATAAGGATATTCTAGATATAATATTTCAAAGGGTATTATATACACAATATAGAAGTGAATTGGTGTATAACAACAACAAAAATATCAATGGAATATGAATTGAGACAAGGTCCCTTGCAAAGATCATATCATTAGATTAAGGAAAATTCAATGACAGATTAATGTGTGAAATTTAGGAATACACCAAGAGTAAGTTGATATTATGTGTAAAAAAATCACAGGTCATTCTCATTTATTTATAGAATGACCTAATCAATAATTAGAAGTTTAACCCAAAGAATTTAAATTGGGTTCAAAAGTTCTCTTGCAGAAAATCAACAGCCTAATGAAATAAAATTAAAATTATAAAAAGGTGTTGATGAGAGAGAAAAGGTTCCCTCATCACAAATAAATACATTTTACAACAACAATGATATAGTATAACATATCCCAATATAAGAAAATTGGAATTTATAATGACATAACATAATAGATTTCTTTTACAAAAAGAGAATGGTGGAAGGTCCTGTTACTGATTTGGTAACATACAAAACATACACAACATTAAAGAAGGATCAAACAATGAAGATGTAAATACACATTAATTAATTTATATTACACAAGTAAAACAATAATGGGAAGTACATACACTAAAAAAATGAAATAGTTTATCATATAGCATGAATCTCACGATAATATAAAGTGATATGAAAACCCTTACCTTATGTCAGACTTGTTTTTTTCATTCGTTATCTCCATGAATAATAAAATTAAGTTAATTATACTTACATAAAGAACTTGTTAATGTTTATTATTCCTATTATAATACTTATTACCTTTCTCTAATAATCATATAATTATTCAATATCATATTAGTTTTTTGTCGATCTTCGATAGTTGAGTAAAAAGAAGCTTGTTATAATTACAAATTGTCCATGTGGTAAAAAGTACAATATCTCTAGAATTATATTAATGATGTAGATATCATATATATCATATATATATTATATATGTATTTATAATAGAATATATCATTTTGATATAATAAATGAAATGCACCATTAATGGAGACAGTAAGTCTTACGCACGCATGAACTCTACTTTTATTTATTTATTTTTATTTCTAAAGGAATGAAAACCAAATTTTACATTGGTATATTATTATTAAATTATAATATTATATTTTATATTCATTTAATATGTTCATTATCACAATATTTTATATATTCCATGTATGGTATTAACAAGTCATATCACTTTGTGGGGGCCGGTAGTCTGCACATCCTCAAATGAAAATATTGTATTTACACATTATGGAAACTATAATGGTATACTATAAATTAAAAATAAAATAAATAAATACATTATAAATATAATATATATCACATATTAATATAGTTATATCTTAATGAATACTATAATAGGTGTTAGGAGAAGATTGGACAATCATTATTTTGTGAGGGAGTAGTTCACCATTCAAAGAAGCAGTATGATTGTATACATTAGATGTATGGGTGTGGAAGTGTAGTTTGAATCCTTAACATATCAAAAACATAGTATATTTAGGATACTGGTGTTGTTATGTAGACAAGGAATAATAATTTAATAGGGATTGAAGATGTAAAATAAAATAAGGGATCTTGAGGGAAGACATTAGCTTTATATTGGGTAACTCCCTTTGGTTTTAATCAAAAGGGTTTCTGGAAGAGTCTTATTTTTATGGTAAGGTTTATAGGAGGAAGATAGTGATGTTGGGATGTTATTTGGGCCAGATTTTGATGAGACAAGGGGCTTGAGAGTTGTGTTTAATGGGTTAATGTTTGTGGCCTTTGGTTAGATGGAGGAGGGGCTCCATAGAAAAAGATGGAAAGAATTATTTTATTATAAAATGATTTGCGTTTAAAAAAACTACCAAAAAAATTTTTATTCTAATATATGGAGCATATAGTTTGAAATAAAATCTTCCTATGATAATTGGAGAGGTTTTGGATATTTTTAATTCCTTATATTTTTTTATTTAACCTTTTTTAACTCTAATTTAACTTTTACAATGACTTCTTGTGTATTCATTCTATATGGTTAATATATATTCAATAAAATTCCAAGATACCCAAAATTGAACATTAATGACATTTTATCATAATATATGTCATTTTCCCGAATCATAGATATTTAGGACTATTTTATCATTTAATAAATCATTACTAGATTTAAAAACTCTTTTATGTCAATTTTAATACTATTTATATCATGACTTTTTAAAAAATCTAAAACAACATGATTAATTCCAAAAACCATCATTAGATAAAATATAACAATTCATCCTAATCTATAAAATTCGTGTATAGCCTAAAAAAGTTCAAAATAAATTTATTTTAATATTTATAATATAAATTATTTTAATATTTATAATATAAATTATTTGAATCATTTATTATTGAAGCAGTTACAACATCATTGTTGTGTCATAATTAATATTATTTATCGATTGTCTAAAATTTATAAATAAAATTCTATTTTGTATGAAATCATTTTATATTTTATAATAATAATTAATGTAGAATATATCTCTTTTATAAACTCATAAAAAAATCATTTTAGTAAAAAGACTCATGTTTATCATATTATTATTTTTACTTTCAATTAAAAGTTTTAATGTCATTATCTTTCCCCCAACTGTCTTTCAAAGGCCAAAAGTATCCTCCAAGGACATTCGTGGTCATCCATTACTCCTCAAATAAGGTTATATCAAGTGTTAAGGTAATTTTATTTTATTATAATATTATTTTTATCTTAAATTAAACTATTTACCTTTAACTATGGTAAATAAAAATCAAAAGTTATCATTCACAAAAAAATAATTTCATCCTATTGAACCACATTTTACCTACTTATGAAAACCATGTATTTCATATTTTTTAAATTCAATTCACATTTTCGGAAAAATTTTATTTAAATGAAAAAAGTCACTTTTTAACTACTATATAGTGTTTTTGACTATTCATCAAAATTTCAACTCTTTTAGAAAAATATAAAAAATTCACCAAAACAAAAATTTGATATTCTGATTTCAAAAATGATATATATTTTACCAAAATCAAAACATATTTTTTTTATTAATTAATTTAAAATTAATTTCTGTTGTCAAAACAAAAAATATTGTTTTTATAAAATAATATCTATCACAATATTGACAAATGTTTATATCCAATTTCAATGTGATATTACATCCAATGACCAAAATTAGATTAAATGGAAAAAAATTAATCCAATTATACTTTAAACGAAGAAAATATATAATCTAGCCACATAAATATATTATATTAAAAGGAACTTTGGAATTTAAATGAAGTATTTTTCACTATTCAATAAAAATAAGCATTATAAGAAAAATACAAAAAATATCATCCAAAATAATGTTTGATGTCGTGATTCTAAAAATAAATATTATTTTCTCAAATATGACATATAAAATATAAAAACTATATTTCAAAATGTTTTTCTATCAAACTATGGAAAACCAACCTTTTAAGGAATATTAGAGTATTTATGCTTAAAATTGGAATCATTCACATTTTAAGCCTCCATATTTTATTGGATAAATATAGAAACATTTGACAAAAATGTTTAATAATATTATAGTTATTTATTTTCAATCTAAACTACACAACAGTTATGCGTTAACTACCATTTAAAATAATAATAATATTATAAGATTTTTCTGTGTATCTCAACATTGTGTGCAATGTAAGATTTTAAAGAAACCTATTATTGCGTGTTGAGTACTCCATTGGAAATAGAATCCAAATTAAAGTAAAATTAATATTCAATACTCAAATATTAATAAATTTTAAAAGGTAATATTCTTTATTTTCATGAGATGTTGCATCCTCCCCCCTTTTATGAATTGTGTCTTTGCAATTTTAAAATTCAGCTCGATAACTTCTTTGAATGTCCTACATCGGAACAAGAGTCAATAAAAATATCACTCTAAATTAAATAAGGAGATGTAAAATGGTCCTCATGACAATCGAAACTATGAATCATCGTATGATAACATGGATATAGAAGAAAAACATAGTCTCATATACTAAATGAGAGTTATAGGGAACTTGATCACAGAAACATAACCACCAAAATACCATATATTTTGTGGTTGGGTAAATTTTTGTTGATAAAAGAAAGCGTATAACATTTTTTCATGAAGATTATTTTTATATAGTTGAAAAATTGTATTACTAAAAAGAATAAGATAATAAGAAAACATACTTTCTTATCATATAGAGTGTTTTCCTTTAGTACAATTATACCAAAAACTCATATTTTCTCCAAATGATGAGTATTCAAGATGCTTCGGTCAAACATAATGTTCAATAATCAACATCTAGAGAATCAAAAAATCTACAAAAGATAAAATATATATTTACCATATCTTTAGACATTAATAAAATTCAAAATATTTAGTAAAATATCAGATAATCCCCAAAAATAACAATTATTAATTAATTTAAATACTAGTCTTAATCTCCAAAATTAAAAAAACAGTACCAAAATTTCAACAAAGACCATTAAATACACTTTTTTCCTTAAAATCCATAAATTTAATCCCAACTATTATTGAAACCCAAAACTCCGAAGAGTCTAATCACATAGTCTTCCACAATAGATCTTAACATTTAACTCTAAATAACATCGACTACTCTTATAGTCTCACACTAATGTGTAATTAACCTAATAAAATATTCTATATGACAGGATAATAATTTCCATAAATAAACCAAATCACCATATGTACACAATAAAAACATAGTTTCATCCAAAATAAATTTCAAACATTACTCCACAAATGAGATCCCCTAGTATTTTATTTTCCATAAACATATAGTGTTCACAAAAGAGGGAATTTTTTCCAGAATAACCGTTATCACTTTATCGCCAAATCATTTTCTTATACTAAGGATATCAATTTGATAAAAATAAGATACCAGAAGAAACATATTATTTATTCAGAATATCATAAAACAAAAAATATTTGGTCATAATAACTGGGGAATTTATGTAGTCCAGTTATAGGAGATAAATCTCAATTTCACTTTGGTTGTGAGTTCCAATCCCACAGCTTTGTTCGATATGACGGGTTGTCACAAGTTCTATATGTTTTCATTTTTCAAAAACTAAAAAATTTTATAACATTCCAAAAAATGAGATAAATTCCTCAAAAAACCATAAAATATTTTAACCACAAGAGTTCTCATTGCGCCTCCCATTTCATTTGGTTTCTCATTATAAAAACCACCATAGTTTCCTTCACATATTTTGTTAGATTTGTTCTTGCTAGATCCATCCATTTACGAAAACCAATATGGTTAGTGTGAGTATATCATTAAAATCATTATATATTATCTTATGATGAGGGTAAACATTATGATGTACATATTCATGTTATCTTAAACGCATTCGATTTATCTAAAATAAATATGACATGTTTCTAATATTCTAACCATTATGTTTATGTCTCTTTTTCTTAAATAACACCCTATCATCTAATTTTATCTAAACCAACCTCTGATAAAAACTATAAGGACTCGACCATGAACATTACAAAATCATGAATTTAAGTTAATAATTCACATTATGGATCTTTTCAGGTTTAGAGCATTATATAATTAGGTAATAACATATACATAACAATAAAAATATTTTATATAGACACTTCAACCCAGTATACATTATTTTCATGAAATAAAATTTCTTAAAAAATAAACATATCAAATTCCAAATTTTAAGAAACAAGACTTTTCACAAATCTCATCCTTGATCCTATAAATCTTAATTTCATGTAGAAAAAATTTCATAAACATGGTAGGAACATAAAAAGCTTAGTAAGTGATATAATATAATGAAATAAAATGTTAGACCATGAATTCATAAAAATCAAAATAATCATACTTTTCAATATTAAAAAATAATATCTTTAACACACATCATAATATCATATTATTTATGAATAACACATAGAGATAATAAATTATAAATGTAACTTTTGGCTTCCATATCATACATACATTATAGCTATCACAACTACATAGGGTGTTATGTTTGGAATACATGTCACATTATATTCCTTAAATCTTATAGGTAAAATATTAACGATTACCTCTGTCATGTTACCCAATGTATTGAAGAGCTATCTTTGTCTCACCCACCATAGGTTTATCATGGAAGCACCCATATACATAAATAATGCCCAATAACAATAATATAATCATTACTTATAAAACAAGAATAAAGGAAAATTAACATATCACATTGCAATCACAATATATCATTTCATCATATCGACACAATCACTATTTTATCAGACCATTTTGAAAGCCATTTTAAACAATTAATAAATGTATTTGTAAATAAAAGTGTCACATTATAATTAGAAGCTTTTTATAGAAATTTTTAATTTATAACTGCCATGACTATATAAATAAATCCATAAAACCATTTTTAAAACATTGAAATTAAGGAGAAAGATTTATAAGAATAAAGATTTAAAACATTTAAAACGATATTTTAGTTAAAGAGTTCCTAACCATATGAGAGATGTTTGAATACAAATAATTGATGACTAACATTAATCAAAGAATATAATATCATGAGAATAAGGATATTAATGATATAATATGTTCAAGGGTAGTATCTATAACATATAATCATGAATTTGTGTATAAGAACCAAAAAATCTCAATGGAATGTAAATTGAGACAATGATCCTTGCAAAGATCATATCCTTAGATTTAGGACAAATCAATGTCATAATAATCTGTGAAAAATATGAATCCACCCAATATAAGTAGATATTAAGTGTAAAAAATCATAGGTCATTCACACATTTTAATAGCACAACATAATCAGGAAGTATATGTTTAGCCCTTAGAATTGAAATGTGGTTAATAAGTTCTCTTACAGAAATTCGATAGCCTAACGACATCTATTTAATAATAAAAAAATGAGTTGATGAGATAGAAAATGGTCACTCAAAACAAGGTTATAAAATTTAAATCAATAAGAATATAGAATAGCATATCCTAACCTAAGAAAATGTAAATTTACAAAGACATCACATAAAAGAAGTCTTTGACAAAAATAAGATGCTGAATGGTTCCCTTATTGATTTGGAAACATACGAATCATACACCACATGAAAGAAGGATAATACAATGAAGACATAAAAACCCATAAATTGATTTATATTACACCAGGTATAGAATCTTGGACCGAACATACACCACACAAAAGGAAATAGTTTCCAATATAGCATAAATCTAATGGGAATAAAAATTGAGATGAAAACCCCATACTTTGTGTCATACTTGTCTTCTTCTTTCTTTATATCCTTGAATAATAAAATTAGGATAATTATACATAAATAAGATCCTTTTCAAGTTTATTATTACTTTTATATCACTTATTACCTTTCTCTTATAATCATATAATTATTCAAGTTGATATTTATTTTTTTTGTTGATGTTCGGTACTTGAGTAAAAAATTTACTTGTTGTAATTAAAAATTGTCCATGTGGTCAAAATTCCATTAGCTCCAAAATTATATTCATTATTTAGATATAACATATCTCAAATATATATATATCTCGTATATATATATTTAATATATTCAATATCATTGGAATATATTAAATTAAATGCACCGTTCGTGGAGACGGCAATCTGTACATACGCATGAACACAACATTCATTTTTTAAATTTTTAATGGAATGAAAACCAATGATATATAGGTATATTAAAAATAAAAATATTATATCTTATTTTTTTTATATGTTAAATAATTTCATTAACACCATCCTTTTTATGTTTCATTTATGGTATTAACTAGTCATATCACTTTGAGGGGGGCAGTAGTCCGCACTTCCTCGAATGAAATTATCATATTTACCCATTATGGAAACAATAAAGGTATGCTATAAATGAAAAATAAATAAGAATATATACAATAAAAATATAATATATATCACATATAAATAGAGTTCCATCTCAATGGCCACATTAAGAGGTGGTAGAATAAAATTGAACATTCATCGTTTCATTAGATAACAGTTCGCCATTCACTGAAATAGTATGTTTGTTTCCATTAGATGGAGGTGTGTTGAAGTGTAGTTAGAATATTTCACAAAACAAAAGCATAGTATATTTAAGATACTGGTTTTGTTATGAAAACATGAAATCATAAGGGAATATGTAGTGAAGAAGTAAAATAAAAGTACATAACTTGAGGAAAGACGTTACCTTAAAATCGGGTAACCCCCTTTGGTTCGAACCAAAAGACATTCTTGAAGTTACTTCTACCTAAGGAAAGGAATATAGGATGAATAGAAGGATTATGGAAGGCTATTTTTTCAGGTGATGGACGAGACAAGGTGATTGAGGTGTTTTTAATGGGTTAGAGGTGGTGGCCTTTTATAAGATGAGGGATAGGCTCTTTAAGAAAGTTTCAAAGCATTATTTTATTATAAAATTATTTTCAGTTTCAAAAGGTCCAAAACATATTTTATTTGAAGATAATGTGCATATAAGTCGAAAAAAAAGTATCCAATTATAATTATAAAGGTGTTTTATATTAATTTAATCCTTATATTTTTTATCCCTTTTTACTCTTATTTAACTTTTACCATGTCTTCTTGTATGTTCATGTTATATAGTTAATATATTTATTATAAAATTCCCAATGACCAAAATTATATCATTACAGAAATTTTTAACATCATATATGTCATTTGGCTAAATTAATGATTTTTTGGACAAATTTATCATTTAATAAAATATTAAATTATTTTAAAACTCATATATTTCTATTTGTTTACTATTCATATCATGACTTCTTAAAAAATCTGAAAAAAAATTCATTATTTAAAAAAACTATAATTATTTCATAGATAACAATTCATCCAGATCTATAAAATTCATTGATGGCATAAAAATATTCAAAATAATTTTTTGAATATTTATAATATCATTTATTTGAATCCTTTATTAATGAAAAAATTATTGCATCATCATTGTGTCATAATTAAATTTATATATTTAATTTATAAAAGTTATATATATAATACCATGATGTATTAAATATTTTATTATTTCCAAATATTATTTATAGTCAACAAAATCTCTTATATAACCTCATATAAATATTTTCTTATTAAAAAGATTCATGTTTATGATATTTTTATTTTTACCTTAAATAAAAAGTTATAATTGTCTTTATCTTAACCATGTGGCTTTCAAAAGAAAAAAGGTGCATCCATGGATTGTCTTGGTCAGCCATTATTCATCCAATAATATTATAAGACGAGTTAAAGAAATTTTATTTTATTATAATATTATTTTTATCTTGTATTACTATATTTACCTTTAACTATGGTAATTAAAAATCAAAAATTTATATTCACCATAAATTATTTTCATCCTATTGAATGGAATTTTACGTACTAATAACAACAATGTATGTCATATTTTTTAAATTCAATTCACATTAATGGTAAAATTATTATTTAAATGAAAAAGTTGGTTTTTCACTACAATGTAGTGTTTTTTACTATTTATAAAAAATTTAACGTTTTCAGAGAAATAACGAAAATTCACCCAAATCTTATTTTGATATTATGAATTCAGAAATTATGTCTATTTAACCAAATTATAAACATATATGTTTCATTGATTAATTTAAAACTAATATTTTTTTCCAAAACAAAAAATGTGTTTTTAAAAATATTAACTATCAAAAGATTGAAACATTTTTATGTCAAATTTCTAAGTGATATTACATCCAATGAACAACATCAGATTAAATGGTAAAATATTATCCAATTAAACATTAAAACTAATAATAAATATAATATATCCATGTAAATAAAATATATTAAAAGGAAGTTTTGAATTAAAATGACGTATTTTTTCTATGCATTACAAATGAACTTCATTAGAAAATACCAAAAATTCATCCATAGTAAATATTGATATCTCGATTTTAAGGATAAAAATAATTTTTTCCAAGATAAAATATATAAGTTAAAAAATCTATATTTAAAAAGGTTTTTCATCAAAAGTATGTAAATCAACCTTTTAATGAAAATTATATTATTTATGCTTAAATTTGTATTCATTCATATTTAAAGACTTTATCTTTTATTGGATAAAAGTAATAACATTTAAAAAACATGTGTAATAATATTGTAGTTAATTTTTCTCATTCTCGGCTATACAATGACTATGAAATAACTACCATTTAAAATAATAATAATAATATTTTGTTTTTATATGTATCTCAACATGGTGTGCAACGTAAGATTTCAAAAAAATCATTGTTGTGTGTTGAGTACGCTATCGGACATAGAATGCCCATTAATGAAAAATTAATAATCAATTCAAAAATATTAATATATACATAAATTTCATATTATTTATTTACCTTGGATGTTACATCATTATCCCTTTTGTGGATTTCATCCTCGCAATATTAAATTTGGGCTTAGAAACGTCATTGAAAGTCCCACATCAGAAAAGGAGTCAATTAAATATAACTTTATAAGAATGAAAGAGTTGTAAAATGGTAACCCAGGATAACCCATAATAGTATTCCATGTAGGAAAACATGGATATGAAAGAAAAACAAGATCTCATAGACTAAAAGAGAGTTGTAGAGGACTTTATCAAAAACAATTAACCACTAATGTACCATAAATTGGTTGTTGGGTAAAATAATGTGGATAACATAATATAGATAAAAAATTTTTTGGATGATTCTTTTTATAGAGTTGAATAATTTTATTACTACATATACTACGATCATAAGAAAAAAACTTACTTGTCATGTAGAGTTTCTTCCTTTAATAAAATTTTACCACAAACTCATCTTTTCTCCAAATGACATGCATTCAAGATGACTTGGTCTCACCTGAAGTGCTAGAATCAACATCTATAAAATCACATAATAGAAAAATGAAGAACAATTAATTTCCCCTATCTATAGTCATTAATAAAACAAAAAATAGTTAGTAAAAGATTAGATAATCCCCCAAAATTACTATCCATTATAAAAAAAATACTACTCTTAATCTCTAAATTTCAACAAAAATTGCCCAATGTTCTGCAAAAACAATTCAATACACAATTGTACTTACAATCCATCAATATAATCTAAACTAAGATTGAAACCAAATAGTTAGAAGAATTTAATCACATAGTATTCCACAATAATTCAAACCTTTTATCAGCAAATAACATCGACTACTCATAAAATATCATATAAAAGTTTAATTAACCTAATCACATATTCTCTTTGATAGGTTAATCATTTACATAAACAACCCAAATCACCATATGTCCAAAATATAAAAATAGATTCTTCAAAAATATAATTTAAACTATTACTCCAAAAATGAGATTCTATAGTATTCTATTTTCCATAAACATATAGTGTTCCCAAAAGAGTGAATGCATTCCAAAATCACCTTTATCACTTAATCACCATATCATTTTCCTATACAATGGATATCCATTTGATAAAAAATAAGATCCCAAAATCAACATAATCATGATCAATAAAATCATACAACTAAAAATATTTAGTGATAATAACCTGGAACTTCACATATTCTAATGGTAGATGATAAATCTCAATCGCACTTTGGTTTTGGGTTCAATTCTCATAGCTTTGTCCAACTTGACAGGTTGTCATGTGGTCTGTGTTTTGTACTTTTTCAAAAACAATATAATTTTATAACATTCCCAATAATGCGATAAATTCCTCAAATATAACCATAACAAATTTTAAGAAAATTAATTCTCATTGCAGCTCCTATTACATTCAGTTTCTCATTAAGAAATCCACCACAGTTTCCATCACATCAATTGTTATGTTGGATCCTGCTAGATCTATCCATTAATAAATCCAAAAAGGTTAGTGTGAGTATATTATTAAAATCTTTATATACTATCTTATGATAGGGTTAAACACTAATATATAATTATTCATTTTATCTTAAACTCTTACGATTTATCTAAGATAACTATGACTGTTTCTAATATGCTAACCATTACGGTTGTGTCAATTTTTATTAAATAACCTATATCCTTTAATGTTATCCAATCCTACATGTGATACCATCTATAAGGATTCATTCGTGAACATTACAAAATCTTTAATTATGTTAATAATTCAAATTGAGGATCTTTTAATGTTTAGATCTTTAGAGAAATAGGAAATAACATATACATAACAAAATGAGTATTATATGTTGACACCTCTACTCAGTATCTCTTTGTTTCATAAAATAAAAATTCATTAAATAATAAACATGTATAGTTCTATTTTTTTAGAAAAACATTAATTTTCATTGATCTCATCCTTGACCATATTCATCTTTATGTCCTATGGAAAACGTTTCAAAAACATGGGATAAACATAAAAACCTCTATATGCGATATATAATAAAGAAAAAAATCATTAGTACTTGAATGCATACAAATCTTAATAATCATTCTTTTCAATCATAAAACATAATATATTAAGCATACCTCACAATATCATATGTTTTATGAATAACACATAGAAATCATAAATCATTAAGTTAAATTGTGAAAACCATATAATACATACATTGTAGCTATAAAATCTACATAGGGAGTTACATTTGGAATACCCATAACAGTATCTTTCCTTAATCTATTAGGAGAATCATTAACATTTACCTTTTTCAGGTTACCCTATGCATTAGAGATGTATCTCTGGCTAACTCGCCCTTGGTTTATCACAGAACCACCCATATATGTAAACAATGCACAATAACCAAAACATATTAATAAATAATAAAACAAGATTAAAAGAAATATAACATTATCACATTGCAATCACAATATATCATTTCAATATTTTGACATAATCATTTCTTTTTCAAACCATTTTCAAAACCATTTAAAACAATTAATAATGTGATTTTTAAATAACAGTGTCCCATACCACTATGAAGCTTTTGAAGGTAATTTTACTTTCAAAATAGTGATATACATATAAATAAATATTAAGAAACATTTTAAAAAATTGAAAATTAATGAGAATGTTTTTGAAGAAAATATATTTAATACATTTAAAATGATATTTTAGTTAAAATAGTTCCTAACCAAATGAGAGACGCTTGAATACAAATAATCATGGAATAAAATTAATTAAAGTAAATAATATCTTGAGAATAAAGTTATTCATGATATAATATGTTAAAAGGGAGTATATACACCATATAAACGTGAATTTGTGTATAGAAACAAAAAAAAATCTCAAAGGAATGTAAATTCAGAAAAAGTCCCTTAAAAGTCATATCCATAGATTAAAGACAAATAAATAACTTAATTATTTGTGACAAATAATAATACAAAAAATTTACATGGATATTAATTCTAAAACAATCAGAGGTCATTTTATATCCTAACATTATCAAGTAGTATAATTTTACCCAAAAAATTGAAATTGGGTTAATAAGTTCAAATACAGAAATTCAATTATCTAATGGCGTCATTTTAAAATTCATAAAATTAGTTTATTAGATAAAAATGGCCTCGCATAACATGGTAATAAAATTTAAATAAATATGGATATAGAAAAAAATGTCCCAACATATTAAAATATAAATTTAAAATGACCTCATAAAAAAGATGATTTTGACCAAAAGAGGACAGTGAAAGATTCCCTTACAGATTTGGTAACATCTAAAACATACACCACATGATAGAAGGTTCATACAATGAAGATTTAAAAACTCATAAATTAAATTATATTACTCAATTAATAGAATAATAGGAAGTACATACACCACACAAAAGTAAATATTTGCAAATATATCATTTATGTAATGGGAATAAAAAGTGAGATGAAAACCCCTTATGTTGTGTCCGACATGTCTTGTACGTTCTTTATCTCCACTCATAATAAAATTATGTAAATTATACATACTTTAGAACCTTATTAATTATTATTTTTCATTTTATATCACTTATTTTCTTGCTCTAATAATCATATAATTATTCAAGTTCATATCATTTTTTTTCGATGTTTTATACTAGAGTAAAAAATTAAATTGTTATAATTACAAATAGTCCATGTAGTAAAAATTCCATTATCTCAAAAAATAATATTCATGATATATATACCAAATAAATAATATATATATATATATATATCAATTAAATATGTATTTATAATATTCAATAACTTTTGGATATAAGAAAATGCAATCCATTGTTCATGAAGTTGGTAAGC
Organism: Viscum album; assembly: GCA_963277665.1. Taxonomy (NCBI): domain Eukaryota; kingdom Viridiplantae; phylum Streptophyta; class Magnoliopsida; order Santalales; family Viscaceae; genus Viscum; species Viscum album. The sequence goes on from OY728126.1 coordinate 481,647,171, forward strand.
CGTACGTGCGCGTGAACGCTACTTTCATTGTTTTGTTTATTTGTAATGGAACAAAAACAAATGATAAATACGTATATTATTATTCCAGTATAATATAATATTTTTTTTACATTAAATAATTTCATTAAGACCATCATTTTTACGTTCAATTTACGGTATTAAAGATTCATAAAAATTTGAGTGGCCAGTAGTCCGCACTTCCTCAAATGAAATTATAATATTTTCTCATTATGAAAACCATAAATGTAGGCTATAAATAAAAAATAATGAAGAATAAATAAAATATAAATATAATATATATCACATATAAATATAGTTCTATCTTAATGTCCACCATAAGAGGAGGTAGGAGAAGATTGAATATTCATCGTTTCATGAGACAGTAGTTTGTCGTCCACCGAAATAGTATGTTCATATCCATTAGATAGAGGTGTGTGGAAGTTTAGTTAGAATAATTATCATAATAACATCATTTTATATATATGTTATTGTTTTTTTAATGTAAAAAAGGAATAAGTATAGAATATGTAGTGAAGAAGAAAAATAAAGAAGAGATCATGAAGGAAGATGTTATCTTTTGAATTGGTACCTCCCTTTTGATTGAACCAAGAGGCCTTCTTGAAGTTCCTTTTGCCTATGGTAAGGATTATAAGAATAATAGAGGGATGTTGTGAGGTTATATAGGCAGGTTTTGGAAGATCCATGGAGCTATACTGGTGTTTTTAATGGGTTAGAGGTGGTGGCCTTTTATTAGAGAGAGGATGGACTCTTTAAGAATGTTTGAAAGTGTTATTTCATTACAAAATGATTTTCAGTTTAAAAAGTCCCAAATCTTATTTTATTCGAAGATAATGTATATATAAGCCTAAATAAAATTACCCAAAAACAATTGGACAGGTTTTCGATATTTTAAAAACCTTATCTTTTTTTAACTGTTTTTTCTCTTATTTAATTGTTATCATGTCTTCTTGTATGTTCATACTATATCATTAGTATATTTACAATAAAATTAAAAAAGACCCAAAATATATCATTAATGACATTATTGAAATCATATATGTCATTTGGAAGAATCATAGATTTTGAGGACTATTTTATCTTTTAATAAAATATTAATTGATTTAAAAACTCATTTAAGTGAATATTTGTTCTATTCATATCATGAATTTTTAAAAGATCCAAAAAACTATATTCCATAGAAAAACCATAACTAATTCAAAGATAAAAAATAATACTCATCTATAAAATTCTTTGATGAAATAAAAAGGTCCAAAATAAATTTATTTTAATTTTTATAATATCATTTATTTGAATCCATTATTATTGAAGCAATTACAGTATTACCATTGAGTCATAATTAAATTTATTTATTTAACTTCTGTAAAATATAAATAAAATAAAATGATGTAGGAAATATACTTTAATTTCCAAATAATATTTATAATTAACGAAATATCTTATATGACCACATATAATTAATTTTTTAGTAAAAATATTCATGTTTATGGTATTTCTATTTTAAATTTAAATAAAACATTATTAACGTAATTATCAAACCCAGTGGCTTTCAAAGGCAAAAAGTCTCATACAAGTATTGTATTGGTTAGACATTATGCATACAATAAGGTTATGACAAATTTTAAGGTAATTTTATGTTATTATAGTATTATACTAAACTTGAATTACCATATTTTACTGTAACCACCGTAAATAAAAAACAACATTCACTATTCACCCAAAATTATTTTCATCTTATTGAACCGCATTTTACATAATGATAAAAACCAAGTATATTAGGTTTTTCAAATTGAATTCATTGAAGCGGTAAAAAATCATTTAAATGAAAAATTCGGTTTTTAACTACAATGTACTACTTTTCACTATTCATAAAATATTTAACATTTTCCGAAAAATACTAAAAATTCACACAAAGATAATTTTAAAATTATGAATTAAAAAAAGATGTTTATTTTAACATATTCACAACATATATGTTTCATTAATTAATTTGAAACTAATTTACATTGTCAAAACCAACAAATTTGTTTTTAAGAAATAATAAATATCAAAAGATTAACACATCTTTATGTTCAATTTTGAAGTGATACTACTTCTAATGACCAACATTGGATTAAGTAGTAAAAATTTAGTCCAATTAAACATTAAATAATAATAAAGATAATCTAACCACATAAATAAATAAGATTAAATGGCTATATTGAATTGATATGCAGTAGTTTTTACTATTCATTAAAAATTAATTTGATCTGAAAAATACCAAAATTTCATCCAAAGTAAATTTGGATGTATCGATTCTAAAAAAGAATTTTATTTTGTCGAATAGAACATATAAATGTCATGAAAACTATATTAAAAATGTATTACCATCAAAAAGTAGTAAATAGACCTTTTAAGGAATATTATAGTATTTATGCTTAAAATTGGATTCATTTATATTTTAAGTCTCTAAATTTTGTTAAGATAAATGTAAAAGAATTTAACAAACATGTGTAATATTATTTTAGTTAGTTATTTTCATTTGTTCCAATACAACGATTATGCATTGACTACTATTTAAAATAATAACATTTTTATAATTTTTCGGTGTATCTCAACATTGTGAGAAAAGATTGATTTCAAAGAAACCTGTTGTTGCGTGAGGAATACGTTATCAGACATAGAATCCCCATTAAATTAATGTTAGTATTCAATTCACAAATATTATTAAATATGAATGTGTCATACTCTTTATTTACCTAGGATGTTACACCACAGCTCTGCATCAATGAAAAAGAATAAGATGGGATGAAGACACAGCTCTTATGTGTCCTGCCTACCCACATAGGTGAAACACTATAAACCCATTGATAGAAGTCATAGAAGTATAATGATTGGAAGGAATTAAGGAACAACCACATATCTTTTCCCCATCTCATATCACATACTCTTCTTATCAGATGAACTTCCACTTCCCATCGCTGACATAGCCCTAGAGTAATCATACATGTTGTTGTCATCCATATCCACTATGAATGATCTATTGAATACATTTTCATAGTTTTTTATAAAGAATAGAAAGAACTCATAATATATTAATAGACAAAAACCCCTAGGTAACCCTTGAACCTTCATTTTCTCATTTAAAACCATTCCATTTGCATTCCAAACTTGTCAATAATGCGGTTGGAAAATTCAATTACATATTGGTCACCCTGAATGATATCCAAATACTTTTAGTATCTAGTATAAAAAAATATCTTAGGGAAAAATAGGTCCTTTAAGATTATAATTATGTCTTTCCAGCTCATCTTGTCAGGCTTCCCATCTTAAATCACTTAGCCCAACCACCTTTGGGTAGGGACTTCTAGTAAAAACAAGGCACATTTCACCCTGACATCCATAAGAGGGTGATGAAATAAAAACATTCTCTCTACCTTCTTAAGCCACTCCTACTCTTTTTGAGGATTCATGCTACCTCTATAAGAAGTATATTTTTTCTAAGGAAACTCATAGGCTCTATTCTTCCTAGGACTAGGTTTAGCTTCCCTAGCAAGAGCACGACCACAACCCCTCCTTGTACCATAGCCTGAACATTCCATACCAAAGATTACACTAGTATCTAATCAATCTTTATAGGAGTAATCTCTTTCGATTCTTCCAATACATTATACGGAATTATTCTACAAGGAATTTTTCTAAAAAAAGATACAATCAATAGAAAAAACTTTAGTAAAACAAATCCAGAAATTTTAATTAATAAAAAAAGGAAAAATAAATAAATATTGTCATGAAAACCTCACAACTAGACCAATACACCCCTAGTCAAGTGTGTGTACAGTCTACATCCTGCATGTCCCACTTGGGGTATAAGTCAAACATATATCCCATCACCCGATGGAGAATCATGAACCATCACTAGATGTGTTATATAAGATCCTTACTCATGCCTAGAACACTAATCCATAAAAATCCTGGCTACAGTTTATCCAGAATCCTCCTAGATATATTTTTCTAAAAACATTTTACTTTATCTGATAAATTTTTTTCACAATCAAGGTCATTTCATAATTTGAATCGTTTCCTGAACGGATCCATGGAATAACACGAATTGAGATTCTGATCTACATTGGCTAGCAATAAGTGACTGGGTGTCAATGATTCCACATGGTAATGATTTACCGGAATTTATAAACCTAAAAAACCAACCAAATAAATAAATCAAATAGGAAATTTCACAATAAAAATTTCCATAAAAATTTTCCATATTTGAGATACAACATTTTAACCAAAAACCAAAAAGTGTCAAAAACAAAAAATAAACATGGACCAACCCAAAACCACCACATGACATGAGTAACATCACCCTCAAACCAGCACCATTAACACCACACAAGAAAGAACTCCAGACACCCAAACCACCATATGAAAATTACATTCCATTAAATGTGTCCAAAATAACCAAGCTTACTTCCACAAAAAGGATTAAGTGGGGTGTTAGCGAAAACCATGTAGGATGCCACCAAAAAAATATTTCATGGTTTAAACAATATAAAATAAATAAAATTATATCTTTTATAAATCAAATAATTTAAAAACATTATTAAATGAATTATTAAAATAACATGTTCTTGACTATAAAATAACCAAAAAACTATACCCTATGCTGAAAATAAGTGAGATATCACCATAGATAAGTAGTCATGGGAGAACCTTCTAGGAACTAACTAGAATTTACACACTAAGGATTTCATATCTCATTGATAAAGTGATATATAATCCATGATCACTACTATGTCATCCACATGCCACTGGGAGGGGATTCCCCTTGGCCTAGTGGACTCTAATCATCCTAATGATTAGATAGTGTAGTCATTACCAATCAGTAAAGTTGAATCTGGGATGAACCACTTCCGAGACAACATGAATAATAGAAATATTTCATCCTCCTTGTTACCCAGGATTCCCTTTATGCCCTTGTATGTTCTACAAGTCACTGAACACATCACATTCACATCATTCAAGTCATACAATGTAGAACACACCTTATGTCATTAATTGATCACTCAAATTCTCTAATAAAGATAATGCAACAAAAAAACCCCTTTCATAACAATATTTTCATCAATTAAACAAGATACTTAGGCACATAACCAATTTATAATACATCCTCTAGAGGCATAGCATGGCTTTACAAAATAAGTAAACAAATTTTCATATAGAAAACACGTTTTCAAACCAAATCTATATGAACTCACTCCAAAAAACACATTTCACACCAACCACATTGATAATTGAACTTATAAAAAGACATAATCATGAATAATAAATTCATTAAATGATTTTTATTTATAGAATATCCTACGTTTAGGGTAGAATGGCCCAAAATACATTGTAAAACTCCATCTATTCTTATATTTCAGCACAATTAATTTTTATAAAACATATAATATCATGATCGAACCCAAAAGATCAATATTCAACCCTAAAATTGATGCCCTACCTATAAGTGAATAAAATACCTAATGAAATAGGGATTAAACCCTAGATTATAGGAATAAAACAAATAAAAAGTTGGCTTAATAAAATAAACAATGATTAATCACTCTATATTTATCATAATAATCAACCTCTAAGGGATGGGGAAGGATATGGAGGCACACCGAGGAAGATTATTCCCAAAAAAGAGAGAAAATGAGGAATTAGGGTTTAAAGTAGTGAGAGAGAACATATAAAACTCAATATTTAATGACCTAGATAGGTTTCACAGTTACTCTACTTGGATTAATAAACTATGAATTGACCATGATTCCCCCACTATCCCAAACAGAACCAACTTCACAACTACCACATTTTCTTTTCAACCATGCATTGGCTGTTTATTAGTTGCAATCTCAAAATGGACATTGATAGCAAGGGAACCATGGTTGAGGTGCATAACTGTGTGTTAGCCATGCAGTAGCTTCTTCCCCACCCAGCTACCTTCAACACGATTACATGGTTATAGAACATAGGTACCCCAAACCATCCATATATTTTTCACCCCATATAGCCTAACCATAATTTCAATACTTTTCTCCAAAGATCATAGGATACCTCAATTGAAAAATGAAGAAGAAATATAAATTGGAAAATAAATAAGAGGTAAATTTCTAATGTGAAACCCAAATAGTCCAAAATGGTTTATTATTTATCATAATACATTAAAAGTTCTAAATATTTCAATAAAATATATTTTATTCATGTTTTTATTATTTTAATCATTATATTTTACATTTAACCCCCTATAAACACATTTTTTGCATTACCCTGAAAATTAATTTTTTTATTAACTGTTCATTTTGGTCATAATATATTTTGAAATTATTATATAAAACAAATAATTCTGATTCAAAATATGGAATCCATTATATGAAATTACATCAATATAAGCATAAAAATTTAATTTAAAAGAAATATCATAGATACAGTGAGAAAATGGGTTTTCGAAGATAAAATATTTTAACATTTTGAATTTTTTTATATCAATAAAAAATATAGAGATGATTAAAATAGACTATATTGGTTTAATTTATATATAATAGAACTAATTTCCCATTAAAAATAATTTCATAAAAACAAATCATTCTAGATCGTTATATATATAATGTAGTTTTAAACTAAACATAAATATTTCTAATTAATTATCAAAAAATGAAACATTTTAGAAATATATAAAATTTATAAAATAATATAATTCTAACATGTAAAAAAATTAATTATTTTTTTGAAATAAATTTCTAAATGTTTTGAAAATTAATTTTAAATGTGTTTTGCGATGAATAACTTAACTTTCATAATAAAAAATTATAGTTTTTTAGAAACCATTTAGTTTTCATTTAAATGTGTAAAATTTTTATTTCTAATTAATATACAGAAAATTAAATTGTGTAAACTATATATTTTTTATAATTTAGATATTTATATTAAAAATATCAAATATATGAGTTATTTTATTGTATTAATGACCAAAAATATTTTAATACAGTATCTTATTTCATTTATACTCGATGTTTTGCATTCCCAAATCTATCGACGAAATTTAATTTATTACAGAAGAAATTTTATTCCATTGATCTATTAAATATATGAAATATTTAATATATTTAAATCTTAATAATTGGAAAACAAAAATTGGGTAAATATAATGTCAAAATTGGAAATACATTTATAATAGACTGATAGTGATGAATGTATGAGAACTTGAAATATATTATAGTTAAATGAATTAAAAAATTATGAAATAATAAAATAATTAATTACAACAATCACTTGAAACTAACATAAATATAAAAAACAAAATTCTTAATAAAGACATAATTTATAAACATGAATTGAAAAAATCATCAACGTAATAAACCTAAAATAGTTGATATAAAATATCATAACAGTATGAAATGATAGAAGTGAGTTTTCAGTGATGTCTATCCACATCAGAGATTTTATGAAGGATGATATGAGTGAGAGTAGAGGTATATTCAGGGTTAACAATATATTCAAATAATATTTTTTGGTTATGTTTTGGATATAAATCTGGTAAAGGTTGAGAAATTTATATTAATTAAAATAACAAGAAACATATTTATGCATTGTTAAAAATGATTTTCAGATATTTTTAATAATATAACGAACATTCAATATTAGTTTTATTATTTATAAATAAAAATATTAAACCAAATTTTTTTCAACATATATTTATTAAATAGTGTTAGAAACACAGATCGATCATTTATAAATTTTCTATAAAATAATTAATCATAAAAAATCCAAGGTATCATGTATTTTAAATAGTCAATGTATTTAATGGTTGTTTTAAATAGTTTATTACAAGCAGTTAAATATACATATAATGGAAAGCATGGTAATGATGGATGGGGGGATCTAACTCTCGAATATAAGCTACAAAATATTTAATTTTTCTATTAAAAAATGAATATGTGTAAGGATTAAAGGGAACGCTAAATGAAATTTTATTATTCATCTTCAAATTGTACATGTCCTATGGTATATTTTTTCGGGTGGAATTTTCTCAAATATTTTTTAATTAATGAATATGGAATTTAATTTATCATGGTACAAATGTCAACAATAAACATGAGATTTTTAATATAAAATAATTTCACCAAAAAACAATCATGAATACTTTGTTATTATATTTTATTACTCTATATATTATTTTAACACCATTAACTAAAATTACCATTAATCTTGTTTACTTTCTTTTTCATTTGTATATTTTAATGAAATAGATAAATTTATATTATTGTGTAATACATATATTATGGTTCATATTTGAAATCCATTTTACAAAATATATTTTATAAAAGCTGTAAAATATATTTATAAAATAAATCTCATTAAAATGTGAATATATTTTTAAGATATATATATATATATAACAAATTTTTATTGTTATAAATCAATAAAAATAAAGAAATTAGTGACATCATGTTTTAATTTTTAAAAAAAAAATTAACTGAAACATAAATATAATTAATTTAATGAAAAAATTATAATTTTTTTAAAAATAGAATAGACATTGAGAAATAAAACATTGTAAAATATCTGGGCCACTATGTGCGATATCTGATTGAAATCGACATGGAGTTGCATCCATCAGATCAAATTTTTTTTTGACATGATTGGTTAGTAACTGGAGATATATTTTGAGATTGAGAATATGAAAAAAAATTACAATCATTGTATGTTGGTTGGGAATTTATTCCATGAATTTTGTGTGGTTAATAAGTTGGTCAATCAATTTCCCACTACAATAGTTTGGAAGGGGGTGCCACATAATAGGGGGAAATATTTGGTAGAAATGGAAAAAATAGAAGACTCTTGATAATGAACCATGATGTTTGATAGAGTTAGGAGCATCATGGGATAAGATGGGGAAGGATGTAGATGTGGGACAAGGAAATGACGAAATATTCCATGCGGATAGGGAAAACAAGCATTTAGAAGAGATTTCTAAATAGGATTTCGAACTCTTATCAGAGTTTTACACTATAGTTATTGAAATTAAGATTGGGGAATTCAATACTATATTGATTTATACAGATGTAGAGGGTCATCTTTCCTTACATAGTCATCACTCAGATGAGGCGGTGGATAATATATCTACCCATGGAGGTATGGTGCTGAAACATGTCCACTTCAAGCAAAATGGTGATGTGTGGGAGGATAGGAGATAAAATAAGAAGGGATTGAAATATTTCAGACATCCATAACATGATATGGAACATAAGGGGAAAACTTTTGAGGCCACTACATTACAACTATAATCATCAAGAAAATCACCAATAAACCTTGGTAAAAAAAGAGGAATAACCTCCAAACCAACACTAAAAAGAGAATTATCTTTTGGAACTATCAGGGACTATCGAACACAGACATTGACAGTTCCTTTAGGTTACTTAATTAAAATTACATACTAGATATAATTTTAATTTTAGAGCCCAAGATGAACACAGAAATTCAAGGTAATTTGATCACCAGTAGAAGATACAATCTTCTAGGCACTATAAATACTTCTACAAATCATTATAGGATTTTGATTCTAAATAATCACTAGTAAGATTCTTTAAGGATAGTTTATTTGTACAAAAAGATCATCACATGTAGTTTTATGGAGGGTGGTAGGAAATTGTTATTCCCAATTTTCAATTTCCACAACTACCACATAGACAAGAGACTCTTATGGGGGATAATACAGCACAATGATAATTAAACATTAGATCCTTGGATGGTCACATGTGATTTCAACACCATTATCCCTGTGGATGAGAAAATTGGCATGGTAACAAATGTCACTTCTATAAGTGAGTTTATATAATGTATATAGAAAAATGAAATAGTGGAGGTAAACATAATTGGTGCTAAATTCACATGGTGCATGAGAAATTTCATTTGTATGTGGGAGAGTATAATAGATCGGGCATGGTGAATAAATAATCACGATTCATGGAAATCAATATCATTTTTTTACTCCTGAAAAACACAATTCGAACTAGTATCTTATTCTGATTAGTTTTCTTGAGAATGAAGTTAGGAAACAAATTCCATTCGGGTTCCTCAACACGTGATCCTCTCTTATATATCTCCCAATATATATCATGAGACTAGAAGTTCATAATGTTGTAACAGAAGTCCTATGATGTGAAATTCCAATTTTAGAATGATAAAGATTAATATTATGGAATGGATAAAATCATGTTTTAGATCTATGGATGATCAAATTAAAGGACTTGAATGATTATAGAAAGGCATTCAGGCAAAGGCCACTAGATCAAACTTCTCAGTGGACATGCAGCACGAGGTCAATCTATCTCTAAATATGAATAACCATATAAGATTAGATACAATATTAAAAATTATGTCTTCACCATAAGGTGGATTTAGTATGGGGATATAAATACCATGTTTTTCAATTCCCTCAAAAGGGCCCAATGAGTGAATATACCTCATTCCATTCTAAAGGATGGTTACATAATTTTGGAGGTTAAACAAAAGCTTACAGATCATATTGTATCATTATCTAAGAATTTAATCAATGGGATGGATCTAAGTGATCCAGTGAGATTCTACATCATTCCTAAACTAATAAATGTGGAGGAAATTCAAATACTATCATCGATTCTGATTGATTTTGAAATTATAGAAAACTTGTTTTTTCTTAAAAAATAAAGATCCCATGACCCTGATGGTTTCATCAATTATTCCTTCCAAAGCAATTGGGATGAAATTCAGAATGGGGTATGCTTTCTTGTTAAACACATTTTCAGGGGTGGGAGCTTCCCTCAATGGTTCAATGCGTAGTTCATTGCCCTTATACCTAATTTGGATAATTTAAGTGAAATTGGTCAAATCAGACCAGTATCCCTGGTGAACACTATCCACAAGTCCATTAAAAATGTTTTGGAAAAAATCATTCTTGAGTGTCTGATAAAAGTATTTATTGGTACTAGTTTGGTTTTTTCAAAGGAAAAAATATACATGACTATATTCCCACTTCCTTGGAATGATTTAATCGGTACAAGAAGTCAAACTGGGGAGTAAATACGGCTTTGAATATTGATCTCAGAAAAGAATTGTATATAATGAACTCGGAATTTATTAAATAAATTCTCATTAGGTTTTTTTTAGTGAGGTGACTGGTCAATAGATTACAAATTTTTTGGTGTCTACTAATATTAAAATTCTGGTTAATTGGTCACTAGAGGGAAATTTAACATGTTCATGGGGTCTGAGACTGGTGTACACCTCTATGACATAATTTTTTCAATTGATGGGGACTAATTGAGAAGAATTAATATTGAAATAGTGGACAAAGGGAAACATGCAACCATAAAAGCGGGTGGAGGCCTCTTTAATCCTTATTTATTTTTATATGATGATATTTTTTTACATAGGGTGATAAATATAACATCACTCATCTAAAATAAGAACATATGTATAATGAAAACATGTAATGACAACAAATAAACTAGATAAAATCTTTTTTTAACTTGTTTATGAATATCCCAGCTTCAAGGAGGACCCATCAAATGAACTATCGTAGTCATAGGGAGGAATCTCAACCATTTACTTTCCTTGGTTTTCCATTTTTTTGGGGAAATAATAGTGCCTCCCACATTTCAAATGCCTTATCCGAGATAAAGAAATATATTTCCTCTTTGACAATAAATTCTCTCTCAATGGCAGGATGAATATTCCTTGTTAAACACATGGTTATCTCAAAATATGTTTATTCCTTCTTGATATTCATGTGGAATTCCTATTTTGTGATAAAAATCAACTCAATGATGATGAATTTTGTATGGAGTGGGAACATGATGGAAAAGAAGATCATCATCACTATGTGAAAAAAATGTTGCATTACCACCATCCTTAGAGGACTGGGCATTAAGAATTTATGTTGTTTTAATATGTAATTTCAAAGCAAATTTATATGGAATCGTATTCACATCAAATATTCCTCTCTTGATTTCCTGATGAGAGGGGTTTATTCAGGATTATTGCTTAGATGAATGGGTATATGGACTGATCAATATAGTATGGCATGCGATCTGTGTTCAACAGTATGATGAGGCATTCACGATGGGTGGTAAATACAGGTTCTGGTCTTCAATTCTGGCATGCTAACTGTATTCGTCATCTCTTATTGATAGGTTAAACAATTAATAATAGAATATTGAATGCAGTGTCTCTATCAATGAACAACATCAGCACAGAGATGGAATTCTGAATGAAATTTCCTCTATTATTGATAATTATGTCTTTATCAAATAGGATGACATACTGGTATGGGAAGGGTCTCCAACTATATTGTAGGACTCTAAAGGTATCTATATATACTTGATTAAGGGTGATTTCTGTTGTATTGGTTCATTAATCTAAAATTGGTTTCTCTCCTCTATATTTAGAAATTTTTGGGGACTATTTCACAACACAATTCAAGTTGATGATTACATTCTGATGGTCGGAATTTCACTATGTTCTAGATGTATTTTATATCATCAATATCGGGAATATGTTGACCATTTGTTCTTGTCTTGAAACACTGATTCTTCCTCATAGCAAGTGGTTCTCAACATCATTGAGATGAATCATACCAACACCAGATCATTATTACAGGTTCAACATTATATGTTATGAATACAACAATCCAACAAGCTTCATGCACTACAACATGTGACTTTCGCTAAAGTGTTACAAACTCAATGGATGGGTAACAAAAATTCTGTACACCACCAAGAATGGTTCAATGAAACCTCTGCAGTTGACAATATTTTTGTGGACATTTCAAATTCACGCAATATGATTAGTGAGTATAGCAGCACCTTAGTTAGGGAATTCACGTCTTTAATGGGATTAACGGATGCAAGTAATTATCCCAAACCAAGGGGAATGATGAAGGTTCGATGGTATATCATCTTTAGTGGATGGTTAAAATGAATGGTGAATATAGCCTCCATGGGAAATCTGGGATCTTAGGATTCAGTGTAATTTTTAGGGGCATGCATGGGGAGGTGGTGGTGTGAAATTATGGTCCCTACATGCATTATACTACATTATAAGATGAAATAATGGCATTTATCAGTGCTATGGACATTTTTTTCTATGAAATTTTAATAATATATGGTTTTAGTGTGTCTCTATAATGGTAGTTCATGCAATAAGGGTGGTTTAGAATCGGCTATCAATGGAATTAGAAGGTAAATGGGTTAACTTTCTTGACATGATTTGTTCCCTAATCTACTTCTTCATGCACACAATTTGGGAAGTTAATTACAAGGCAGGTGGTCATTCTAACAAAGGGGTCTTGGAAGATAGGAGTATCCATATTACTATAATGCTTGATGACATGGTCCCCCTCCTTACTCATGAAAAATTTAAGCTTCCCACATCTCATCTTATTTAACTTATTACTTTTCTCAATATAATATCATATGTGCGCATTTTTATAAAAATTTATGTACTATCCAATAATATCATTTTTTCCATTCAATGGTTATAAAAATAATTCAATGAAATTTATAAATTTATAAATCTATTAAATTATATTATATAATGTTTAAACAAATTTCATTCAATAAAATTTCTTTAAAATCAATATTTCATTTTTACATGAGTTTTAAAATTTTATTAAATAATATTTCTTTTTGAATTTTTTTTGAATAATTCATTGGAATTGAACATCTAATTTTTTTACATCTAATTAACAATATTTTTTTTATATATGGACTATTAAATCTGAAAAATTAATTTTTTTATAGATATTAAAAATGTCTATAAATACTTTAATAATGATAATATATTTTCAAAATTTCCACCAATACACATTATAAAATACGAACATTATAAATTAATAATTTCATCTTTTCATTCATTTTAATTCAATGTCCGATTTTATAAAATTTGACTATAGTAATGATATTTTTCATTATTGTATGTTTATTTAATATAATTGTGACACAAAATGTTAAATATTGTCTATAGAGTTTTATATTTTTAAAAAAAATTGTTCATCTATATTTCATTCAATTTTATTGTTGTCATATTTAGTGATCATTTAATCCTTGGAATGTTCTAATACATGATATGTAATATTAGGGATTTTATACTTTTGTTGTATTTTTCAAATATGAGGGAACATAGCTCACATAAAATTATTTATATCATATATAAATAATTATGAATTCATATTTATAGTTCTATAAAAATAATATTAGGGATGAAAAAATAACTCATAATTCTATAATATGAACTTACCTCCCACATAAATCAATTTTTTCTTAAAACATCTATATTTTACATCATACATTGTTTATATTTTAAATAATACCTTCCACAAAATATCACAATGTACCCCAAATAAATTATTTTAATGGAATAAATCCTTATAATTTAACACTATAGTTTTAATTGCAATATTATACTTTTATTTTTGGTTTTAATCTGTTTACATAGCATATTATCTTTACATTCAAAATATTTAATGGTCGAGTTAACCATTTCATGATTGAACAATAAAAAAATAGTCATTTACAATAATATATTTCCATTTTCATGAAATATATGATCATAAGATCAAGTAAATGATTGTATCAAATTATGTATAAAATAATATCTAAAATATGGTCCATGTTATATAAATTTAGTACAAATATATGGTTCTTGTTTATACTCAATACATGAGATTAAACTGAAATGATGTATTTGATACCATCTACAATCACTTATTGTTTTCTATTTGGTAAATAAAACTATTACCAATCATACATATTTTCAATATGTTTCTATATAGTTTATATAGTTAACTAATATTAATTGTTTTAATATAAGTATAAAATTGTGTTAATTTGAATAAATTATAATTAACGGTCATGGTAAAATAAAAAATTTCACATAATATTTCTTAAAATATAAGGATGATAAATGAACCCTATAGACGAAATACATAGATTTTATATCATATATATATAAAGTATATCCCCCAATTAAAAAAATCAATATAACTACATATTTAATGACATTATTGATTTTCAATATAAATAGTATATTATAAAAATTCTTTAAACAAAGTACAAAAAAAATTTCCACATATGAATTATATAAAAAAACATCATAACTATCGTGTTTTATCATTTCAATTTGAAATATATAAACATAGAATAAATCATTGATTTAGAATTTTTAGGGAGGGAAATAGAAAAAATATTTCTAAAAAATGACATTATTTTATAAACTAGAGTAATATATCAACATATTAGAAATTTAATTTTAATGGAATGATTACATTGATAAATTAGACAAACAAATTTTATGAAGACATAATAAATTATCATTCATTGGAATATAAAAACCAAAAAAATTACCATATGAATAATCATGAAATCTGGAATCAACATTCATAATGTGTCATATTTATGTGCAAAGAAATAATATCGAATTTTAAATGTTATCCACCAACACATTTAAATAAATTTATACAATTCCAACTATATATATTCCAAATAATAGTGGACATGGTGTGGACTCTCCTACCACATAACATAGTGGAATTAAGATAACCCCAAATGTATCAATATGATCTCATGAATCATAAATCATTAGAATATATATTAATGGGTTATTAATTATAGATCTCCACTAATTCTGAATGACAACCATACATGTGTGTCCAATATGAAACAATAATCTAATTTATATCGAAAAAAGGTTTTAAAGAAACTGTTTTATTTATATATTAATTAGGATTCATTATTGATGTCTTCTGTATAAAATATTATGAAAATGAAAATTACAGAACCCAAAAAATAATAAATTTCAAGAATCTAAATAGATATTTTCAATGTAAATATGTTACTAAATGATGAATCATCTAGAGATATAGTTTTTAATTAAATAAAAATTATAATATTATATTCATTTTACATTCTCATAAGATTATCAAAGCAATAGTTTTGCAATGATTTAAATATTATTTCTAAAATGTTAAAAATATGAATTTTATGTTAAAAGGTTAATCTATAATGTATAATTGAAAATATTAAATTTAATATAGATAAATTGTGTTATTTAAAATTTAAATTATATGGGTAATTAATTTTTATGAAATAAAATGAAACACACATTAGTAAATAAATAATAAATTTTCATTTTGAATTGAGGTATATATATATATATATATTAATGATATATAATGGGGTATATATTATCATCATAAATAACTAATTTAATAATTTTTTGTATGAAATAATTTATCCCTTGGGAAGGAATATCCTTTATAGGGGTTGTAAATTACACTAAACAGTGTCACTTCTTTCACAAGGTGAAAACATTCATTGACGATTATTTTGATATTAAAATGTAATTTTATATGATATAAGGTTTAAATATAACATGATATATTGATTTAGAATAATATATTGATAATTTAACATAATAGTCGATGCCTAATTATTATGACAAATGGAATGTTGATTGAGTCACGAATAGGACGTTCATAAAATTTCTACTAGTTCACATATTCATTAGAATAATGTATAAATTTTAGGGCGATTTTTGTGTCAATATCTTAAGATTAATCTTATTTATAATACTGAATTAATTTGTTTATTTGTTTCATGTAGATTATTTAATATTTGTTAATTCATAAAATTAACCATTATGTGTTAACTATGTCATATGTTTCATGATGGATTCTATATAACAATTTAAATCTATAACACTTAATCTTGTGTTAATAAATAAAAAATTGTCATGAAGATATAATTTTTTTGATTGATGGGTTTCTATTGTTCTATATTAAATTTATGGTAATTTTCAAATTGGTTTATCTAAAACATTATCAAAATAAAAAAAATTAATGTCGATTGAACAGAAAAATAATTTTATTAAGGAAAACTATTATACAGGATATAATTACAAAAATAATTATTATCTTATATAATTAAATATTTTCAAAAATTATATAAATATATGTTTTTTAATAATTATTAAGATAATTTTATTTCAACCAGCATGTTTAATGATAAATTGAAAAAAAATAAACTAATAGTTACTAATGGTTGGCTAAGAATATGTTACGTAAATACTGTTATAAATAATTTCTGAAATATTTATACTATAAATTAAATTTTTTGTAGTTAAATATTGAAAATGAAGATTATGGTGATAAATTTAAACTAGCATATCACTCCAAAATATTATATAATGACATTATTATAAAATAAGGATTAATGAATCCTACATTTGTCGTGAAACAACATCAAAATAGAGACGATTGATAGGGAAAAATTATGTGTTTGTTTTAAATATTAAATTTTAGGGAATATTAATTTTTATGGTGACTAAATGAGATGTCAATTTATTAGTGATTTTGTTTTGTATTTTCCCAAATTTCATTTCTCAATGAATTTTATTGTAATTTCTCATGATAGGGAATCCATAATAATTATGGTATATCTTTTAGTCAAAGATTTCATAAATAGTAGATTTAATTATATTTATTAGAGATATTTTATTAATTAATTTATTTCAATCCTATTTACCAGACATTGCACTCATCCTTGGTAACTCACTTTTACCTAGGTAACATTGTTTTTTTAAATGAAATCGACGTTATTAAATGATCATTATTAAAAATTTAAAATTACTTTTATTACATAAAAATTTTAAAATTTATAATAAATAATTTGTATATAAAAATTCATAACTAAATATTATTAGAAAAAAAATATATTCTAAATCATAAAAATGTATTTGATCTTACTTTTCATCCCCTAATAATCTAAGGATGTCTATAAATTTAATTTTTTATTTTCATAAAAAGTATATTAAATTTAAATTATTCTTTTATTGTAAACTATTTTATTTATTTAATATAAAAAACATAATATAAATATAGATAATAAATTAAAAATATCACTTAACAAAATTAAATAATTTTTTCAAATAAAAAATAATATTTATTTCTTAATAAAAAAACATATTAATTTTAATCCGTACTATTTTTAAATTAAGTATTTTAATTTGGAAAATAAATTAACTTATTATTTAAAATATGAAATGTTTAAAAATATTAATAATTAATGAAGTCACTTTTTTATAGAGAAAATAGTATTTTCCAATGATAATTAGTTTATTTTAACTCAATTCTAAATATAGTATTTTTTTAGATAAATTAATCATATGTTAACATCTATATCAATTTCATTGAATTTAACTTTAATTATTTCACTTACAATATAGTAAATCCTAACTATATGTCTTTTTAAAAGTAGTATACCCAGTCATTATATATCATTTCTTAATCGTTATATAATTACTATATTAAAAAAATGCATTATAAAAATTCATTTTATTTTAAATTATAGAATCCCATTTATCATTAACCTACATAAAGTGTCATAATTTATAATATTTTTCTATATATATGATGTCTTCCCTCATTGGAGTATCAGTTATTTTAAACTAGAAACTAATGGGTAAAGGTGATAGATGTGATTTAATTTTTTCAAGAATTTATTACTCTAATTTTTTATGTTTTATTTTAGGCACATTTTAGGGATATAAAAAATTAATGTATATAATAATAAATATTCCCCACTACATGTATTCATGTAAAAATAATTCTATGGATATATAATGAGTGAATTAAGTGTTGTTAATCCATTTTGTATGATGTATGATTTATTTTTTTAAATTATTATTTTAGGATAAAAATGTATCCTATTAACCGAAAAAAGTAATTAATTAATTTTTGTTACAGTATTTGCCAATTAAAAATTCCATTTTTTGTAACACCATCATATATTTAATCCATATGATTTTTTCTATTCATACATTAAAAATGATCATTAGTAGGTACATTGATATTATTTTTATTAAATAATAAATCCTATATCCTATCATGAATCCCATAATAATTATTTATTAAAAATATTGATAAAAAATTATCTCCAAAATGAATAAAATTAAGAAACATGAATACATTTTCATACATGAATGAGGAAATCATACATTTTCAACAATTTTCAGATTTGATTCATTAATTTGTGGTGGGAATCATTTTCTAAAGGCATCATTATTAAGTTGATTGGTTTATTACTTCAATGGGATTTCTATATTGTTCATATTATTACATATACCCTATAGTATAATATCAATTCTTTTTTACACTTTATATTAATGAAATATATTTTATTGTTTGTTAATTCAACATAGTTCTATAAAAAACCCATTATTTACTCTATTATATTATTTTCTTGTCATTAAAGAGTACAATAATGGCTATTGTGAGTAATAAAAAATAATACCATTGGAAAATCTGAGTGATAAATAATTTGAATTATAGAAATCAAACATAATAGTTTTTAATCTCTTACAATGTAATTTTATCCATAATAGTTTTTTCAAATAATATTTTTCATTATATTATGATCATTTATATTTCATATCATATAATCTAAAAAAATTAATATATATTTTTTTAGTTTTAATGAAAATTTTTGTAATGCATATATATTTTCCTCCGTTTATAAAATATATAAATTATAGCTCTTAATTTTAGGATACTCATTAAATACGTTGGTTTAATGTAATGGTTAATAACCTATAAAAAGATTTTATTATACAATATTAATTCAATATCAACCCAAAATCTCCATAAATTATTTTTTCCTAGAGAAGACACATATAGTACATTTATTATTCTCTTTGGAAAAGTAGAATAATAGAAAAAATGGGATAGATTAAATTATAACAACTAGAAATGGATTCATGAAAGAATAATAAAATGTTGTTTTTTGATAGACATGAGTAGGATACCGTCAGATGATAAATTAGGTGATTAATGGAATATTAAAATGGAAACAAAATAATTATTCAATATTCATGGAATCCTAACCATATTTAATGTGGAATAATGTAAAACAAATAGTACATCATCATGAATGTATACCATTTATCACAATATAAATATGGTAAATCTTAAGAACTACTATTATCCATGTAAAAAATAAATAAGTATTTTTATTGTAATATTGATAATATAAATCATAAAATATATATATTATACATAATTTTACATTAATATTATAGTTTAATAGCCTAACAATTATTTTTCTCTTCCACGGTGGGCATGGTTTGACCACCCATGTCCCATAACACTGTGGAATCAGGTTAACCACCCTAATCCCTTAGTAATCTAATTAATTTTAAATTTTTACCTATGAATTGGATAGTTTAGATAGTGAGAAAAATAAAATTTATAAGAAAAATAGATATGTTCTCCACATTGAAAAAATCATACATAATATCATGAAAGAACATATTAGAATGGAAATGTGTATCAACTATTTTTAAAAGTATATATTATAAGGAGAAGTATCAATTTTGATTAGAAGATAAAATATATTTAATCACCCATTTAAAAAAAATAGAACAAGAGAATCTATAGAGGGTGATATATTGGAATAATTTCAATACATGAAGAAACATGTGCATATGAAGAAAAATTTGAAGAGAACTCATGAAAATATTTTTCATTATTGTTTTATTTTATAATAAAATTATTCTAACATGTCACATTGAAAATAAAAATCCAAATGGTGATGAAATTATTATAATATTATTGTGATATTAAATTTAAAAACGATGGATCTTCACAAAGTATAATATTTTTGAAATGGGGTGATGGTGTTAAATATTAATTAAAGTATCAAAAAAATTATGAATTCAAAAATTAAAGAATCTAATATTAAAAAAATAATTTGAAAAAACTCATTTGAATATTTATAATGATATATATAGTGGTTAATAAAATTTATTCATATTTAGTAGTAAAAAATAATGAAATTTATTATAGTGTAAAAATCAATGAATATGGAAGAAAATAGTAATTATAAAATATGAGAGTATGTTTTCATAACATTATATATTATATTTTATAAGAAGTAAAAATAAAAAGAAAATTTATTATTAAAATATAATTTCCAAAAAAATATTTACAATATATTAGAAGATTTTTAAAATGTTGAATATATCTACAATAAATGATAAATGTAAAACTTTTTACCCACCATTAGGTTGTTGAAAAAATAAATGTTATTTTCTTTAATTTCAATGCACATATTTCTCTATTTATGAAGATGTACTATTGTAAAACTTTATTAATAATTTTCTAAATTATTGAAAAAAATATTAATTACGAATTAAGGTAAAGTGATTGTCTCATAGATAACTATTAAATATAATTCCCACATAGTTTAGAACAATATAACATACATTTTAATATATTTTAAACTATTATTAATTCTTTTTAACAATAGAATTTTTATGTATGTATTATAATATAAATAATAGTTATTCTATAATTTCATTTTAATATTCATTCATAATTAAAATTAGTTTTCTTTGAATAGTTTCTTCATATGCTTTATCATTTCATTACTATATCAAATTTGGTAATTATCCTATGATAATCTTATAAACCTATATAATTATATGAAATAATGATTCTACTATTTATTTTTATTTAAATAAATACTATCTTTAATAGATCATTTCACTTGGAAAACTAAATTAAAATTTGCCACAATACCTTTCACATTGATGAAATATTTATAAAAACATTACTACATTATGAATAAACATCATGAAACATCACTATGTAAATAAAATTTGTATGAAATTTACACATTATATGATAATATTAATATAATATCAGTATCCTTTCAGATTGTCATTATGATCATCACCTTCATTAAAACTATGGATGTATGGAAAATAATATGAATTATAATATATATTATTACATAATTTAAAATGTGTTGAATTTTTTGAGACTACATAAGGTTAGGAAATCATATCATTATATAGATAATCAATAATAATATATTCAAAATGGGACATTATGCCTTCTTAGCATTCATAATAGATTGGATTTCTTAGAAAATAGATTTATACAGATAATCCGACAAAAATTATTCATAAGAATAAAAATTTAGATAAATTATAAGTGTTATTTTTTTATAATGAAAAAATGAAAAAATATCTACATAATTTGAGGGAACAAATACTTATAATGACATTTCAAAATATATATTGAAAATGGAATTCAATTTCATTATGTAATGTAAGTCATCCTTACAACTATCATATATCCACAATTGGGAAGGAGTTAACAAAAGTAAGATTTTATCTAAAATAATACCATGATGAACATAATCAATTATGACTTGATTGGAATTTTATATGGGATATATTCAGGTTTCTAATAATCAACAAAATGTCTAGAAAAGTCGAATCACTACCCATGTAAACATCTTTTTAATATCATACCATATTTTGTTATATATTATCCACGATGGGATGTGTACATAGTATATAGGGTGATATTAACATATAATTATAAATATAAATTATTTTCTATTATCATTATTACAAATATGTTATCATTTAGAATTTACAGTAATTTACATTTAAAATTTTTTCTCAATTAAATAAAATTTTACAAGTTTAATGAAAATTTTCAATAAATCATAATTAATTCTTCTAAATCAAATAATGATCCTAAACCTAGTATCCTATATATAGTGATTACCTTATTATATTGGAAAAACATATATGTGATCTCTTCCTAATTGATCATATATTTTAGTATTCTTGATAATGAAGATATATACATGAGTTTCACGTGACATTAGAAAACATAAATTAAAATATACTTAATGTAAACACTATACATCCTTGAACTCATTAAATGAATCATACATTATAATTTTGTAAATGTAATAAAAAACATCATGATCATATATACTCAATAAGGGTTACATATGCTGGAAGAAATCATGAATCAATAATGAATAATCAATAAGTCATTATACATAATTTTGGAAAAGAACTGAGAAAAATTAATTTAATAAAAAAATTATCGTAGATTTCTTCCATGTCAGATATCAATGCCATAATCTCATGGAAAATAATTATTGAATTCTCAATGAATGAAATACATAATATTTTTCATCAATATTTTAGATATCATGATATATATGTCATTGATAACTAATCTATAGTTGTTTAAGACAATTGGGTAAACCCAATTTAATGATAACATAATGATTTGTATCCTATGACATGTTGATTCATTAAGGGGATATATAATTATTAGCCCCACCTATAACTTCATAATCAATTCATTCTTCCTTACCAACTGATCAACATAATTAATGAACAATATTATATATAACGAAATATCTATACTGAAGAATGAAAATAATCTTATCAAAATATTGCCAAATCAATAAATTAATAATTAATTTATTTAACCATATTTATAATTGATATATGGTTTTAGAAATAATTATGACCAATATAAATTATAAATATATTTTAAAAAATATTCATTTTAAACAATTAAATGAAAATGAATTATTCTAGAGAATGGAAATTAATAAAAATTTAATCAAGTAACTACATATCAATTACTTTCATAGTCAAATTGACAAAAAACCATCTAACGAGAGTATAAGGATTTCATAATTTAAACATATACCCTATTTATTATCATAAAATAATGGTTTTTTTAATGATGGAAACTTATAACATAACATATTTTCTCAAAATAATTCTTGCGGAAAATTCCATTTAAATATTAAAAATATCCTCTAAAAATTTAGTATTTCATGAATACTTGTAAAAACATTCCTTGAAATAAATGATGTAAAATTATAAATGACACTTCAAATCAACAATCATTCATTTCAGGGGTAATATTTTATTCATTTCCCGTAGGCAAACCTAAAAAATCTATTGACATTATCAGTAAATTTAGAAAGTAACATGTTCAGAAAATGAAGAAATTATAATTTTAAACTATTATTTAATAGTCAATAATGGGGAAAATTAATTTTATAAATAATATTATAGGAATAAATTTTTTAAAAAAATTTATAAAAAACATTGATATTGAAAAACAATTATTTTTGGTAAAAAAGAGAAATAATGTTTGAATTTATTAAATAAAATAACTACCATATTTTTACCAAAGAATAAAAAAATATATTAATTGAAAAATTTATGAATAAATAAATTATATGAAAATGGTATAATTTAATTATATAATGATACATTAATTTACATAAAATAAATAGCAATAAAAAATATTTTAAATTTAAATGAGATTGAATTATAAAATCTTAACTCTTAGGTAAAATTTGAATCATAACACCCATAAATGGAATATATTCAGATAAAACATTTTACAACAAGAATATTAATTTATTCAAAATACATTAGAATCATCCTGCAGAATATGTCCATCATAAAAATAAAAAAGTTCTTAATACCATATATATCCCAATTGAGTGAAAATAAAGAAACAATTTGTGTCCATGATCATAACATTTATTTGTGTAATCTCCAACAATACATGTATGTGTATCATATTAAAATTCATATAATAACATGTAAATTTAAACATTAATAATAATATATCAAACACATAATCATATTTTAAAAATGCTAGTGAATGAATGATACAAACGAGACTAATGAAATTGAGTTTAGAATTTCTTCAACACTTGGAGACTTTCAAATTATACCACATGACTAAAATATTTCAAATTGAATGATAAAATAACAATAATTTTTTTGGAATCATTATATTTCATTTAAAATTGAAATTATATAAAGAATATAACAAAAAAATATCTACATAACAATCTAATATGCCTCAAGGAAGATAATTTGAAATGAAATCCCTTACCTCAAACTTCCCTTATATTATTTATGCATTAGAATCTTGTATAATGGTTTAAAATATGTCAATAATTTATTTAAAAACATTATAAATATTTATAATATCATATATGATCATCTTGTTACTTCTAACTACCCATTCATTAATAATATTTTACTATTTTCAATGTTTTAGGTTTAACCTGTAATGTTTTCTCCAAAATGGTTTGTTGAAAATGTTATGGATTGATCGCATTGGATGTGTATATATCTTATATATAATGATATTTTTGATTTAAATAACTCATTTATTAATTAGTTTCCTTTTTTAATCCAATCATTGAATGTTGAACTATTAAATAAATTGAGTCACTTTGTGGGGATGAGATGATGTACACACACATGAGTGATTACATAAAATCTTTATTGAGTGTAGGGTAAATAAGTTGATGATATATTAAATTTACATGATAAATATCATATCAATTTTATAATATTTGTTTGTCATTTTAACAATCAAAGGGAGTTGGTGGGGGAAATATAATAAAACGAGTTCGTGAGGTGATAGTATTTAATAAATTAAAAAAATGGATTTATTTCCCATTTTTTTGGATGATATTATTGGTAAATATTATAACATTAACATAATAAAATATAATTATAATTGAAAAAATCATTGATAATATATTTTTTGTGTTAAAAATAATTTCCACTTATAAAAGAATATGTTAGAAGAACTACCATAGAGAATAAAATTTCATTTGGATGAAGAACATCCTTTCAATATCTTATTCATAAGTAATACATTGGAATTTTTTTTTAAACAGAACCTCAAGAATGGGGCTATGTATTTTCTTCAGATATATTTTTAGGTATTGTATGAGTTAATTTTATTATGATGTCTATGGGTGCAAACATAAACATAAAATAATATATTATCAGTAGACAATAATTCCATATCTCATTCAAAACATTATTTATAATTATTGTATTACATAATTATTAAGAACTCTTATATTGAAAATATATAAATTTCATGTAGAAACTTCATTACAATATTATTTTTCCCATAAAACAAAATTATATAAAAAATTATTATTTATTTTCTGGATGAATCTTCATCGTTATGTACTCTCCTTCATTTCTATACTAATTCCTCATGTGAAAATATTTTAAAATGTGTTATGTGAAAACAATTTCACTGGGGAAAATAAAATAATTAATTAAACTATCAGTCAATGAATTCATATATAAAATTTCAATTTTAAAAAATCATTCCATTCAAAATAAATCTTTATTAATATTCACGAAATCATTTTATCTTCTCAAATTTCTCATAAAATTTTTGTATAAATATTTTAAAGAAAAAAACTCACTAAAATATAATTACTCATTTTGAAAATAAAATTAATACATTTTCAATGTAAATATGTTACTAAATGATGAATGATCTAGAGATATATTTTTTAATTAAAGACAAATTATAATATTATATTCAATTTAAATTCTCATAAGATTATCAAAGCAATAGTTTTGATATGATTTAAATATAATTTCTAAAATGTTAAAAATATAAATTTTACGTTAAAAAATTAATCTATAATGTACCATTGAAAATATTAAATTTAATATAGATTAATTTTGTTATTAAAAATTTAAATTATATGGGTAATTAATTTTAATGAAATATAATGAAACACACATTAGTAAATAAATAATAAATTTTCATTTTGAATTGAGGTATATATATATTAATTATATATAATAGGGAATATATTATCTTCATAAATAATTAGTTTAATCATTTTTTGTATGAAATAATTTATCCATTGGGGAGGAATATCTTTTATAGGGGTTGTAAATTACACTAAACATTGTCACTTTTTCTACAAGGTAAAAACACTAATTGATGACTAATTTGATATTAAAATGTAATTTTATATGATATAAGGTTTAAATATAACATTATACATTGATTTAGAATAATATATTGATAATTAAACATAATAGTCAATGCCTAATTATTATGACACATGGAAGGGTGATTGAGTCAGGAATAGGACGTTCATAAAATTTCAACTAGTTTACATATTCATTAGAATAATATATATATTTTAGGTTGATTTTTGTGTTAATATTTTAATATTAATCTTATTGATAATACTAAATTAATTTATTTATTTGTTTCATGTACCTTATTTAATATTAATTAATTCATAAAATTAACCATTAGGTGTTAACTGTATCCTATGTTTCATGATGGATTCTCTATAATAATTTAGATCTATACCACTTATTCTTGGGTTAATCAATAGAAAAATTGTCATAAAGATGTAATTTTTTTTGATTGATGGTTTTCTATTGTTCTACATTAAATTTATGGTAATTCTCAAAATGGTTCATCTAAAATTAAAAAAATTAATGTCGATTCAACAAAAAAATTATTTTATTAAGGAAAACTATTATACATGATATAATTACAAAAATAATCATTATCTTATATAATTCAATATTTTCACGAATTACATAAATATATGTTTTTTAATAATTATTATGATAATTTTATTTAAACCAGCATGTTTATTGATAAATTGACTAAAAAATAAACTAATAGTTACTAATGATTGGTTAAGAATATATTACATAAATACTATTATAAATAAATTGTGAAATATTTATACTATAAATTTTATTTTATTTTGTTGTTAAATGTTGAAAATGAAGATTATTGTGATAAATTTAAACTAGCATATAACTCCAACATATTCTATTAATGACATTATTATAAAATAAAGATTAATGAATCCTACATTTGTCATGAAACAAAATCAAAATAGAGACGATTGACAGGGGAAAATTATGGGTTTGTATTAAATATTAAATTTTAGGGAATGTTTTTTTATGGTGACTAAATGAGATGTCAATTTATTAGTGCTTTTGTTTTGTATTTCCCCAAATTTTATTTCTTAGTGACTTTTAATGTAATTTCTCATGACAGGGAATCCATAATAATTATGGTATATCTTTTAGTCATAGATTTCATAAATAGTATATTTAATAATATTTATTTCAGATATTTTATTAATTAATTAATTTCAATCCTATTTACCTGACATTGTACTCATCCTTGGTAACTCACTTTTTCCTCGGTAACATAGCTTTTTAAAATGAAATCGACATTATTAAATGATCATTATTAAAAATTTAAAGTTTAAGATTACTTTTATTACATAAAATTTATAAAATTTATAATAAAAATTTTGTATATAAAAATTCATAACTAAATATGATTAGAAAAGAAATATATTCTAAATCCTAAAAATGAATTTGATCTTACTTTTCATCCACTAATAATCTAAGGATGTCTATAAATTTAATTTTTTGTTTTTATAAATACTATAATAAATTTAAATTATTCCTTAATTGTAAACTATTTAATTTATTTCAGATAAAAAAACACAATATAAATATAGACAACAAATTAGAAATATCACTTTACAACATTAAATGATTTTTTTCAAATAAAAAATAATATTTATTTCTTGAAGAAAAAAACATATTAATTTCAATCCGTACTATTTTTAAATTAAATATATTAATTTGGAAAATAAATTAACTTATTATTTAAAATATGAAATGTTTAAAAATATTAATAATTAATGAAGTCACTTTTTTATTGAGAAAATATTATTTTCCAATGATAATTAGTTTATTTTAACTCAATTCTAAATTTTGTATTTTTTAGATAAATTAATCATATGGTAACATCTATATCTATTTCATTGAATTTAAATTTAATTATTTCACGCACAATCTAGTAACTCCTAACTATATGTCTTTTTAAAAGTACTATACCTAGTCATTATATGTCATTTCTTAATGGTTATATAATTACTATATTTCAAACAATACATTATAAAAATTCATTATATTATAACTTATAGAATTCCATTTATCGTTCACCTACATAAAGTATAATAATTTATAATATTTTTCTATATATATGATGTATTCTTTCATCGGAGCATCTGTTATTTTTAAATAGAAACTGATGGGTAAAGGTGATAGATGTGATTTAATTTTTTTTAAGAATTTATTACTCTATTTTTTTATGTTTTATTTTAGGCATATTTTATGGATATGAAAAATTAATGTATATAAAAATCAATATTCCCCACTACATGGATTCATGTAAAAATAATTATATGGATATATAATGAGTGAATTAATTGTTGTTAACCCATTTTAAATGATATATGATTTATTTTTTTAAAATTGTTCTTTTAGGATAAAAATGTATCATATTCAATGAATAAAGTAAATAATTAATTTATGTTACAGTATTTTCCAATTAAATATTCCATTTCTTTGTAACACCATCATATATTTTATCCATATGATTTTTTTATTCATACATTCAAAATTATCATTAGTAGGTACATTGATTTTATTTTTATTAAGGAATAAATCCTATATCCTATCATGAATCCCATAATAATTATTTATTAAAAATATTGATAACAAATTATCTTCAAAATGAATAAAATTAGGAAACATGAATACATTTTCATACATGAATGAGTAAATCATTCATTTTCAGCAATTTTCATATTTGATTCATTAATTTGTGGTGGGAATCATTTTCTAAAGGCATCATTATTGAGTTGATTGGTTTATTACTTCCATGGGATTTCTATATTGTTCATATTATTACATATACCCTATAGTATAATATCAATTCTTTTTTTACACTTTATATCATGAAATATATTTTCTTTTTTGGTAATTCAACATAGTTGTATGAAAACCCATTATTTACTCTATTATATTATGTTCTTCTCATTAAAGAGTACAATAATGGCTATTGTGAGTAATAAAAAATAATACCATTGAAAAATTTGAGTGATAAATAATTTGAATTATAGAAATCAAACATAATAGTTTTTAATCTCTTATAATATAATTTTATCCTATAATAAATTTTTTTAATCACTGTTTTCATTATATTATGAACATTTATATTTCATATCATATAATCTAAAAAAAATAATAAATATTTTTTTAGTTTTAATGAAATTTTTTGTAATGCATATATATTTTCCTCCATTTATAAAATATATAAAATATAGCTCCTAATTTTAGGAAACTCATTAAATACATTGGTTTAATGTAATGGTTAGTAACCTACAAAAACATTTTATTATACAATATTGCTTCAATATCAACCCAAAATCTCTAAAAATTATTTTTTTCTAGAGAAGACACATATAGTACATTTATTATTCTCTTTGGAAAAGTATAATCATAGAAAAAATGGGATAGATTAAATTATAACAACTAGAAATGGATTAATGAAATAATAATAAAATGTTGTTTTTTGATAGACATGATAAGGATATCATCATATGATAAATGAGGTGATTACTGGAATATTAAAATGGAAACAAAATAATTATTCAATATTCACTAAATCATAACCATATGTAATGTGGAATAATGAAAAACAAATATTACATCATCATGAATGCATACCATTTATCACAATATAAATATGTTAAATATTAATAAATACAATTATACATGTAAAAATAAATAAGTATTTTGTTATAATTTTGATAGTATAAATCATAAAATATATACATTATACATAATATTAAATTAATATTATTGTAAAATCCCAATTAAGTAATGAATAATATATATTTTTATATATGTCTAGTTATGAATTAGATAGTGTTTTAGAGGCTTAAAATGAGAATAAATCCAATCTTAAGCCTGGAATACACTAATATTTTTAAAAGATTGTTTTACTACCTTTTGATGTCAAACAATTTTTAAATAAAACTTTTTACAATTTTATAAGCTCTATTTTTCAAAATAAACATATTATTTATTATTGGGACATTGAAATTTTTATTGGATAATTTTTTGGTATTTTTCTGACAATGTTCATTTTTTAATGAATAGTGAAAAATACTGCATTTTACATCAAAACAGCTTTTTCATCTAATTTAATTAAATAGTTAGATTATATTTTTAATTGGTCTTAAAGTGTAATTAGAATATATTTTTTACCATTTAATCCAATGTTGGTCATTAGGATTAATTTCACTTTGGAATTGGGCATAAACAAGTGCCAAACTTTTCATAGATATTGTTTCTAAAAAACCAACTATTTGTTTTGACCATGGAAATTATTTTTAAATTAATTATTGAAATTTCTGTTTTTGGAATTTTATAAAATGGATTACATATTTGGAATCAGAAGGTCCAAATTATGTAATCAAGACTCTTTTGTTTTTGGACATTATGAATAGTAACGACGGTAATTATCTTTAATTATCTTGATTAATAAGTAATAGGGTAGTTAAGGATAATAAACTAATGTCATAATAATAAAAAATGACCCCAAAATGCGTCCTAATGCTACTTTTTGTGTCATGGCAGACCATGGGATGCCTTTTTCCAAACATGGGGACCCCATGGAATCACTTTTATGTGATAATGACTTTTTATCTTCTTATTTTTAAAGAAAGTTAAATATAACAAAGAATGTATCACCTGAGTAAAACATTTTTAATTTTGTCTACATAAATGATCTATTGTCCTATAAATATCCATTTTAAAGATAAAAAATATTTCCTACATCATTTTATTTTTTTATATAATTTTTAGACATTAAATCAATTAAATTATTTATGACATCATGATGATGCAGCGATTACCTCATTAATGAACGATTTAAATAAAATGAAAAGATAATGTAAAATATAAGACTTAAACTTGTCAAAGACCTATTGGATGAGTATATTTCGAACCCTTATCACCTTATCCTCGAAATATATCAATGTGGGACCTTTTAAATCTGAAACGCATTTCAATATAAAGTAACATTTTATAACTTTCCAACAGTGCCCCTCCTCTCCTCTTATAAAAGGCCCCCACCTCTACCTTCTTACCGACACATCTCAAGCCATTGGCTTAGCCAATCTCTACTCATTTTATCTCTCCACATCCCTCTATTCATCCTAGAAGCATTACCTTAGGAAGAAATCTCTTCAAGAAACCCTTTTGGTTCAAACCAAGAGGAGTTACCCGATTTAAAGGTAATGTCTTCACTTGTGTTCTTGTGTTTTATTTTGCTTCTCCAATCCCCTAAACTATTTTTATTCATTTATTTTTTAACAAAAGCAGTATTTTTAATATACTAGAATGTTGTTATAATAATTATTCGAGCTACACTTACACACACCTACATCTAATGGTTAAAGAACATACTGTTTTCGTGGATGGCGAATTTCTACCTCACGAAACGATGATTTTTCAATATTCTTATAACACCTTCAAAGGTGGACATTAAGATGTCAATATATATATATGATATATAATATTTTTATTTTTTCCTTAAGCTTCTGTATTTTTCATTTATTCCATACCATTATGGCTTCCATTATGGGTATACGCGATATCTTCATTTTAGGAAGTGTGGAATACCGCCCCCTCAAAGTGATTTGATTCGTTAATGCCATATATGGGATGTATAAAGGATGGAATTAATGATATTATATATTATATTATACTGGAATTATAATATACCATTATATAATTATGATTCTATTCAATAAAATATGAAATAGAAATGAAAGTAGCGTTCATGCATACATACGGCTTACCATCTCCATGAATGGTGCATTTCATTTCTTACCTCTAAATGTTATGTAATATTTTAAATTCATGTATATACTAGATATATATGACATATATGATATCTAAATCATTAATATAATTCTGGATATAATGGTTTTTTTACCACATGAACAACTTGTAATTATAAAGAGTTTATTTTTTACTCAAGTACCAATGATCGACAAAACGACCATTATTAACTTAAATAATTAAATAGTGTTTATAAGATGGTAATAAGTGATATAAAAGGAATAATGAACATGAAAAAGGTTCTTAAGAAAGTAGAAATTAACTCAAGTTTATTATTCAAGATGTTAAATAACGATCGAGTCAAGTCGGACCCGAGGTAAAGGACTTCGTCTCAATATCCTTTCATTGAGGCATATTTTGTTTTATACACAACTTTATCTTTTATGGTGTATAAAACCCTTTGACTTTTACGTTTCTTCAAAAGGAATATTTTTTATATGAAGAGTTTACTAAACGACAAAAGGGAATGTTTTTTTTGTTGTACGTATGCGGCGACAACGACTTCTCCGTTTCCATGACCATTATTTGAGCTTTGGCTTCCTCCACAAGCCATAAAGTTTTTTAAAAATGAAAAATAAATACCATGTTTTACTTTTCTTTTATTTTGGTATTGAAAATGGTTTTCATAATTTTTTTATATCATTGTGTAGTATTGATATCTTGTGATTGAAAAGTGGAAATGTTATCTTTCCTTTATGCATGTTTTATGTGATACGATTATGTTATGGTTCATGGGAATTATTATGAAGATGGGTGGTTCCGTGATAAACTACGGGTGGGTGAGCCCGATATAGCTCTCCAATGAATTGGGTAACACAAAGGGTTAAACATTAAGGTTTCTCCGAAGAGATTTAGGAAATATATTGTGATGGGTATTCCAAATGTAATAATGAGGGTTACTCCCTACGTAAGAATGATATGAATGCATCAAGTTACCTTTATGTCTTACGATTTCTATGATTTATTCATGATTTGATGAGGTATGTTAAAATGCTTTTGTTTTATGAGTAAAGTATGATTTAATACATGGACTAATGTTTTCATTTCTTACTTTTATATCCCTTACTGATCTTTTTATGATCATCCCAAGTTTTTGAAATGTTTTTCATAGGTCAAGGTAAAGGTACATGATGTGATGATAAGGTCAAGGAAGTGTCATGAAAGAATCCATGTTTTGTTTTAAATATGATTCTGTTTATGGGAAAAAATGAAAAATATCTTTTATGTAACCACTTTGTTTAAATGTGGAATGTAATGCATGATTTATGATCTAATTCTCTAAAAATCTAAACCTGAAAATATCCTCAATGTTTAATCTTATAATAACTCAAGATTAAGTATTGTTTAAGGCTGGGGCCTTATAGTTGGTATCATAGGTCGGTTTAGATAACTTTAGGAGTTATAATTATATTAAATGATTATCCAAAAATATTTTTTTTATGGTCAAATTAAAATGATATAGCATTTGAAGATTACCATGTTTCTTCATCTAAAACATTTTGTTCAGAATGGTTTTCCGCAGAGGAAATAGGGAAGCAGTGACAGGAAGGCATACAGAAGGAAATAACCTTCCGAATCAGCATCATGAGATGGTCATAATTGGAACTGAATAGTTTGTTATAGTAATGGTGCAGTTGACTCAAGCGATAAATGGTTATGGTATCCATGCACGAGATCAGCCAGATCAACCGCAGAGGAACTTGTCAGTGGTGGAACATTTCATGAGGCAACATCCCCCACCATTCAGAGGATCATCTGACCATGTGCTAGCTGAAGGTTGGATTAAAGCACTGGAGAAGATTTCCGATGTCATTGGGTGTTCAGAAAATCAAAAGGTTAGTCTTTCTGTTTATCGTTTGGAGGGTGAAGTAGATCAGTGGTGGTCGATGGTTAAAAATATCAGGGACGCTAATGAGATTGATGCTCTCGACTGGGTTGAATTCAAAGGTATGTTTCTTGAGAAATATTTTCCTAAGGATGCTTGACTTAGGATGGAAAAACAATTCCTGGAATTGAGGAAAGAGGAAGACTCAGTGGCTACCTATGAAGAAAGGTTCACTCGATTGGAAAGGTATGCTCCAAATTTTATCCGAGACCTTGATAGTAAAATCAATCATTTTTACCCAGGATTAAAATCCAAAATATCGAAGGGATTTGGCTTCTCCTGATTTCAAAAGTTATGAAAAGCTTGTTCGATGTGCTGAGAAGGTAGAAATGGAGTTTCTCGATGATCAAGTGTCCTATAACAACCAACAGAAGAAGCGACCGAGGTGGCAGGAAAAAGGGAAGAATTCTTCAAAAAGGTCTAATAGTAAGAAAACTAAGTTTATAGTTTGTGATAAATGTGGTAAAAGGCATGCTGGGGAATGTCTTCTGAATTCTGGAAAGTGCTACCGATGTGGTAAGATGGGACATAAGGCTCGTGATTTTACTAAAAAAGATTAGGGTGATGGTAAGACCAAATTTGATTTACAGTTAGTGAAATGTTTTTAGTGAAATGAGATGGGTCACTATGCAAACAAGTGTCCGAAAAAGAGCTTGATTGGTGGGAAGCAGTTAGACTACAAGCAGAAAGGGGTGGTGAAAACCTTTGCAACTACTTCAGTAGATGTTGGGCCATCAAATGAAGTGGTATAAGGTACTTTGTTTGTTTTTTCAGATTATGCCAGTTTGTTCTTTGATTCAGGTTCTACACATTCTTTCATCTCTGAAAACCATTCTAGTAAATTGGGAATTCCATCTCAAGAAATGACTCTTGACCTTATTTTAAAAACACATGGGTGAAATGTTGAGGAAAAAAGAATTTATAAGAATATTCCTATCCTTATACTTGAAAAAAACCAACTTGCAAACCTTATTGTTTTACCTCTAGTAGAGTTTGATGTTATCCTGGGTATGGATTGGCTCTCTATTTACCATGCTAAGATTGACTTTAGAGCTAAAGAAGTTTCTTTTTAGAAAGACTTTTAGTTTGTGTACAAGAATGAACCCTTACTGTTGATAACATATCAAGAGGACGAGAAACTTGTAAAAGATAGAAATGAATGTTACCTTTCACATATCGTTGAAAACAAGGGAACTGTTCAGATTAATGATGTGCCAGTGGTAAATGAGTATCCTGATGTTTTTACAGATTATTTTCCTAGAATAATACCAGATCAGGAAGTTCAATTTACCATTGACTTAGTTCCTGATGCTATGCCAATTTCAAAACCCCCTTATCGAATGGCTCAAATTGAACTTTTAGAGTTGAAGGAGCAATTTCATGATTTATTAGAGAAATCTTTCATTCGACCTAGCACATCACCATGGGGTGCTTTTTTTTATTTGTTAAAAATAAAGATGGTTCAATGAGACTTTTCATTGATTATAGAGCTTTGAATAACATCACTGTTAACAACAAATATCCTTTGCCTCATACTGATGATTTGTTTTATCAGCTCTAGGGAGCTCAGTTTTTTTCAAAGATTGACCTGAGATCGGGGTACCATCAGTTGAAGGTTAAGGAATCAGATATTCCGAAGACCATGTTTCATACAAGATATGGCCATTATGAATTTGTAGTGATGCCTTTTGGGAAAACCAATGCACCTGCTGTATTCATGGACCTTATGAATAGAATTTTCCATTAGTTCTTGGATAAGTTTGTGGTTGTTTTCATTGATGATATTTTGGTGTTTTCTAAAATAAAAGAGGAGCATGAAAGACATTTAAGGGTTATTTTTCAAACATTAAATGAAAATAAATTGTATGGGAAATTCATCAAGTGTGAATTTTGGTTGAAAAAAATTTCTTTCCTTGGTCACATTGTTTCTAAACATGGGATAACTGTTGATCCTACAAAAAAAAGGTTGTGGAAGAATGTCCAAGACCCACAAATGTAACCGAGATTCGTAGTTTTCTTGGTTTGGTAGGCTATTACCTAAGGTTTGTGAAAAAAAATTCATGGTTATCTAGTCTAATGACTAAGCTAACTCGGAAGTGTGTTAACTTTATCTGTACAAAAGAACGTGATGATTGTTTTCAGGAATTGAAAAGAAGATCGGTGAATTCTCTAGTTTTGGCACTACCTTCCATGAATAGGGAGTTTGTTATCTACAGTGATGATTCATTGAAAGGACTTGGTTGCATCTTAATGCAGAATGATCAGGTAATTTCTTATGCTCACTACAGTTGAAAACTCATGAGGTAAATTACCCTACACATGATTTGGAATTAGCTTCTATTGTTTTCGCTTTAAAAAATTGGAGGCATCATTTGTATGGAGTAAAGTGTGAAATATATACCGATCACAAAAGTTTGAAGTATATATTCACTCAGAAAGAATTAAACATGAGACAGAGGAGATGGCTAGAATTAATAAAGTATTATGATTGTACAATTCATTACCATCCGGGAAAAGAAAATAAAGTGGTTGATGTTTTGAGTTGAAAAAGCAATGCTTCATTACCAATGTTGTGTTTGGAACGTGATCCTTTGGTTTAGTATTTGATGAAATTTGGAATAGAAGTTGTTGGTGTAGGATGTTCTTCTGTTTTGTTTCAGGTATCAGTGAAATATTCTCTATCAGACAGTATTAAGCAAGCATAGAAGCAAGACAACGAGTTGCAGAAAAAGGTATAGCTGGTTCAGAAGGGTAAGTTTCCTGAATTCAACATTGATAATGATTGTGTTTTGAGATTTGGGAAGAGATTTTGTGTGCCATGTGATTCACAGTTGAAGAGAGAGTTTTTATGTGAATCTCACAGTTCTCCGTTTTCAGTTCATCTAGGCAGTACTAAGATGTATAGAGATCTTCGGGAGTATTATTGGCGGGACGAAATGAAAAGAGACATTGTTGATTTTACTGTGAAGTGTTTGACTTGTCAATTGGTTAAAGCAGAGCGGTAGTTACCGAAATGGATGCTTCAGCCTTTACCAGTGCCAGAGTGTAAATGGGAGAATATATCCACAGACTTCATTGTCGGATTGCTGAATACACCTTGAGTTAATAATGCAATCTGGGTTATTGTTGATCGCTTGACTAAACATGCTCATTTCATTGCTATACGAGATACTTTTTCCGTAGATCAACTTTTCTATTTGTATCTTAAAGATATATTCAGTTTACATGGAGTTCCTCTCTCCATTGTATCTGACTGTGATCCTAGGTTCACTTCTAACTTTTGGAAAGGCCTTCAGAAGTCATTGGATACTAAATTAAATTTTAGTACGGCTTTTCATCCTCAATCAGATGGGAAGTCAGAATGAACAATTCAGACTTTAGAGGATATGCTACGTGCTTGTTCTATGGATTATCATGGAATTAAGGACCAATATCTTTCTTTGGTTGAGTTTTCTTATAATAACAGTTTTCATTCCAGTATACAGATGGCACCATTTGAGGCATTATATGGGAAGCGGGGTCGAACTCCTGCTTTCTGGGATGAAGTGGGTGAAAGGAAGTTGATGGGACCAGAATTGGTACAAGAGTTGGAAGAAAAAGTTTAACTGATATAGAAACACATGAGAACAGCTCAAAGTAGGCAGAAGAGTTATGTGGACAACAGGAGGAGGGATCTCCCTTTTGAGGTAGGTGATCATGTTTTTCTCAAAGTTTCACCACGGAAAATTGTGATGCGATTTGGTAAGAAAGGAAACTTGAGTCCAAGTTTCATTGAACCATATGAAATTATGGAGAAAGTTGGATCAGTTTCATACTGAGTGGCTTTACCTCCGAGTTTATCACTGGTACACAATGTTTTTCATGTTTCAATGTTACGGAAGTACATTCCAGATCCATCTCTTGTTTTGAGTCCAGAGGTAGTTCAGTTGGAAGAGAATCTATCTTATGAGAAACAACCGGTCCAGATTCTTGTCCATAAAGAGAATGTTTTGCAGAATAAGGTGATTCATCTATTAAAGGTTTTGTGGAAAACCCACATGAGTGAAGAGGCAACATGGGAATCTGAAAATGCAATGAGGGATAAATACCCTCACTTATTCGTTAAGTAAAAAAATTGCAGGGATGCAATTTTCTAAAGGGGTGAAAGATGTAACATCCCAAGTAAGTAATGAATAATATATATTTTTATCTATGTCTATTTTTGAATTATATAGTGTTTTAGAGGCTTAAAATGAGAATAAATCCAATCTTAAGCATGGAATACACTAATATTTTTAAAAGATTATTTTACAGCCTTTTGATGGAAAACCATTTTTAAATAAAAACTTTTGAAAATTTTATAAGCTCTATTTTTCATAATAAACATATTATTCATGAGTGGGACATTGAAATTTACATTGGATAATTTTTTGGTATTTTTCGGACAATGTTCATTTTTTAATGAATAGTGAGAAATACTGCATTTTACATCAAAACTGATTTTTCATCTAATTTAATTATATGGTTAGATTATCTTTTTAATTGGTCTTAAAGTGTAATTATAATATATGTTTAACCATTTAATACAATTTTGGTCATTAGGATTAATTTCACTTTGGAATTGGGCATAAACACGTGCCAAACATTTCATAGATATTGTTTCTAAAAAACCTGCTATTTGTTTTGACAATGGGAATTA
Organism: Viscum album; assembly: GCA_963277665.1. Taxonomy (NCBI): domain Eukaryota; kingdom Viridiplantae; phylum Streptophyta; class Magnoliopsida; order Santalales; family Viscaceae; genus Viscum; species Viscum album. The sequence goes on from OY728126.1 coordinate 481,686,236, forward strand.
TTTTTAAATTATTTATTGAAATTTTTGTGTTTGTAATTTGGTAAAATGGATTACATATTTGGAATCATAAGTTCCAAATTATTTAATCAAGACTCTTTTGTTTTTTGGACATTATGAATAGTAATGACGGTAATTATCTTTAATTATCTTGATTAATTAGTAATCGGGAAGTTAAGGATAATAAAATAATATCATAATAATAACAAATGACCCCAAAATGTGTCCTAATGCTACTGGTTTTGTCATGTACCACCATGGGATGCCTTGTGCCAAACTTGGGGACCCCATGGAATCACTTTTGTGTGATAATGACTTTTTATCTTTTTATTTTTAAAGAAAGTTAAATATAACAAAGAATGTATCACCTGAGTAAAACATTTTTAATTTTTTCTACATAAATTATCTATTGGACTATAAATATAAATTGGAAATATAAAAATATTTCCTAAATCATAGTATTTTTTTATAATTTTTAGACATTAAATAAATTAAATTATTTATGATATCATGATGATGCAGCGATTACCTCATTAATGAACGATTTAAATAAAATGAAAAGATAATGTAAAATCTAAGACATAAACATTTCAAAGACCTATTGGATGAGTATATTTCGAACCCTTATCACCTTATCCTCAAAATATATCAATGTGGGACCTTTTAAATCCGAAACACATTTCAATATAAAGTAACATTTTATAACTTTCCAAGAGTGCCCCTCCTCTCCTCTTATAAAAGGCCCCCACCTCTACCTTCTTACCCACACTTCTCAAGCCATTGTCTCAGACAATCTTGGCTCATTTTATCTCTCCAAATCCCTATCTTTATCTTAGAAGCCTTACCTTAGGGAGAAAGCTTTTCAATAAACCATTTTGGTTCAAACCAAGAGGAGTTACCCGATTTAAAGGTAATGTCTTCACTTGTGTTCTTGTGTTTTATTTTGCTTCTCCAACCCCCTAAACTCTTTTTATTAATTTATTTTGTAACAAAACCAGTATTTTCAATATACTAGGATGTTTTTATCAGAATTATTTGAGCTAAACTTACACACACCTACATCTAATGGTTAAAGAACATGCTGTTTCTGTGGATGGTGAATTTCTGCCTCACGAAACGATGATTGTTCAATATTCTTATAAGACCATCAAAGGTAGCCATTAAGATGTCACTATATTTATATATGATATATAATATGTTTATGTTTTCATTAATCTTCTGTATTTTTAATTTATGTCATACCTTTATGGATTCCATTGTGGGTATACGCAATATCTTCATTTTAGGAAGTGCGGACTACCGCCCCCTCAAAGTGATTTGATTCGTTAATTCCATATGTGGGATGTATAAAGGATGTAATTAATGATATTATATATCATATTATACTGGAATTATAATATACCTATATATCATTATGATTCCATTCCATAAAATACGAAATATAAATGAAAGTAGCGTTCATGCGTACGTATGGCTTACCGACTCCATGAACGGTGCATTTAATTTCTTACCTCTAAATGTTATGTAATATTGTAAATGCATGTATATACTGGATATATATGAAATATATGATATCTAAATCATGAATATAATTCTGTATATAATGGATATTTTACCACATGAACAACTTGTAATTATAAAGAGTTTATTTTTTACTCAAGTACCAATGATCGACAAAACGACCATTATTAACTTAAATAATTACATAGTATTAATAACATGATAATAAGTAATATAAAAGGAATAATGAACTTGAAAAGTGTTCTTAAACAAGTATAAATTATCTCAAGTTCATTATTCATGATGTTAAAGAACGATCGAGTCAAGTCGGACCCGAGGTAAGGGAATTCGTCTTAATCTCTTTTCATTGAGCCATATTTTTTTTATACACAACATTCTTTTTTACGGTGTATAAGCCTCTTTGACTTTTACATTTATTCAAAAGGAATATTTTTTATATGAAGAGTTTACTAAATGACAAAAGGGAATGTTTTTTCTTTGTTGTACGAATGTGGTGACAACGACTTCTCCGCCACCATGACCATTATTTGAGCTTCGGCTTCCTCCACAAGACATTACTTTTTTAAAAAAGTGAAAAATAAATACCATGTTTTACTTTTCTTTTATTTTGGTATTGAAAATGGTTTTCATATTGTTTTTATATCAATGTGTTGTTTTGATATCTTGTGATTGAAAAGTGGAAACGTTATTTTTCCTTTATACATGTTTTATGTGATACGATTATGTTATGATTCTTGGGAATTTTTATGAAGACTGGTGGTTCCATGATAAACTAAGGGCGGGTGACCCCAATATAGCTCTCCAATGCATTGGGTAACGTGAATGGATTAAACGTTAAGGTTTCTCCGAAGAGATTTAGGGAATATACTGTGATGGGTATTCCAAATGTAACTATGAGGGTTACTCCCTACGTAAGAATGTTATGAATGACTCAAGTTACCTTAATGTCTCATGATTTCTATGATTTATTCATGATTTGATGAGGTATGTTAAAATGCTTATGTTTTATGAGTAAAGTATGATTTCATACATGGACTAATGTTTTCATTTCGTACTTTTATATCCCTTACTGAGCTTTTTATGCTCATCCCAAGTTTTTGAAATGTTTTTCACAGGTCAAGGGAAAGGTACATGATGTGATGATAGGGTCAAGGAAGTGTCATGAAAGAATCCATGTTTTGTTTTAAATATGTTTCCGTTGATGGGAAAAAAATGGATACTATATTTTATGTAACCACTTTGTTTAAATGTGGAATGCAATGCATGATTTATGATCTAATTCTATAAAACTCTAAACCTGAAAAGATCCTCAATGTGTAATCTTGTAATAACTCAAGATTAAGTAATGTTTAAGGTTGGGGACTTATATTCATAGTGTAATAGGCTAACAATTATTGTTCCCTTCCATAGTGGACATGGTTTGACCACCCATATCCCATAACACTATAGAATCACGTGAACCACCCTAATCCCTTAGTAATCTAATTAATTTTAAATTTTTACCAATGAATTGGATAGTATAAATGGTGAGAGAAATATAATTTATAGGAAAAATATATATGTTCTACACATAGAAAAAATAATACATAATATCATGAAAGAACATATTAGAATGAAAATGTGTATCAACTATTTATAGAAGTATATATTATAAGGAGAAGTATCAATTCTGATTAGAAGATACAATATATTTAATCATCCATTTAAAAAAAATAGAACAAGAGAATCTATATAGGGTGATACATTGGAAGAATTTCAATACAAGAAGAAACATGTGGATATGGAGAAAAAATTGAAAAAAAACCCATGAAAATATTTTTCATTATTTTTTTATTTTATCATAAAATAAATCTAACATGTCACATTGAAAATAAAAATTCAAATGGTGATGAAATTATCATAATAGTATTGTGATATTAAATTTAAAAATGATGGATCTTCATAAAGTATCATATTTTTGAAATGAGGCAATGGTGTTAAATATTAATTAAAGTATCAAAAAATTATGATTTCAAAAATTAAAGAATCCAATGTTAAAAAAATAATTTGAAAAAACTCATTTGAATATTTATAATGATATATGTAGTGGTTAATAAAATATATTCATATTTAGTAGTAAAAAATAATGAAATTTACTATAGTGTAAAAATCAATAAAGATGAAAGAAAATAGTCATTAAAAAATATGAGAGTATGTTTTTATAACATTATATTTTATATTTTATTAGAAGTAAAAATAAGAAGAAAATTTATTATTAAAACATAATTTCCAAAAAAATTTAAAATATATTAGGAGATTTTGAAAATTTAGAATATATCTACACTAAATGGTAAATCTAAAAAATTTTACCCACTATTAGGTTGTTGAAAAAATAAATGTTATTTTCCTTAATTTAAATTCATATATTTCTCTATTTATGAAGATGTACTATTAAAAAAATTTATTAATAATTTAGTAAATTATTGAAAAAAATATTAATTATGAATTAAGGGAAAGTGATTGTCTCAAAAAAAACTGTTAAATATAATTCCCACATGGTTTAGAACACTATAAAATACATTTTAATATATTTTAAACTATTATTAATTATTTTTAACAACAGGACTTTTTATGTATGTATTATAATAAAAATAATATGTATTCTATAATTTCATTTTAATATTCATTCATAATTAAAATTAGTTTTCTTTAAATAGTTTCTTCATATTCTTTATCATTTCATTACTATATCAAATTTGGTAATTAACCTATGATAATCTTATAAACCTATATAATTATATGAAATAATGATTCTACTATTTATTTTTATTTAAATTAATACTATGTTTAATAGATCATTTCACTCGGAAAACTAAATTAAAATTTTCCACAATACCTTTCACTTTGAGGAAATATTTATAAAAACATTACTACATTATGAATAAACATCATGAAACATCACTATGTAAATAAAATGCGTAAGAAATTTACACATTAGATGATAATATTAATATAATATCAGTATCCTTGCAGATTGTCATTATGATCATCACCTTCATTAAAACTATGGATGTATGGAAAATAATATGAATTATAATATATATTTTTACATAAATGAAAATGTGTTGATTTTTTTGAGACTACATAAGGTTTTGAAATCATATCATTATATAGATAATCAATAATAATATATAAAAAATGGGACATTATGCCTTCTAAGCATTCATAATAGATTGGATTACATTGAAAATAGATATATACAGATAATCCTACAAAAATTAGTAATAAGAATAAAAATTTAGATAAATTATAAGTGCTATATTTTTATAATGAAAAAATGACGAAATATCTACATAATTTGAGGGTATAAATAGCTATAATGACATTTCAAAATATACATTGAAAAGGGAATGCAATTACATTAAGTAATATAAGTCATCCTTACGACTATCATATCTCCACGATTGGGAAGTAGTTAACAAAGGAATATTTTATCTAAAATAATACCATGATGAACATCATCAAGTATGACTTGATTGTAATTTTATATGGGATAAATTCAGGTTTCTAATAATCAACAAAATTTCTAGGAAAGTGGAATCACTACCCATGTAAACATCTTTTTCATATCATACCATATTTTGTTATATATTATCCATGATGGGATGTGTACATAGATTATAGGGTGATATTAACATATAATTAGAAATATAAATTATTTTCTATTATCATTATTAAAAATATGTTATCATTTAGAATTTACAGTAATTTACATTTAAAAATTTGTCTCAATTAAATAAAATTTTACAAGTTTAATGAAAATGTTCAATAAATCATAATTAATTCTTATAAATCAAATAATGAGCCTAAACCTAGTATCCTATATATAGTGATTACCATATTATATTGGTGAAATTTATATGTGATATCTTCTTAATTGATCATATATTTTAGTATTCTTGATAATGAACATACATACTTGAGTTTCACGTGGCATTAGAAAACATAAATTAAAGTATACTGAATGTAAACGCTATACATCCCAGAACTCATTAAATGAATCATAAATTATAATGTTGTCAATGGAAGCAAAACCATCATGATCATAGATACTCAATAATTGTTACATATTCTGGAAGAAATCACGAATCAATAACGAATAATCAATATGTCATTATACATAATTTTGTAAAATAACTGAGAAAAATTAATTTAATAAACAAATTACCGTCGAATTCTACCATGTCAGATATCAATGCCATAATCTCATGGACAATAATTATTTAATTCTCAATGAATGAAATACATAATATTTTTTATCAATATTTCAGATATCATTATATATATATCGTTGATAACTAATCTATAGTTTTTTAAGACAAATGGGTAAAACCCAATTTAATGATAACATAATGATTTGTATCCTAAGACATGTTGATTCATTGAGGGGATATATAATTATGAACCCCACCTATCACTTCATAATCAATTAATTTTTCCTTAACTACTGATCAACTTAATTAATGAACAATATTATATATAATGAAATATCTACACTGAAGAATGAAAATAATCTTATGAAAATATTCCCAAATCAATAAATTAATATTTAAATTATTTAACCATATTTATAATTCATATATTTTTTTAGAAATAAGTATGACCAATATAAATTATAAATATATTTTAAAAAATATTTATTTCAAAAAATTAAATGAAAATGAATAATTCTAGAGAATGGAAATTACTAAAAATTTAATCAAGTAACTAAATATCAATTACATTCATAGTAAAATTGACTAAAAACCATCTAACGATAGTATAAGTATGTCATAATTTAAACATATACCCTATTTATTATCATAAAATAATGGTTTTTTCAATGATGGAATGTTATAACATAACATATTTTCTCAAAATAATTCTTAGGTAAAATTCCATTTCTTTATTAAAAATATCCGCTAAAAATTTAGTATTTCCTGAATACTAGTAAAAAAATCAGTGAAATAAATGATGTAAAATTATAAATTGAACTTATAATTAACAATCATTTATTTTAGGGGTAATATTTTATTCATTTCATGTAGGCTAACTTAAAAAATCTGTTGACATTATTAGTAAATTTAGAAAGTAACATGTTCAGAAAATGAAGAAATTATACTTTTAAACTATTATTTAATATTCAATGAAGGGGGAAATTAATTTACTAAATAATATTATAGGAATAAATTTTTTTTAAAATTTATCAAAAATAGAGATATTGGAGAACAACTATTTTTGGTTAAAAAGAGAAATAATGTTTGAATTTATTAAATATAAGAACTACCATTTTTTGACCAAAGAATAAAAAAAATTATATTAATTGAAAAATTTATTAATAAATAAATTATATGAAAATGGTAGAATTTAATTATATAATGATACAGTAATTTACTTAAAATAAATATCAATCAAAAATATTTTAAATTTAAATGAGATTGAATTATAAAACCTTAACTCTTAGGTAAAATTTGAATCATAACACCCATAAATGGAATATAATCAGATAAAACAATTTACAACAAGAATATTAATTTATTCACAAAACAGTAGAATCATCTTGCGGAATATTTCCATTATAAAAATAAAAAATTTCATAATACCATATATATCCCAATTGAGTGAAAATGAAGAAACAATTTGTTTCCATGATCAAACCATTTATTTGTGGAATCTTCAACAATACATTTATGTATATCATATTTAAATACATATAATAACATATAAATTTAAACATTAATAATAATATATAAAACACATAATCATATATTAAAAATGAAAGTGAATGAGTGATACAAACCAGACTAATAAAATTGAGTTTAAAATTTCTTGAACACTTGTAGACTTTCATATCATACCACATGGCTAAAATATTTGAAATTGAATGATAAAAAAACAAGAATTTTTGTGGAATCATTATATTTCATTTAAAATTGAAATTATATAAAGAATATAACAAAAAATAGTTACATAATAATAGAATATGCCTCAAGGAAGATAATTTGAAATGAAATCCCTTACCTCACACTTTCTTTTTATTAATTATGCATTAGAATCATGGATAATTGTTTAAAATATGTTAATAATTTATTTGAGAACAATATAAATATTTATAATATCATATATTATTGTCTTATTACTTATAACTACCCATTCATTAATAATATTTTATTATTGTCAATGTTTTAGGTTTAACTTGTAATGTTTTCTCTAAAATGATTTGTTGAAAATGTTATGGATTGATCGCATTGGATGTGTATATATCTTATATATAATGATATTTTTGATTTAAATACCTCATTTATTTATTAGTTAACATTTTTAATCCAATCATTGAATGTTGAACAAGAAAATAGATTGAGTCACTTTGTGGGGACGAGATGACGTACACACACATGAGTGATTACATAAAATATTTATTGAGTGTAGGTTAAATAAGTTGATGATATATTAAATTTACATGATAAATATCATATCAATTTTATAATATTGTTTTTGTCATTTTGATAATCAAATAGAGTTGGTGGTGTAAACTTAATAAAACGAGTTCATGAGGTGATAGTATTTAATACATTAAAACAATGGATTTATTTACCATTTTTTTGGATGATATGCTTGGTAAATATTTAACATTAACATAATAAAATATCATTGTAATTGAAAATATAATTGATAATATATTTATTGTGTTATAAATAATTTCCAGTTATAAAAGAATATGTAAGAAGAACTAGCATAGAGAAGAACATTGCATTTTGATGAAGAAAATCCTTTTAATATCTTATTCAAAAGAAATATATTGGAATTTTTTAAAAAACAGAACCTCAAGAATGGGGCTGTGTATTTTCTTCAGATATATTTTTAGGGATTGTATGACTTAATTTTATTATGATTTCTAAGGGTGCAAACATAAACATAAAATAATATATTATCAGTAGACAATAATTCCTTATCTCTTTCAAAACATTATTTATAATTATTGTATTACATAATTATTAAGAACTATTATATTGAAAACATATAAATTTCATGTAGAAACTTCTCTAAAATATTCTTTTTCACATAAAACAAAATTATTTAAAAAATACAATATTTATTTTCTGGATGAATCTTCATCGTTATGTACTCTCCTTCATTTCTATACCAATTCTTCATGTGAAAAAATTTTAAAATGTGTTATGGGAAAAAATATCACTGGGGAAAATAAAATAATCAACTAAACCATCAGTCAATGAATTCATATATAAAATTTAAATTTTAAAAAATAATTCCATTCAAAATAAATCTTTATTAATAGTCACGAAATCATCTTATCTTCTCAAATTTCTCATAAAAATTTTAGTATAAATATTTTAAATAAAATAACTCACTAAAATATAATTACTGATTTGAAAATAAAACAAATAAATTTTCAAAAAAATTATACTTTCCCATAATATATATGGAATAACCATTAATGATGATTTTGTCAGTTTCCATTACAAATACTCAAGGATTATCATCATGTCTATCATCCAAAAATTACAATATTTTAAATTTAATAGTAAATCCTGGAAAAAATTCATGTTCAATATCCAATTATAGATTAATGGAAATTATACATGTTAACAACATCTCGTATTTGAAATAAAAATAAAGCCAAATTCAACACCCTTTGTATTGAAGTCTTATCCTTTTACCACATATTCAGGTCTTTATCATGGATCCCTCATTAATTTGTTATTAAAATAACCACCCATCTATGGTTTATAATGGAGAAACTATAATAATAATAATAATGTACAAGAACAATAAAATTACTATAAAATATTAAATTTTTTATCATAAAATAATTCCTTATGAAAATAACCTTTTCATTAAGTAATTTCATTTTATATTTAAACATATGAAAATATAAAGATAAAATTTTTCATTCAAAATAACTATATAAAATATTATAGGAATATTCGAAAAAAATAGTAATGGTAGTCGTAAATTAACTTCATTCCATATATTCAAAAATATATTCCATTCAATCATCCATTAGAAAAATCATAATGATATTATTATAATAAATTAAAAAAATATTTTATAATAATTTCATAAAAATTATCACATGAATAAAAATTAATTTTAAAAATTATAAAGAATAGTAAAAACCATTTTAAAAAAATTTTCAGAAAATATTTATATGGAATACAAGCGAGATTTAACGGTGACATTAAAATATTGATTTTAGAATAAATTCCTTTACCTTAAGTCCCACTCATCACATATGATCCATATATTCATAAATAATAGACTTATGTAAATATTATACCCTTTTATGATATATTTTCATGTACATTTTTCATTTATTTTTATAAAAACCATGTTATATTCAATTACATATCAATAAAATTATATTCTGCAGTTATGATGTTATTAGACTATTATATAAGAAATTAAATTGCTAGGTTTACAATGGGAAAAGAAACCACTCTTCTTTATTATATAGAATAAAAATCATGACACAATTATCATTTAAAAAATAAATGATATATTTAAATCCAAAAATAAAATATGGATATGAATCATGAATTATGATAAAATCATCGACAGGGTAGAATGTACGTGCTCATGATTAATGATTCCATTTTTTAGTGATTTTTTTAGAAATAATGTAAGCATAGTATTATGTTTCCATAAATTTTATAGTATCATAAATATATACTATTTTTTTATATATAATCAAAATATCATCCTTATAATGTACTGATTAATAACAAATCGCATTTTTTCATGGAGATGATAGTCAATATTTATTCCTGAACGACATTATAATTTTTCACTTTAAATAAATGCAAGAAGGACAACCCTAGTCTATCTATAAAAAATAATAAATATCTCATTAGTTTCATCTATAAACAATGATTTTATCATTATAACATATCTTCATAGATGGTGATGGAAAATGAATTAAATTAGTTAGTATGACTATAATTATTTATACATAGAAATGATGGATTCATTAATCATTTTTAGAAGCTAATATATATATATATACTTTATAATATTATCATAATAAAATTTAATTTTATTTTATATACATGTTTTATAATTTTATTATGGTTGAATATGATTTCAGGTAGTGGTATGAGGAATGATATCTAAAAGTAGTGTATAAAAATCATAACATTTCTTTTGAAATCCTCCAGAGTTTAACAACTTAAGATGACTAAGGGTTGTGTTATTCCAAAAAATCCTATAATGATTTAATACATTATAAAAAGGTATTTGGGAATGAATTTTCCCAATAAAAATAGTTTTAAAATTTTTTAATTTAAATAAATATGTGCACTTTTATAAAATTGGGGTGCTGCACAATTAGAATTCCTCAAAATTTTAAAATATTAAAAAATAAGATTCGTTTAAAAATGTATCCAAAATAATTTAATTATAAGAATATATGATTTTTGGTTTATAACTTATCATATGATATTTTTTGGATATTATAGGTCATATTTTTACACTCGTCATTTGGGTTTAACCCCATATTAACCATTATAAATCTTATAGAAACAACACAAAAATTTTAAAAATTATAGTTAAATATAATTACAATAAATTTATAAAAAACCCAATAAATGGACCATGGTTTTTTATTATAAAAAAATATCATAATCCCTTATATTAATATATTATTTTTATTATTTTTATCATTTAATCAAATAATATTTATTTATAGAAAATAAATTATATCAATTTTAAAACTATTTGTTACATTAAACATAATTATATTAATAGAACACGTATAATAAAAAACAAATTGTATTAAAAAAAATATCAGGGTATAAATATAGTACATTTATTGTGTTAATTATCACAAATTATATTAATTTTAATTTTTTCCAAATAAATTATTTTATTTCTCCATTAATTGAATAAATAATACATCAACATTTTTTATTTTTTAAATATAGTTATAACTTCACCAGAAATCTAAAATAAATTACCATAGTAGCGATAAATATTTTATATTTCAAATTACTATTTACAGTCCACAATATCTTCTCTAAAATCATTAAATTAAATATTATATTTATTTAAATCATGTTTGTATCATGTTTTTCTATTCTTGAAATAAAATATAATAAAGATCATAATCTCACCCCAATGGATAAAAAATGAAATATAACTTAATATAAGAATATTATATATGAAATTAAGCCTTATAAAAAATTAACGTCATGTTTTTTAGAAATTTTTTAATCCTTGTCAATTTATTTTGACCCTTAGTTACCAACATTTCCCATTACCATGGTGATTGAATTATTAGTGTTACTATTAATACTAATAGAAAAATTAAACGTATTTTATAAATTTGGAAGCCATAATTCCAAATATGGAATAAATTTTTTAAATTATAATCACATTAGTGGAATAATTTAATTTAATTTAACCCTATACAATACAACATAAAAAATATATTTTTTTAAAATTGTGGTTATGACGTAATAGAAACATTTATATTAAAATAATATATAAAAATGATTAATATTTTATTAATGATAAAATATATATGTAAATTTTCCTTATCTTAAGTCACTATCAAATTCAAATCATAAAATGGTTTTTTTAGTATAATGAAAGTTAAACATTAATAAAAATAGTTATTTTTAACTATTCACTGACAATTTATTCTTTTTATTAAATTACCAGAAAAAATATGTCAAATTAAAATGATGTTAATTTTATAAAATAAATACTTTAAATTTTACCTAAAATAATCAAAATAAACACCCATAAAAAGCATTAAAAATAATTTTTTGAAGAAAATTTGTTTTTTAATAATAAAATGTTTTTACTAAAAATGAGTAATTATATAGAAATATTTATTTATTATTTATAAATTAGTAGTAGAATTATATATTATATAGGTTAGTTAATAATATTCATTCCTTCTATGTTAACAGGTAGGTTGTCAAAGTGACATTTAAACATTTAGATCACTCTTTTCATTTAAGCTCTCTCCACTATGTCTTGTACACTGTGAGAAAAAATCAATAATTTAAAAATAAAAATATGAAATTCATTTTGTAAAAAAGTGAGAGAGGTGGTTCTCTTGTATAAGTGTGGATGGTGTCCTTCTTGGAAACCTGATAGAAATATCCCACAATATTACAAAATGAGAAGTAATTTCCAATCCAAAATTCTTCAAAAGGATGTTGTATTTTTGTTATAAAATTATAAGGATTAAAATATTCTATTCAATAGTATTTTGAAATATTTAATTTAAAAAAACTGATATCATTTTGGTTTAACATACATATAATCACGTTCTATCCTTAACCACCATAATTAGTTCTCTAATTTCATATCAATTCATTATAACAAAATAATTAATTTGGAATTATTACATATTATTTATTCTTAATATTTAAAATATGGAATAAATTTTAATGAAAACTCAATTAAAAAATGTGTAGAAAAATTTGTTTTAATATAAATCCAATGATCATTTAAAAAAACTATCATGAAATTCATTTATCAAGACTAAAATGTTTTTATATTAACTATATGAGTTTAAATATTGTAATGATTGATTTAAATTCATTATTTTATATAATATAAAATATCATTTAAATTATTTATCATTTATTATTATTTAAATTGATTAAAATGGAGAATCATAATGAAAAAAACACTTTTAAGGAAAAATTTGTTTTATAGCCTAAAATTATTTTCCTACAAGAATACAATATATTAATTATTCAAATTTAATTAAGAGATAAAATATATAAAATTTATAATTATTTATATTTTAATTAAAATTCAATTATTAATTATTAATTTTAATTTCAAAATTATATGAAAATAAATAGTTGTTTTACAAACAGCGGTATTATAACAGCCTAGACCTCCTTGGTCCATTACATAGTGAAAATTTAGTGGTTGATGTTTTATGGGAGGACGTGGTTACTTATTTAAACACATAGAAGAATTTCCAATTTTTAAGGTTCCTTAATGGTTGTTCACCGATAGTAGTACATGATGGTGAGTTGCAATGGTGACACACACTGATAGCTCGCAATAGTGAATCACACCAGTAGGTCACGACAAGGATTTCCAATGGTGACTATCATCGGTAGCACACAATAGAAACATTCCCCTGTAGCTCATGATGGTGAGTCCAAATGGTGAGTTGGAAGGGAGAGTTATGATGGTGAGTCACGATGGATAATATCACTGATAGCTCATTGAATGGTGACACACATCGATTACTCGTAGTGATGACTGACACCAGTGATTCGCACTAGTGACTCATCTAATGGTGAGTCATTTCTCATAGTCTTCCATTTTTCTATTTTTTCTTATATTGACATTTTGACGTCTTTTTTAAATTAAAAATAGTTTAATTTCATATTTTTGTGGATTTGAAAACTTACCATGGGATATGAGTCATATATTTAAATCTTGAAGAGTACAAAGGCATTTAATTGGTCAAATCACATAGCTTTTTTGAGATCCATATTTAATGGAATTTCAAAACCTTTCATGTTTCGTGAGTCTCCATCATGTTTTGGGGCCTCCCATTAATTCACCCCCGTTTATATTGATTCCATACTTCCCTACAACCTTTAATAACAAATGATTCATACGCAGAGTTGTGGTTTTCAGATCTCATCTTCCCTATAGACTTTTCCGACTACATATATGCCCCTAATTTGGCTCATTAAGGAAGTGTCGATCTCTTCTTCTTTTATGTAGGTTTTACGTCAGCTATCTCAATTCTGTATGATGAGGGGTGTGTTTTCATATATATCCTTATGAATATTGTTTAATCCAAATTCAACAAAGACAATCAAATCTGCTTCAAATCAATAAACACATGCTTGGAAAAGTGACGTATGATCATACTGTTTTATTGATATTTTAAGAATGTTATGAATTCTATGGGATATATTCCTATTGAGAATCATGGTCTTCTAACCATTTATATTTGGATAAAATAAATGGATTCCCCATTATCCATCTATTTCTATGATAACCCTTGAATTAACAACTATAAATTGAGTGTAGTATTCCTTGTTAAATATGAATATGTATTACCATTTTAAGTGTCGTTCGATTCTATTAGTGGTATTGTACTTAATTATGATGTAGTATTGTTTTGGGCTTGTATTTTTTATGTGTGGTTGTTCGGGTGATGTAATGGAATCTTAGATTAGAAATTTATTGGTTCTAGAATGAATGGGAAGGGTTTTAGAACAGTTATATTATCATGTTTTGTGATTATTTATTACTAGATATGGCTATGAATTGGGTATTTTATCTAACAAGAGTATAGTTTGGGTAGAATGAAATTGATGAATGATGATGTTAATTGTTGTTTTGGGTGTTAAACACAATGGAATTTGATGCTAATTTTTTTTATTGGTTCTTCTCTGTTAAAGATGACATTGGTTATGATTCTTATTGTGGCTTGTGTTTATTATTTTACTGGGTAGATATGTAATGAATAAATGAGTTTTGTAAAAAAATGTGGATATTTTAATTGAATTGGCTGCGTGTATGAATTGATATTGTGTTTTTCATGTAGTTGTTCATTTAGAGGTTGTAGCAAATGATGGTGTGTGATTTGGTTGTATATAACAACCCTAATCTTTATTATACAGATAAACATTATTTATTACATAAAAACTAACTTAAGACAAATATTAGGATGAATTTTTCTAGTGTCTTGGGAAATTTGGAACATTACATAACAACATAGAACATAAAACCCAACATATTTACTGAAAATTTCATTTACATGACCACAACATTCCCTAATACTTTTCATTGAATGAGATAAACTGAGAAAATTCATATGAAAATGGTGAGATATAAATCCGAATAAAGGAGTTAAAAATTCCCAACATGATGAATACAGTACATGTTAGGTATTATTCATATCAAGGGAGTATAAGAGAAATATTAACATAAAGGCTTGATAAAACATGATTATCATAACATATAAATATACCACCAACACATAATATGATATTATCATGATCCAAGGGTCATTGCACATGGATCATGAGTAAAACCTCATTTCACTTTAATTATCACAAGTAAACCCTCATTTCACTTGATGTATCATGATACTAATCTTTAGCCAATGCATTGTAGCACAATCTGGGCACACCCTTCGGTTTCATTTCATTTCATGTATAAGTGTTCCACACGGATCATATAACATGGATTAATTAATCATATTCATTTACACCATGATAAAATAATGTGGAATACATAAATGAAACTATATAATAAATATGTAAATGTTCATAATGGTGAATACCATTGATGGAGAAATGGGTGAGGTATTTACTACACAATGAAATTGGCTTGGAAAACCGCAGTGCAATTTCGGCAGCATGACAGCGTGACATTAGAATACATAAAAATGGATTATGAGAGAGAAATGGGTGTCTAATCATATGTAAAAGAAATGGATAGTAATGGGGTCATTTAGATAAATGTACCAATATATGTAATTGAATTTAAATTTATAATACTAAATAATTTCTTGAATGTAATGAGAAGAGGGAAATTTCATATAGATTTTTGGCATGGTAATGGTGGTACAAGGGAGTAATTAATGAGATAGGAAGATGTATATCATAATTAAAAAATATGGAGGGTAGTATGGGGGTGATGAAAAATAATACCCCATCATTTTTAATATAAAACAAAATGGTTTAATAACATATTGATATTTGGACAAAAAAGAGAAAGAACGAAATCCATTACTTGGATGTGTGATCCCAAAGGCTTGGGAGGGGATTAAGATAGGCTTAATGGGAGCTTTGGATGGCATTGGAAGATTTTATATAGATGTGGTTCGAGTATGAACTTGAACCAATGGTTTTGAGTTAGTATAAGTGGATTCTTTGGTGGGATTATATTGGAAAAGAGAATGAATTGTTAATTATTTAGGTTTTGGACACTACACATTAAACTAATCAAATCCACAAACAAACCCATGGGGTTTTCCCAAAATTTTTACAAATGGGAGTGTATTACATTATTTTATAATGATAATGTCCTATCTCATTAAAATATTAGGCTTTCATATGTGTTGTTGAGTCAAACTCTCATGGAAATCGTTTTAAAAAGTTAAATTGGATTATAAATCTTGGAGGGTCCACTAAGGCACCATAAAATTAATCAGACAAATATAAAATAACATTTTTTAAAAGTTAAAACATTTATTATCAGAAAATTTCATTTATTTTATTTTATTATTACACTATTTTTTCATTATGATGTAATAAAACACATTACATATTTAAACGATAATTAATTTCTACCAAACAATTCGACCATCTACAAAAATTATGAAAAATTAACCATTGGATAATTTCAACTTCATGATTCCAAAAAAAATATTCATTATATATAATTAATTTTCATAATATATAGATTTTTGCTTTTAAAATAAAAACTGACATTTATCAAAAATTCATTAGATTAGACAAAAACAGTATTCACACCTTAATAAAAATTACAATGGTAGTCCTAAAAATTATCAGATCATTTATATTTAATAAAAACTAATTTAGTAATAATATTTAATTAATTTTTTTAAAATTCATAAATCCATTAATTCATGAAAATATATTTCTTTGTTGAATATTAACAAAAAATGATATTTGTTCATTAAAAACAATTTACAATGGAACAATAATAAAATTAATTTAAATTCATTACTATATACAAACATAATGAACATAATAAGAGTGATAGGGTCTTATTACATAATCCCTTATAACAACCTCATAATACCTAAGGGTATGGTGTGTGATGGTGACAGACCCAGAGGGTGGCTTCGATAACATCACTCATGGGGTAATCTGTATTAACTCCACCTATCTAGTATGCACTTTTGTTCAAGAATAACATGTTTAAGCTCATCTTTGGCTTGGTAAAGAACAATTCCCAGTGATTCTACTTAATTTTGTTGCTCCAAAAAATGGTATTTTTATAGAGAAATTCTTCTAGATGAGATCATCACTTCATTTATTTATGTAAATTTTATTTTTTTAAAACCTATATTTATAATAATCATGTGATCATTGTTCAATTGGTATATAAGAAATGATAACTATTCATAATGCTATTTTAAAATCCGAAAACATCAAAACAAGGAAGTGAATATTTTATATAAACATTTTATAAAATAATACATTTTATTATATGAAACGGAATTTTCACTAGTAATAGTTTGGGTCATTACAATCCCCCCTATAATAAATTTCTCCTTTATAGTTTTTTCCCAGGTTAAAGAAGATGTGGGCAACCCCACTTCTTCACTTCCTCCGGTTCCCATGTTTCTTTGTAAAAAAAAATTTCTCCACAACACTTTCAAGAGGGGTACTATCTTATTTCGTAGAACACTTTCTATACATTCTAAAATATTCATCGAGTTATCTTCATAGTATAAGTCATTATCCAATGGTAACACCTCCACATTGAGTACATGCGATGGTCCAGGTATGTACCTCTTCAAGAGTGGTACATGGAATAAATCATGTACATGATATAGGTTCTGTGAGAGTTCTAGTAGATAGGACACTGCTCTTATGAAATCAACGATCTCCAAAGGGTTTATGTACCAAAAAAGAATCTTTCCTTTAACAAAATCTCATATCTCTCTTCCACATTGATATATGGATGAATAACATGTCTCTGACATCAAACTCTAGGTCTCATTGATGATTATCATCATAGCCCTTTTTTAACTATGAGCACCATTAAGGTGATGCTAAATGTTCTTAACCTTCTCCATAATTTCTTAGTCCATTTTTGGTCCTAGGAGTTTTCACTCCCAAAAATTATCCCATCATGTCGGTGTTCTGCAACTCTTCTCGTAATGGGCTTCATCGAAAGCCTTTTGGATTCTTGAGTGGAAACTGTTATTGTAAGATAAATTGACCATAGAAAGATTTTGATCTCATCCTCCTCTGATTTCCATTGATCATGCTCTCAAAATGTCCCCATGTTTTTGGATATTCTGCTCAGATAAGATATTAGTTTGAGGATGATAAGTTGTATTGAACTTCAGCTCAATATTCAAAAGGTATTAATGAATCTTCGAGAACATAGTGGTTAATCGTAGATCTTGATTGGATAAAATAGATAGTGGTACTCCATGAATCATTACCACTTCTCTGATATATATTTGTGCTAGTTGATATAATTATAAATCCCCTCCAATTGCATTCATGTGTGCAGTCTTTATAAGAGGATCCCCTATAACCCATATTGAACTATTTCCTTTGGATGTTTTCATAAGTCTGGTGATAAGGTCCATGGTGATGTTCTTCAATTTCCATGTTCTTATTGGTAATGGTTTCATAATCCCATTAGATATATGCCTCCAATACTTAAGATGCTGAAAAACCAATAACATTTATGTGTCCTTAGTGATCTCCCATACCATGTTATCACATAAATATTGCTCTTAGAGATCTCAATACATCTTTGTGTTTCCTGGGTGAATGGAGAAATTATAACTATGTTCATCATCTAAAAGATCATTATTTAACTCAGTATTTTATGGAACATATAGTATTGTCCCAAATATAACAATTCCTTCTTTATTAACATTTAAATCTAATGATTACCCTTTTTCTAATAGATTCCTCATTCTTCTGAATTCACACATAATCATTTTGAGCATCCTTTAACATTTCCAAAAGTGATTGTTGAGCAATAATTTCTGAAAGGATTGATGATGTTACCCACTTTATGGTTACCATGTCCATCATCATAAAATAATAGAAGATTGGGCCTTTTCAATTCCAATCAGTGATATAACTTCAATGTAATTTCTACACAGACCATCCTACACCCTGATCACTTTTATAGGGAGGTAATGGATTGATAAGTCTTGGTCTTTAATCAGTTCATGCCTTTGTTTTTGGTGCATATTCAAATGTTGTTTTTTGAATATATACTTGAGACTTTTTTGATCTATTTATATTTCGCACTTCCTTCCAAATGGGTAATGTCACCCAATTTTTAAATTGAATATTTCTACATCCATCTCCAGATCATGTGGTGGATATTTTACTCAGGATCTTTCAATTTCATTGAAGCACAGGAAAAGACTTTGTCATTTTTTATTAACACACAGCCTAGTCCCTTCTTCAAAGAATCATTAAATACAACAAAAGTTCTCTACTTGTTGGTAGTGTGAGCATGTGAGCTATGATAATACTATTTTTCATCTCATCAATGTTATCTTCACATTCATCACTCCATAAAAACATTAATCCCCTCTAAGATATCTTGGTAAGAGGGTTGGAAAATTGTGAAAAATTTCTCACAAATCAAAGTTATTATCCATCTAACCCAATGAAGCTAGAGATACATGTCACCAATGTGGGATTCATTCATCCATATATTGTAGTTTTCATGGAGGTATCCACAAATATCCCATTACATTTGATGACATTACCCAAGATTGAAACCTCTATACACCAGAAGTGACACTTTCTGTACTTTGTGTATAGTTTCTCCTTTTGTAAGTTCTCTAGTATAGATCTTAGCATCTCCCCATTCCCCTCCATGTTTTTTGAGTATACTAGAATATATTTTTTAAATACTACCAAAAAAATTTTGAGGTAATCTCTAAATACTCTATTCATTAAGTCCATGATGATTTCTGAATAATTATAGAGTATGAAAGAAATTACAATGAAATCATAGTGCCTATATCATGAATGAAAAGAAGCCTTTGGGATATCATCCTTCTTTACCATTCCGTGGTAATATTTCAACCGAAAATACACCTAGGAAAATTTTTGTGATCCAAACAGATGAATGAAAAATTAATCAATTGGGGGTAGAGGATACTTGTTCTTAATCATGATTTTTTTTAAATTTTGGTAATCAATGAAATGGTGAATTGACCCATCCTTCTTCATGATGAAGAGGACTGGTGAACCCAATGGTGAAGGACATGGGGATATAAAACCTTTATCCAAATTCTCTTGTGTTTTTCCTTCAGCTACTCAAGCTCCACAACTACCATTCTATACAGATTCTTGGATTTGGGAAATGCCCCAAGAATAATATAAATTGACAATTAAATATCTCATCAATGGGGAAGACCAGGAAATTTCTCAGGGAACACTTCCATGAAGTCCCTAAAAGTAGTCATATCTTTAATGATGTTTTATTCCTTATAATCAATCAACAGACTAGGATATTTGTGCTCATTGGGAAGTAATATCCTCGTTTGAGATGATGGTGCTAATGATGATTCATCCCCATCCTTTCAATTTTATAGAATCAGGGGATGATTCTCCAAATAAAAAGTTATTTTTTTTACCATGGAAATTTATGTTGGATCTAAATAAGGAAAGCCAACCTATGCCATGACATTCCATGAAATTTCACTATATGGAGTATGGCATGGTTTGATGAGAAGTTCAATCCAAATAATTTGGTATGGGAGTAGTTATATTCCTGGGATGTAATGATTTCTCGATTTATCGTTCTCATTGATATATTTACTTCCGTGATTTTTGGTGTTGTTGGTATTTTTCTACTAAACATTTAGGATATAAAATTACGTGTAGATCCAGAATCCAAATGAATGTTTTCAATTATTGAATGAATAACTAGTGTACTAGTCACCACATCATTTTGAGGTTTCACATCGGTGGTAATGATGTAAAAAAGCCCACCCTTCCTACCTTGGATGGTATTGGTTTCTTAAAAAAACCATTGGATTAGGGCCCTGTGTAATAAAGTGCTCTGGATCTTTGCAATGGAAAAAATGAACAACACGTTAAGGGTCGAACATAGCATTCCTCTCCTTTATCATACCTATAGGTTTTTCATTTCAGTGTTTAATGTCTTGGTTCCTTTCACTTCCACACCTAAAGCGTTTCCTTTTCCCCTTCAAAAAATTTCTGCGGTGCTTCTTTTTGAACCATTGGCTCATGGGGTGCTGGATTTTCATAACGCCATTGGATTTAACAATCAGACTGCCTGAATTAATTCACACTTTAATCATTTTATCCCCATGATACCTTTTTGATTCACATAACAGTATTTTGATCTTGAGTGAACATTAGATAATTTCCTAATAGATCTTCAATTCAAGGATTACTAGGTATTACCATTGTCTAGGTGTTATCCCCCAAAAGAAGCGATCAAACATTCATTCATGGGTAATGGAAAATTCGAAGGTGTATCATGTAAGACATGTGAAATTTTCCTTTTACATTATGATGGATTCATCATCATTTTACATAAGGGAAAAAAGTACATTCCCATATTAATTAGGAGGGTGCATGGAAAATATTTATCAAAAAACATTTTCCAGAAATCCTTCTATTATAATGCCTTGATCTCCTTATCATGATTCATATTTTTTATCAGTTTCCAATATTGATCACCTTCATCCTCCCTTAGATAAGCAACCAAAACTAACTTCTCTTGTTTAAAACATTGAAGTATGGAGAAGATCATCATAATGGGGTTGATAAATTTTTTGGAAAATGAAGTATCAAATGATCTATAAAAAGTTATAGGAATTTTTCTATAGAAGCTTTTTATTACTACATGTTCATTCTTAGGGTGGGTTGAACATTCCTCGTAACCCATGAATCCATTAAAAATTTGAGTTAACTCATAGAGTATCATGAAAATCTTTGAAATTCCTACTCCCATCAGATTGGTAATCTCAATAGAATAATCATCGCATTTATCTTCACATCGGTTGTTAGCTCGAGTTCTCCTATTACAGACCATTGGGTATTATAAAAGGAGAGTTAGGGGTAACACCTAAAGGGGAATCCAATGAAACAAGGGATAACATATAAATCAAATTTATTTCCATAACTTATCTATGTTATCGATGATCAACTTCCTGAAATATATTTTTTGGGGTTTTTTTAATTCTCATAATAATGGTTCATACTAAGATTATGAATTTACTAAACCATAACCCTAGGATTGTCGTAACCAAGAGTGCGGCATGGCCCATTGTGGGGCACCGGTTCCCATTTGATTATTGGTCAATGCAATGTTTTCAGGTTTTACCCATAGATACATCTATTTTAGAGCCTCCTCTAGCTGTTCTTATCCTAAAATGAATGTAATTTCCTAATAATCCACTTAATCAATACTCACCAAAATTTAGGGATGTTATTATTATACTTAGTCTTATCTGTAAGGTGTTAACTAAGGTTTTATAATCCTAATAACAAAAATAACTAAGCTTGTCCTCTGATACCAACTATAAAAATCCTGCTCTTTATTACACACATAAAAATGATTTATTAGAGAAAACAAATTCACATAAGATAACATTGAGGATCCAGAGGTCTAGTGTCTTGGAAAATTTCGAACATTACATAAAAACTTTGATCATAAAACACAACATCTTTTCTAAAATATTGTTTTACATTACCACATCATTCCTTCATACTTAACATTAGATGGGATAGCATAAGGACATACATTTGAAAAGGATGATCTATAAATCCGATTATGGGAGTGAAATAGATAAAATTAATGTTATTAAATTGGAATATCAATGGATCATAAGAAAAACATGAACCAAAAGGCATGATATAGAATGATTATTATAACATCAAAATGTGGCATCAATATTTAACATGATATTAGCATGATCCAAGGATCATTATACATGAAGCATTAGTAAAACCTAATTTAACATAAATTATCATGAGAAAATTTTCATTGCACTTGACATATCATGATAGTAATCTTTACCTATTAAATTGGATCCCTGTCTAGGTGAACCCTTCATAATCTTTTAATTTCATGCTTAAGTGTGCCACATGGATCATTTAACATCCTTTCATTATACATAATCATTAATCCCACTATTAAGTAATGTGAAATCTAGACATGAAACTCTATAATAAATAAGTAAATTTTAATAATGGTGAATAACCTTTATAGAGAAAAGGGCATTGTATTTACTGTGCAATGACTTTGGCATTAAAAATTGCGGTGTCATTTCTGCAGCATAACAGTTTTTCATAAGAATTCATATAAATAGATAATGAGAGACAAAGAGGGTTATAATTATATGTACATGAAATGGACATTAATGGGGTCATATAGATACACATCCCAACATATGTAATGGAATTTAGATTCATAATACAAAAGAATTTCTTGAATGTAAAAGAGAAGAGGGAAATTCCTTACGGAATTTGGGCATGGTAATAGGTGTACATGGGGGAATTAATGAGTGAGATAGAGGCATCTCATCCTTAAAAAATAAGTAATGTGGTATATTGGAGTTGATAAATTTTACCCAAAAAATTTTAATTGAAAACAAAATGGTATAAAAATATAACGAAATTTGAACAAAAAAAGAGAAAGGAAGTAATCTCTTACATGGAACTGTGAACCCAATGGCTTGGGAGAGGGTTTAGTGAGGCTTAATAGGATCATGGGGTGACTTTGGCGGATTTTAGAGAGATCATGTTAGTTTAGAGACGTGATAAAAGGGTTCTGAGTGATTATAAGTGGGAGCTTGGTAGGTTTTATATCGGAAAATAGAGGGAATTCATTATTATTTAGGTCTAAGGCAATACACATTAAAATAAAAAACCACAAACATACCCATTCTTTTTGCACATAGGTTTTTCCAAAGGGGAGTGGAAAAATTATTTTATATGTACAATGGCCAAACTTATTAAAATATTACTCTTGTGTATGTGTAGGTGAGACACACTCTCAAGTAAATCATTGTAAAAAGTTATAAAGTTTTATAAGTATTGTAGGGTCAGCTAAGGCACCATAAAATTAATCAAACAAATCTAAAATAAAATTTTATAAAGTTATAACATATTTTTGAAGATCATTACTTTTATAGTATTTTTCATATTACTATTTGGTCATTATCATTTTATAACAAACATTATATATTTAAACAGTATTTAATTTCTACCCAAAAAATTGGTTGTGTATGAAAATAAGGAAAAATTCATGGTTTGATAATTTCAACTTATTATTTGAAAAATAAAATTATTTTTATCTAAATAGTTTACTAAATATATAAATTTTTACGTTTAAAATAAAAAATATTTATAAAAAAATCTTGGGTTTTGACAAAAACAACTTCTAAACATTACTAAAAATTATAATTGTATTAATAAAATTTATAAGATAATTTATATTTAATAAAAAGAAATTTTTTTGTATTATTAAATTTAAATATTATTTAATTCAAAAATACATTAATTCATCAAAACAAATTTCTTTGTTGAATATTAAATAATATTGCAATTTATGCTTAAAAACATTTATCAAGTAACAATAATAAAATTAATGGACATTCATTATTATATACTAACATAATACACATAGTCACAGTCATAGGGTCTTGTTACAGAACCCCTTATAACACCCAAATTATACATAAGGGTAAGGTGTGCAATGGTGAAAGAATCTTGTGGTGCCTCAATAACATAACTCAGGTGGTAAACTCTATTAACTTCCACATCTACCAAAGGCGATTCTATTCAATCATAACGTGTTTGTGCTCAATTGGGGATTGGTCAAGAGAAAAGGCCTGTGATTCTACCTCCATTCTGATCTCTAACTAATGGTCTTCGTAAGTAGATATTCTATTAGATGAGGCCATCACATCCTTTTTTGAGTAATTTTTTTATTAAATCTCATTATTTATACTAATCTGGTGATCAATGTTCAACTAGTATATTATAAACAGTAAAAATTCATGACAACATTTCAAAATTCAAACACATAAAACCAAGGAATTTTATATTTTATATAACCATTTTATATTTTAAGAAATTTAATTAGATCAATAGGATTTTTCATAAAAAATTTGAGGTCATTACAATCTTCCTCCCTTAAAAAATTTCACCCTCAAAATTTCCTTTCCCCACACTAAAATAGATGTCGGTAACTCTGCCTCATCACTTCCTCCAGTTCCCACAAGGCTTTTTCAAACATGTCTTTTCACCAAAACACATTCCTGAGTTGCATTGTATTATTTCGTAGAATTTTTCTCAATGATCAAGGATCTTCACCAGATTCTATTCATAGGATAGGTCATTATACAATAGTAATGCCACTGCATTGAGTACATGTGATGGTTCATATATGTACTTTCTGAAGATTGATACATGGAATACATCATGTACTTGAGATAGGTTTAGTGGGATTTCTAGTCATTATTCCACTGTTCTAAAGGGATCAAGGATATCAAATGGGATGATGTACCATGGACTAAGATTTTCCTTCTTCCCAAATCATAAAAATCTCTTCTACGGTGATATGCAGAGGAATACAATGTCTCCAACATCGAACTCTATTTCTCATTGATGATTATCAGAATTGCTCTTTTGTCAAATCTGAGCACCAATAATGTGTTAATGGATAGTATTATCCTTATCCACCATTTCATCGAACATTTTAGGACATAGGAGTTTTCTCCCCTTAATTTATCCAAACATGACAGTGTTCTACACCTCTTCCCTATAAAGGGCCACATAAGTATCCATTTGAATGCTTGAGCGGAAACTATTATTGTAAGAGAACCCAATCCAAGGATGATTTTGGACCCATCCTCATTTGATGTCATTTGAGAATTTTCTCAACATTTCCTCAAGTGTTTGGACAGTCCACTCAGATTGGACTTCAGTTGGAGGATGAGAAGCCATACAGAAGATCAGCTGTGTTTTTAGAGCATGTTGATGACTCGTCAAGAACGTAAAGGTGAATCATGGATCTTGATCAAATTTAATAGATAGTTGTACTCCATGCCACCTTACCAATTTCTGATATATATCTACTCTAGATGATCTAATGAGAAATTCTCTCTAATGGTAATGAAATTTTCACTCTTTTTAAGATGATCGACAACGACCTAGAGAGCATTGATTATTTTGGATTTCTTCGGAAGTTCAGTGACAAATTCCTTGGTGATTTCCTCCATTTCCATGTTGGAAGGTGTAATGGTTTCATCATATATTTATAATTCTGCCTTGCAGCCTTCACATTATGACATACAAGACCCTTTGATGTATACTCAATTATCTCTATATTCATGTTATCCAACCAGTAATTATCTGGGAGATCTCGATACGTCTTTGTGTTTCCCGTGTGAATGGATAAATTCTTTGAATTCCCACATCATCATTTTGATCATATTTTATCTTATCAAAAAGAGATGGTCGGGACATCATTTGTCAAAGGATTGATGATGTTCCATTCATTATGATTACCTTGTCAATATTAATCTAATCTAAGAAGATTAGATCCTTTTCAATTTACATCAATGATAAAATTTTTGTGTCCATTCTACATAGAGCATCATCCTCCTTGTTCCCTTTTCCAGGGTGGTAACGTATGGAGTATTCACAGTGTTCAATCAGCTCAAGTCATCTACATTGATGTATATTCTACTATTTTGTGGTGAACATATACTTGAGATTTTTGTGAACCGTTAATATTTCACACTTCTCCCCAAAGAGGTTAGGTTGCCAAATTTTTAAATAAAATATTAATTCATCCAACTCTAGATCATCTGTTAGATAGTTTTACTTAGGAACATTCAATTTTCTTGAAGCATATGAAAATATTTTGTCATTTTTCATCAACACATAGCCTAGTCCCATCTATGATGCATCACCGAATACCTCAAAATGTTCTACACATGTGGTAGTGTGAGCACATGTATAGTGATACAGCCCATTTTCAACTCATTGATGTTAACATCACATTCATCACTCCAAGAAAACATCATTCCCTAATGAGTAACCTTGGTAAGATGGTTGGAAAATAAATATAAACTTCTCACAAATTGGTGATAATATCCAGATAACCCCAATAATCTAGAGATATCCATCACCAATATTGGCCTAGGTCATACCTTCATTGCAGTAGTATTGGAGGGATCCAAAGATATCCAATTTATTTTGATGATATGACCCATAAATGAGACCTCATTCAACTATAACTCACACATATTTTACTTTTCATATAGGTTCTCCTTTTAGAAGGTCTCTTGTACAGAGCATAGATGATTCTCAAGATGCTCCTTTGTTTTTGAGTATATTAGAATATATTCTATGAAGTATACAAAAATTTTTTTGAGGTAATCTCTAAAGACTCTATTAATAATGTCCATGCTGATTTCTAAATCATTAGTGATTCCAATGGAAATACTACGAAATCAATGTGCCAATACCTTGTACAAAAATTAGTCCTGCGGATATCCTCATTCTTTACCTATACATGTTAATATCCCATCTGGAAATCCAAATTGGTGAAGAATTGTGCACCATATAGATGATTGAACATGTCGGCAATTCAGTAAATTGGATAATTGTTATTTATTGTGATTTTTATGAGCTCATGATAATCATTGCAAAGGGGCATTGACCCATCCATCTTTTTGATGACGTGGACTGGTGCACCCCATGGGGAAGCACTTTGGAATGTAATACCTTTATCCATTTTCGCTTATAGATGATTTTTCATCACCTCAAACTCTGAAACTACCACACTATACAGATTGTTGGATAATGGAAACACCCTACATAGAAGATCAATTGAGAGTCCACAATCTCTTCAAGGAGGAAGACCCTGAAATTTTGTAGGAAACACTTTATCAAATTCCCTCACAATATGCATGTCTTCAAGGATTGTTTCTCCATTATACTCAGTTATCTGAGCCAGATACACATTCTTATAGGGCAGTAATATCCATTCTTGAGATAATGGTGCTATATAATATTATCATTCTTCTTTCACTTGTATTGAATCCAGGGTCTAGTCTATATATGGAGAGTGTTTTCCCTCTCATAGATATTTATGTATGCTCTATATTAGGAAATCCAATACATGATAGTAATATCATCAAATTCAACCAATGATACTATAATAAGGTTAAATAGGATGTTCAATCCCCAAATTAATACATGGGAGGAGTTATATTCATAGATTGCAATGATTTTCCCATTTTTCATTCTCACGTACATCTCTACATCCATGATTTCTGGTGGAGTAGGGATTTCTCTACTAATCATTCTGGATATAAAAGAATCATTAGAACTAGAATCAAAAAGTATGTTCGCTATTATTGAATGAATAACTAGTATAACATTCAACACATCATTTTTAGGGTTCAATTCGGTGCTAGTGATAGAAAAAGCTCACCCTTACTACCTTGGAGGCTGTTGGTTGCCTCCAAAAACCCATGCATTAGAGAACTATTTTGTAAAGTGACATGGTTCGTTTCATATGAAGAAATGAAAAAATCATTATGGATCAAATGAAGTATTATTCTCCTATATCGCAACAGTGGGTTTTTATTAACAGATGTTAATGGTCAAGTTCATATCACTTCTACACATAATGTATTTCTTCATCCCCTTTAGGAAATATTTTGGGGGCTTCATTCCACACCATTGGAAAGTGTGGTGGTAGATTTTCATAGCACTGTTGGATTTATCCAATGTACATCTAGAATTAATTTCAACCTTGTACTTAATTACACCATGATACAGCAGGTATTCGGAGATCTCTATTTAGATCATGGTTGAACATCGGAAAATTTCCTCATATATCTCGAAGTCATATATCACTGGGAATTTCAGTAGGATAAGTTTTAACCAAATATATAATAGTTCAATCGTACATTTGGGGGTAATGACTATACTGGAGGTGTGCCATGCAAGCCCTGTAAATTGTTCTTCATGCGCTCTGATGGATTCATCATCTTTTTACATGAGGAAAAGAACGTACCTTTACATCTTATGTCAGAGGGTGTGTGGAAAATATTTCTCAAAAAACATTTTCTGTTTATCCTTTTATTCCAATTCCTCGATCTTTACATCATACTTCATTTTTTTATCGATGTCCACTATTGATCAGGTTCGAACTCAATATGATAAGCATCCAAAAGTACATTCTCTTGTTTAGAACATTGAATGGTGGATAAGATCTTCTCATTGGATTTGATCCTTTGTTCGGATTTTTAGGGATTAGATGATCTATAAAATTTTGGAGAACCTCTTCTGATGAAGCTCTCAATTACATCTTTTTCATTCATAGGGTGGGATTAACGTTCCTCTATACCCATGTTCCTATTCAAAACATGATTTTAGTAAGAAATTATCTTGACAATGTGTGTGATTCACGCTCCCATTAGATTTAAAATCTCATTAGAATGATCATCACATTGATCATTGAGTCGATATTTATCCTGAGTACTAATACTACCGGCCATTTCCTAGAATAAAAGGAAAGGTAGGGGTATCACATAAAGGGGAATCCAATGAAAAATGGGATAACTTATAAATTAAATTTATTTCATTAGCTTATCTATGTTATCGATGATCTACTACACAATATGTACTCTTAGAGGCATTCTTTTAATTTACAAAATAATTTTTCATGCTAAGATTATTAATTTACAAAAGCATATCCCCTTGGAGTGTCGTAATAAAGTGTTCATCAAGCACTGTTTTCATGCACCAGTTTTTATTTGATCCAATCTCAAAGTGGTGTTTTCTATTTTTACCCCAAGATACACATGTGCCAGAGCCACCTCTACCTGCTCGTATCTAGATAAGGATGTATTTTCTTGATAAACCACTTACTCATTTCTGGCCAAAAACTTTGGGTTATTTTTATTATACTTAGTCTTATCCCTAAGTATTTCATTAGGTTTTTCTAATCCAAATCCAAAAAATAACTAAACATATCCTTGTATACCTACTATAACATCGCTGCTCATTATAACAAACATAATCATGATTATTGACATAAAAATTCACTTAAAGAAACTCTGTGGATCGATTGGTAGAGTGTCTTTGGAAAATAGAACATTACATAACCACTTATAACATAAAACCCAAAATCATTAATCAAGATATCTATTACATGACCACAACATTTTTTCATACTTAGCATTGTGTGGGATAACCTAGGGATATTCATAAGAGAAGGGGGAGATATAATTTCGAGTATGTGAGATAAATAGACATAACATGAAGAATAAAGTACATGTTAGACCATAGGCATATCAATGATTCATAAGAGAAACATGAACATAAGGTCATGATTTATCATGATTATCATAGCATGGAAATGTGGCATTATCATTTATCAAGGTATTAGCATGAGCCAAGGCTCATTGTACATGTGGCTAGAGTAAACCCTAATTGCACCCAAATTAGAATGAGTAAACCCTCATCACCCATGATGAATCATGATAATAATAATTACCCAATTCATTGGACTACTATTAGGGAGAACCATTCTTAATCATTTCATTTCATGTATAAGTGTGCAACATGGATCATATAAAATGGATTTATCAAAAATAATCATCTATTCCATGATAAATTAATGTATAATTAATACATGAAACTATATAATAAATATGTAAATGTGCATATAGGTGAATAAATTTGATAGTGAAATGGGTATGGTATTCACTACATAATGACATTGGCTTATAAAATCGTGTTGCAATTTCGACAGCATAATGGTGTGACATAAGAATTCATAAAAATGGTTGATGAGATAGAAATTTGTGTCTCATAATATTAAAATTAAATTTAAATTAAAGGGTTAATATATATACAATTACATAAATATTTAATGGAATTTAGAATCATAATAAAAAATAATTGCTTCAATGTAAATGATTAAAGGGAAATTATTTACAGAATTTTAGCATGACTATGGGTGAACATGGTTGGAATTAATGAGATATAAAGAGTTTTCTCATCATTAAAAAATAATGAATGGATTTTATGGGGGGTTATAAATCATACCCCAACGTTATTAATTGAAAAAAAATGGAATAACAATTTAATGAAATTTGGAATAAAATAGAAAAAAAGAAATCCCTTAAATGGAAGTGTGATCTCAAAGGCATGGGAGGGCCTTGAGAGAGGATTCATGGGAGCTTGGGGCACCTTGGTATGATTTGAGAGAGAGGCGGGAATAATATGGATGTGATCAAAGGGTTTTGAGTGATGCGAATTGGGAGATGGGGTGGGTTTTTAATGGAAAATAGAGGGCATTCATTAGTATTTTGGTTTTGGACACTACACAATAAATTAATCAAAACCAAAAACCGACCCATGGTTCTTTCCAACAGTATTTTCCCAAGGGGTGTGGAAAAAATTATTTTATAAGGCCAATGACCTAAGTTATTAATATATTAGGCTTGGTTATGTTGAGGTGATTCACACTCTCAAGGAAATCATTTAATAATGTTAAAATGTTTTATATGTTTTTTTGGGTCCACTAAAAAACCATAAAATTAATCAGTCAAATATAAACTATCATTTTTTTAAAATATAAAACATATATTGTCTGAAAATACATTTTATAGTATTTTATTATTGTACAATTATGTCATTATGTTTCCATTAAACACATTATATATTTAAAAGGTATTTAATTTTTACCCAAAAATTCGACTATCTCAAAAAATTATGAAAAATTAATAATTGGATAATTTTGATGTCCTAATTCCCAAAATAATATTAATTTTATATAAATAATTATCTAAACATTTTAATTGTTACTTTTAAAATAATAAATGACATTTATAAAAAATACATGAGTGTTGAGAAAAAACTATATTCAAGCCTTAATAAAAAATGACAATTGTATTCATAAAAATTAGATGATCATTTATATTTAATACAAATTAAGTTAGTAATAATATTTTTATTAAATTATTATTCAATTAAAATATACATAAATTCATCAAAATATATTTATTTATCGAATATTAACAAAAAATAATATTTTTTGATTAAAAACGATTTACAATGTAACAAAAATAAAATGAATGCATATTCATTATTATATACAGAAATAATCTACAAAATCATAGTGATAGGGTCTTGTTATATAACCCCTTATAACACTTGTATAAGACCAAAGGGTAAGGTGTGCGATGGGGACAGACTCTTGGGGTGGCTCAAATAACATTACTCAAGTGATAATCCCTATTAACATCCACTTGTCTCATTGGTGTTTCCATTAAAGATTAATATGTTCAAGCTCAGCATGAGATTTTTCAAGAGAGAATCCCAGGGATGCTACCTCCTTTTTGATCTCTGAAAAAAGGGCTTTGTATAGAGCAATTCTACTGGATTAGGCCATCGGTTCCTTTGTCTATGTAAATTGGATTTGTTAAATTCCAATATTTATACTAATCACGTGATCACTGTTCAACAGCTATATTAGAAATGGAAAAAATTCATAATGGTATTTTAAAATCAAAAAACAAAAAACCAAGGAATTTAATTAGTTATATAACCATTATATATAATTGGACATTTAATTAGATCAGGAGTAATTTTCATTAATAAATGTTTTAGTCATTACATTGTTTGTTGAAAAATCATAGGTTTGGCTTGGGTGTTTGGTATTATATATGTATTACTTATATTTTTCTTGTAATTTCTATAATAATCTTACCAGATATGAGAATAATGTTCCAAACACAACCATCATAATGGGGGAGTGTGTCTATCCAAAACATTCTTCTGGGAGGATGGATGTTTATCCCCACGGTATTCCATGTTCCCTCTTCTACCTTGTGTAAGCCAATTATTTTTTATGTAGGTTGTGGATTCTAATGCCTAGGTGTATATGGGTGAGTTTTAATTTCATTTGTGTCTTCAGGAAGTGATGACTTGTGATTTACCTTGTTTTTTTAGGATGAGATTAATTGTGCTTTTCCAGGTGTTATTAGTATGAGAAGTGTGGTTCTTTCTAAGGTATTTTAGGGATGTGATGTGGTGTGTCACCTGGGTGTTTGAGAATGGGATGTGGTTTGGTTTGGGAGGCCCAGGTGTGTGCGGGTTGGATGTGGTTTGGTTTGTGAGGCCTAGGTGTGTTTCAAAAGTATGTGATGGGGCTCGAGACATATGAGATGATATGAGATGTGGATTTTGGGGCCCAAGTGTGTGTGGGTGGGTTATGAAGTTCCTATTTTGGAAGAGGTGATAGAGGGAGGATGTATGTCATAAAAAATGATCGAATAAATTATAAAGAAGTGGTGTAGTATACATAATTCATTTTTGTGATCAATATACTACTTTATTTGACTTCTACTTGGTGAGTTTCCCTTGGTGAGGTTGGGATGGCTGATATACCTAGAATGGTGTTGTTTTCTTCTGGGGTAATTAATATTTTTCTCTCACTTGTTCATGATAAACATAGGTTATTCCTACAGATTATAATTGAATTCTCTGCCAACATATATTAAATTATTTTCATGTTTCAAGGAGGATTTCAAAGACCTTTCTAGGCCTTTCTAGCATAGATGTTGGAATAGTTGACATTTTCCAACTTAGACATGATTTTGTTATTTACTTTGTTTTTTCATTATATTTTCATCAGTTGTATTTCAAACACGCATGTGTGATATATTTTTTATTTCTTTTGTATATATAGTTCATGGAGTTTTTTTGGGATGGATGATCATATCTATTGACATTGTTTTCTTTAGAAATGCAATTCCAAACATTTTGGGAGGTTGTATACCCTTGGGGTTAATCACCACCCCATGGCCTACTGGAACTGAAATATGGGGCTAACTATCTCCCTCTCTTAATTATCAGCCCTAAACGGTTATCTTTAGAGATAGATGGTAATTAAAAATTGGAATTAGAGTTGATGGTGGAGTGATATGATTTATTTTTCAATTAAGAAGAGTGAGTATTTCATGTTTTTGTAGAGAAAAAACATCTAGTGACCTTGTTTCATGACCTAATATAGAGAATAATAGATAATACACATGATTTTATGGCCCCCAATGATCTGAAATGAGGAATATAAGTCTACCAAACAATTTAGTGAGGCCACACCATTTGTACGGTAGACGTCGTATGAATTGTACATGCATCATAGTGACTGGTGTCCTTGTTTGAATGGGAACTTTTTTGATAATTTTAAATGGATAAAGAAATAAATTAAATGAATAAAACTGAGTCTTAAATAAAATTCCATAATAATCAGGCATAGGAATTATGTGTTTTCCTTCTCAATCTATGTAACTCTATTTTCGTCGGTGTGTGTCCGAGAAGTGGTGGCTTAGAAATCCAATCTTATTAAACAACAAATGGTTTATCTGTTGAAGGAGGAATAACAATGTTAGAGAACATTACTTGTTTCCTTGAGGAAGGCTTTGGGAAAGTATTATTGTAGTGTTTTTGACATAGATATGATGAGCTAGCTCAAGGATATTGACTTCAGCTTCACTATAATATGTGCTTCAACCAAATACTAGGTTACATTGGTAGGGATCCAAATGTTGGGATCTCTGTGTTAGTGGTATAATTTGTACATTATGGATAGGAAGTCAGCTGCCATTATATCTGTCAGTTTCATGAAGGGTGCTTGAGCAGACATCCTTTCATCTACTATGAATACTGAGAAGGGTTAGTAGTTAATCTCCCCCGAGCATGGCAGTATTCCAACGTTCGGTTTAGGGATTATGTTCATGGATCTCCTTTTTTACTCATATATCATTCTGGATGAGATGTCTCATGTGTGATGCCTAGAATATGCACCACAACATTTTATACTGTATGTGGTTACTCCATTTTCTTTGATGACACACATGGAGGTTCAAAATAGTGCATAGGTGATTGAGAGGATGCACTCACAATTATTCATATAAAGAGTGGGGAGATATTGTTGGATCGTAATATAGATGTATATGTATAATAGATGGCACAATACAAAAGGGGTGAATTTTAGGTCTAAAAGCAATGTATTTAAACAATTAATAAAGAACATAGTTTATGAGGCCTTAAAATAATACACTTCGCAATCAATACAAGGGGCTATATTGGCCTTGGATCCAATGGTTCTGATACGATGTAATATTACAGGAAATGAAAAACAATTCTGTTTTAATTGAATATAATGATCAGTGTAATACAAATGTAAATGATTCTACCATATAGTGTATAAAATCTCTTAATAAAATATGTAAGAATGAATTGTAATTGAATAAATTTCAATTGAAATCTATATGAATAGAAATAGGAAACAATATAATTCACTTTCAAATACAAATAGTAGCGGAAATGTAAAAGTATTACAATTTTTTATCCTAAAGAGTATGGTATCCTTTCACCAAGGATAAAATTTCAGTCTTACCACCACCTTCGTAATCACTCAATATGATGATTGACACAACTGTCTTCCAATCCCTTGAAGCCCTCAATTTCGAAGGTAATCAACGCCTAGGTCTTTTGAGTAATTGAACGCCCTTGATATGATGATCGACATCACGTCTTCCAATCCATGGAATCCCTCGATACAATGATCGACATCACATCTTCATATCCCTAGAATCCCTCAATTAACCTATTTACGATTCATAATTATGATGTGGTAATTAACTTGGATAATATGCATATGGTTATGATGACCAGGTTACGAAACATGAATAGATTATGATACATGACCTGGTTATGATACAAGATATACTTATGATACATGATATTACAATGCAAGAAGATATGAAGTATATGAAATCTATGATGTATATAATCTGGTTATGATTCTTGATTATGATGAAATACATAGTCAGGTTATGATTCTTGATTACAATGAAATACATAGTCTAGTTATGATTCATGATTATGATTCAATACATAGTCTGGTTATGATTCCTAATTGAGATGCAATACATAATCTGGTTACGATTATGAAACAACATATAAAATAATCTAAGTGAACAACATAGATGATCATTTTAAGAATGAAACATATTATAAGGAAAATCTGAGTGATTTTGATTATGAATCAATGCACATAATAAAATATATAAATGATACGATATGTGTGGTTTGTGTTTTCTAAAACAAATGATTGATGGGATAGTTGAAACACATTTTGACTCAACAATATCCCCCTTTTTGGAATGCAAAAAACAAAACAAAGAAGAACAAAATATACAACAAAAAATTACTTCATCCTGACTATTATTACTCTTCTAAAATAATAGTGTATACGAATAATTCCACCCTTTGTTTGAAAACAACTCACAAGGGATCATATTTTCATTACTTTTACTTATGATTTCTCTACCTTAATAAGGTATTCATAAAAAAATTCTTTTCACAACAATGCTCCACCAATGTGATTTTCAAAAATAATAAGGGAAGGTATTTACTTCATGAAAAATATTAGAAAAATGGAGTATGAAGCAATAATTATTACCTGAAAAAGAATTTATTACAACAAATGTAAAATATCTTTCTTTTCGATTTTTTTTTTACAAAATATTATACATCGAGAGCTTCACCTTTTTAAACTTATTTATATACTCTAGTAGTTTATCCAGATCATCTTTATGAGATTTTAACATCACATTTTGTTCATCAATAATATTTTCTTACTTCTGGAGCTTATCATCATGAGGAAGATTAAATGCTTCTTGAGATTTATCTATTGCTTCCTGGTTATTCAAATCATCCAATCTAAGTCTATATGCCTTCTCAAAGATAAAAAATATATTTGAGAGGGAAACAATTTAATTACTCCCTTTTTCCATCTTTTCCTTTAAACTCTATATATCTTCTACGACTTATCATTTTGATGTGCCAGGTATTTTAAATTATTCAATCTTATCATTAAAATCATAAAACTATTCTTCATACTTGTCCATGTGATTCTTCCGGATTTCATCAATGATATAAGAACACATCACAAACTTATTTCAAGCCTTAATATGGTCACTGACACATTCCTTGAAAATCTTGAAATCAGCTTGAAGGCTTAGAAACATATCCATCAAAACCTTAACAGAACTTATTATATCATTATGGTCATTTGAATTAATTTTCATCCTAGCTTCAACATTTTAAATGAAAAACAAAAAAAATAAGAATATATTCAATGAATATTTAATGTACTAAACCCCTTTCAATGTTATGGTTCATTCAGAATCAGTATCCTCATTGTATTGTGGGATATCGCCAAATTAAGATTCATTGTCGATCACCTTAGTTGGTTGATTCTGATCCTTTTTAGATTCTTCCTCTTCCTCTATTCTTCTTTATTATTAATCTTAATAACATTCTTGGAAGAAACCTTTTGATAATATTTCATGAAAGTTTGAGTATCTGGAGATTAAAAATTGAAATATGGAATATATGAGGATTCTTAGGTGTGGCTCATCTTGTTTGTATATTTTTTTAAACCGCTACTAATTATTCATGTCTCTGTTCTTCTTCCCCTTCAACTTCTTTATCTACTTATTTTTCATTATATTCATGGGAAATATATTATGTAGCCATATGTTCAGAATCTTGTTTCTCCTTTACAATCTCAACTGGAACTGATTTCATCTTAAAAGAAGGCTCCCTGATATCAATTCGAGTTTTGAGTTGTTTAGCAATTCAGAGAAGATTTTCAATGTCAATAACTTCATCAATTATTTTATTCAACCTCTTATTTCTCTCTTCTTCTTTCAAATATTCTTCATACCTTACATTAGATTCCCTAGATTCATTCATATCCTATCCAAAATGAGGATTCACTACTTTCCATTCTTTCTCTATTCCCTAGTAGCATCATTGAATACATCATTTTGTTTCTTTAATGGATTTGGAGTGGTAATCTTAACCACCATTATTATTTTAGAAGTTTTCTTGAATGTCTTATAGGTCTTTTACAGTACTCCATTACTTCCATTTATTTCTCAAGATCTGGATCATTATCAAACTACAACAATTCATATTTAATCCTAACTTAAGCCTCTTTGTCATATCCTTAATGATTTTGGGATCCTTGAAGGATGTCAGATCTGAATTGATTTCAATATTACAGAAGCCCATAAATTCTTTCATAAAATTACTGATAAAGGAAGGGAGCATGATTAGTTGTGATTTTAAGACCCCAGATTTGAGCTTCATATTTTTCAGAAATATGGACCCTATAAGGTTGAACATTCTCATGTTTACTAAGAAATCAAAGACATATACATCTAAAAATTTAAATTTTTCTTTTTCACTCTTTATCGGCACCAAAAAACCTTACATCCAGAGGGATTTAAATCAATTATCTCCAGATAAATGACATAATTTATCTGGTCTTCATGAATCTCAAAAAGTGATTCTTTGGATTTAGACTTATAAAAATATCCACTAGATTCAAGTAACTTATGAAAAATAAATGATACATCTCCATAAACTAGAACACTGAGAAATGTAGCTGCCAGTTTTGAAGAGGTTGTATACATCTTGTTATACATCATAAAAGTAATCTTATGATCCTTGACTATCTCTGATGATTTGTAAAATTGTAACACCAGGTTATGATAGACATAATTTGTATCAGATCCTAGTATTTTCACAAAAATTTATTCCTATACTTGTAAACATATTATCCTTTTTAAAGATGAATCAAAAGTATCCTAATAGTATTAAGAAACTGACATTTCACCCCGAAAGGTCAGGGAATAGAATTCTTTTGGAGGCATTTCTTTGGGAGATGAAGTAGTTGACTCGGTAATGAAAGACTAACTCACACAGTAATGTTCATTTTCATTATGAAATCTACGTAAATAATTCATTTTGAAAACTGACATAGGAACCGATTTCAATCCATGCTAAATACTAACAGAGAAACTAATCGTGGGATAAAAACAGACGAGTTCTATGTAGGATAGATTAATTTAAAATGAAATTGATGGTTACTATTAGATCTAAAAGATCCAACAGACAAGAATGATTTTGAACTCTTGAGGTTTTCCTTAAATTAAAATCATATTCATTATGAAACCGATTAGAAATTAAAAGAACAAAGAAATTACCATTGAAAAAACAAAAATAAGGTTTTACAAATAGTACATGTCTGAGTACCAAGATAGATGTATTGGTTTTAATATATTCTTCTTATGAAAACATTAAAAAAAGATAAAAATAAAAAAACTAATATGTTCAAATAGGCTGGTATAGATTATTTAGAACTGATAGTTTAGAACCGACAAGGTAATCCAACACAGATAATCTAGTAATGATAGAGTATTTCGATGCTGATAATTTTGTATTGATAAATTATAATAATATCAATATTTTAATCTAGTACCAGTAATTTTGAAACTGATACATGAAGCTTATATAAACATAAAATTAATAATATTCTAAAACTGATAAATTAATGGAACTGATAAATCAAATACCGATGAAATGAAAACCTAAAGAGTTAAACCAATTATAGTGAAACAAAAAACTAAAAGTAAAACTGATGAACATAA
Source organism: Viscum album (assembly GCA_963277665.1). Classification (NCBI taxonomy): domain Eukaryota; kingdom Viridiplantae; phylum Streptophyta; class Magnoliopsida; order Santalales; family Viscaceae; genus Viscum; species Viscum album. The sequence goes on from OY728126.1 coordinate 481,726,059, forward strand.
AACTATAAAGTGAAAGCAATAATCAAAAAACTAACATGTGAAACTGATAAAAAGAAAAACCGATTCATGCAGAACCAATATAGAAAAAATTAATAATTAAAACTGATAGAATATAAAAAACAAAACAGGTAAAAAAGATAATATTATGTATACCCCACTTTGAAAATTAGTAACTTAATATAATAATATGGGTTAAAAAAGAAAAAGATGTTAATGATTATTGTACAATGATAATTATTAGTTTCTAATTAATGTATTGAGATATATCAAAAGATAATTGTTTTTTGAAAATGTTAGCTATTTGTTCTTGGTTTCGATGAATTGTAAATCTATATCTGCTTTTTCTATGTGATCCCTTTGAAAGTGATGCCTAATATATATATATACTCACATTAGTGGTGTGATTGGTTTTTATGATGTGCAATGGAACTGGTATTGTCACGTAGTATTTGAGTTTTGGAAAAACTCATGCCATAATTAGTGTGTGTGTGTTGCATCCAGAATACATGAGCACAACAACATCCAACTGTTATATATTCAGCTTCAGCAGTAGAAGGTGCTACCGAGTGTTGCTTATTTGTGACCAAGAAAATAAAAAATCTTTTAAAAAATGATATATTCCACATGTACTCTTTCTATCCATTCTATATCCCCCAAAGTCAGAATCTATAAAACATTTCAAAACAAAATCTTTTCTAGAAGAATATATTAGTCTTAAATCCAATGTTCCCTTTATGTAGTGAAAAATTCTTTTGGGTAATTTTAAATGAGATTCTTTTTTAATATATTGATATATTTCACATAATAATACTGAAAATATTATTTCATGATCACTAACTGTAATTTATAAAAAACTCCATATCATACCTCTAAAAGTTGATTGTCCACTAGTTTCCTATCTTCATCAAGATCAATTATATTTAAAGTACAAATTGGAGTTCTAATAATTATATTGTTGTAATATACTTACTTTTTGAGTATGTATTTTATATACGTATACTGAGAAATATAGTTTTTTCATGGTTTTGGATTATTTGAAAAGATAAAAATAATGTTAACTCTCCCATTATGCTCATTTCATACGTGAATTTCATTAGATTTTCAAAATAATTAGTTAAGGATTTTTGAGTTGAACCGTATATAATGTCATCAAAATATATTTGTACAATCAAAATATTTTTGTTTTCCATTTTTATTTATAGTGTTGTAACAGTAGTACCTTTTGCGTAATTATTTTTTTTAAAGAAATCATGTGAGTATATCATACCATTCTCTAAGGTCTTGTTTAAGGGTATATAAATACTTGGTACGTTTAAAAACAAGATGAGTATGTTTTGAATCTATAAACCCAGGAGATTTTTTAAAAAAAACTTCTTCTTGTACTAAAAAATCATGAAAATAACATTTTTCATCCATTTGAAAATGTTTGATATTGATATATGTTGCAAAGAATAATAAAATTGGAATAGATTCATATATATCTACTAGAGAATATGTTTCTACATAGTCTATTCATTTTTGTTGATTATATCCATTAACAACAAGTCATTCTTTTTTTCTTACAATGAATCCATTTTCAATCCATTATTTTTTTTCTGAAACCCCATTTTACACCAAATAAATTTTTTTCTTCGGGTATATAAATAAAATTAGAAACGTGATTCCATTCAAATTAATTTACTTCTTATTGCATTGATTTAATCCAATATTCATAACTTAATTATTTATTAGAAGTTTTAGGTTTGAATTGATAAAGAATAACAAGATTTTATATTTCATTTCTCAAAGAATTTCTTGTCCTTATTGGTTGATTTACATCAGAAATGATATTATCACATGGGTGACTCTTAAAAACAATTGATTTGGGTTTTATAAATCCATTTCGTCTACATAATATAGAAAGTCTTCTAGGTTAATATTTTAGAAACATTTTTTTTAATATTTCTCTTATCAAAGTTGTTTTCAATAAAATGTTGATAATATGTTTTTGAAAACACATTAGTTTATATAGGTAAATATTTTTTAAAAACTAAGGGGGTTGTTTCATCAAACATAACATGCAATGATTCTTCAATAGTATTAGTGTTTATATTAAAAATATATAAGTCTTAGAAGATATGGAATAACCGAGAAAGATTCCTTCATCATAGTTGTGTGTGAATTTATGTAAATTAACTTTTGTATTCAACATGAGTACTTCTCATTCAATCACCTTGAAGTAATAAACATTAGGTTTTTATCTAGTTCAAAATTCATATGGTGTTTTATTAAGAAAATGTCTAGTTAAATCAATATTTATAGTCTAACATGCAATACTAAAAGAGTCTTCCTAGAAATTCTTAGCAATTTAGTATTCAATCATCATGGTTCTAGTCATTTTTTATGAATAAGATTTCTTCATTAAATAACATAGTATTAATGAGGGGTTCTTCAGGCTGAATAGTTGTGAGTAATTCCTTTCATACTAAAAAAATTTCAAAATTTGTATTTTAATATTCTCCACCATGTTCACTGTGAATAGTTATTAGTGGTATGATTTTATCATTATTATCTTGAGATCTGAATGTTTGGAAATATAAGAAAACATTAGATTTCTTTTCAAGAAAATAGAACCATGTGAGTTTAGTGTAGTCATCAACTAAAACAAATACGTAGTACATTCCACAAATTATTCTCATTTTTGTTGCACTAAAAATATTCATGTGCACTAACTATAATTTAATATACGTGGAGACATAATTGATTTTTTAAATAAATTTTTATGTTTCTTTGAATATTAAAAAGGGTAAAATACATTTAAAGATTCAAACCATTAATCTTATTAATCCATAAGAATACTTTTCTTTTAGAGTTTACAAAGGTAACATAGATTACAATGCCTTAACCATCTATGTCATAAGCATGATTGGTCTTCGATTTAACTTATGAAAGGTATTTTCTGGATCCTATGGTCTTCTAAACTTATTGGGTATACATTGTCATGTCTATGGTATTCATCCTTGTAATTTTGATCTAAACATAAATCTTTCCAAAAATTCGCAAGATAACCTTCATAACATAATTGAATTATGCTTATAAAGCTCTGATTAAGACCTTTTACAAAAAACATTTGAAACTAAAACTATTCCAAAAAGGACAAAATTTAATATACTAATGATCTTTCCTTGGGCATTTTCTCCGATGGTCACTATTCCACCATTAATTTCAATAATCGTTTCAATGAAATCCTTGTTTCCAGTCATGAGTTTAGAAAAACCATTATCCATGTATCAAGTGATCTTATTTTTTGGTACACTTCTTATTTTTATGACAAATAAACATTTATTTTTTTCATACACAAACTTGTTTGGATCCAGAAATGATAGAAAAAATAATTTTAGGAATCCACATTTTTTTGCATAATTTTCAATATTAAAATCCTAAATATTGATACTTATCAAGAGAAAAATTTCTTTACTAATGTTCACCATGTTGACATTTAGAGCAGAATGGAAAACTTTAAGGAAGAAAACAGTAATGACTAAAAATTGGTTTGGAGTTACTGTACCCAATTCTAGAACTAAAAATTATTGGACAAATTTGAGAATACATTTTGTCAAATTATTTTCATCCAATAGTAATGTTTGATAAAAGTTTAAGTGAACAAATTTCTAATTTGATTGTAAGAACTAAAATATAATTTTAGAATAATTATTTTGGGATTTCATTTAGTTTCAAAGTCATTTTTGTTTAAAACATGATTTTGAATTTCCTTAGAAAATTTGTCCTTCTCAAAACATACATCCATAAGGTTTTTTGATATATTTTCAAAATAAAGTATTTTATTATGAATATATTTTGAAAGAACTGATACTAATTTTGTAAAAATATATGTTCTATAATTTTCCATATCAAGAATTTTCTAGAGTTTTGAATTTTCATCTTAAAGTAATTCGGTGAATCTTGATACTTCTTCAAAAGATGATAATTTTTTCTCTACATAGGAAGATTATTTATCTAGAGAGTAAGAATGTATATCATCAGTATAATTTGTATCTAAAAATACATTTTAAGAGATTCAGGACTCTCAACCTTATCCATGAAATAATCATTTTTAATAGGTTTCCTGGAAATGATTCTTAAGTTTTTTCGACTTAAATATTCGTATTCTAAGGATTAGTATGATGAATCCCTACAACTTGTTTTCCAAGTATCATCTTCCTTTATATATTTTATTTTCCTTCTTCTTGTAAAACTTTTTCAGGTTTCTTTCAGAACGAATATCATTGCTATATTTTATTTTTAGTTAAGGAAAATCTGGTATAATATGGCCTTCATTTTTACATTAAAAACATGTTACCACTAAGTCTTTCTTGTCATTCATATATCTATTTTTGAAGCTGTATTGAATGTATTTCTTTCTAATAGTCTTGTTTATCCTTAGAGAAAGATTGTCCTACTCATTATCTGAGTGATCACTAACTCTTGATTCTGATTTAACAATGGATCCCGTAGCTTTGTATCTAGTTATTCTTTCTATTGATTTAGATTTTAATGTAGTAGTAAAAGCTACACTCCCATTACAATTGTTATTTTTATTATAATTTTGATATGTATTCATTCATGAAACATGTGGTAAAAAATTACCAAAAAACTAATCAATAGTAATTTGAGTAACATTCCAATTTTCATCTATAGCTGTCCTTTTTTATTCATATTAATTTGCAATAATATAGACTATTTTTTCACATGTTCTTCATCATAAAGACCCTTTTCACCCTTATATTGTACACTGTTGAATATTCACATAAATCTTTGTTGTAACCTGCATACTAGTTCCCCATAAAGAAAAGATAAACCCTTGATATTATTCATGAATCATAGCTCACTTGGTTTCTTTAACATTAGATGTACATAAATGTGTGACATCCAATTTATTCTAGATACAATTGGATAATTCAAAAAATGATATCTAACTATATATAAATTAAAATTCATGGAACACAACAAATTATTCTGTACCTATTAATTTTGTTGATATTCATGTTTCTCTTGATTGGTGAATGTGCTGACTTATTTATCTTGGATTTTAAAACCTCTAGTAAGCATGATAATGTTTTCTACTCTAGTATTAATAAAAAAAGTCTTCATTTGATCTCTCAAGTACTCATATATTTTTACATCAAAAATAGGTGGTCTGTTGGGAAACATATTGTTAATTGATCCAATACTCACTCATGTCATCTTATAAAAACAATACTTTTCCACTTCACAAGTTAGTGTAGTAAGTAATTATATACAAAAAAATTGTAAAATAAATAAAATCAAATTGGAAAATGAAAAATGAATGTAATAAAAATCATGGGAAAACTCTTATGAAACCAATTTTTGGATCATAATATAGATTTATATGTATATTATATGGCACAATAAAAGAGGAGGGCTTATAGGTTAAATAGAATTTTATTTAAACAATTAAAAAGGAATTTACATTAAGTAGTCTTAAACTAATACAATTTACAAACAATAAAATTAATCATATAGGTCATGGATCTAATGGTTATGATATGATATATTACTATGTGTAATGTAAAATAATTGTATATGAATTGAATACAATGATCAGAGTAATACAAATCTAAATGATTCTACCATATAGCATATAGAATGTCTTTGCACAATATTTATGAATGAATCATAATTCAAAAAATTGCAATTGAATTGAATATGAATAGAATGAAGAAACAATATAATTACCATTATAATATAAATAGCAGTGGAAATGTAAATGTGTTACAATTATTTTATCCCAAAGAGTACTGCATCCATTCACCTAGGATAAAAGGTATGTCTTACCACCACCTTGGTAAGCCATCGATATGTATATCATCATGACTATCTACCTATCGCTGGAATCCCTTGACTAAGAATATAATCAAAGCCTCTGTCTATCACACAATTGAAATTTTTCGATATGATGATCAGCTTCAATTCTTCTTATCCAAATAATCCCCCGATCGATATCACAATGACTGGTTGCAGAAAGAAGAAACAATGCACTTGGAAACACAAGAGAATGGAACAAGTTGTTCACTTATTGTATCATCAAAACGTTCTAATGAAGCAAGGGAGAAGTCACAACATCTATCTATAGAACTTGATACATGAAATTGGTGTGTATTCTGGCTCGAATGACTCCCTATTTATTGACTATAGATTCCAACAGTCATATTTTTTCCAATAGTCATATTTCTCTAAAAAATGAAGGAACTTGGACAACTGGAGTTACAACGGTCAAATGAAACAGAATACATGAAATATTTTTGATTGGTAAACAACTAAATCAATGACATTGGTTTAGTTAGAAAGTTGTAAGTAAACAAATTATGAGATAATCAAAATAAGTATCTTATAATAGTAAATGAAGTTATTAAAAGAGTGTAATCCATTTCAAATGTACAATGAATTATTTTATTATTTGGATTATAATGATAACAATGCATATTGATTACAATGTATGACCTGGTTACGATTCTAAAAATTGTTAGGATGCACGATATTTAATCTGATTATGATGGTTGAATACAATGCATAATAAGATTATTGTACATAACCTAGTTAAAATTTATTATTGTGATACAATACATAACCTGGTTACGATGCATAATTATGATGTGTTACATAATATAGTTATGATACAAATGTTTACAATGACCTAGTTACTATAAATAACATAGTTACGATAAATGACCTGGTTACAATACATGATCTGGTTACAATACATGTGATTATAATTCATGTGGATATAATGCATCTAAAATGTATGTTGTATATAATCTGCTTACAATTCATATATATGATGAAATACATAGACTGTTATGATCCCTGATTATGATGCAATACCTACTCTGGTTACGATTCCTAATTATGATGGAATACATAGTTTGGTTATGATTCCTGATTATGATGAAATGCATAATCTGGTTATGATTATGAAACAACATATAATATAATGTGAGTGAACAAAATAGATGATTATGTTAAGAATTCAACATATAATAAAGATAATGTGAGTGATTACGATTGTGAATAAATACACATGATAAACAATATATATTATTACGATATTTTTTGTTTGCGGTTTCAAAAAAGGTTGATTGAATGGAAATTCGAAACACATTTTGTCTCCACATCTATAAAGGTTCTTTGAGATGTCGGGTTACTAGCTATAGGTTTTAGGCGCCAGGGTCTTCAATGTTTCGATCAGTAGGGATTTGACCCCAACAATTTTTGTTTCAGCCATTTTCTCCAAATTTCTTTCCCGTGAACATGGAACTGATATGTTTCATATGTGGTTTACAGGTCCATATTAATAACTATTAATCAATGGATGTTCAAGCTCAGTTTGGTGTAGGTGATCTTGTTCAATGCTAGTCTCAGCAGTAGTTTCCATCTAGGTTGTTTTATTAGTATGGATAGGGGGTCCATTCTCAAATGATGAGAGATAGAGTAGTTAGGTTCCCATCTCAGGGGTCCCCCAAGTACCTCATCCATGGTGTGGTCATGTAAGTGGTTATTAGTAGAGACTAAAGAGTGATGGTCCTGATCAGTTACACATAGTATACGCAACATTTCTAGTAGGTGAGAGATCGTTTGAGGTATGATCATCTTATTTAGTACCCTTCCTTGTGATTTTTCTAATTTATGATCTTTCACACCTTTATTACATCGAGTTTACCCCATACTATGGTACAAAATATTTAGGGGCTTCTCTTGTCACTGGTGTTGAGTATTCGATTCAGAGGTTAGGCCACCTTTTTTTATTTGTTCCGGGGATGTAGACTGATTATTGGAACACATTAGTCTCATGGGGATTGCATCATTCAATATATCAAAACACATGATGTCATTATATGAATTGAATGGTTTCATTCCATATGATATATTATTTACTGATTCAGGAGGAGGGTAATAATTTCAGAAGTGGGTCCCTAGCTTGTTGATTTCTTTGGCGAGCAGAGTTTTCACGTGGGAAGTTGGCCAGTGGAGCCTCTTCTTTCTTTGTAGGTCATGATGTATGTGGAATTAGTGGATGCAGAGAAGATAGAGGTTCCAATTTTTTTTTGTGGGTGGGGTTTTCCTTGAGTTTTTAACTGAGGAGATTGTGATGCTACCCACTCAACATAATATCGAGTTCAGAATAGACATGTAGCTCAATGCTTCTCCGAATTCGATGGGTCCTTACCAGATAGAACCTTCAATGTTGTAGGAGTTGGGGATTTAGATTGATGTCATGATTAATACGAGCTTTATCAGACCTAGTGTGTAACCATGGGTTACTCTACTATTGTTTTAAATGAAGGTGGATAGTGGTCTATGGTTGTTCCTAGACTACCATAGGATAAATTATGTGACCAATAAGAACCATTACCCACTTCTGAGGATATATGATCTTTTCGACCAAATAAGGGGGAATTTTGGTTTTATAAGATTGATCATCAGTATGGATATCACTGGTTGAGGGTAAAGGAGGGATATATGTTGAAGATCGCTTTCAGATACAACCATGCCATTATGTATTCATAGTCAAGTTGTTAGGTGTAATGAATGTACTAGCCCTATTCATGGGGCTTATAAACTCTCTCTCATGTTAGTTTCTGGACAGGTTCATTATCATATTCATCAAGGACATATTCACCTAAATTAAGTCATAAGAATTATCACACTGAGTATCTCAAAATTATGTTGTATGTTCTTGGACACTACCATCTATACATAGAGTTGTGCATGTGTAATTTCCGGAAACAAGAGGTTCCTTTACATGGGAATGTGGTGTCTCAATACTGTGTGTTAGTGGACCCATCGAAGGATGAAAAATTTTTTATAGGGAAAAATCCCATAATTTGGCTGTATTTTGTAGTTTTCCAGTTCCTACAGGCTATTACCATATGATTTTACCCGATTTGTTTTGATTTTTAGCTTCGTTGACATCTCTAAACCGAAAATAGCAAGATTTTTTTGGAACGATCAGTGTCAGGAAGCATTCATCTATATAAAGTGGATGTTGGTTACTACTCCATTAATTTGGTATCTAGAAATAGGGGAGATGTTCAAGAAGTTTTGGGATGATTATTTAATGGGATTGGGAAGTGTCTTCTTGAAACTACAAGAAGTAATCTTTTATGTGTATAGGAATTTATATTCCCATGAAAAAAAATATGCAACCCATTATCTGGAGCCAGTAGTTGTCATGTTTTCTCTGAAGATGTGGCATAATTACCTCATTGGGGAGAAATTCATTGTCTTCATTGATCAGCATATATTGAGGCATATCTTTTCCTAGGGAGATATGAACATGAGTCAGCAAAAGTTGTTGGAGTTTTATCATGAAAATGTTTTCGAGATTTCTTACACCACATGAATGTGGAATTTCATAGACAATGCCTTGAGAAGGAATTAATATAAGGAGGTTGTTTGGGAATATACCAAATCTTAGAAGGGAATTGAAGAGTTTTTTTCCTTTCACATGGATACATGGGTGGACAGTAGTAGAGTCTGTTTGTTTCAAATGTTGTCGTAATCTTATCTGATGAAGATAGTGGGGGATTCTTAGTGGGGAGACACAGAGGTAGAGGTTATGCAAGATCATGTTAAATTTCTCAATGCTTTGGAGGGATGGTAGTATTATGTTCAGAAATGAATATTGTTCCATATATGTCTATTAATTCTGGTTTCAATGTGTGATGGGTGTTCTCTGTGATTTTTCATAGCTACCCTTAGTGATACACCCTAGAGTTTACAAGATGTATTGATTCTCTAGGATGAAGTTTTGGGGGCCTAGAATGAAACAAGATATGGTGCAATTTTTTATGAAGTTCATATTTTTCTAGTAGGAGAATGATGAACACCTCGTTCTTTATTGTCTATTGAATCCCTTAGATGACCCCATGTTTATGTGGGATGAAATATAAATGGATTTTCTTCATAGGGTTACCCATATCATAGAGAGGATATGAAGTTATCTAATTGATAGTGGATCAGTTGATGAAATCATCCCACATCATAGTGATTAGTGTCTGGTACAATGGGTTCCTTAGTAAAGAGGTATGTTCATGAGGTGGTGTAGCTTTGTTGAGTTCAGATATCAATTTTTTCGAATTGGGATACCCATTTTACCACATGGTTTTGGAAGTCATGGTAGCATGTTTTTTGGAACTTATTTAAACATAATCACTTCATTACACCCTAATAATGTTGGGCAGACAGAACGGACAACCGAGTTGTTGGAAGATATGTTGTGAGAATGCATCTTAGACATTGTATGATATTTTTTCTGACGCCAACCCTTGGTAGATTTTTAGTACAAAAAATGATTCCACTCTTCCCTTGAAATTATTTTGTTCTATGAAAAGTATGGAAGTTATTTTTTCACCATAATACTGAATACATGATTGGGAGATAGCTTTTCTTTGTCCAGAGGTAGTGAAGAGAGTGAAAGAGAAGGTTCATCTTGTCCGTGTGAGCATAAAAGTGGCGAATGATAAGAATAATTTATTTTCTTATCATAATAAGAGTCCCTTAGAGTTCAATTGTGGGAAACATTTGTTCATGAAGGTTTCCCCTCAATGTGGCAAGTAGTGGTTAGTAAAAATGAGTAAGATTTCTCATAGTTTCATTGAACCCTTCATGGTGTTAGAGTGAGTTTTTATGGTAGAATAATAGTTTCCATTTCCACTACATTTAGAGAGGATCCATGATGTCTTTCATGTATCTCAAATTATTCATTATCTTCATGGAGTCACTCTTATCTTTTACTAGGGAGGATGGTATTCAAATGATATTGTTATGTTCGAGGAGTGGCTATTGGAGATCAAGGATCATTCAGAGATAGTATTTTCATAGAGGACCATTCCTTTGGTTAATGCATTTTTGAGGAATGGTGTCCGGGATGAGAGTACATAGGAGAAATAAGTGAAAATTCATTCCCATCACCCTGTGATTTTTTAGTTCTTTCCTCATTTCATTATTTTCATATGATTTAATGCTTGAAACATGTTTTCTATGTGATGAGTTATTCCAATATTATTTAATTTGTGTTAACTTCATAATTAGTGATGACGGGAGTAATCGATTCATAATAAATATGCATTAATTGTGATACAATTAAACCTGTGTGGGATATCCAGTGCCTCATAGAGCAGATAATATCATTATATTGGGGGTGGAATTCCATAGTTCGCATGTTCAAAAAGTGTAGTCAGTTTTCTATTGTGTTGTTCCTTTTGGTTGTTTTGTTATAAAATGTTAGAGGAGGTTTTCTTTTATGGGGAATTTTCCACTAAAACATTTGAATGATGTTGTGTGGTTTATCATTGGTCATTGATGTCTTTATTTTTTAGTAGTGATTCAACTGATATGAGATACTTGGGAGGTATCTTGTGATGTGGTTGTTCAAAATCAACTTTCTTTTGGGCTTATATTTTGATTCTTGAGTGAGATAATAGTTTGTGAGGTATCTGATATAATGGCATAAACCCAAAGAGTCCATTATATTTTGATAATCTAGTGGTTTGAGTTTTCTAGAATGTTATGATGACTTATTTATACACATTGAAATTTTTTATGTTTATTAGGATATCTAATTTTATGTTGATGATATTAGGTTATGATAGTGATTCACAATGATGAATCATGCCGGTATCTCACAATCGCGACTCACACCCGTGGGATGAAACAGTGAGTTGAAACATTGACTCGAACTGGTAGTTCTTAATGGTTAATCACACTGATACATCAATATGATGAGTCATAATGTTGGGATATAGTGGGGAGTCATGATGGTGACTCAAACTGATAGGTTTCCAAAGAGTTTCATGAACCATCGACACATCTAACAGATACCCATTTCTTAAAGTTCAGTGTTTTTTTGGTTTTGCATATTTTTACCTATTGACATCTTTTTTAGGTAAATGAGTTTAACACAAAATTTAAGTGGTTGTGAAGCCATTTAATGGGCTATGAATCATATATTTACATTTCTAGTATACTGGGGGATTTTCATTCGTCAAACCACAAGGTTCTATTGAGATATTTCATTAATGGAAATTCAAAACTTTTTCATATTCAGTGATCCACTGATCTAATTCTTCTACTTCGGGGTTCTTCACTTAATTCATTTATTTTATTTTATTTTCTTACCTAACATCCCCAGAACCATTCTTCACCATGGATTCAGGCATTGTATTTTAGATTTTGGATCTATATTTCCTATTATCATTTTCCTGATACATGAACACCCACTACATTGGTGCATTAAGGAATTTTCGATCACTTCTTCTTCCATGTAGGTTTTACTTCATCTCTCTCATTTTTGAATCATACAATGTGGGTTTACAAATGTTTCATTTGAATATATTTGAATTCATAATCAATAAAGATAATCTAATGGGTTTCAAATAATTAATTAGGGTCTTTGGAATGTGATGTATGACCTTTATATTTTATATATATATATATATATATATTGATCAATGTTATGACTTTATAGGATATATACATACTAAAAATCATGCCCATTGGGGGTCCTTGGTTGCACACAGAATGTTCATGAATGCATGTTTGTCTACATTTCATTATAAAAATATATGGAATCTATTAACTAAATATATTTGGATAAAATAATTGTATTCCCTATGATCAATCTATTTTGGTGATAACCCTTGAATTACCACGTGGAAATTGAGTGAGGAATGCATTTTTAAATATGAATATTCCATTCATCTGTTAGTGAGATGGTGTGATATGTGTGGAATTTTCATAATTTTTGATGTTTTAGGGATACAGGCATGGTTGCATCATGTTGGGTTTTTTCATGTGGTATAATGGAATCTCAGGTTGAGAGATTGATGGGTTGTGGAATGGATGGAATGTGTGTCACCACAAGGCTGTGATCGGGCTGTGTGGTGATGTATTTCTGGGGTTTGGCTATGGATTTGGGGTTTTCAATTTATTTAGGATGGATTGGTTGTAATGACTTTGAATAATGATGACGGTAGTTGTTTTCTTAGGTTATAAACAAAGAGGAATGTGTAGCAACTCTTGTTTATTGGATCTTAACCTTCCAAGAAGACATTGGTTGTGTTGACTATTGTGGATTGTGTTATGTAGTTTCCCAGGTAGGGAGGTAATGAATAGATGAATTGTTTAATAATGGATGAGTATTGTTAATATAATAGGATGGGGGGTATGAGTTGTGTTTGTGGACTGTCGTGTGTTTGTGCATTTAGAGGAAGAAATAACTGAGGTTTTTAGAGTTGGTTTTTGTTTGAAAACCCATAGGTTGGTCTTGAGTGATTGTTATAATATTTTTATTACTAGTATATTACTTTTTAATTCTATACTCATCACCCTAGTTGAAAACTATGTTCTGAACACCTCCATTATCACAAAGGATGGTGTCTAAACAAAAACCATCTTAGAGGGAGGGTCGGTGTATATCCTCTTGATAATCATTGATCCCTCTTCTATGTAGTGTTACCCCAGGGTTCTTTGGGCAGGTTGTGGTTTGTGAGGCCTATGTGTGTATGGGATTGTTATTCATTCCTAATGGACTATAAGATGAGATGGGATGCCCATCCCTAGTTGTATTTATGATGAGTTGATTTGTGGTTTCCCATGTGTCATTGGGGTGAGATGTCTTGTGCATTACCTGGTGTTTTTGGGACATAAAATGGATTATAGACTTTATCTATGTGGGCAGAAGGTGGTGTGGTTTATGAGTCGTAGATGTATCCAATAAAGATTTTATGTGGTTTGTGGTGACTAGGTGTGCACAGACTGCACGTGATGAAACTCAGGGCCCATGTACTAGGGTGATATGTGGTTGTGGGGTCCAAGTGTGGGCGGTAAGGTTGTGAAATGGTTCTTTTAGATTACTTGGGAGTTCCAGGACGTTTTCTATTAGGAAATAGTAGCATAACCACTGGGAAGTGTTGTGGGGAACACAAATCATCAATTTTGTCAATATATTATGTTACATGACTGGTTTTACTAGGTTATTGTGCCTTAGTGTGGTTGGGATAGATATTATAAATTGTTAAGTGCTGATGGATTCTTTTATTTTCTTTATGGGAGAATTAGTATGCTTCTTTAACTTCTACATGAGAGACATATGTTTTTCATACTAATTATACATGTAAGATAACCCTATATATATATATAATAGTTTTATGGTTTCCCAGAAGATTACATGGACTATGCTCAACCTTAATATCTTTGACATTAGTAAATATTTCATTTCGTTTCATAGCATTGATTTTGGTATTTAAATTTGTGCTTCATTCTATTTTTAGAAGTGTTATTTTAAACATGCATTTTGGATGGATTTTTTTGTTATTTTAAATATATAGTAATTTGTATAGTTTTTAGAAAGACAATCATTACTATCAATCATGTTTTCATTAAACATTGAAATTCCTCTAATTTTTTTAGATTGTATACACTTGGTGCCAATCTATACTCGGGGACTACTCGAGGAGGGATTCGGAGGTCACTATCTTATTTTCTTCCTTACCATCCTATGAGGGGTGTCTTTGGAGGGAGGGGTTGTGATAGGTATTATTCAATTTGAATAAAAAATTACTTTTTTGATAAAAATATAAACAACTAACTTTGAGATAATTTCTACAATAATATTTAAACAATATGTTCATTTTTCTAAATAAAATTTTTAAAATTTTTAGAAAATGATTTTTAAACTAATTTTGATAACATTATAATGTATTTTTTATATAAAAATATTATTTTAAGAATATATTCCTATTTATTATTATTCCATTGATATGAAAAATATTAGATCAAATCTAAACCATGTAAAAATATTAATAATATGTTATTATAATTACCATTATTAAACTATATAGGTAAATGTAAATTATTAATATATAATAACATTATGTTAACAAAAGCATCTTTTCATAAAAACAATTTTTTATTTTCATTTATAGTCAATAGATAACAAATTAATTTACATTCACAAATGTGTAAACCATATTAATTAAATAATTGTTTAGTCAGACAGTTATCCATTAATATAAATGCAATATTCTAGAGTAAACATTTTAATAATATATTCCCTTTGTTTCTTAATCTTGGTGATATATATTTTATTGCATATATAATACAATGTTTTTAATTTAAAATATATGTTTTTAAAATTATTTCAAAATTAAATAATTATTTTCCATTCAATTTAAATTTTTCCTTGGAATCAGTTGATTGAAATTAGGAAATTCTATTATGGGAATGGTTACAACCTAAAAATGGTTAAAAAACATCATCTCTGTAAGAACCTAGTTTCTGGCTATAAAAGACTTTGGAATATCCTTGATGTTATTCCAGAGCAGCGCGTTCAGACGGTGTGCGATTCCGAGCCCCGGTGTGGCTGGAATTAAGTTTTCAGTGCGTTCACACTTGGAATGCCAAATAAATTGGATAAGTCCTAAACAGTGATCCAGATCAGAGATCTGAGTGTACAGATGGGTCTGGAATGGGGTTTTTACCCTAGGAACGACATAAAACTTGTCGGTGCATGACGTTTGGACCCCTCGCCCGCTTTCGGAACGTTAAACGGATAATTAAATTAATTAATTAATTTGTTTAATGGTGAAACTCAAGTATCTCTTAAATGGTGGCTTGGTTTGGAAAACTGAGGGCATTGTTGAGTTCAGAACGTGTCATTTACCCTAGGATGGGTGTAAGTTTTGCGGCGCGGCCCGTCTGTGAAAAATGGCCCCAAGGGCGTTTTTGTAATTTGACGGCTTTGGGCGTTCAGTTTTATAACTTTTTAATGGGGCCTCGGATTAAAATTTTGAGACCTCCATTGCATTCAGAGCGTGGTTTTTAGCCTAGGGGAGGGTTAATCCTAACCCTGTCGGGAGTTCGGGTCTGGGCCGACGGGCGGGTGGTTAAGTGTTTTCTATTTAAACACTTAACCCACCCCCTCCCTCATCTTCTTCCTCACCTGGACAGCAGTAGGCGGCAACCCTCCCTCACCTCCTCCACTCCAGTGAGGAAACTCTGGTGACGCGCGGCATGGCGGCGGACACTTCATGAAGCGTCGGGCGAAGCCCAACAAGGTACGCGGTTGCAATTTCAATTTTTATTCCCGCACCTACTTTGAGTTCAATTATATGCATCAATTTCTTGTTTTATCTTCGAACAAATCCCATAATCGTGTAGTATAATTTATGATCTTTCCATCACCCTTTTTGGTTTTAAAATAGGAGTATGGAGGAGGCCATGGTCGTCCGGAGAATGTTGCGGGTTTTGGAGGTCGTTCGGGTTCTCCGGCCAGCGGGAACGGTGGTCCGGCGAGGTTTCGGCCTTCCCTGGGCGGCGGTACGGCGCCCTTCCGCGGAGGTGGTCGGTGGCTCGGTCGGGCGAGAGGCCAGAGGAGGCGGTTGGGCGAACGAGGGAGGTCGGTGGTCGTCAGTACGAGGGGGAGCGGGCGCCTGCCTGCGGTGGTGCTCCGCGGTACGGAGCGAAGACCGGGGTCGCGCTGTGCGACCCCACGGCCAGACCAAGACCCGCCAAAGGGGGGTCTCCACGTGAGAGGGGACCGGCATTCGGGCCGGTCGGCGGGAAAGTGGACCGCGGGTCCACGGCCGGCCCGCGCGGCCGAACCACGGGCCACCCTGGGCGGGCGGACCGGCATGTCCAGGCTGGTCCAGCCCAAGGGGCTTTGCCCCTCAGTTTTCGGACGCCCGTATTTTTCGTTACGGGCGTCCGTTTTGCTTGTCGCCTGTGACAGTGTACTCCAAACATCGGGGCAGACTTTTTGAGATAGTTTCAAGAATTTTCAATTCCTGAAATGAGGGGCCTCAGAGGCGCGACACGTCTTTAAGGGGTTTGACGTTTTTCCAGGAAATCTTGCTTTGGACGGCACGGACACGTCTGACGTATGTTTTAAGCGCTGTCAGTGGCGTTGGGACCCTCGCACCGAGGCAGAGCTTTCTAGGGTGGTTTCAGGCATTGAGGCCGAAGTTGAGGTGCGGGCCCCACAGCCCGTCTTTTGAGCTGCGTGCAGTGTTCCACGACTTTTTCATCGGACTTCCGTTCGGGGTGTGTGAGTAGCCATTTCTAGTTGTTTTTTCGAGGGGATTGCAATGGTGCAATCCGCCCGCTCTATTTCCGCATGATGGTGCAGGCCCCAGAAGGGTCGTTTGGGCGTTGATGGTGATTTTCCATCTATATCACCGAGAGGCCGTTTTGGACGAGTGAATAGTCCATCTTGTGTACTTTTTTGAGAGCATCGCAATGGTGTGATCCATTGGTAGCGCTTCGGGACCGGGGTGTGGGTCCCGCGTGGTACCACTCGTACGCGGTAAGACGCAACATATCTTTTTCCATGGATATCTGTTCCACTCAAGTAAGTAGTGCTTTTGACGTGTATTTTCGAGATCATTGTGATGGCGTAGTTCGCCCGACCTTTTTCGGGGACGTCGTGTGGGTCCCACCCGACTGGGCTACGGTGAATAGAACCTTTTTTCACCGGGTTTCCATTTTGGTCGATTGAGTAGTCAATCCCGTGTATTTGTCTGAGGGGATAGTAGTGGTGTTCTTCGTTTGTTTAGTTTTGGAATCTTGGGGTGGGCCCCACATGGGTTGGTTACAGTGAATAGTGCCTTTTTCACCGGTTGACCGTTTCAGGCGAGTAAGTAGTCGATCTCGCATGTTTTTCCACGAGGATTATAAAGGTGTAATATGTTCAGGTGTGCGGAGCCTCATACATGATCTTATTAAATGTGGAAATGTGATGGTGCCCCAGTGGCGGTTCTTCTACCGTGTTTGTAGCGGACCCTTGGTGTGTGATCCCGTGCACTCCCGTGTGAGTGATGTAAATGATTTAAGAGATGTGGTTGGATGTGCCTCAGCCGTTGAGGTGGTAGGTTGGATTTTTTACGTTACGCCTTCGCGTTGACGTTGGGTGATGTGTGCATGATAGCCTTTGGGCTGGAACGTGGTATACTCTGGGAGTATACAGGAATGCTTGGAGGTACATGTGGTTGTTTGTACCTGAGAACGTTTGTGCGTTCGGTTGGGGTTGACTTGGGGAAACATGTCGTGTGGGCCCCATGTGCGTGTCATGTTCTGCTTTGCGTAATTTTGACCTCTCGTGACGTAGAGGGTCCCTCGGTTCCCAATTGTTGACCAGCGGGGTTGAGTTTTTTCCCTGGCTCTATTCTCGATGGTTTAGATCAGCAGGGTTGAGTGGTTTCCCCTGGTTTGTTCCAGATTCGGGTGGTTGCACGATACCCACTCCATGTTCAGTTGGCCGGTGTTGTACCATCCAGTAGAGATGACCAGAGCAGTTCCAGGTTTACCCTCCAGTAGAGACTGGGCAGTGGGTTACCCACTGACTTCTAGGGTTTACCCTCTAGCAGAGACTAGGTAGTGGGTCACCCGACACTTAGGGTCTACCCTCCAGCAGAGACTGGGCATTGGGTCACCCAACGACCTCTTAGGGTCTACCCTCCATCAGGGTTGGGAAGTGGGTCGCCCGTTGTCGAGTTCCAGGTCTACCCTCCAGCAAGGCTAGAGTGTGGGTCTCCTGTCGACTTATTCTAGGTCTACCCTCCATCAGGGCTGGGCAGTGGGTCGCCTGATGATGTATTATGGTTTACCCTCCAGTAGGGCTGGGCAGTGGGTCACCCGATATCTTGTTAGGGTTTACCCTCTAGTAGGGCTGGGCAGTGGGTCACCTGATATCTTGTTAGGGTTTACCCTTCAGCAGAGCTGGGCAGTGGGTCACCCGATATCTTATTATGAATTACCCTCCAGTCGGGCTGGGCAGTGGGACACCTGTTGACATTCCAGACTCAGTCCTTTTTACTAGGCTAGTTTGTGGCTTTCCTCCGTGATTACTGGAGAAGGACCCTTGTTTGTACGGGTCGGTGATGGAATGACCTTGACTTTGAGGATACCTCTCGACTGCGGGGCAGTGACGTGGTGTGGGTTTAATTTTCCTAGAACTCTCAAGTGCAAGGGACGCTTTCCCCACTACGACGCGTCCTTGCAACGCGACCTAAAACTGTACGGGCATGTCAGTGCCGCCCAAAGCGGATATTATCAAGGTGCGGTGACTTGATCCCTCGACTGGAAGTTTCGGGTAGACGTGCGGGTTTCTGCGCATCGATGGTGTTTCTTCTGGGACTATTGGCTACTCACCTTCTTGGGCTGGGCTACGGGATGGAGATCCCCTTACGACCTTGTTCGGGCTTCTTGATTGAGCATAAGGATATGTATATACCTTGTTCCAGTACCCACTTCTTGGGTTTCATTACTCTCTTTCCAGGAGAGGCGAATACGTGCGGGGTATGCCACGTGATTTCTATGTCTAGCTTCTCATGGTTGGATGAGTCTACTCTCCTAATATAGGTAGCGAAGACTTGACGAGAAGTTCATCTTCTCACTGTTTCCATCTCCTTGTGTTTGGATGAGTCTACTTCCTTTCTCTTGTTGGGTTGAGCTGGACTCTTTACTGTACTCTTTACAACACTCTCGGTTGTACTCCTTTACTTCTCCTGTTCGATCTACTGCTCACCCTTCGGTACATCCTTTGTTTCTCCCTTGATCCTTCGGGGTATCCTACTGAGTATTTGTATACTCACCCCTGCTTGGGCTTTGCCCGCACTTGGTGTGCCCTTGCAGATGATGGACAGGTTGGTCGTTACTTTAGTGGAGCTTAGGAGTTCGGGAGCTTAGACCGTGTGCGGTGGTCGTAGCCGAGTTCCAGGTGTGGGACCCTTCCATCTTTTTTTCTTTTGTTTACCTGTTGTCGGGTTTTGGCACATTTTCTGGTTGGGCACGTGTTTTTTCCCTTTTCTTTTCAGTGTACCTTCAGATTTTACTTTGTACTTTTAAAGGTCGATGCACTTTGTGGTTATTTATATCAATTTCCCTTTACTTTTCTCGTCTTTTTTTTACTCTGCACTTCTACATTGAGTGGGTTGCGTGTGTGTGTACAGGTACTTAGGCAAAGGCCTCCCCAAGTTATTTTGCCTTCGGCACTGGTCGCCAGCCCCCGGCCTATGGAGGCGGGCTTGGGGTAGTTACGGCTTGAGCCCGGGTAGGGTCGGGTCGTGACAAAGTGGTATCAAAGGTGGTTCATTATTTGGGACGTTGTGTGGACTTCCCTAAAAAGGAATTGGTTGGGATTTAGGGCAACGGTGTTAACGTGTCTCGAGAGCGGCTCTTAGGCCAGGGAGTCCAGTGATGGTGTGGCGGCTGACGTATCCATTCAGAAGGATCTTGATAACCCTCTTGTCGACCCGGCATGTTGAGACACTTGTTGAAAGGAAATTGGTTTTTTCATCACATAGGATTGAGTCTTTGACTTTCCTTCTCGAGTCATCTCACCATCGTTATTGTTATTGATATATACATATATGCTCATCTGACCGCGGCACTCCTTGATAATATTCTGGATGTCTCCGCGAAGACAGCCAGCCAGGATGCCAGCTTTGGTTCATGATGACGACCCTATGAGCTACGAGGCCACAGTCCAGGACCCATCATGCGAGCCCCTTTCTCTGGGTGGGCCGGTAGCAGCACCCCCACCTGTTGAGCAGTAGATAGCTTCAGCAGAGTAGGATTAGTTTGAGCGTAGGTTGAGCATGCTCCGAAAGTTCCAGCGGTAGGGACCGCTGAGGTTCAGTGGTGAGCCAGACCCTCAGGTAGCAGAGGTTTGGCTGGAGACAGTGGTTCGCCTTTCCAAGCTTGTGCAGACACCGATAGGTCTTATGGTGGGTTTAGCCGCCAACCTCTTCCGCGGTGCAGATTGGCGTTGGTGGAGTCTGGTGACTCAGTTTCTTGACGATTCGTCGCTTTTGTGGGGTGACTTTCAGTTTTTGTTCCATGTGGAGTTTTTTCCCACCTTCTTGCACTCCATTCGGATTCAGGAGCTCTGGCAGTTTCAGTAGAGAGGGATGACAGTGGCTGAGTACATGATTAGTTTCGAAGACCGTGCACGCTTTTACCCGGACTTGGTCCATGACGACAACATTCGAGCGTGGAAGTTTGAGCAGGGTCTCCGCCGATTGATTCATGTTGTCATAGTACCCTTGGGCATTTCCCCATATCCCGGGGTTCTAGAGTAGGTGCTGGTGATAGAGAGCTTCTTGTCACATTCTAGAGTTGGTGGTGGCAACAGACACGTCGGAGCCGAGACGTCTGTTGCAGCTAGCGGGCATTGGCAAGAAGAACCTCGAAGCCGGTGGCCTTATGACAACCAGGCTTAGGGGAGTGGTCGTACACCACAGTGGCATCGGAGGGCACCAGTTCGGCCCGAATATAGTTTGTGCTATTCTTGTGATGGGTGAGGTCACCAGGCATGGGACTGCCCGACCAAGCATGCAGAGAGCTTCGGGCAGGCAGCAGGTGCACCACCACGATGGAGGAAGCGCCATGATCGGAGTAGTACACAGATGGGTGGTGCTAGAAGAGGAGCAGGAGGATCTGGTAGTGGGGGTGGCTTTACAAGGTCTTCTCATCCCCACTAGGCGGTCCACAACAGGCTCCGAGAGCTGACAGTTGGGACTGCGGACAACTGCGAGCTTTGGACGTCTATAATCTTGCAGAGCATGAGGTGATAAGAGGTGTGCTCTACAACTCTTCTACTTTTTGCAGTAGAATTGTTAGACTCTGTGTGTAAAATTCTTTCCTCCCTGCTTCTTGTTTGAGTTGTTACCAGGGTGGCCAAGGGCATCGGTGTAACCCTGTGTTGGTAAGGTAAAAGGCGTGAGACTTTTTTTCTCTAGTCGATGGTGTTGACTCCTTCGCTCCCTGAGCATGTACGAGAGTCTTGGTCGTGGGACATCGAATGTGGAACCTTGCGTGACCAGATATCCTTGGGTGTTTCACCATATGGATATTCTGAAGGAGGGAATCATCGGGCCATGTTCCAGGTGCGGGCGGTGATTCGAGTCGCGACATGCGATGTAGGGGTTCGGTCGGGGAGTTGAGCTACCCCCGAGGTTCGTTAGACCATTTGAGAACATACGAAGGGATAGTGAGGTTCGCTACCGCCTTGCCCTAACCCAAAAGGCTGGTTTGGGTGCATGATATCTCCCACGTGACTCACCTGAGAAAAGGTGTGCGCGATCCTATGCACAACATTGGCAAGGGCCGACCTCACGTGAGCAGGTCAAATCCTTTGGTCTGTGTGCGGTGGCACAGAGCTGTGCAAGAGTTCTTCTGGGTACATGAGAGCCAGGTGTGGGCTTAGTAACCTCAGTTGTTCCCTGGTTTTTCTTTTTGGGGAAGAAAATATTGAAGGAGGTAATGATGTAAGAACCCAGTTTTGGTCTATAAAAGACTTTGTAATATTCTTGATGTTATTCCATAGCAGCGCCTACAGACGGCGTGCGATTCTGAGCCCCAGTGTGGCCAGAATTATGTTTTCAGTGCGTTCACATTGGGAATGCCAAATAAATGGGATAACTCCTAAACGATGATCCGGATCAGAGATCTGAGTGTACGGATATGTTTGTAATGGAGTGTTTACCTTAGGAATGACATAAAACTTGTCGGTACAGGACGTTTGGACCCCTCGCCCGCTTTCAGAATGTTAAACGGATAATTAAATTAATTAATTAATTTTTTTAATGGTGAAACTCAAGTATCTCTTAAATGGTGGCTCGGTTTGGAAAACTGAGGGCACCGTTGAGTTCCGAATGTGCCGTTTACCCTAGGAGGGGTGTAAGTTTTGCGGTCGCGGCCCGTCTGTGAAAAATGGCCCTAGGGGCGTTTTCATAATTTGGAGGCTTTGGGCGTTCGGATTTATAACTTTTGAACGGGGCCTCAGATTAAAATTCTGAGACCTTCTGTTGCGTTTAGAGTGTGGTTTTTAGCCTAGGGGTGGCTTAATCCCGACCCCGTCGGGAGTTCAGGTTCGGCCGACGGGCGGGTGGTTAATTGTTTTCTCTTTAAACAATTAACCCACCCCCTCCCTCATATTCTTCCTCGCCTAGACAGCAGTAGGCGGCAGCCCTCCCTCTCCTCCTCCACTCCAGTGAGGCAACTCCGGTGAGGTGCAGCGTGGCGGCGAACACTTTGTGAAGCGTCGGGCGAAGCCCAACAAGGTAGGCAGTTGCGGTTTCAATTTTTATTCCCACACCTACTTTGAGTTCGATTATATGCCTCAATTTGTTGTTTTATCTTAGAAAAATTCCCATAATCGTGTAGTATAATTTATGATCTTTCTATCTCCCTTTTCATTTTGTAAATCGGAGTTCGGAGGAGGCTGCGATCGTCCGGCAAAATTTTCCAGTTTTGAAGGTCGTTCGGGTTCTCCGGCGAGCGAGGACGGTGGTCCGGCGAGGTTCCAGACTTCCATGGGCGGTGGCGGCGGCGCCCTTCCGCGGAGATGTTCGGCGGCTCGGTCAGGCGAGATTCCAACGGAGGCGGCCAGGCAAACGAGGGCGGTCGGCGGTCGTCAGCGTGAGGCCGAGCGGGCGCCTGCCTGCGGTGGTGCTCCACGGTACGGAGCGAAGACCGTGCTCGCGCTGTGCGACCCCACGACCAGACCAAGACCCTCCAAAGGAGGTTCTCCGCGTGAGAGGTGACCGGCCTTCAAGCCAGTCAGCGGGAAAGTGGATCGTGGGTACACGGCCGGCCCGCACGGCCGAACAGCGGGCCGCCTCGGGCCGAGCGGACCGGACGGTCCAGGTCGGTCCAGCCCAAGGGGCTTTGCCCGTCTGTTTTCGGACGCTCGTATTTTTCGCTACGGGCAACAGTTTTGCTTTCTGTCTATGACAGTGTACTCCAAACATCGAGGCGGACTTTTTGAGATGGTTTCGGGAAATTTTAATTCCCAAAACGAGGGGCCTCAGAGGCGCGACGCGTCTTTAAGTGGTTTGACGTTTTTCCGGGAAATCTTGTTTTGGACGGCGCGGACGCGTCCGACTTCCGTTTTAAGCGTTGTCAGTTGCGTTGGGACCCTGGCACCGAGGCAGATCTTTCTAAGGTAGTTTCAGGCATTGAGGCCAAAGTTGAGGCTTGGGCCCCAAGGCCCGTATTTCGAGCTGCGTGCAACGTTCCACGCCTTTTTCATCAGACATCCGTTCGGGGCGTGCGAGTAGCCGTTTCTGGGTGTTTTTCCGAGGGGATTGCAATGGTGCAATCTGCCCGCTCTATTTCTGCACGATGGTGCGGGCCCCATGAGGGCCATTTGGGCGTTGACGGTGATCTTCTATCTCTATCACCGAGAGGCCATTTTGGAAAAGTGAATAGTCCATCTTGTGTACTTTTTCGAGAGCATCGCAATGGTGTGATCCGTTGGCAGCACTTCGGGACCGGGGTGCGGGTCCCGCGTGGTACCGCTTGTACGCGGTAAGCCGGAACGTATATTTTTCTCTGGAAATCTGTTCCACTCAAGTGAGTAGTGCTTTTGATGTGTTTTTCTGAGAGCATTGTGATGGCGCAGTTCGCCCGACCTTTTTCGGGGACGTGGTGTGGGTCCCACCTGACTGGGCTACGATGAATAGAACCCTTTTTCACCGGGTGTCCATTTTGGGCGATTGAGTAGTCAATCCCGTGTATTTTTCTGAGGGGATCACAGTGGTGTGCTCCATTTGTTTAGTTTCGGAATCTTGGGGTGGGCCCCACATGCGTTGGTTATGGTAAATAGTGCATTTTTCACTAATTGACCGTTTCAGGAGAGTAAGTAGTCGATCTCGAATGTTTTTCCGTGAGGATTACAATAGTGTAATCTGTTCAGGTGAGAGGATCCTCATACGCGATCTTATTAAATGTGGAAATGTGAAGGTGCCCCGGTGGTGGTTCTTCAACCATGTTTGTAGCAGACCCTTGGTGTGTGATCAAGTGCACTCCCGTGTGAGTGATGTAAATGCTTGAAGACATTTGGTTGGCTATGCCTCAACCATTGAGGTGGAAGGTTGGAGTTGTTACGTTACGCCTTCGCGTTGACGTTGGGTGTCATGTTCATGATAGCCTTTGGGCTGGAACGTGGTATACTCTGGGAGTATACGAGAACGCTTAGAGGTACATGTGGTTTTTTTTACCTGAGAATGTTTGTGTGTTTGGTTGGGGTTGACTTGGGGTCTCACGTCATGTGGGCCCCATGTGCATGTCTTGTTCTTCTTTGTGTACTTTTGACCCCTCACGACGTAGAGGGTCCCTCGTTTCCCGATTGTTGACCAGCGGGGTTGAGTTTTTTCCCTGGCTCGGTGCTTAATGGTTTATATCAGCAGGGTTGAGTGGTTTCCCTAGGTTTTATTCCAGAGTCGGGCGGTTGCACGATACCCACTCCATGTTCAGTTCGCCAGTGTTGTACTATCCAGTAGAGATGACCAGAGTAGTTTTGGGTTTACCCTCCGGTAGAGACTGGGCAGTGGGTTTCTCAGTGACTTCTTCAGGTTTACCCTTCAGTAGAGACTGGGCAGTGGGTTTCCCACTGACTTCTGGGGCTTACCCTCCATCGAAGACTGGGTAGTGGGTCACCCAACACAAAGGGTCTACCCTCCAGCAGAGACTGAGAAATGGGTCACCCGACGACCTCTTACAGTCTACCCTCTAGCAGGGCTGGGCAGTGGGTCGCACGTCGTCTAGTTCCAGGTCTACCCTCCTGCAAGGCTAGGCAGTGGGTCGCCTATCGACTTATTCCTTTTCTACCCTCCAGCGGGGCTGGGCAGTGGGTTTTCTGATGATGTATTAGGATTTACCCTCCATCATTGCTGGGCAGTGGGTCAGCCGATATCTTGTTAGGTTTTACCCTGCAACAAGGCTGGGCAGTGGGTCACCCGATATCTTGTTAGGGTTTACCCTCCAGAAGGGATGGGCAGTGGGTCACCCGATATCTTTTTATGAATTACCCTCTAGTCGGGCTGGGTAGTGGGACACCTGTTGACATTCCAAACTCATTCCTTTCTACTAGGCTAGTCTGTGGCTTTCCTCCGTGATTAACGGGGCGGGACCCTTGGTTGTACTGGTCAGTGATGGAACAACCTTGACTTTGAGGAGACCTCTCAACTACGGGGCAGTGACATGGTGTGGGTTTACATTCCCTAGAACTCTCAAGTGAAAGGGGTGATTTCCCCACTGATACTCGTCCTTATGACGTGACCTAAAACTATGAGGGCGAGTCAGTGCCACCCAAAGAGGATAGTATCAAGGTGCGGTGACTTGAGCCCTCGACTGGCAGTTCAGAGCAGACGTGCGGGATGCTGGCCATCGATGGTGTCTCTTCTGGGACTATTGGATACTCACCTTCTTGGGCTGGGCTACGGGATGGAGATCCCCTTACAACCTTGTTCGGGCTTCTTGATTGAGCATAAGGATATGTATATACCTTGTTCTAGTACCCACTTTTTGGGTTTGTTTACTCTCCTTCTAGGGGAGGCGAAGACACGCGGGGTATGTCATGTGCTTTCCGTGTCTAGCTTCTTGTGGTTGGACGAGTGTAATGTCCTGCTATAGCTAGCGAAGACTCAACGATAATTTCATCTTCTCACCGTTTTCAGCTCCTTGTGTCTGGACGAGTCTACTTCCTTTCTCTTGTTGGGTTGAGCTGGACTCTTTACTGTACTCTTTACTACACTCTCGGTTGTGCACCTTTCCTTTTCCTGTTCGATCTACTGCTCACCCATTAGTACCTCCTTTGTTGATCCCTTGAGACTTCGGGGTATCCTACTGAGTATTTTTATACTCACCCCTACTTGGGCTTTGCCTGCACTTGTTTTGCCCTTGTAGACGACGGAAAGGTTGGTCGTGACTTCAGTGGAGCTTAGGAGTTCAAGAGCTTGGACCACGTGAGGTGGTCGTAGTCGGGTTCCAGGTGGGGGACACTTCCAGCTGTTTTTCTTTTGTTTACCTGTTGTTGGGTTGTGGCACCTTTTCTGGTTGGGCACGTGTTTTTTCCCTTTTCTTTTTAGTATACCTTCAGCTTTTACTTTGTACTTTTAGAGGTCGATGCACTTTGTGGTTATTTATATCAGTTTCCCTTTACTTTACTGGTCTTTTCTTTTTACTCTGCACTTCTGCATTGAGTGGGTTGCGTGTGTGTGTACAGGTACTTAGGGAAAGACCTCCCCGAGTTATTGTGCCTTCGGCACTGGTTGCCAGCCCCTGGCCTATGGAGGTGGGCTTGGGGTAGTTGCGGCTCAAGCCTGGGTAGGGTCGGGTCATGATAATCTAATTAAAGGGAAATAATTTATTAAATTGTCATCTATAATAATTCATAACTATGTTTATATGTTCGGGAACAATGGGTTTTATTAAAAAAAAGATGATATGAATGAGAAAAATAATGACCAATTAGTTTGATAGAGTAATTGAGAAATGTTTAATAGAATACTAACCACCAAAAATGACAAATATATGATATGATAAAAGACCATAGAGTCATTATATATAAAGATAATTTGAAACTTTTTGTATTCCATGATATTTTTTCTAGAGTTATTAGATTTTATTACTATTAAGATAGAAAACCAAATGAAATATACATATTCAATATCTTTTTATTTTCAAACCCAAAATTTCTTCCTTTGGATCATTTTTGATCTATTTTATCTTTATATATTACTAAAATAAAACATTATTCATGATGATATTGTTAATTTCTGATGAAAAAAATTTAGCATTCAATATATCATAATTTATATAAAAAGAATTATATCTCCTTCCATATTTATCTAAATATTTACCATGAAAAAAATGGGTAAGACATGTTAACCAATATAATACATTAATCTATGAAAAATAAAATGTAAAAATCAATGATTAATGTAATAAATTCATCAATTATTTTTCTATCATATTATTTATGAAAAAACAATTTCATTCAAACTAATACATCCCATATTCCTATGGAAGGTGATCCGCCATTATCCTATTTTAGTTATGGATTTCATCCCCATGGAATTTCAAGATTACATGAGATGTCTCAGAGCATTTGGGATGTAATTTTTCAAAAAATAAATATATTTTAATCAAATATCATTCCAAAGATGATATTGAACAAACTCAAAAATAACATCAATCATCAAATCAGTTATTCTCCACTATGGTTTCCTTACAAATTATATATTTTCATATAATATTAAAAAATGTTAAATGACTATTATCAACCTAACATTGATAATATTATTGACCCAAAATGTTATAAATATTATTAAACATTAAAAGGTATAATTTTACATCAAATAATAGTTCATGTTTAGCAAAACTTTCTCAAATACCTCAACCAAATTAATCATCTACCAAAATTTCATTAATAACAATAAGATCTAATCTCATAAAACCTAAAAATGGTTGTCTAATACTCTGAAAATATGACTAATATTAAATCTATACACCCATGATGGTTTCCAAAATTCGTATGTTTATATTACATGATGAAATATATACATCCAAAATTAACACAATATGTTAATGTTTCATGATTCGATTAACCAAATAACATTAATAAATATGTGTTTGTAACATAATCACCAAGGATTGTGGTCAAATTATGTATTATTTTTTATGTCATTAGTTTCATTATAACCATGTATGGAGGTTACATTATATCAAAAGAGGGGTGTGACCTATCTCTCCCTCTAATGCATTGGTTAAAAATTAATATCCCATAACATATGAATAGCTAGGATGGGGAATGAACCTAGTTGAGTAAGATTATTTTTCCAATGAGAGGGAATGGTGAGAAAACCCATTCCAATTTGAACATATTTATTCTATTAGGAATGTTGGTGTCTCCCACCTTCGAGTTTTACCCTTTAATGGTGTCCCCTGATATGTTTTTGAAATGAGCCTTTTCTATTATGTAAATTGTGTTTGAGGGTTTTGTGCTTCCTATATTTTTTTCGTATGCCAATGTCATTATGAAATTGATATGTTACATTTATTTTCATATGATTCATGAATTATGGAATACTATTTATTATTCCTAGACCTAATATTGTGATTATTGATTTGTGAGACATGGTTTTCCAATGTTAGGATCATTAGTCTCATACAGTTATGTTCATTTTATACTACCATATTTGTATTTCATACCCATACTGAGAATAAGTGTGCAACCATTATTACATTATCATTATTAATGTTTTGAAAAAAATGATTTTTGGGTATTTTTATAATATTATTATAGGAAAATATCATTACCGATGACATTTAAGATCAATCATGTATTATGATGATTGTGTTTTAAGATTCCAGACACAATATAGTATTATATTCCTCACGAATTGTTTTGTGTTGTGTAATGTATATTCTTATACAATAGATATAATATAAATTTAGGATATTCGTATTCCACTATTATATCCCTTAGTAGTGTCAAACAATTTTTGAAGTATGGACCATTATATCACATAGGGAAATGACTGAGTCAAACACAGATTCACACATTTCATGTTATTATCTGTAGGTACAATTTTACAAAACCACAAAAACTTTTAGTTTTTTGAATGGGATGTATTTATAGGTTACATAGTATAATATTTTATTTATATAATCAGTTTAATACTATTATAAAAATATTATCAAATTATTTCATTGGTATGAATCTAGTAATAGTTTTTTAAAAATCTAGTTCCAATGGATTCTATTAAACATTCTTGGATTCAAATATTAAAGAGACTTAACTCAGTTTCCCAGAGATAGTGGTTACATTATTTCATTGGTATTTCACACATGTGAAAACATTCCAAATAGAATAATAGTTTGGTATTCTCTGTAAAATTGATACATTAATTTGTTTCAAATTATATTTCAAATCAATAATAACATCCTAGAGAATATAAATATTTTTACACCATGAAATCATTCAATTATTCCTTCTTCATAACCTGGTTATTGGAAAATAAATAAAAAAGATATCAGATACTGAATAAGAAACATGTTGAAATAGATGATAATATGAATCAATAAGAAATTATAAATATTTCCCAATAAGTAATGGAAAACACATTTTATTAAATCAATGACATGAGAAAAAAATTAATATGGTGATAATATCAATGAAATAACTCCATAGATAAAAATAAAGGAATTATTAAATATGGAAATACTTAATATAGGATTTTTGAACTCTTATATAAAGATATCTACAGTATTATGACCATGATCTAATAAAGTTTATTATATTGGTTAAAAAATAAATTTAATACAAGATTATTGATATTTCTTATCAGACCGATCAATACATATAGGGGATATATAATTAACCTCCCTATACAAATATAACCCCTATAAAATTAAGAAAATATATTCTTCTTTAAACTGTCAAAAATACAATGTTTGAAATATTTAATGGCATATTAGTTTAGAACATTGTAGAACTAGATTCATACCTGGTACCAATTTCACAGATGAAAAAATAAAATAAAACATAATACAAAATGACAGAAATTAAAATTCATCCTCGATAACTCATTTAAAAATGTATTATTCTTATCATGGGGAATAGAAACTAATATTAATTTTGATCTCAACTGCATTTTTATGGTTATATATATAATAATATATCATGAATGTATAAAAATGATCAATATTGAAATATAAATAATTGAAAAAACTTTTAAATTATTCAATAAGCATATAAATACATGAATAAAAATATAATATAATTTTGAAAAAAGCCTGGATAAAAATAAATTAATTCTTAATAAAGTAATTGATAAATTATTGGATTTCATATCTCAATCACAATAACACATATAAATTCAATGTCAATCCTAAATAATTTTTAAATCATCTGGCTAAAAACCTTTTTAATACCTATACCTTTATGATCAATTATCATTATTGATTAAAAAAACCTCGTATAAACACATCGGATTCAGAAAAATGGGTTTTCTCATTAGACCATTGGATTTTCCAAGGGGATATATGATGTTTAGGCATGAACCATCACTAAAAAACATAATCATTACATGTATATTAAATAAATGATCTAATTAAAGAAAACTATTCATTATAAAAAACTATCCATATTGAGTAAAGAAAACAGATTTATGAACACTTCCCCACTAAATAATATAACATTATCATTAAACATCATATGTAAAAACAGTAAAAAGTTTAAGAAATAAAAACCTATAACATAAAATATTTCGTATTTTTTAATAAAAATAATTTCCACAAAAAGTGAGTAATTAGATAGGTATTAAATTAATAAATAAATAAATCATGTATGTGAATTATAAGACATTAATTGGTCATAATGACTATATAAATCATTTAGATAATGAATTTAAATGGTATCAATATTGTATATACACATTGGTGTAATAAAAAATGTATCTTTCATTGATGAATATAAATTAAAAAATACATTTAAAAAGATATATGAGTAAAATATCTAATTAATATTGAAAATCATCTATTTAAAATATAAAACATTTTGAAAATCCCTTTCTTTGAAAATGAATTTAGAAAACAATAAATTTATAGAACATTATGAAAACATTTTCTTTTAAAAAACCTTATAAACATGAAATGTGATCTTAAAATAAATGATAATCATTATTTTTTGTAATTTCAAACATATTATATAACTAAAAATTAATTCCTTTAGTAACATAATAATATTAGAAAATATCATAGTAAAAAAACAGCTATAAAATTCCATTAAAATTGTTAGTAAAATACAAAAGGGGAGTTTTTTGAAAATGCAAATAATTTTTTTTAAATATATTTTAAATGTTAAATTACTAAATTAGTTTTTCAGGTGTTAAAACATTTTTTGAAAATAGGTATTTGGATTAAATATGATTTCCTACCAAAGATTGAAATGAATTGAAATTTTCTTAAAAACATTTTATCAATTAATTTTTGAAAAAAATAGTGGAATTTGTTTTAGTATTTTATTAACATATAATGAATAACTATAATAGAATTATAATTTTTTTTTCGTGAAATGGTTTATAAATTTCATTCCACTGAAATTTATGAATAAATAATCTCTATTATTTTGATATTTTTATATAAACCCTTACAATGATCATAACATTGAAGTGACAATTATTTAATGTATAAACTATGGTTTACAAAATAAAATACCCAAATAAAGATTTTATAAAAGGATTATGTAATAAAAATTTATTATACACATAATCCTTTGATGACATAATTAATGCAATTGAATTTTAACCCGATGTATTGAAATTGACTTATAAATTCTCTTGACTCATGCTTTATATTGGTTGAAAGAAATTTAAAATCAATTATAGTTTTTATATAAATTTTATTAACTTATACCAGAACTATATTAAAATATTTAATATCTTAAATGATCCTTAAAATATCATATAACCCATTTTGTTAATAATCTGTCATTATTTTCAATTTTTCCAGAGTGAGTTTTCTTGTTTTCTCATGAACATTTTGTAATAAATGATATGGTTTTTTTAAATATTATATAGTTACATTATATAATGAATTCTAGTAATGATATAATTATCATAATTATACACTATTTACTTATTTAATAATAATCATGAAATATAGTTTTGAGAAATTAAGTACATTACATTCATTGATATGGTAGGCGGTGTGTAAACATGAGTAACATTTCCATTTTTCAATGATCATAATGGAATGTGTTTAAATAATATTTTATCTTTATATAATGATAAAAATTTCGTAAATATAATATTATATAGTTATATATATCATCCATGTGGAGTGAGGATGAAATGAGAGTAACATCGCTTCGTG
The DNA here is from genome assembly GCA_963277665.1 of Viscum album. Classification (NCBI taxonomy): domain Eukaryota; kingdom Viridiplantae; phylum Streptophyta; class Magnoliopsida; order Santalales; family Viscaceae; genus Viscum; species Viscum album. Next base: position 481,758,780 of record OY728126.1, read on the forward strand.
ATGGTTGTAGTCTGCACATACAGGAACGATGTTGTCATACTTCATTGAGTGGAAAGGTAAGAATTTATATTATAATAAATTTTTTATGTATATAATAATTATCACATATATATATCATATGATAATTCATTTTATCTTTATAACCTTCCATGAAATGTGTTAGAGAAAGGTGAATATTATCTCTTCACGAGGTGTAAGTTCGTCCAACACAAGGGTAATGTTATCAAATCTAATATAGAATGGATAATAAAATGGTATATATGATATTATTACTAAATAGGTATAATCATGTTACATGTATCATATATATTAATTTAATCGATCACTGTAACTAATCATGATGGGTGGTAATGTAAAAATGAAGGACATAAGTCCCCATTATTGTTATCAGCCGCACCCAAGATTTTTTATTTTATAAACCATTTGATTATGTAGGAAGATATTTTAGGTCATTCACATAACTTAAATACATCTACATATATGGAATTTATTATGGTTATTATATATTAATCGTCTAAAAATATTATCAATATACAGATGAAAACAATGATTATTGAAAAACATTCCCTATTTTTCAAGTATATTACTTACTTATTTTGAAAACAATTAATTTGTTGGATTATGAAAAACATATGTATTATAGTATAAAATGATTGATTTTTTATTTTTCATGTAAATTTATTTTCCATTTAAATGTGGTATGTGTGTGTGAATAAGGGAGGAGAAGAGGTGGCCTTTATAAGAGAGTTGTGTGAAACACTGGTAAATATCTAAAATTAATAAATAATTAAAAGTATAACTAACTCACAGAGGCCTAAAAATTCATAATTAAATGGGTTTAGTGGTTATATGGTCATGATAATCATCCACCAGAAAAAAAAATTACATGTAATAATAATTTTATTCAAATATTACTAAGCATTCTTTCCTTTACAAATATGGGTTTTATTATTGTTATTAGTTTTATTACCTAGGTTATTTATTATTTAAGAATAAATTAAAATGATAAATATTATATAATTTTTATTCATTTATAATATATGTGAAAAAATACTTATCAAATAAAAAAAATAAAAAAAAAATATTTTAACTTAAGTTTAGGTACATATTAAAAAATGGTTTTAAGCAAATCTGTGCTACCAAGGTTTTTTATATTTAGGAGATAATATAGGAAATTAAAATGAAAATTTTTTCCATTGATGGAACATAAATGTTATTTATTTTCTTATAAAAATAAAATTTTAGAATATAAGATTTTTAAAATTTGTAAACCAGTTATTAAAATAACATTTTTAATAAAATATCATTAACTATAATTTTAAAATTATTGATTTAATTTGAGTATAATAATTTCAATATAATGATGTAATTAAAATAAATTATTTTCACAAAATTAGTAATAGAAATATTCATATAAATGATTAATGGATGACAATAATTTAATCAATTTACCTAACTATTAATATTTTTAGGTAGATTTATTTTACTTTTTAATTAACTAAATAATTATTATGTTGGAATTGTGTATGTATTTTAGGTAATTACTAATTTGAAAATATTTAAATAAAAATTAAAATGAAAAAATATAAATTTTAAAATTATAACTATAACACTTATTATGTTTTTACTTCATATACCATTGCTTTATATATAATAAATGTATGAAATTTTCTTTTTTGAAATTTTATTTTCTTTAGTTATTGTAACACCCCAAGCTTTCACGATACGCTTCTCTTTCAATAATGCAATAGCTTTCATTATACGCAAGTTCGAGAATCTAACACACCGCAACCAATCAAAGTAGCAGTTATGAATATTAATACCCAATTTTTGAAATTATATAAATTTTATCTTTCAAAATGGACATGATTTTTGGATTCGGAATATCGAAATTAGCCTATGTTGAATTTTTGGTATTTTTCTAAGAACTTCCAATTTTTTATGAATAGTGAGAAATACTTAAAAGCAAATTTTTAAATAAAAAAATTTATAGTGATAAATTATAGTATTGAGTGGTTTTAAAGTATAATTAGAATATAATTTTACCATTTTATCTAATGGTGGTCATTAGAATTAATTTCACTTTGAAACTGGACGTAAACAATTGTCAATCTTTTGATTGATATTGTTTCTTAAAAACATGCTATTTGTTTTGACAACAGAAATTAATTATAAAATTAATTAATGCAACTTATATGTTTGGAATTTTGAAAAATATACACCATTTTTTAATTCAGAATATCAATTATAGCTTAGGGTGAATTTTTGGTATTTTTCTGAAAAACTTCAATTTTTGATGAATAGTGAAACCACTAAGTGGTAGTTTAAAAAATAATTTTTTCGTGTAAATGAAACATTACCACTTCTGTGATTTGATTTTCAAAAATCTGACATACATGGTTTTCATTAAGAAGTAAAATGTGGTTCAATGGGATTAAAATAGTTTTTGGTGAATAGTAACTTTTAAGTTTTATTAATCGTGATTAAAGGTAATTAGTGAAATTTATGGTAAAAATGATATTATAAAAATATGAAAATATCTTAAAACCTGTCCTACCTTTATTGTATGAGTAATGTCCGACCAAGACAATCAATGGCTAAACTTGGGGACCCCATGGAGCCACTTGGGAAAGAAAATGACATTAATAACTTTTTATTTAAAGTAAAAATAAAATTGTCACAAACATGTGTTGTTTTACTAAAACAATTTTTACATGGGGTTATAAGTTAAAGTTTAGACTATAAATATTTATTGGAAAGCTAAAAATATTTCCTACATCATGATATTTTTTATATAATTTTTAGACATTAAATAAATTAAAATTATTATGACACCGTGATGATGCAGCGATTACCTCATTAATTAATGACTTAAATAAAATGAAAAGATAATGTAAAATCTAAGACTTACACTTGTAAAAAACTAATTGGATGGGTATATTTCAAACCCTTATCACCTTATCCTCGAAATATATAATTGTGGGACCGTTGAAATCCGAAAAGCACTTCATAATAATGTAACATTTCATTACTTTCCAAGAGTGCCCCTCCTCTCCTCTTATAAAAGGCCCCCACCTCTACCACCTTATTCACACCATCAAAGACATTTAGCTCAACAAACCTCTGCCCAAATACTCTCTCAACTTCCCTCTATTACTCCTAGAAGCCTCACTTTGGGCATAAGTCATCCCAAGGAATCCTTTGGCTCAAATCAAAAAGAGTTACCTGATTTTAAGGTAATGTCTTCTCTTATGTTCTTTTGTTTATTTTGCTTCTCCAACCCCTTAATATATTTTTATTACTTTATTTTGTAACAACAACAGTATCTAAAATATAATAGGATTTTGTTATGATAATTATTTTATTTACACTTACACACAACTCCGTCTAATGGTTAAATAACATACTGTTTCTGTGGGTGGTGAAATACTGTCGCACGAACGATGATTGTTAAATATTCTTTTAACACCTATAATGGTGGCCATTATGATGAAACTATTTCTATATATGATATATATTATGTTTATGTTTTCTTTATTTTTTTGTATTTCTCATTTATGGCATACCTTTATGATTTCCATTATGGGTAAACGCGATAATTTCATTTTAGGAAGTGCGGACTACCGCCCCCTCAAAGTGATTTGAATCGTTAATGCCATATGTGGGACATATAAAGGATAGAATAACTGATATTATACATGATATTATACTGGAATTATAATACACTTTTATATCATTATTATTTCATTCAATTAAATACTAAATAGAAATGAAAGTAGTGTTCATGCGTACATACGGCTTACCGTCTCCATGAATGGTGCATTTCATTTCTTACCTCTAAATGTTACATAATATTATGAATGAATGTATATACTGGATATATATGATATATATGATATCTACATAATGAATATAATTCTGGATATAATGGAAATTTTACCACATGAACAACTTGTAATTAAAATAAGATTATGTTTGACTTAAGTACCAAAGATCGACAAAACGACCGTTATTAACATAAATAATTACATAATGTTCATAACATGGTAATAAGTGATATAAAAGGAATAATAAACTTGAAAAAGGTTCTTAATAAATTATAAATTAACTCTAGTTTATTATTTATGATGTTAAATAATGGTTGAGTCAAGTCGGACACGAGGTAAGGGGACTTCTTAACCCAATTTCTGTTCGTTGGGTTAATCTCCTACTTTCAAATTATGCCATGATATTATTATGTCCTATCTTGAATTTTTACATTCTTTATGTGTACTTATAGTGAATACACATAATAGATATATTTTATTTAAAAAATGATCTTTTTAAGGGACTTCGTCTCAATCTCCTTTCATTGAGGCATATTTTTTTTATACACAAATTTCTTTTATACGGTGTATAAACCCCTTTGAATTTTACGTTTATTCAAAAGGAATATTTTTATACGAAGCATTTTACTAAATGACAAAAATGAATTTTTTTTCTTGTCGAACGTATGCGGTGACAATGACTTCTCCGCCACGGTAACCATAATTTGAGTTTTAGATTCCTCTACAAGCCTGAACTTTTTTTTAAATGAAAAATAAATACCAAGTTTTAATTTTCTTTTATTTTGGTATTGAAAATGGTTTTGATAATGTTTTTATTAAATAAATGCATTGTATTGATATCTTGTGATTGAAAAGTGTAAATTTTATGTTTGCTTTATGCATGTTTTATGTGATACGATTATGTTATGGTTTATGATATGTTTAAACCTGTTCATATGAGGAATGCATTGGACTTCATAAGTGACGGGTGGAGCCCGCTATAGCTCCTCGATGCATCGGTGGGTCTTATGAGACAAGATAGTGTCCTGCCACGAGGCCTTGAAAAAATCTTATTTGTAGTCTTGGCACGAGGCCTTGGCTACGTGGTTAGGATAGTCTGGAATTATGCATTCCATCATTATGAAAGTGGTTATTATTATTGCATGTTATTATTCGACTAGTATAATATCCATGTGAATAAGTAAATAGAATTATTTAATTTTATTTTTTTTATATTATGTTGAAGATCAAGTTTAAAAGGCTTTTGTTTTAGTTATACATTGCCTTAAATATTTATGTTTATTTATGAAAGGTTCCACTATATTGTTATCCTTACTGAGCATCTCAGGTCACCCCTTCCAATGTTTTAATTTTTCCAGGATATGAGGAAGTATATTATGAATGACCTGAAGGGATAGTATGAGGGGATATGAAGACAAGATGTTGTTGTAGTTTTGTTTTACTTTATGATGTAATGTAAGACTTATGAATGTATTTAGTGTTTCGAAGGCTACTAAACTAATCGGTCTTTCAAGACTTGATCTTTTGTGATCATGCCAATGTTATGCAATAATGCACCAACTCTGGGTAACTGGGGTGGGGGTGTTACAGTTGGTATCAGAGGTAGTTTAGTACTAACCTTGGAAGATAGATTTAGATAAACGCTGGTTAGAGCACATAGCCCAAAGATAGACTTTGAGAATAGGTATAGAAGAACATCCAAGAATTTTGGTATTATAGAGATTTTGTGAGTTTTCCGAGCAATGCATCCCTGTCTGGATACGAGCAGGTAGAGGCGGCTCTGGCACAGATGTACCTAGGGGCAAAACCCGAAAACACTGCTTTGAGCTAGACTCGAACGGGAACTGGTGCATAACAACGGGCCTTGCTGCACTCTTGGTTACGACACTCCTGGGGGATATGCTTAGGATAATTCTCATTTTCTTTACAAACCATTATGAAGGGTTTATGAGTATATAATTCCTCAAGAAAACATTTTTATGATTATAGTTCATTTTATGTTAAGTGTTTTACAAGTGTGGAATTATGTATTTTGATTCATAAACTAATCTAGTTTATCCCATTGTTTAAAAATAACGCCTAGTGGGAGGAATGGAAACCGTATCAATGCACACACTCCATGAAGGGATTTCCCTCCTGCCCAAGATAATTATAGTGGAGCTGGAGATACAACTGGTTGTGATCAGCTTATCACCATACTGGGACAACTCACTCAAGTTTTGAATAATAACCTTACTCGTATGGATCACCCTGATCCGCAACGTCGAGGATCAATGTTAGCCTGATTCATGAGGCAACAACCGCCAGCATTTAATAGGGGTACAAATCCATTAGTAGCTGAGCAATGGATAAACTCCTTAAAGAAAATATTACATGCCTTGGGGAGTAGCGAAAGGGAGAAGGTTTTCATGGCATTTTATTGCCTCACTGGAGATGTCGATCAATGATGGTCATTGATTCAAAACACAAAGGAAGATGATGAAGTATCAAATATGGAATGGAGGGAGTTCAATGAGCTTTTCATAGAAAAATACTTTCCTCATGACCATCGAGAAGATATGGAAAGGCAATTTCTGAGTCTGAGACAAAAGGAGGATGAGAATATTGCAAAGTATGAGGCCAACTTTACAAGGTTAGTGAGGTATGCTACAGATTATATACGTAACCCGAGAAGTAATATTGATCGTTTCTTTGATGGGTTAAAATAATTTCCCTGTTGGGCCTTAGTCTCACAATCTTTCTCGTCGTACGAAGATATTGTCTCGTGTTCTATCAAGACGAAAAAGGAATTCTCTAAATCTTATGACAATAAAGTAAATCAATAGAAGAAGAGAATGGGGGAACAAGAGACGGATAAAGGGGAAAAGGGAAAGAACGATTTTCCATTATGCGATAATTGTGGGAAGAATCACCCCGGTACTTGCCTAAAAGGAATTGGAGTTTGTTATAAATATGGAGAAAAATGTCACCAGGCTCGTGATTTCAAGGGAAAGAAAGAGGCTGTCAATGTTGAATGCTACAATTATAGGGAAATGGGGCATTATGCAAATGAATTTCCTATGCGTCAGGGAAACCTACCTCAGAAAAGGCCAAGGGATCAAGGAAAATCTTATGTTGTTACTACAGTTGAAGTGGAATAATTAATGTATTGGTGCTTTTGGACTCAAGGATTATATTCTGGTTATAAGAATAATGTGGTATATATAAGGATTGGACTGCATTACTTGTTGTTTTCATTAAGGTTTTAATATGATGAAGGTAATCATATTTTTTTATGTGATAATAGGAGAAACTTTACTTTTTCTGAGGAATCTAATGACACAATTGATTTTGGAATTTAGAGACTTTTTAGAGAAAGTATGGATAGAGGTATTTTGGATAACTATAAAGGTTGGAATGGATTAATTTGAACTTTGGATAGTATTGTTTAAGGTTAAAACATTTATAAAGATCATTTTTTGAATATTATAATACTATAGTTTTAGGAAAAGGACAACCTACAGGTTGGGGGATAACCCGTTGCGTCGGACAAAGCTGCAGGAATCGAACCCACAACCATAGTACGACAGGCCTTTATTACCTACCACTGGCTTACAGGAAGTCACTGGTTATTACAAAATAGTTTTCCTAATCTAAATGGTATGTGTTAATATTAGGAACCTTGTACGATTAGGATAAATATAATATTTTTGAGTTCTATTATCTTTTTGAGTGAAAGATGGGTTTGTGGTAAAAATTTATTAAAGAATGAAAGTCTACATGAAAATTATGTATATTTCCTTACATTCTTAGTAAATATCCTAAATAAATTCCCCAATTGTATGAAAGGTAACTTAGAACAGAAACGTTTTTGGTTAACTTTTCCTACTGGGGAATCAATGATCATTTAACCAATCACAAGTTTGAGTTTTTCTTGTAGTTAACTTTCTCCTAACCCTGTTTTCTACAACTCTCCATCAGACCTTGATGGTTTTTTTTCCTCCATATCCATATTTTCATAGAATCCTATTATGGGCTATCTCAGGTGACCTTTGTACTTCACTTTCTTTCTTTTAAAGTTATATTTTTATTAACCCTATTTATGATGTGGATTTTCCACAAAGGTATTCTCTATTTTCAACCTTTTACTTTCGAAGAACATTTTCAAATTTCGAGGACACAATTTATTGAAGTAGGGGAGAATGTAACACCCCAAGCTTTCACGGTACGCTTCTCTTTCAATAATGTAATAGCTTGCATTGTACGCAAGTTCGAGATTCTAACACACCGTGACCAATCAAAGTAGCAGTTATGAATAGTAATACCCACTTTTTGAAATTACATAAATTTTATCTTTCAAAATGGACTTCATTTTTGGATTTAGAATATCGAAATTAGCCTATGTTTAATTTTTGGCATTTTTCTGTGAACTTCCAATTTTTAATGAATAGTGAAAATTACTTAAAAACATCTTTTTAATTAAAAACAATTTATAGTGATAAATTACACTATTTAGTGGTTTTAAATTATAATTAGAATATAATTTTACCATTTTATCCAATGGTGGTCATTAGAATTAATTTCACTTTGAAAGTGGACATTAACAATTGACAATCTTTTGATTGATATTGTTTCTTAAAAACACGCTATTTGTTTTGACAATGGGAATTAATTATAAAATTAATTAATGAAACTTATATGTTTGGAATTTTTTAAAATAGACACCATTTTTGAATTCATAATGTCAATTATAGCTTAGGTTGAATTTTTGGTTTTTTTCTGAAAAACTTCAATTTTTGATGCATAGTAGAACCACTAAGTGGTAGTTTAAAAACTAATTTTTTTCGTGTAAATGAAACATTCCACTTCTGTGATTTGATTTTTAAAAATCCGACATACATGGTTGTCATTAGGATGTAAAATGTGGTTAAATAGGATTAAAATAATTTTTGGTGAATAGTAACTTTTAGGTTTTATTAATCGCGATTAAAGGTAATTAGTGAAATTTAAGGTAAAAATGATATTATAAAAATATGAAAATATCCTGACACTTTTCCTAACCTTATTGGATAAGTCATGGCCGACCAATAAAATCCATGGGTCAACTTTGGGACCTCATGGTGCCACTTGGGTAAGAAAATGACATTAATAACTTTTTATTTAAAATAAAAATAAAATTGTCACAAACATGTGTTGTTTTACTAAAACAATTATTACATGGGGTTATACAAGTTAAAATTTCGACTATAATAATTAATTGTAAAGCTAAAAATATTTCCTATATCATGATATTTTTTATATAATTTTTAGACATTAAAGAAATTAAAATTTTAATGTCACCATGATGATGCAGCGATTACGTCATTAATTAACGACTTAAATAAAATGAAAAGATAATGTAAAATCTAAGACTTAAACTTATCAAAAACCTATTTGATTGGTATATTTCAAACCCTTATCACCTTATCCTTGAAATATATAATTGTGCGACCTTTGAAATCTGAAAAGTACTTCATAATAATGTAACATTTCATTACATTCCAAGAGTGCCCCTCCACTCCTCTTATAAAAGGACCCCACCTCTACCACCTTATTCACACCATCAAAGACATTTTTCTCAGACAACCTTTTCCCAAATACTCTCTCAACTTCCATCTCTTTCTCCTAGAAGCCTCACTTTGGGCATAAGTCTTCCCAATGAAGCCTTTGGCTCAAATCAAAAAAGTTACCCGATTTTAAGGTAATGTCTTCTCTTATGTTCTTTTGTTTATTTTGCTTCTCCAACCCCTTAAAATCTTGTTATTACTTTCTTTTGTAACAAAACCAGTATCTAAAATATAATAGTATGTTTTTATGATAATTATTTTCTTTACACTTACACACACCTCCGTATAATGGTTAAATAGCATACGGTTTCTGTGAGTGGCGAAATATTGCCTCACGAAGGGATGATTGTTCAATATTCTTTTAACACCTCTAATGGTGGCCATTATGATGACACTATTTCTATATATGATATATATTATGTTTATGTTTTCTTTATGATTCTTTATTTCCCATTTATGGCAAACCTTTATGATTTCCATTATGGGTAAACACGATAATTTCATTTTAGGAAGTGCAGACTATCGCCCCCTCAAAGTGATTTGAATAGTTAATGTCATATGTGGGACGTATAAAGGATGGAATAAATGATATTATATATTATATTATACTGTAATTATAATACACCTTTATATCATTTTGATTTCATTCCATTAAATGCAAAATAGAAATGACAGTAGTGTTCATGCGTACGTACGACTTACCGTCTCCATGAACGGTGCATTTCATTTCTTAACTCTAAATGTTACGTAATATTATGAATGAATTTATATAATGGATATATATGATATATATGATATCTACATCATGAATATAATTATGGATATAATGTATATTTTACCACATGAACAGCTTGTAATTATAAGAAATTTATTTTTGACTCAAGTACTAAAGATCGACAAAACAACCGTTATTAATAAAAATAATTAGATAATGTTCATAACATGGTAATAAGTGATATAAAAGGAATAATAAACTTGAAAATTGTTCTTAAGAAATTATAAATTAACTCTATTTTATTATTCAGGAGGTTAAATAATGGTCGAGTCAAGTCGGACACGAGGTAAGGGAACTTCTTAACCCAATTTCCGTTCTTTGGGTTAATCTCCTACTTTCAAATTATGCCATGATATTATTATGTACTATCTTATATTTTTACATTATTTATGTGTACTTATAGTGAATAAACATAATATATCTATTTTATTTAAAAAATGATCTTTGTAAGGGACTTTGTCTCAATCTACTTTCATTGAGGCATATTTTGTTTTATACACAAATTTCTTTTATATGGTGTATAAACCCCTTTGACTTTTACGTTTATTCAAAAGGAATCTTTCTATACGAAGCGTTTTACTAAACGACAAAAAGGAATGTTTTTCTTGTCATACGTATGCGAAAACAATGACTTCTCTGCAACCGTGACCATTATTTGAGTTTCGTCTTCCTCTACAAGCCATAACTTTTTTAAAATGAAAAATAAATACCAAGTTTTAATTTTCTTTTATTTTGGTATTGAAAATGGTTTTGATAATGTTTTTTATTATATCAATGCATTGTATTTATATCTTGTGATTGAAAAGTGGAAATGTTATGTTTCTGTTATGCATGTTTTATGTGATACGATTATGTTATGGTTTATGATATGTTTAAACCTATTCATATGAGGAATGCATTAGACTTAATAAGTGATGGGTGGAGCCCGCTATAGCTCCTCAATGCATCGGTAGGTCTCATTCGACAAACTAGTGTCTTGGCACGAGGCCTTGACAAAATATTATTTTTAGTCTTGGCACGAGGCCTTGGCTACGTGGTTATGATAGTCTAGCATTATGTATTCCATAATTATAAAAGTGGTTATTGTTATTGCATGTGATTATTCGACTAGTAGAATATCCATGTGAATACATAAATGGAACTATTTAATTTTATTTTTTCCATATTATGCTGAAGTTCAAGTTTAAAAGGATTTTGTTTTAGTTATACATTGCCTTAGATATTTATGTTTATTTATGAAAGTTTCTGCTGTATTGTTATCCTTACTAAGCATCTGAGCTCACCCCTTCCAATGTTTTAATTTTTCCAGGATGTGAAGAAGTATATTATGAATGACCTGCAGGGATAGTATGAGGGGATATGAAGACAATATATTGTTGTATTTTTGTTTTGCTTTATGATTTAATGTAAGACTTATGAATGTATCTAGTTTTTTCAAGGCTACTAAATTAATCGGTCTTTCGACACTTGATCTTTTGTGATCATGCTAATGTTACGCAATAATGCACCAACTCTGGGTAACTGGGTTCGGGGCGTTACAGTTATTATATAGGTCATATTCGAATAATAGTGGTAATAAATTGAATTATTTTTTAAAAAATAACTAATAATTTTTATATATTGATTAAAAATAATATTTAGATAATAATTTATGCAAATTTTACTCTAAATGTTTTTATGTCCTTCCACAATAAAATCATTTTTACCAAAATCTTGGAAAATAATTGCATAATTTTTTTCATTATTAAATAAGTTAAAGAGGATTAATTCTACCTTAGTAGATAATATAATTTTTTTCCCAAATTTGGACTCCATTTTGTAAAATTAAATTCAAAATTTCGGAAAATTTTGATTTAATGGTAATTGCATAGATTCGCCAAGAAGGTTTGTTTTTAAACAAAAAATGGTCAGAATTATACAATGTATTTATATCAAAATTTGATATGTAAATTAATAAAATGACCTAAATTTTATTAAATGATATATTATTTATAAAATAATACATTAAAAAAATACAAAATTTAATTTTCAATTTTAAATTATTTAAAAAAAATGGTGTCTTTTAATTAAAATTCTCTATTTTCTTGTGTTCATCAAAATATAAACTTCTCATGAAAATCCCCAATACTAACCATACAATAATATTGGTATTACATTTTCTAAAAATGATGATTATTTAATAAAATATATATTATAATATTTGAAAAAAAAATATATGTATTCTTATGTTCAATGAACGGCAAAACAATCTTTTAAGAAAACTATTTTTTGGAAAAAAAATTAAAATAATTATTAATTTATTTCCAATATATTGAAAACAAATGAAAATGGTTGAACTATATATCTTTAATAAATTATTTATTAATTTTCATGAAAATAATTCTAAATAATTGAATATAAGTATTAAATCTTTATAATAGTAGTGAATTTTAATTCTGTAAAATAGGTCTTCCAAATACTACAAGATACTGAAGAAACTAATTTTATAAGGTATCAAAAGATAAACATAGTGTTACACATCACATATTATATAGTATATTATGATCACCTTATATAATTTAGAGGTCTCACATTATTCTAACTTTAATTAATTCAAATCGTTATAATATAAAATTGATCCCCATAATTAGGGGTCTGGAATTATGAGATATCATTGTTTAAAAACTTATATAATAAAAAGTAAATAAAAAGGTCTTTATTGATATATAATTGGTAGTATTAATTTCATATAGAATAATAATGGAACTTGGATTCCATATAGGATAACATAAATCGGATGTGATAACATGGATATGGATAAAATAATAAATCCTAAGAATAAATACAAAGTGATATAGATTATTGATCATAAGAATGTGGGTTATCAATATATGGTAAACTAAAAAAACATAAAATAAATGGGTATTAAAAGGGTCCTTGATATCATCATAAATGATGAAAATAAGATAAAATTTTATTTCAATACCTTTTCCTAATATTCATGATCTATCAGAGGAGGATATACTTACAATATTTAGTTATATTTTTTAAGCACAATGTCAACATTTTGTTGTTCCTTGTTAAATTTACAATTCTTATATTACTATATGAAATAAATATGAATATATTATACTTTATAAACTAATATATCACAAAAACCCAAATGTAATAATATGTTATTCCATTGATATCTAATTATTAATATAATATAATTGATATCACAAGTGATCTAATATGCATAACACTTCAAATGGTGATATAAATCATTAATCTCTAAAACATCATCCAATGTTCTAATAAATTATTTCGTAAATGGTTATCCTTATAACCCTCCTAATATATTGTGATGAATAACCATATAAATAATCTTATTAAAATCCCAAAATTGACAAATCATTAATCCACAAAATGACTTTAAGTAGAAGAAAATTTTTATTTTATAATAATGTGAATACCATGGTCTTGTTTTCACTTGAAACATTATAATTACATGAGATAACATTAAATATTAGTAAAAACGTTAATTATATTTTATTATTAATGTAAAAGAAAAATTAATTTATCTACTCATAAATCTAAAATCCTATTAATTCGATTAATGGTAGAAAAAACCTATTCACCAACAAATAATTAATTAGTTACGAGGTAGTAAGTACTATCAAATTTACATTATCCATTTCAAAAAACTTTTATTCCAATCTTCATAATCTCAAATCCAAGAACATATTAATGGTTATATTTATATAAATCATGTTTTTTGAAGATGTTGAAATTTGCACTAAATCAATTTTCATAGTAATCTTCTCCATCTAACATATACTTCGAAAACCATAATGTAAAAGTAATACAGTGTAGTAATGATATATATTTAAAATATTATGATGATAATATCATCAAAAAAATAATTTTACAATCTATTTCATGTTTAAAAATACACATGAAGATTAACCATCTCATTTAAGTTCAATCAATATTAGATGCTTGGCCTTGATCCCTTAACCTCTTTCGAGGTATATTTCATTATTTCTTGGGGAGTTGGTTGTAATAGTTCCACATATCCATATAATTAAACCAATGTAAATTTCTGGATTATCTGTAACCCTAGTGTTCGAGAGAATTATTAAATTCTTCTCCAAACATTAAAAACCACTTTTTTGACTTAAGGTTGAGCCACGGTGTTTCCCTCCATAATTATATCATCTAAAAAATCCGGATTTACCTTATTCTCTTATCAGTATTTTTTTATCATACATAAAATATGTCTATTTATTTCCTTCACTATCGTATTACTATATTTTTCTCTATAATGTTACAACAAGAAACCTGGACCTCATTTGATGAAAATATTTGGTAGATTAGATCAATATGTAATATTTTCATAATCTTATAAATGATAAGTCCTTCTTATTATTCATAACTGTATTTCCCATTCATTATTCTAGTTTACATTTCTAAATGATATTATACCAAAAATTATCTCATATTTTTATGATAATTAATGTATAATCCAAAAACTTATTAAATACAAAACATATATTTAAAAATTATTACATATATAATCTCATAAAAACCATGATTTCTTTGAGGATATCTCTAATCCCAATATCCTTCATAAAGGTTTATAAATATGATGCATATTTTCATAAGAATATCCCAAGATTGTGTTTAACTGGCTATATAGTAAGTCAAATTTTTATGAAATAGGTTGTGAACAGGTGTAGTATAATGCGCCCTTTCAGAGTCATCTCCCCTATGAACCTATTTTATTGAACCATTTCATCATCTAGTTTCCATATATAGTTGTGTTTCTAGGAAAAAAACGAATAATTACTTCCCTAGAAAAACATAATTATTTAATTATATAATTATTTATAATTCTTATCAATGGTTTATGATCACTATTATATGATTCCATAAATCTCGATCCAACAATTTCTAATAAACATTCACAAATAAAAACAATATTGACCTGACCCTAGTAACCTGGATATAGTGTCTTATTTATTACAATAACATGTACATAATTCTTCTTATACAAAATCATCAATTAGTTTAATAAATTTTTAGAAAAATATATATGCATTATAACCATTTTTCCTTGGTATCATAAAATAAAACATAATACATATGATAGAAAATAAAATGAAACCTCAAAAACATATTCTTTGGTATCTTCTTCATTTCTAGTGGAATGAAAGCAAATAAAAGTGTAAGATGAAATTATTAGTTATGTTTATATATAATATAATCTTTCAGAATCACAAATCAATATGAAATTTGATTGAAAAATAATTGAAAACATGTACTATTTAATTAATATATTTATAATGAATTAAATCCATAGATAATATTACTATGAAAAGAATAATGATAAAAATTATTGAATTATTAATGATAATAATGATTAATTATTTGATGTAATGTGTCATGAAAATAAAAAATCCCATTTTCTAGATCAATTATACAGACTACATAAACTGTCATGACCCGTCCTCGAAGCCCGTGTCATGACTACCCCAAGCCCGCCTTCCATAGGCCAGGGGCTGGCGACTAGCACCAAAGGCGTAAATCCCGATAAAAAGGGAAGGCATCGCCTTTATGAAACGCAAACAAACACACAACCAGAGTACAAGCAGAAGGAAACACTAAGTAAAGCAATAAGACAAGTGTGCTGAAAGTATAAAGGGGGGCCGAAAATACAAGCCCAACAGTAAAGTAAAAGGAAAAGACAAAATAGTAGGAAGGTGTCAAGCTACTCCTGGATCGTCCTCTGGAGTTCCTACCTGAAGGGTAGGTATAGATAACCACCTCAGCTCTCTGCATCCGTCTGTCACCTCTGGGTACTGTCTCGTCATGAAGTCCACCTCTAGGTACCGTCTCACCGTGAATTCCACCTCTGGGTACCGTCTCATCATGAATTCCACCTATGGGTACCGTCCAGTTCTACAAGCTTCGACCACAATCAGTGCTTTCCGTCGTCTGCATCCAACACAACAAGGTGCAGGCATAGCCCATTCAGGGGTGAGTATAACGATACTTAGTAGGGACCTAGAGACCCTCAAGGTCTCACTAAATCCAACAAGGATAAACCACCAAGAAATATCTCAACAGATAACCTTTACTTAGTTATATGCCCATACATATACGTAAGTTATCATGTAACCCATCTCAATCATGAGGAAAACACAAAGGTCATTGACTCAGCTCAAAATAGGATTTTTATTCACGATGACAAAAAACATGGCTGCTAGAGAACTCCTCTGTCAAGTGCAGTAGTCCTGTAACGACTCTGAGTGTCACTCACTAACCTTAGACTGATGAGGTACTCCTCTTGTCGAGTACCGCGGGTCTTCCACCTCACAAAGTAGTGCTCCTCTTCCATGGGTCTGCCACTACACACAGTAGTGCTCCCCCTCATAGCCTACAGAGGTACTCCTCCTTTTGAGTACCGTGTGTCTGCCACCTCACTAAGTAGGGCTCCTCCGCCATGGGTCTACCACCTCACAAAGTAGTGCTCCCCACTGGGCTATGCAAGTCACTCCGAATCAAATCGGACAAACATTCATCGGGTCTCAGCCAGCTACAAGGTCACCGTACTCCGTATGCTCGCCTCCGGGAGGATCCGCTCCACGAGCCACTGGTCGATACTCCAAGTATCACAAAGTCCCACGAATAAGTATCACAAAGGACCTCCTTGTCACAGGGGTCTTAACGCAATAGACGGCGCGTCAATCGGATGCCCGGTTCGTGAGTTATTAGCCAATTTGTTCCGGAGGCCCGGTTGGTTTCGTATACGAACCAACCCGGTCGTATCTCAACTATACCCTGAACACCCATGGGGTATACTCAAAAGGACGGCTATGCTCCAAGAGTACCAACGTTGTTGACGGTTCATCAAACGGACGTCCGGTGCCAAAGATATGGCCCAAAAAGATAATGGGCCAGTAATGAGCTCGGGTCCAGTCCGACCCGGGCAGACCAACTCAGCCTAACCCAAACTGGACTAACCTGGTCAGGGTCGACCCGGTCAAACTCGCTGGGTCTGACTCGGCCCATTGGGCGAGTCAGCCCGCTAAGTTTTGACCCAGTCCACTGGGCCCGGGACAGCGGACCGCGAGGGCGGTTCGGCCCGATAGTCGCCACGTTGGCAGCTCGGTAACTTGGCCCGGGAGACCGAGCTGGTTCGACCAGCGACACCGCGGGGGCGTCGTGGGCCAGTTTAGTAGGCCGGTGACCGGGAGGCCAGCAGGGAGGCCACACGGGGCGTGGGTCGGCCGGCTGGGCTCCAGTTGGCTGTGGGAGCACCGGGCAGGGCGAGGGGTGCGCCAGCCAGGGTGTCGAACGTCGGGCAGCGCAAGGGGGTGCGCCAGGTAGTGTGACAGGTCGTCGCGGGGGCACCGGGGTGCACCGCGGGGGCACCGGGGTGCTCCATGGGGGCGCCGGAAGGGCACCGCGGGTGCGCCAGCATCACGCCGATAGGGGCACTGGGCACCGGGTGCGCGTAAGGGGGCTTCGAGGGCAGCATAGTTCACGGAGGTCGCGGTTAGCGCGGCCTTTGTTCGCCGCCTTCATCGTCGTCTCCTCATTGCCATGCCATCGTGGAGTCATTACAAAAAGAACAACGAAGGGGTCGGGCCATGTTGGTTTGGCCCGGCCCCTCTGCATTTAGGGTGGTACCAATATGTCCTTGCAAGTATGAAGCACAACAACCATCGTTCTTCATTTTGAGAGAAAGGAAGAACATGGGAAAGGTTCATATATTAAATAAAATAAAACCCCTACCTCTTGCTCGTCGCTCGTTGGCAGAGTCGCGGAAGGAAGACGATGAAGGCCATCGTTCGTCGCATCCGCCACACGTCCCCAATTCCGAGCTGCGTCAGTTCGTTGACGATGTTGCAGAGGATAGGTTTCTAGGGAAGGAAGGTCGAAGAATAATCACCTGGAAGATCGTCGTTGGCGTTCTTCACGTTCTTTGTTGGAGAGGATATGATTTACCCAAGTGTTGGTCTTCGCAATACTTTACCAGCACTTCGTCTGTTGGTGAAGCCATCCCAAAACCTTCTCCCAATCTCTCTATATATAGGAGAGGGGGAGAGGTATGTAACCATCGTGGAATTTATGACGGTTCATTTATTTGGAACCTTCCTAAATTCCAACGATGCAGTTACTTAATTTAAAAAGGGGGTAGGGCAAATTAAATTGTGTTAGATCAATTTAAGAGGTATGTTGGCACAACTTGAGAGTGGAGGATGCCAAGAAGTTTCCCCCACATAGCCTGCATCAAAACATATGACACGAATTAATTTTATGTTGACACATAAAATTAATTGATAGCAATTAATTTCACATCGACACATAAAATTAAATCACAGCAATTAATTTTTACGTCAACCCATAAAATCAATTGACAACAATTAATTTTACGTCAACTCATAAAATTAATTTTACGTCGACACATAAAATTAACTGATAACAATTAATTTTACGTCGGCCCATAAAATTAATTGAGTGTAATTAATTTTACGTCGACATATAAAATTAATTGATGGGGGGTTTGAGAGGTTTCCTCTTCCTCCCCATTAAATGGGAGGTCAGGGTGTGGTGGTTCCACCACCAACTCCCAAGTGGAGCTTCTAACCACTTTATCTTCACTTCATTTGTTTAACAAAATAAAATAAATTATTCACTTATTTTATTTTATTAACCCATGTTAAACCCCCAAAAACTAACTTTCATACCTGATCATCCGCCGTTGAGGTGAAAGTATTCATAAGTGAATATCGGCACTGTGAGTTCGATAGTGCCCTTAGAATTTGATTTCGAGCACCGGTTCAAAAGTTATAAAACGCCGCTTGTACGTTTACTGAACGTACCCGAAAAAAAATTTGGAAAATTATTATCAGTCACCCTTGACCCACTGTGGTCAAGGTTAGGCTCTGCCTAAAAAAACGCCCCAAAAACTCAACGATACTCTCAGATTTTCAATTCGAGTTACCGTTTAGATGTTATGAATTTTACAATAAAATAATTGTCACTTAATTATTTTATTTACTGTGAAAAACTAACTTTCTCAGGTGGCCCGTTCCGGCAAAAGTTAATATCTTCTTAAATAAATAATACCCTCACGAGTTCATCGGTGTTCTCAGATTTTTAATTTGAGTTACCGTTTGTCAGTTATAAGCATTTGAAAAATAAAATAACTTTATTTAATTATTTTATTTATGGTTATTCCATTTTCAGGTTTTCTCACAAGAGGCATGCGCCGACTAAATGTAAGTCACACCTAGGGTAAACCCTCCATCCTGAGCATAAAGGTGTCCTCAGATTTCTGATCTGAGTAACCGTTTAAGATTTATTCCACTTTTTCAGGAAAACGTTTTACGCACGTTAATTTAAGCTTAACAAAACATCAAAAAATTATTCCGGGCACACCGGGCCTCAGAATCAGGTGTCGTCAGAAACTGTATACTCGTAAAATTACAAATAATTTTAAAAAAAATTCTTGAAATTTACAGTTCTTTACATAAACTATTTTGTAAAACCTCAGATAAAACATCAACTGTCATGATCAATCCTCAAGTCATTTTGACACAGATGTTTATCAAACCATCTGATTTGGATAACTTGTCTATATCCTGAGATAAGTCGATGAATATAGGATCAATATTATGTTTAGTAACCACCCATCACTACATGTTCAATTAATTCCTCGTATATCAAATAATCTATTTAATTGATGAATATTTTTTCTTATCATCAACTATATATATTGAGTAACAGATTTAGATTTATGTTTATTTCCTTATTAAATATAATGTCATTCCAGGAAAACACCGTATAAAAAATGGATTATGTTTTAAGAAATAATTGTAACCATAAAAACATAATATGCATATTAATATAAATTTAATCACCATTTGATGGTGACTAATTCAACTGAAAGCCAATTTCAAAGAAAAATAATCAATGATTTGAATTTATATACATTCTTTGGTCAAAAAAACATAACCCATTGAGATAAAGTATCATGATGGTATGAATAATGATTATATAAATTGTTGTATGAATAAAGGGTTATTTTAAATATTAATAGAAATAACCTAAAAATATCATTAAAACATTATTCATGAACATACCATTTTAATTTTTATTGTAAAAATTTTATAATATAAAACTTCTTGAAATTCATTATCAATTAAAATTACTTTTGAAATAAAATATTTATAGAATATTTAGAAAAAAAAGTTATTTATAAATATCAATGTAAATATACAAAACAATCTTAAAGGAAATGAAATTAATGAAAATGTGTAATTATATACATTCCTAAAAAGTTTAAAATGATATTCTATTTTCTTAGATAAATGGTATAAAATTCCATTGTTCTTAAATTTAAATGAATATTCCATTCACATTTTTAATAAAGTAAAAAATATTATTGTATTTAAAATGACATAAAAAACATTGAATTGAATTAAAAATAAAAAACCATCTGTAAAAATACAAATAATAAATCATCATGAAAATGATAGAAAAAATTAATGATTTTTTAAAAAACATACTTTTGGATGAAAATAGATTTCGATTGATGAAAAAAATAAAGTAGGATTTTCTAAAAGAATTTTTGTTAAGTTAATTTACCTAGATTGAAAAAAGGTATTATCAATTGAAAATATCATGAATAATAATAGTACAATGAGATAAAATTGTTTTATTACTAATGTTTGAATAATTTTATTCCACTTAAATTAAAGAATAAACTATCCCTATTAAAATGATAGTACAAAATGAAACCTTACAATGATCATAATGAAGAAGTGAGAATTAATAAATGCACCTAAAATTTATATGAAATATACATTTACATTATTAAAGAGGATTTACAACATCGGGAAACAAAAATTCATTTTACATATAACTCTATTATTAAAAATTCAAAGAAGTAGATGTTTAATACAATGAAATGATATTATGTTATGAAATCCATCAACTCATGCTTCCTCTTAGTTAAAAATTCTCTTAAATCCATTATAACTATTGGACACATGTTATTAACCTACTAGAGACCCAAATTAATATTTAAAATATCAAATATTATCCTTTTATATTATGTTATCACCCTTTCATTAATAATAATTCATAATATTCAGGATTCGACTTATTATGTTCATTGTTTTCTATTGAGTGTTTTTTCATAAAATATGCATTTTCATGCACATATTATATAGTTAAATCATAATACGAAAAATAATAATGAAATAATGATCATATTAATATATAAATTAAACTATCTTTACCAATCTGGAAGTATGGTTTTTGGATATGAAGTACGTAATGATAATAGAGGCAGGAGGCAATAAGAATATTTGAGTAACACTTCCATTTTTCAATGAGAATTATGGGAAAGATGTAAAAAAATATTATATAAATATATAGTAATATTAATATAATAAATACAATATTATTTACTATTATATATCATCTATGTGTTTTGGTGATTAAATGAGAGTCACATCACTTTATGAAGGTGGTAGTAAAGACATACACGAATGACGTTATCATTTACCATTGAGGGAAAATATAAAAATGAAAATGAGATAAATTATAATTTAAAAATTATAAGTATTTCATTAATAATAAATGTTTTAATTTAGATCTAATATAATCATTATCATTAGAGTTATGACCATCCATGTAAGTAATAATTGAACTACTCACATCGCTTCACGAGGTGGTAGTTTTATGTTCACATGAGAGATGTTATCATATTACATGAACAATTGAAAGTAAAAAAAGAATATATATTATAATTAAAAAATAGGAATAATTTATTTAAAAATATAATATATATTTTTTATATCCATTATCACTACCATACAGGATAGGTGGTAATGTAAAAACATATTAAATCAATTTGTGAGGTGACCGTCCATAATTCACACGAATGATGAATTCAAAACAAATTTGATTTAAGTGGAGGTGATTCAAGGTACTCAAAATAAAATAACCAAATATAAATATATTTAATATAATTAGGTTAACTTATAACCCATGTTTATATCTAATGGATGTAGGTGGAGGAAGATATAAAATAAAAACAGTCATTGATAAATGATGCCTCTATTTCATGTATCTTCCATAGGATTGAATGAATTAATTATATAGGTTGTATTTATGTATAAAATTATACATATTATTTTTAAGGAGGTATTTTGGGATTTTATATCATAATTTATTGTTTGATCCATTTTTGTTAAAAGGTTTTTAAAATGGATTATCAGGGGTGGCTTTTATTAAGTGGTTAGAGTGATACACTTGTAAATACCCAAATATAATGAATAATGGCATGTCAAACTCACTCAAAGTATCCAAGAATTTAAAAATTAAAGGGTTATAGCTATTATTTTCTATTTAAAACCATACAACACAAAAAAACATGTTATAAAATTAATTACCTTGTGTTTAAATATTTCCTTCATTTAAAATTTTGGTTACTTATTACAGTAACTAGTTTTCAAACACAGATAAATTTTAATTTAGATTAAATTTAATTTTATATATATATATATATGATATCATTAATATAAATATATCATTTAATTTATCAAATAAATGTACTATGTTTATTTAAATAATAATTTTAAAAAATCACATGATTGTGCGGAAACACTGTTTTAACCATAAATATGGTAACAATATTTTTTTCAAATTTTCATTCAATATTTTCCTTAAAAATAAAAATTTGTCTATTAATGGAATTTTTAAAAGTTTATTTTTATTTATAAATTATTTTTATAAATTTATGGTTTTTATTAATTTTAAATCATTTAATACAATATGCTTTATTATAAAATAACATTAATGTGAATTTTGATACTATTGATTAAAATTAAATATAAAAATACAAAGGCAATGATTGAATTATATTTAATTGTGTTAAAACATTTGTATAATGATATTATAATATAAAAATTTTATGGTATGAAATAATTCATTCAATATACTACTATTTTAGTATTTTTAGTATTAGTTATATTAATTATTTAAACTAAATAATTACAGTTTAAGAATTTTATTGGAATTTTATGAATTCTGATCATCTCTAAAAATTAAATATAATTTACAATGATATTAATACTTTTTTATATTTCCAAATAATATCTATTACTATTACTATTTTTTAACCCAATGAATTATAGATATTTAAATCAAAGAGGTTTCATTTATGCCTTTTTCATTACAAAACATATTATATTGGTCACATTCCATGTAAAGTGGAAATAAGGGGAAATATATTATTAAACCACATGACTATGGCCAAAATATTCTCCTAGAATAATACTTATATACTATTTTAGGTTATTTTCACTAATAAATGTTTAGTTTAAGCACGATAAACTCATTTTTACCTTAATTGGGGTAATTTATTTATTTAATTTTTTCAATATTACTTAACGTAAAAAATTTATTTTGACCTTAGTAGGTAATATAAATTTTTATTATTTGAAATAGAGATTCCATTTTTCTATATTGAATTCATAATTTTGGATAATTTTGAATTCAAATAAATCTTGTAGATTTTAAAATATACTTGGTTTGTAATGTATAAATAATCAGTAGTTTAATGAATTTTTTATATAAAATCAACAAGAGAATTAATTAAAATACCATAATTGGATTAAAAAATAAAATTTAAATAAATAAAATTAAAATAACCATTAAAATATAATTTAACATTATCATTTATTAAAATAAAAATGTAGTTTTGAATTTAAATTTTCTATTTTTCACAATTCATAAAAAATAAAATTTCTATGAAATAATCCAAAATTCTCACCATATGGTAATTTTGATATTTTGACTTCAAAAAAAGTATTTTGTCCCATTATTTTTATAAATTTTTTAATAATTAATTCTATTTGATGTGCCTAAATCATGAGTAAAGTATCTTTAAAAAAATACAGTTTTTTTTAAAATGTACTATTTCATTAAAATGATATTTAAATTATTTATAATAAATATATTACCAGTTAACATGTGTGAATTGTATATTTTACATAATTTAGTTACTATAATTGATACCCATCATAATAATGGATATTAATAACTTTTAAATAACAATTTAACATGTTACATAATATAGATACTAGTATTCATAGCAATAATTCTAATGGTTGGTTAATACCATTTAAATAATAATAAATATTGTATATTGTTTTTTGATAAAACTCTCGCTTTCATGTAACACATGCTAACAATGAAATTCACTATTACATTGATGGTATGATAAATGTGGTGTTGTGTGTACCGTAATATATTGAATATAGTGTTCATCATTTATAATTTCTTTTTGTTACAATCCCCACCCCACACTATATGTCAAATTCATTATTTATATATTTAATACTTGGTTTAATTAATGATAATTGTGCATTATATACAATTATTTATACCGAATAATGAATATGTAAGTATGAAATATTCCAATGGTCAATAAATTAACAATATAAGTAAAACACTGTATTTCAAAATTATTTAAATTATAATAAATAATAAAATAAATGATAAATAATATGGATTATTAATATAAATGTAATGATAAAATACCATATAAAGGTGGACATTTAATGATAATGTAAAATTCTACAAATTTTATCATGAATGTGAATCTATATATTTTCTCTAGTAATTAATATTATAACCAATCAAGTTAAAAAATAATGATTTTACCATTAAAACATATCTCAAAAGGTTTGCATTTTAAATAATTTATTATAGTTGATTATTAATAAAAAATTCTTAATAATATCCATAAAAAATCATGAGGAATATATCATTTTCTATTTTTTTTTAATTCAAAAATTTCATAAGATTTGTTAGAAAATTCATTGAAAATAACCATTTACAATATCAAATGAATTTTCTATGATGAATTTGGTAATGATGGTATAAATATTCCTTTCATTCTAAGTATATAAAAGGAAATATTTGTTTCACATATTTAGTGATAATAAGAACATACTTTTCTTGGAAAAAGACAAAAAATATTCTACTTAAAATTTTTTTGATATAGTCAATAATTTTAAAAAAATAACTTCAAAAAATCATAGGAAACAATTAATGTCATTATTTGATAATTATTTATAAAAAATGATTATGGATGAAATATATTGTTTGACCAAAAAATTGAAAAAATAACGTTTGCATTTATTAAAAAAATGTTCTTAATAATTTTATTTATTATAGAGAGAATAATTTTACTATTACCACAAAAAATTAACTAATTGATAAGAAATTTAAAAATTTAATAGTTATATTATGTAATTATTAAATAATTTATTTCAATTGAAATTAAGTCTTATAATATCTCAATTAAATTATATTGAATCATAAACACTTACTATATTATTATTTTTTGAATGATAACCCGAATGATTGAAATAAAAAAAATAAAGAATTAAATATGTGTAATATTTTAAATATAATATTGGTATTACAATAACCTCATAAAAAAATAGGTGTACAGTATTGTATATTTCTTAATGGAGTGAGTATTGATAAAAAATAGCTTTCAGTTATCATATCATTGAAATATGGATATATCAAAGAATTACTTATATTTATCAAACAAAAATATAAATATAAATGTGTAAATAATAAAGTAAATAATAAAAATAAATTACAAACATAATCATATAATAACAATGACAGTGAATAATTAATTTAATCCAATAAAAGAAATTTAGTTATCAAATTCTATACCCCATTGTAACGTTCAGAAACAACCATGGATGAAATCATTCAAATTATAAGAAAAATTTCAATAAATTATTAAGTATTCATGATATTAAAATTTAATTGAGTAGAATATACACATTATAAAACAAATTGGGTTCATAATGTTAATATATTCCTCAATGAATAAAATTTAGGTGAACTAATATACCACACACTTCCCATGATTTAACAATTCTTTTGTGGAGGTTATATTGGTTTTATGAATAATATAAATTTTAAAAAAGCATATATATATTTCAAATATCATAATATATCATCTTATAACATCATTAAAACTTTTCTTTAAAAATATTTCATTATTTCCATTGTTTAGTGGGTTAACTAATTCATTTTCTCACACATGTTTTTTATGATAATTTCCTATTATTTTTAATAAGATATAGATCCATCACAACTAAAATTATATTACTATTAAAACAATAACATTATTTAATTATTTACTTTTTTATAACTATTTTTTTAATGTAGGAATTATAAAAAGAATCACATCACTCCGTGGGGATGATAGACCATACATATATTAGAGGGCTAGATTTTTGTCCATTAATGGAGGAAGAATATTAATGAATTATAAATTCATTTTAATTAATTTATATTTTGTTATATTTGTATATGTACTTTTTATTTCTATCATTATAACAATACAATATTTTTGATGGTGGAAAACAATTTACAGCAACTTGTAATGAAGGAGTTCTCCATACACACGAGTGATGGATTTTTTTCCCATTTGATGGATGTAATGGATATATATTATGAACACAACATAATATGATCTAATTATATTGTATATAAATTTTTGTTTATATATTATGTATTGACACATTATATATTTTGTCAAAAAAATATGTAAGAAGAAATTATTAGTGAAGGAAATTACCTTTGCTTCTAAGATCCTCTGTTAGATCTCTAATTAAGGACCCCAAGAGACTTTTTAGGAAGACCAATAACTATAATTTGTGTATATGGTTTTTTTGAAGAAAATATTTTTTGGTTTTATCAGCATTTAATTTCATTACAGGAGTGATGAATTTAGGTTAGACGGTTCTATATTATATTAGGTGGAGGGGACCTTCATGGAAATCACAAGGAAATAAACAAAACGAATGAAACTTGATATACCCATTCAAATGAAATATTATCCTAAATGACCCTAGATTCTCATAATATATTTAATAATTATTAAACAAATCCATAAAATTGTAATTTTACAACTATAATTTTATAATATGCTGTTATGTTTGAGTTTAACACCTGCTAAACACATTTTAACAATATCTACTATAATTAATTTTTAACTATTTTCACTATTCATGATGAGTAAAATTTAATTTTCCATATTTAATAACAGTTTTCATATATATTCTAAATATGGAATGAATTTTAGGAAAAATAATTCACATAAATTATCATTTTTAATTAAATGATGTTCCCAAATATCATGTCGAAAAACGGGATTTCAAGAAATTCATTTTCAATCATAAGATGTTTTTATATTAACTATGTTACTAGTATTTAAAAATATATGTATAAAATTTATATATATATATATATAATATATTTAAGTCAAAATATTCATCACTGAATGTTATTTTATTTATTTAAAATGTATAAAATTTATTTCCGGACAAACAATTTTAAAAAAATATGTTTTTATGCATCGAAATAAAATTATAATAAATAATGTAATGAAAAAGAATCAAATTTAACTAATTTATAACATAAAACTAATTAATAAAAACATTAATTTAAAATTAATTTAAAATAAATATGGTTATAATAATTTAATTAATATATTGAAATGAAATAATTGTTTTAGAAAACGTAATAATTGACACTTTTCACCAAAAAATTAATCTTTTCAAAAAAAATAATATATTATCATTAAAATTATAATGAAATAATGATTTATAAATGAAATTAGATTTTAAAATATTTTATCTAATATTAGATGAAATTAAATTTTAAGTAACTACAAAAATATGACGAGATTTTTTTTAATTAATATAATTTTTTAGCATGAAATTAGATATATTCTTATTCCATGCATAGAGAAAAATAAATTTATTAGGAAAAAATTTATCCAATATATAATATCAATATATAATTAAAATCATTAATAAATAGTGATTAATTATTTTCATAATGATAAAATAAAATTATGTGAATAAAAAAAGACTCAAAAAATCATATGTTTTCAAATGATTTTTATTTTCAATTCTATTTTATTGATACACAATGAATTTATTTTATGAATATATTAAAATAATAATTTTATAAAGAAAATTCTTATTCGTAGCCGAAAATTTAAATTCCAGGCTAAATTGACTATATTTTGTTAACATATTTCATTGTACATTAAAACTCATTGATTTTCTTGTATAAGTGATGTGTAATTTTTATCTACAGAAATTTATTCAAAAAAATTTAAATTTAGAATCAAATGTATATTAAATATGTAATAATTTATGCATAAAATAATTTATAACATTTATTGATAACAAATATTATTTATAAGAAAAATAGATTAAGAATACAGGTTACCCAAAAGTCCAATTTGTCTATAAATTTTGTTTTATAACATACTAGTTAAATTTTTTATATTTCAAAATTTAATTATATTAAATATCATGAATTTTTTAAACAAATCCAATAAAATAGGTAGGGGTGAATTTTGTATCCTTAGTAAAATTTAATTATCTTATAAAATAATTATAAAATGTAAAATGTTTACCATGAAATTTTGAAATTTTTAAAAATTAAAATAATTTTAACGTATTTCAATATTACCAATGTTATATATATGATTAAATACCACTTGTCTCACCAATAATTATTTACCTAAATCATCTCACTCTTGTAGGATTTTATGTTTTCCCTTCAAAAAGATTTTTTTTTCAAGGAAATTCCCCTCACATTATCATATAAAATGATCTATATTCAACCTACATGAAATCAATTTTCACCAATGAAATAATATTTATTCACTACACATTTGGCCACATCTAATGTTTTGTAGAATTTATGTATTCATCTATGTCACAAGAATTATTATATTTTGAGGTACTACCTTATTCATTTTTGGCCCCATGTGTTTTATTTTGTTTCCGAAATATTTTTTTGGAGAGATGTGGAAATTTTGGGATCCATATAAGGTTATGCATAGTTAGCCCACTATTATAGGAAACAATGTTCCAACATAGAGAAAATCATCTACCATTGAAAGTGGCACATTCTAGGATGGATTGTTTAGCCCATGCCCATGCACTATTTCCTTGTAAAACATGCAACCTCATTCCACTTGGACCAACTGTGACATATACTTTCTGCATGGTTTATAAAATGATGTGGGCTAACAATGTGACTGATATGGTTATTAAAATTTGTGAAATTACACTTTCCACCTCTTCTTATGAAACCCTAAATCACACCTAATCTGATTAGAATGGAATATTCATCCATAATATCTTTTTATGCTCATTTTTTATGAAATTATAATTCATTCTTATAGGGTTTTTCCCGTGGATATTCCTATAATAATCAACTAAGTCATTTCTGCATTGTGGTTTCCCTATTTCTAGGGTACTTCATTACTATTTTTTTGGATCCACTTTTCTAGTGGGTTTTTTGAACTTATAAGGGCCCTGACATGAGTTTTGGGATGAAATATTAATGGTTGTTTTTAATGATTCCTTTATAGATTCCTCTAGAGATGTGTTTCTGGTTTTATACTAGATTATGTATGTTTCCAATCCTGAGGTATTTGGTTCCATGTTTTTTTGTTATTATATTATTTTTGATTTCATTATTGGTTATTTAAATGTGTTATATGGGTTATTTTTATGTTGTGAAATATTTTTTAAAAATATGTTGTGATTAATTTGTGATGAACGATGATTTTCTAAATTAAAATTGGTATGTTTTAGTTGTTCATTGTCATGATTATTCTTGATAAGTGTTATGATTTGATTGAATTATTTGAAATGTGTTTTTAAATGGATTTGAAGGAGATAATGTGTTGAACATTAATTTTTTTAATAGAAATGGTATTTGTTCCATGTGAGATTATTCATTCTTCACCTAATATATGGGTTTACTATGCACCTTATCAGTTCTCTGCCTTCTCTATCCTATGATCCCTTCCTTCATTATGTTATAGTATTATTAGGTCCTATGAACATAGTCTTCATTGCTTTAGACTACCTTGATATTATTCCATTATGTTGTTTCCCAGACTGGAATAAAATTATTAAATTATTTTAGTAGTAATTGTATAAGTGATGTGAATCATGTTTTAATATGGATATTTTTCATATGTGAATTTGAATGTGGATTTTCCCCTGGAAATGGTAAGATTTCATCTATTTCTATCTCATCATGTTTCAAAATGGATTACATTAATTCATCAATTGCTGTTAAATTTACATTTAAAATGATTTGATGGTGTGTGTGAATATGAATGTGATTTTGTTTATTGAAAATAGTGGTTTTCATGTGGGCCTTGATATTTGACCTAATGTGAATTGTATAAGTGGTGATTTAATATCATGTTCATGATGTTTTTTTATGTGTGTGAAAGTGAATATTTACATGACATGTGAAATATTATTTTAGAACAATGGGAATCCCGAGTATGCTGGTGGGAAAAATAGAAGTTGTGCAGTATTTAATTCAGTGGGGATGAGGCTCGTTTTCCTTTAGAAATATTGACACCAAAACAATACGAAAAAAATTATAAGATCAAATATCAATAGACATTAGGATGGGATACCCTATAGTGGGTTATGCCTAATGATGTTTTGGTTTTTCTATAGTGATATAGAGACCACTAGATTTATAGAAGGGATACCCTATTTTTCCTCATGAATGAGGACGTTGTTGGTTTTGGTTTGAGTATTTTGATCAATAATGTTAGAGGTTCATATGGTCCCAATTGTTCTAGATATTTATAGGTGACTACCATTGTGATATCTAGTGACATAATTATTTTATGTTGAGGTGATAACCATACAAATACTTAGTACATTATATATATTTTGTTTTCAAATAATGTTCTATTTTTGAAAAAGTTATCTTGAAAATGTTTTTTTGAAATATTTCTTTATAAAATAACTCATTTATCATTTTATAATGTTTATAATAGTTTATCATCTAATATAATTTAGTTGAATATTTTTAGTTGTGTGGAATCCTACTTGAATTTTTATCAAACCCTATATTCACCATTGGTTGTATATAGAATCTCTCATGTATGGAAAAGGTAAAAGAAAGATGTTCTATAGTGGGGATGGTGGATCCAGTTTCATGTGTTCAAATTTTTGAAGGTGGTGTAGGTGGTGGACTGAGGGTGATTGAAATCTTGTTACATTGTGGTTTTTTGGATGTTCTTGTTATCCAATTTTTATTTTGGATTTTTTAGTGTTGGTTAAACTTTTAAAAAATTGTATCTAAAAATTGGTGTATCTCGTCTGATTATGATTACTAGTTATGTGATGTTTTATCATCATAGGTTGTCTATTATTGTATAAATTGGATAAATCTTTAAAAAAATGTATTGTTGATAAAAAGACAATATTTTATAAAATATAGGGACTAGTAATGCCCCGGTCGAGTGTCAGTCTCGGTGGAACTGTGGCTTGGTATATAGAATAATTAAATCAGGAAATGTTTCTCTATTTTAGAATCAATTATTTGGGAAGCATTAGTTTATATCAGATATAGTTTTATCAAGGTTTCATGTGTTGTTTGTGAGTGGGGTGTCTGGACAACAGAACGTGTGATGGGACTTGGGTCACCATGGGATGATTGTATATTTGATTTGGATTATCGTTTAGATGAGATGTGTAGGCTATGGACTATGCATTGACATTAAATTAGGGTGAAGAGGTTCTGCATGTTATTTTATTAGATATGTTTTTTTAATATAATAATATTCTTTGAAATTTATACTTATCCTAAAAAAAACAAAATACAAGGTTGGTGGTAGTATTAATGAATTTTCAATGTAGTGATTTGTTGTATTAGAAAAAATTTAACCATGATATATCATATGTATCCACAAGAAGAATCCAAAGATTTTTCTCCCTCACTAATACACTAGATATAAGTTTAAACTTTGGTTTGGGTTGTCCATTATTTGGTTCATGGAGCATGTTTTAATGATATTCATGATGTTAAAGCCAAACCAAGTCCTAGAATGGGTAAATCTCAAGAGTTATTCATTAATAATCCTCCTATTTCAAGGTATTACAAATCACTTGAATGCTAAATATTTCATTGAGATGATTGAGAGGATTTTTGAGTTTCATGACACTATAAAGATATCCAGGTTAATGTGTTATTCATTATTGTTGGAAGGACTCAGTCATAAGTGGTTGGACATAGTGGTACAATCTAGTAAACATGAGAAGATATGTTGTAATATTTCATTATTTTATTCAACTAATAGTGTTCAATTGAGATTTTGTGATAATAAAATTCTCATGAGTTTTTTGATCATCACCAAGGAGACTATACCAAGATAAATTATTATAATAACATTACATATTAGATTTTTTTTAAAACAAGGTATTCTCTGGTGTTCAGTATAATGGAAAAAAAGTTAGATATGGGGATTCAATTAGAAATCCCATCTCACATAGTATTGTTCAAGTAAAATACATATACCAAGGTGGTTAATCATTATATGATGGTAAATATTTATCTTTGAGAAATTCCTATTTTCATTTTATTGTTGTCCTTAGTAGGAAGTGGTAGTTTTTTTGAGACAAAGAGGAAGCATGATTAGCATGAAAAGTGGTTATGTGGTTGTTCTGGATATCCTTCATTGTAATCTTCATATATGGATTTAGGTTTATGGTCATTCATCTACCAGTAGTGTGGGAAAGAAGGAAACATGTGATTGGTATGTTCACCTCCTCCAAAAACATTATATTGGTGTCGAACTATTGGGAACTTACATCAATTATACATGATGGAACCCCAATATGAGACAGGGCATTTGTATTTTGTGGATTATGAACAATCTGAATTAGAAATCGGTTCTTTGAGATTTTTTGGTAGTATTCTTATTGAATCATCAATAGATATTATTCTATGTGCTACTGGTTCCTTATTTTAATTTATTTCTATCTATATTTTTAATGAGTTAATGTTCCTTACATCTCTTATTCCCTATGAAATGGATTTGGTGATACTTCTGGGTGAGAAGATAGATCAAGGTTTCATGTTTACTTATTGTTCTCTCACCTTGTTAGTTCTCATGATGGAATAGAATTTCTATCTTTTGGGGATGGGGAAATGTAATTTTATACATTATATGGATTTTATGTATGGTTCTCAGGTTTATGTTTATTATTATCAGCAGCAAGTATGTTTTTTGGACCCAATGCAAGTACACATGTTTCTCAATGGGAATTGTATTCTCATTTGGGATGTACTTGACCTCCACTTATGGTATTGGGAAATCTATGTTTTAATATCTAATCATGTATGATGGAGGATGGTGACACTGATATATAAGATATATTATCTATCATGGAGGTTGTGTTCCTAGAGGTTTTTTGAGAAGATTTCAAGGGTTTTACCATAGTGTGGGATGTATATTTCATCATTGATTTTACACCATAAACATAATTGGCATCTATTCCTTCATATCATATATCCCCCTCTGAGTTGAAGAAATTTACGGTTCAATAATGGTATTTGGAATAAAAATGATTCATTCTCCTGAGCATCTGACAATTGTTAATCCCAGAACTATTTTCTAAACCATATGATGGATCTCTCAGGTTGTTGATCGATTATTAAAGGATGAATAAGGTTAAAATCAAGAAAAAATATCCCTTTCCTGAAAATTTGATCATTTCAATCAAAATAAAGTGTAAACGTGGTTTTATAAGAATTATTTATGTATTTTTAATTACCATGTCCATGATAGATTTGCATATGTTCCTGAAATTACCTTTCTAAGAAGGTGAAAACATTTTGATTACTTGGTCACATTTTCCTTATTGCAAAATAATACGACAGTATTTACGTCCCTCATGAACAAGGTTTTACACTAGTTTCTATTTTACATTTTCATGATATTCATATATGAAATCTTGGTCTACTCAGGGAATAAGGGTGAGAATGAGAAGAATATTAGTATTGTTCTAGGTAGACTTTGAGATCATGTTTTTTACTTAAATAATTCCAAAAGAACCTTCAAGATGATAAAGGTAATGCTTCTGGTACATTTAAACATGGATCAGGGGGTTTTTATGGACATTGAGGGGATCAGTTCTATGATTTCATGGGAATATCAGTAGAATTATTTTTAAATCATAATATTTTTGGGAATTGATTTCAATTATATGATTTTTATGGGATTTATCTCATCTTATTTCGTCAATGACCTTCAATACCTAGAAAAGGGTAATCCTTGAATAGAGCCTAGATCATCAAGAATCCATTGAGAAGCTAATGTGGGTGATGATCATGAACCCTTTCCTAAAATTTTTGGTGTCTTGAAATTGATATATTGTTTAATATGAATCCTTATGTATGGGTGTTGGTTATGTGATAATGATGGATAACAATGTATTGGCCTATGGTTTGTGTAAACTCTGTCAACATGATATGAATTACTAAACCCATACACTAGAGTAAACAATATTGATGAATTCCTTGAATACATGTCACTGTTATCCTTTTGGGGAGAAGATTGTGGTTTATTCTGATCATAATAAAATTGAAAATATTTTCTCCTAGATTATCATGAATTGGATAAAGCATTATCAGTTTGAGTACCTAGATGGATTCAATTTTTATATCTTATATAACCCATGTAAAGTTAATCTTTTTGTATACATGTTGAAGAGAAAAAATCTAGTGAAATAGTTAA
The DNA here is from genome assembly GCA_963277665.1 of Viscum album. Classification (NCBI taxonomy): domain Eukaryota; kingdom Viridiplantae; phylum Streptophyta; class Magnoliopsida; order Santalales; family Viscaceae; genus Viscum; species Viscum album. The sequence continues at coordinate 481,793,631 of OY728126.1, forward strand.
ATGATTCAAGTGATTAGTGAATTTTATTGTAATTATTTCCCAGTTTTATCTTGATACCATGGAACATAGGGGAGGTGTGTTCATGGGTAGTATTCAAAATATATTAACACTTATAGATACGATTCGTAAAGAGTAGATGAGTGATGAGAAATTCCAGTGTTCAATAAAATTAATAAATGCTGGGAAGGTTCCTTGTGAGTGGTCATTATCTCCTAAGGGATATGTTTTTTAAAAGTTTTGTGGTGTTACTGTTGTCATTGGAAAACATGGTTTATTATGATAGTCGCCAGTCTCGGTCTTCCATTCATCATGGCAGTATGAAGATGTTTTATGATGTAAGATGTTATTTTGGGGGGCTAAGATTGAAGAATTATGTATCATACTTTTAATAACTATGTTATACTTGTCATAATGTTTAATAAAAACACCAAAGTTCATTCAGTTTACTTTAGAAACTCCCCATTCCATCCAATAAGTGGGATGATATCACCATGGATTTTATTTTTGGATTACCTTATACACCACAACGAATGAATTCTACTTGGCTATTGATTGAAAATCTTAAAAAATTATCCCATTTCAATCATATAATGGATTCAGTGATGTTGAATGATTTGGGTATGTTTTATATTTAGGATATAGCAAGTCATCATGGTGTGTTGTTGTTAACTATTTTTGAAAATGACCCTTGACATACCTAATTGTATTTTATGGTATTTAAAAGCCTTGGGTGATGATGTTTATGATGTGTATAGCATTCCACCCTCAAACAGATGGTTAGAAATGGTGGGGGAATTTTATATATAATAAAAACATCAGGCATGTTTGATGGACATTAGAGATTTATGGAATATCAATCTAAGGTTGGTGGATTTTACACAAAATTAATAATTAAAAATCACTAATTCGAATGGATCCCTTTGAGATTCATTATGGTCATTAATTTTGGTCACCTTTGTGTTTGGCTGAGGTGGGTTATACCTCGTTGTTGGGGCTGATCCTTGAGTAAGAATTTTTTTATAATGACAAGTTGATCAGGAATCATTTACTAAAAAATTAGAAATTTCATAAGTCTTATTATGATTAGTTGAACCAAGGTGATGAGTCTTCTATGGGTGACCATGTGTTGTTGAATGTGCCCCCTCGGTTGGGTCACAGTCATCTAATTAAGAATGGGAAGCAAAAAATGAGGGTTGTCAAACCATTTTAGATTATAGAGATGATTTTTATAGTGGAATACTTGTTACAATTTTCATCCCAGCTAACATAAATTCATCTCATGTTCCAAAAATCTCAGTTAAAAATGTATAATCTAGATCTGTCTCATGTGCTTAATTGGGAAGAGTTGGATTTAGAGCCTCATTTTTCTATTATTGAGAAACAAGTGTGGATTGTAGATTCTCGGGATAACATGATTCATTTTATGTATATTCCATTTGTCATATTTATTTGGAATCATAGTAGTAATGTGCATAAAAATGGGGTTAGATGTATTGGGTTGATGAAGATTATCCATATTAGTTCTCTAATTATACATTGAAATGACTTGTTTGGGGTCAAATATTTTCGTCATGTGATAATTTTTATATTAGTGTCTTTATTTTTAGGTATCTATTTGTTTCTAAGTAGACAATTATTTATTATTTCGTTTCAATGTGATTTTTCGGAAAAAAAGGGAAATTTTGGGCTCCAAATATGGTGGCACACAATTGGAACACGGTTGTGGAAATGGTGTGCCAACATAGAGCCAATTGTGCTACTTGGATAGTGAAAATTCCCTTGTAAAAGGGCTTGATGCACAACCATGTTTCATTTCTGAAGAAACTATGGGTCCACATTCCTCTTATACATATTGGGACACATAGTTTCTACTAGGTTTGTTAAACTATGTGGTCTAACTCTATGACATATCCAGGTAATTAAAAATGTAAAATTTACTCTATTCCCCTCTTCTAATTCAACCCTTAATCACTATAATGTTATACAGATGGTATTTTCACCGCTATGAGCTCTCTCTATTGGTTGATTGACCACTTGAGAATCAGTCCTTGGATTGTAATGGGCTTCGATATTCAATGAATCTTATATTAATTTATTTCATCATTGGTTGTTTTCTATTTCTATGGTTCTTTAGCACTATTTCACAATTTATCTTCTCCCAGTTGGTTATTTGATCATGTTAAGGTATTATCTTGTGTTTTGTGGTACATTATGATGTATAATATTGATCATGCATATTTAGGCTATTGTTGATTTGTGGTTTTGGTTTTCCATCAGAATTCAGATGATTCTAAGCATGAGGTAAGTTGTTCCTTGATTTCAAATTATTTTGTTATTTTGGATTGTTTTCATGGTTGTATAAATTATTTCTAAGGATTATTTTTTTCTGCGAAATATGTTCCAAATTTGTTTAGATATGAATATGTGATGTATGTTGATTTCCAAATGGAAAATTGTTATTATTCATGTTTTAATCATCTTGGATCATCATGATGGAGTTTTATGATATCCTTGAATAATGAGAATGGTGTTATCAAATGTATTTGATTTTTTGAATGTGTTGAAAAATGGTTTCAAAAAACAATGGGTTTTCCCTGTGATATTATTAATTTATCACCTTATATGTGGTTTGTGAATTGTGAATGAGATTACAAGGACATATTAAAATTAATTTGTGTGTGTCTATACTAGAATGGGATTTGTATAATAAAAATTATGGATTTCACATGTTCCCTTTTTGTTGTGTTTCAAAATGGGTTTCATGAATTGTGAATGTGTTTTGAAATGTATTTTAAAAAATATTTTGGTGACTATGTGAATGTGAAAGTGTATTTCATTATGTAATTTTTTTATATAATCCTTGATTGTTTGATAAATATTAATTGATAATGTGGTTATTTTCATGGGTGTCAAGTATGCATGGAATGTGTATTTTATGGTGATGATATTAGTGATATGTGAAATTGAATATGAGCAGAATGGGAATCCAGTGTATCTAGGAGGGACAAATAGAAATAGTACAGTAGTTGATTTAATGGTGCTGAGGCCCTGTTTATTCTAACAGGATTGACAATACAACGCTAACTAAACATGTGATATTATTGGAGACCAATATGGCTTAGAATGGGACCCTGCTAGTGGATTTGAAAAAAGGATGTTCTGGGATTAGGATTATTATTTTGAGATCACTAAACATTGGGATGGGAGACCCTCTACTGGGTTGTGTACTATAATGCCCTAGTTTGGGTTGTATGATTTTGATCACTAATATAAAATGTTCATAGGTCCCCATTTGTGATAGATAACTATTAGGGTTTTCCATGGTTCTATCTTATGACATGAATCCTTTGTGATTAGGTGATAATTGTCAGTACATAGGTGAATGTTTTTACATTGTGGTTTAAAATCATGTTTTTTTAGAAATAGGATTCCTGTAAAAGTGGAATAATGAAAAAAAAATATTTTGGATGTTCCAATAATTTTTTTCCCAATGTTACGGTGAAAATATTGATTTTGATTTATCATATAATGTTTTATCATTTAATTTTTTCCTTTGAGTGGCAAGCTACCAAGATTTGGATCAAAATCTATATATATTTTTTGATGTATGTATTCTTTTTTATGTTTGACACATATAAAGGAATGATGTTTCATGGTGGTTATGGTGGATCATATTTCTAGTGTTCCACTTCATATAGTTGTTATTTGTTTTATCTTTATGGTTATTTCCCTCTTTTTACAAGGAGTTTTTTTGGGATGTTATATTTATTCCCTTTCTATTTTGGTATTTTGGGTATTTATTAATCTTGTAAAAAATTGAATTTTAGAATTGTGGTATCTTGATTGTAAATTATTAGTAGTTATTTGTTGTTTTATCTTCATGGGTTAATTATTGTTAAATAAATGTGTTAAAAATTCTCAAAGTGTACTACTGAGACCTAGGAACTAGTTCCTAGGTAATAGGGATCCGGAACTCCCTTTGCGACATGCCATGAGATAGGTCGGGTGTCAGTTTTTCTAGATCATAGGCTTTCTTCCTGAAAATCATTTCATATCTATGCCTAAAACACTTTCATATTGAATTTAACATGATAAAGAGATATATAATTAATAATGATATAATGAATCCAATAATGCGAAAATATGGTGTATGTTTTTTTAATCAAAATTCTTTATTTGATTAATAATGATTCCTCTTTGAATATGATTTTATAATATTTTATTATTCTATAATATAATTTTACTATACCATTCAATGATTCATTTCATTTGAAATTAAATTTTTATGACAAAATGTTCTCTTTAATATAATACAATCATTATAAAATTTTACATTATTATGAATAATTATCCTCCATTCTATTTTCTCGTTTTCGGTAATATTAATTTATATCTTTACAAATTATTTTTCCACTCATAAATTAAAGGATTAATGCTTCAAAATTAATATAATCATTATATTTTTCATTATATATTTTTAAATGTATATTTGTAAAAATTTCATCAAAAATATTTTTTTTAAATCTACGTGAGATGATTAAAACTGAAATTTCAATTTTCATAATATTTTTCTTCAATCCATATTTCCTTACAATAAAATTATTTCTTTTGAAGGATCCATTATTTTAAATTTAATAATAATAACGATTTAAAATTACATTTAATGACCTTTTAGAAAATCATATCTAGAAGATACTAATGAGTTCATCAAGTTATAATAATTTTACAAATTTTTTGTCAAATAATATTTTACAACTTAATTTTAGTTTCACACCAAAACTCTAATGAATATAGCTCAAATTTTTCCAATATTCATGAATTTTACCTCTATATTATTTTCAGATAAAAGATATCTTAGAAATTTAATTTATTTTTATCAACAAATTTAGTTCATTATCTAGAAATTCGGAATCCATTTGTAAATTTTATGTTATTTATTTTCATTAATTATGAATTTTTAATGATGTGATGGTTGAAGGATTTTTTACTTGTCTTTATTTTGTATCATTGAATGAATGGTGTGATATGAATAGAACTCCAATGTATTGGGGAATCATTTATATTTAACTATTTTACTATATGGATTAGGTAGTGATTCTTAACCAACTTTGGAAAATAAAACATGATACTCTATCAACTCTGAGACATTGGATGTCATGTTTTCTCCTCTATGTTATAAGGTTCATGGAATATAACCATATAATATATCATGATTAACTATTCAAATTCATGTTCAAAATATTTAATTTATTATATATTCCAATGATATTCTATATATTTAATTATTATTTACTCATGTCTCTGAATTTTTTCCCATGTAATTTTTTTTCTTATTTTCAATTTATATGTTATTTTAGAGAGAATTTGTATTAAAGATTATGATTTAATTTTCAATTTAATCCTGTATTTCTCACATTATCATCTTTTCATCCAATTATTTATAATAGGACCTCTATACAGATCATTGATATGTACTTCACAATAAATCCATTTTGATCACAAATTTTATTTTATCATAATACCTATGGAAATTATATATATGGTTATGATTTTAAAGTGGTATTTTGTATATATGGTTTTACTATTGAAGAATTTTTTATTTGTAATAATATATATACGTATATAATTTCAAAAGATATTAAACTATAGAGAACTAGAATAATGTGATTATTTTGGATAGGTAATGTTTTAGAATATGAAAATGAAGAAATGTATATTCATTTTTTTGAAAGGATAAGTTGTATCAGATACATGTTTAGATTTTATTCGGATTATTTTAAGAATTGTAATATCAAAAAACATAAAATTATAGAGAATTAAACCAAAAAAATCATAGGAAAAAATAGTGTTTTCCAACATCATATCACCATGATCGAACAATATATAAAATATATTATAATAAGGTTTTATTATATATTTCTCATGATAACAATTTTTTAATGATCCATGGAGTATTGTGAAACTATATAAATAATTCTTGTGAGGGGTAATGTGGTTATTTAACCAATATCAAAACTAACATAATATTATTTGGTGTACCAAATATCATCATAATTCTCCCAAACATCATCATGAAATTAATAAAAAAAAATCATTTAAAACTAAAGAACTATCAAAAAAAGTCACAATAATAAATTTTTTCTTTCATTTGATGGTATAATCCATCATATACTAGGTCACCGCATAAACTATTTTCTATGTAATTTATTGACATAAAAAAATATTATATATTCTTTTGTGCTCAAAATAAGAACATATTCATGTGCCCCTATATTATATTGAATTTTATGTCAACCCATAGTACACAATAATTTTGTATATGAGGAAAAATTAATAAGGTTATTCAATGGATTATGCGAATTTAATTAAAAAAATAATCATGATATATTTTCCATTGAAATTTCAAACAACAATTGTAAGATAATTCCTATAGTTATCAAAAGGTATGATGAATAAAATAATACATATGAAAAAACCTCTTAATAATCACATGACATAACTATACTTCTTTGTATTATAACTTAATTTTGGATATATATATTATTAAATATCATTAGAACAAATAATTTAAAATAATTAAAAATTAGATATATTATATTTAAGGAATGAAAATTTTATGTGCACATTCAGTTGAATGGAAAACTAAAGACTACAAATATTGGAATGGATTTATAGAAATTAATATGATTATCTATTTTAAGGGAAACCTAAATGATAAATATACTATAGTAATGATATATCAACAAAATATGTGAAAAATCTTTAGGATAAAATAGTAAGAAAAATTTCTGAAATGTTTAATATATTATTTTTATTTTGGTTGTGAAATCCATATAGGACACAAGTATTGATAAAATGTTTATAATCTAATTGACAAGGTTGGGGAGATGATTTTCCCAACTAATATTCTTCAAAAACATCAATTCATAAATTAGAATAAGATTTAGAATTTTTTAAATCATTTGTTGAACCTATGTTCTAATGAAAATTATAATCATCAACAACCCCCAAGATTAATGAAACATAAAATTTCCATTTAAAACACAGTTATGGAGGTAATCATTATAATGATTTGGTGAATGGTAAAATTATTATCCATTATATACACATGTTTTCCTTACATGAATCATGTTATTTCTATTAATTAAAATATTACTCATTTTCTGAGAATATATACTCACCACCCTAAGATTTGGATATTTAATTATCTTTTTAATTCCCAGGTTTTACATTTATTTAATTTGTGGAATATATATTATCTTTGATTAAGTATTGTGGGTTGATTTTTCTAAGAGATCAGTTCATTCAAATTATTATATAATTGAATGTGACTCTAGGAATGGTTTAGCTCTCCAAATATAATTATCATATCTATTTCATTAATATGTATATATAATATAGTATCCCTAAACATCCAGATAAAAAATATCAATTCAATTATGATTATAGACTATCTCTGGAAATTAATCCCTTAGTATAGAACTTGATACTAAATGTTGAGTGATACATGTATGGAATAGTTTGGGAGAAACTCAACATTGATGAAAAGATAATTTTAGAATAATAAATTATTATTTTTTAATAGAACATAGTTGAATTTTAAAAGAACAAAAGGTTGTACTTTCATTCAATCTCAAACCATGATCCATGAAAATTTCAAATAACACATAAAATATTTGTACCTATTAATTAGATGAATTGAAAATGAAAATTAATGGAAAACTAGACAACAGAATCAAATGTCTATGTTATTCTTGATTGGTTGATGTAATAAAATGCCTTAATGAATTATAAATATATACACATTATTATTATCATTTTTAGAAAAAAAAACCTAATAAAAATATACTATAATATGTAATACTGATTAAAGTGATCAAAATAATAGTTCATAATACTTCTCAATGATGAATCATCATTATACGTTACATTAATTATAAGTATTGAGATATGATATAAATTGAAAAATAATACAAAACATATATAGACAATATGAATTTAAATTCATTCCAATAAAATATATAAAATTTCAATTAGTGACTAGGTATTTAATAAATACAATAATTATATATTTCTATAAAAAATGTAGTATTCTTTAATTAAACACTCAAATAATCTCTATTAGTGGGTTATTATGAATACATTCTGATTATTATTAAAATGATATTATGAAAAGGGAAATTATCTCTCATGTTTATAATAGTCATTATATTTTATAAATGTTGATTCTTTATTAAGTAATATAATCAAAATATATTGGATATCAATGGAATAATCAATTCCTAATGTGATTCATGAATGTCATAGAAAAGAATGTATGATAAATATCATTAGACTTCGTAAATTTTCTTTTTGCTAGAAACCCTTTATTATTTAACTATTTTTAATATATTCAAATACATGATCTATGATGACATGTAATGGAGTCATGTTCCATTAGATATATCAATGTGAAAATATGATCAAGTAACTTATAAAGTGGTAAGTAATTTTAGCTTGTCTTACAATACCATGTAGCAGTTGTGGTTATGTAATAAATAATTTCACACAATGAGGTATTGAGATGATTTCTGAATGATAATACATAATGTTTCATGTTATTTAATAGCACATGGGAAGAATTAACATAATCATGCTATGAAGATAGAAATGGTGATTTTTCATTTCTAATTAGGATTTATTTCCTCTATTATGAACATTGTTATATATATACTAATAATAAATTCTTTATGGACCAATGTAAATCAACTAATTTAACAATACATAATATAAGATGGACTGCGTTTATAAAGGAATATGGATTTTAATTTTTTAATATAATGGGAGGGAAGATATTAATGTTTCTACTCTAACAAAGAATGGTGATATAAAATTATCCTTGATAGGATTGAAACATATAATTTTTTTTGTATTTTCAATGGATGGGAATTCAAATCATTATTTCGGGGATAAAACAAGACAAATAAAAATGATTTTGATACCATACATATAGCATCCCGTCTTTTTATAACATAACTTTTCATTCCATTACACGGAACTGAGGATCTTTAAGGTTTAGTGTCTTGGAAACAAGGAACATAAAACATGAAACAAAAAAAACATTCTTCTTAAACACTTGAAAGGATTCTCCTCATATTCACCCTAGGCTCATTACTGCATCTCATAACCTGGGGACATACATCAAAAGGAAGGGTGAGCAGAAGGCCCAGCAAGGGAAACAAGTGAAACATTTTACATATGAACTTGAGATACATCAATAAAGTCATGAAAAGAACTTTAATGCATGAAAATGAAATCATGAAGCATATCATAATAAAAATAAAACATTTTCATAACTTGAAGATGTGGCTGCAACATTTAATATTGACAATCGTTTCGTTTCACCAAGGTCCATCCCCAAGGTGTCGTTAAAAATTACCAAGGTTTTTCACCAAGGCATCATTAAAATTGTAATCTCTAGTGGTTACATCATTACCCAATGCATTGGAGCGCTATCAGGGCGCACCCTTAAATTTGCCTTTATTATCATGTGAGCCACATATATCATCATCAAACATTTCATAAATAACCCACATAGCATAAAATAAATGGGTTTCATTTCATAATCATAACGTTTTAAAAACTGCTTTAAAGACATGATCTTTACGTCACTTTAAAACCCACAGAAAAGGAAGGTGGGTCTCATGTATGTAAATCCCAGAATTTAAAATAGAACATTTTGGTATATATGTGAATACCCCTTTAGAAGAAAGAGCTTTGAGTATTCACTTAATAATATAAAAGAACTTTAGAAAAAGAGAGAGACATTTTGAGATGGAAATTCTGCAGCATAACGGCTATGTTATGAGGTTTTAGAAGACATTAAAAAGAGAGGGAAAATGAGTCAAACATTCATAAATGACCCATAAAACAGTATATGGACAGAATAAGAAGGATACATGATCATGGTAATGAAATTTCAAGGACATACCATTTGAAATGAAAAACATGGAAGGAAGACAAAAATTAGATTTCTCTTATGAAAGTTCGACAGCCTAACGGCGTTACTTAAACTTCAACAAAAATGATTTGAAAAGATCAAATAGGGTCTCTCATCATGTGAACATAAGAGTTCAGTATGATAGATATAGAGATAATTCCCCAACATAACAAAAATGAACTTGAAAGAATTGACATGAAAGTAGATCTTCAAAACGAGAAGGGTGAAGAACCACTTAAAAATTCGGCAGCCTAACAGCGCCACTTAAAACTTCAAAATACTGAATTGAAGCGATCAAATGGGGTCTCTCATCATATGAAAATAAGAGTCCAGTATGATAGATATAGAGATCATACCCCAATATAACAAAAAGGAACTTGAAATAATTCACATGAAAGTAGAACTTCAAAACGAGAAGGGTGAAGAACCACTTAAAAATTCAGCAGCCTAACGGCGCTACTTAAAACATCAAAATACTGAATTGAAGAGATCAAATGGGGTCTCTCATCATATGAGCATAAGAGTCCAGTATGATAGATATAGATATCATACCCCAACATAATAGAAATTAACTTGAAAGACTTGACATGAAAGTAGAACTTTGAAAAAGAGAAGGGTGAGAGAATCCCTTACAAAATTCGGCAGCCTAACGACGCCACATAAAACTTCAAAAAAATTGAATTGAAGAGATAAAATGGGGTCTCTCATCATATGATCATAAAAGATCAGTATGATAAATTTAGAGATCATGCCCCAACATAATACAAAGAAACATGAAAGACTTGAATGAAAATAGAACTTGAAAACGAGGAAGGTGAAAGAATCCCTTAAAAATTCGGCAGCCTAACGGCACCACTTAAACATTCTTAAAACGAATTGATGAGAGCAAGGGGGGGTCTCTCATCATATGAACATGAAATAGGCAGTAGGATGAATATAAACGAACATCCTCCAACATAAGAACATGGAGTATAAAAGAAAAGACATAAAAGAGATTACTTGAAAAGAAAGAGAGAGGTCGGATCCCTTACCTTAAAATGTAACTCTTAAACCTCAAAGGTTGGGACCATGAGGGCTTGGGGGCACCTTGGGAGGACTCCTTGGGAGGTAATGAGACCAGAAATTCGTTGGGAATGAGTGGGGAGTCGAATGGATGAGAGGAGGGCTTGGTATTTATAGGGAAAGTGAGGGGACAAGGCATTAATGGCCAAGGGACACCTCACATGGGCTTTTCTCAAACCCATGTGCTCTCCCTTGTCATTTATCATGGAGTTAGGCCACATGGGGCCCCCAAAACAATAATTCATCACCCTTGGCCGGCCAAACCTCAAAAGATCTCATGACATCATCATGACACCGTTATGATGTCATTAAACATACCGAAACCCTAAAACTGTATTTTTACTATTCACTGAAAATTCAACTTTCTCAGAAAAATCCCAAAATTTCACATTAACCAAATATCAATGCTCTGATTTCAAAAATGAAATCCATTTTATAAAAATAATTTTCTAAATATTTTTAATTTAATTTTTAAATAAAAACACTATTCATCGAAAATTCATTTTTTTCAGAAAAAACCCCAAAAATTACCATAACATAATATCGATGCTCTGAGTTCAAAAATAAAGTCATTTTTATAAAAATAATTTTCTAATTATTTTTAATTAAATTTTTAATTAAAAAATACTATTCACCCGAAAAAACTAATACTTGAATAATAATTAATGAAACCGTTATTTAACTATTTTATTGAATCACATTACTTAATCAAGGTGCCTAGATTATTTTAAAACTTTCTTTAAGTGAGATTACTAATCCATTTGGTCATATTACTAATCCTAATCATAAAATCACTATTCATAATTTACTATTCATCAAAAATCAAGTTGATCTTATTAGACTCTAAATTTAGTACCGAACATAATTGTAGAAGACCATTTTTTGAAAATCATTACACATTTTTAATTATTTAGGGTTTACATAAACATATTTAGAATATCCTTTTTCTAAAATTCATCAAAAATATGCATACTATATTTATCCGGTCATTTCAAAATTCATAAACTTCATCATAAGAAGAAATCCCAATATTTATTTAAAACAAGGATTACACAAGGTAGTTATGGTCTCGTTACATAACCCCTTATAATACCAGCATAGGACCTAAGAGTAAGGTGTGCTAGGGTGATAGAAGCTTGGGGCGGCTCAGTCAACATTGCCCGAGTAGTAATTTCTATCAGTTTGAACTTCTCACGAAGGCGATTTCGTTCCAGCTTCACATGATGAAGTTCGGCTTGGATTTGATCCAGAGCAAAGCCCAGTGGTGCTACCTCCTTCCCAAGCTCTGTTAGATGGGCTTCGATCGGTCCAAGACTACTAGGTGAGGCCATCGAATCTTCTTTCTATAATAATTAACCAAGATTACTTATATTTAGAGACAATAATCAAAACATTTTGTTCACAGCGGTCATGTTGACCGATGGTTATATAATAGTCAAAACCCACTGATCTCATTTTAATTATAATCATGTTTATCAAATAAAACATTTTTGTTGAGTATAACAATAACACATAAAATTAGGGAACAAAATTTATTTAAAAATTTCGGGTCGTTACAATCTTCCCCCCTTAAGAAATTGCGTCCTCGCAATTTTAAAATTGGGTTTTTAAATTTCATTGAAAGTCTCACATCGGAAAAGGAGTCAGTAAAACTATTACTTTAAAATAAAGAAAGGGAAGTACAATGGTCACCCGAGTTAACCCACACTAGGGTTTCATGTAGGAAAACATGGACGTGGAGGAAAAAACAAAGGGTCAAGTTTTGAGGGAGAGTGATAGAGAACATGATTAGGAGAAAGTTAACCATGAGAAAATCCCAAACTTATGATGTGTGTAAACGGTCTTTGATTACCTAGTAGGAAACGTAAACCAACAACATTTTTGTTTTACGTTTCTTTTCATAATTTTGAGGATTTCATTTACCACATAGAACAAAAACATAAGAAAATATACCTACCTTCAAGTAGAGTTTCATCCTTTAACAAGTCCCTACCAACACTAATCTTTTCTCCAAATGATGAGAATTCAAAAACAATTGGTCTCATAAAAGCACAAGAATCATCTTCTATAGAATCACATAATCTACAAAAGATTAACTATCTATTTCTTCTATCTTTAAACATTATCCCAAAAACAGAAAGGTTAAGGTAAAACAACTCTTCAAAAAGAAAGAATCCCATATTAATGGAAACTACTTTTAAATCATCAAAGTTCCATGGTACTACCCAAAGTTCATCATAGACCATTCCATAAATAACGGTCCTTAAAATTCCTCAAAACAAACCAAACTAAGATTGAAACCCAAATACAATAAGGATTTGATAACATAGTCTTCCAAAACAACTTCATTGTTCATCTCCAGACAACATCAACCACTCCTAACATCTTATAAAAAAGTAGCTAACCTAAACATATTTTACCCAAGATAGGTTAGTCATTCCCATAAGTAACCTAAATTACTATAATTTCACCTTAAATTCATCGATTCTTCAAAATATAAGTCAACCTTACTCCTCAATGAAAATACCGTAGTAATCTATTTACCTCGATCAAATATGGTTCCCAAAATAATGAACGTCTTCCAAAATAATAATCATATTTTAATCCCCTAATCATCCCTGTCATATTAATATGAAAATCGTCACATTTCCTATCACATTGGTTGTCGGAACATGTTCTTACATTTCTCACCATTAACTAATAAGAGAAAGCATAATTAGGGGCTTAAGTACTTAGCTAATAATCATGAAAAGGAACTGAAAGCATATAAGGATAACTTGTATATGAAAGGTATACCCTAACTTGTGATCTCCTAGGTTCCCATCTAGGTTATGAATGATCATATATTCTTATGTGAACCTTTATTTTATTTTATCTTTGTTCCTTTAACAATGGTTCATACCAAGCTTATGAATTTACCAAAGCATATCCCCCGGGAGTGTCGTAACCAAGAGTGCAGCAAGGCCCGTTGTCGTGTACCAGTTCCCGTTCGAGTCTAGCTCAAAGCGGTGTTTTCGGGTTTTACCCCTATGTACATCTGTGCCAGAGCCACCTCTACCTGCTCGTATCCAGACAGGGATGTATTTGCTTGGCAACCCCTTACTCAATACTCACCAAAATACCAGGAAGATTTCCTATATTAAACTTTTCTATAGGGTTCCTCCTAGAGTTTTCATATCCTAATTTCCACAAATAACTAAACCATCCTTTGATACCAACTATAGCATCCCGTCTTTTTATAACATAACTTTTCATTCCATTACACGGAACTGAGGATCTTTAAGGTTTAGTGTCTTGGAAACAAGGAACATAAAACATGAAACAAAAAAAACATTCTTCTTAAACACTTGAAAAGATTCTCCTCATGTTCACCCTAGGCTCATTACTGCATCTCATAACCTGGGGACATACATCAAAAGGAAGGGTGAGCAGAAGGCCCAGCAAGGGAAACAAGTGAAACATTTTACATATGAACTTGAGATACATCAATAAAGTCATGAAAAGAACTTTAATGCATGAAAATGAAATCATGAAGCATATCATAATAAAAATAAAACATTTTCATAACTTGAAGATGTGGCTGCAACATTTAATATTGACAATCGTTTCGTTTCACCAAGGTCCATCCCCAAGGTGTCGTTAAAAATTACCAAGGTTTTTCACCAAGGCATCGTTAAAATTGTAATCTCTTGTGGTTACATCATTACCCAATGCATTGGAGCGCTATCAGGGCGCACCCTTAAATTTGCCTTTATTATCATGTGAGCCACATATATCATCATCAAACATTTCATAAATAACCCACATAGCATAAAATAAATGGGTTTCATTTCATAATCATAACGTTTTAAAAACTGCTTTAAAGACATGATCTTTACGTCACTTTAAAACCCACAGAAAAGGAAGGTGGGTCTCATGTATGTAAATCCCAGAATTTAAAATAGAACATTTTGGTATATATGTGAATACCCCTTTAGAAGAAAGATCTTTGAGTATTCACTTAATAATATAAAAGAACTTTAGAAAAAGAGAGAGACATTTTGAGATGGAAATTCTGCAGCATAACGGCTATGTTATGAGGTTTTAGAAGACATTAAAAAGAGAGGGAAAATGAGTCAAACATTCATAAATGACCCATAAAACAGTATATGGACAGAATAAGAAGGATACATGATCATGGTAATGAAATTTCAAGGACATACCATTTGAAATGAAAAACATGGAAGGAAGACAAAAATTAGATTTCTCTTATGAAAGTTCGACAGCCTAACGGCGTTACTTAAACTTCAACAAAAATGATTTGAAAAGATCAAATAGGGTCTCTCATCATGTGAACATAAGAGTTCAGTATGATAGATATAGAGATAATTCCCCAACATAACAAAAATGAACTTGAAAGAATTGACATGAAAGTAGATCTTCAAAACGAGAAGGGTGAAGAACCACTTAAAAATTCGGCAGCCTAACAGCGCCACTTAAAACTTCAAAATACTGAATTGAAGCGATCAAATGGGGTCTCTCATCATATGAAAATAAGAGTCCAGTATGATAGATATAGAGATCATACCCCAATATAACAAAAAGGAACTTGAAATAATTCACATGAAAGTAGAACTTCAAAACGAGAAGGGTGAAGAACCACTTAAAAATTCAGCAGCCTAACGGCGCTACTTAAAACATCAAAATACTGAATTGAAGAGATCAAATGGGGTCTCTCATCATATGAGCATAAGAGTCCAGTATGATAGATATAGATATCATACCCCAACATAATATAAATTAACATGAAAGACTTGACATGAAAGTAGAACTTTGAAAAAGAGAAGGGTGAGAGAATCCCTTACAAAATTCGGCAGCCTAACGACGCCACATAAAACTTCAAAAAAATTGAATTGAAGAGATAAAATGGGGTCTCTCATCATATGATCATAAAAGATCAGTATGATAAATTTAGAGATCATGCCCCAACATAATACAAAGAAACATGAAAGACTTGAATGAAAATAGAACTTGAAAACGAGGAAGGTGAAAGAATCCCTTAAAAATTCGGCAGCCTAACGGCACCACTTAAACATTCTTAAAACGAATTGATGAGAGAAAGGGGGGGTCTCTCATCATATGAACATGAAATAGGCAGTAGGATGAATATAAACGAACATCCTCCAACATAAGAACATGGAGTATAAAAGAAAAGACATAAAAGAGATTACTTGAAAAGAAAGAGAGAGGTCGGATCCCTTACCTTAAAATGTAACTCTTAAACCTCAAAGGTTGGGACCATGAGGGCTTGGGGGCACCTTGGGAGGACTCCTTGGGAGGTAATGAGACCAGAAATTCGTTGGGAATGAGTGGGGAGTCGAATGGATGAGAGGAGGGCTTGGTATTTATAGGGAAAGTGAGGGGACAAGGCATTAATGGCCAAGGGACACCTCACATGGGCTTTTCTCAAACCCATGTGCTCTCCCTTGTCATTTATCATGGAGTTAGGCCACATGGGGCCCCCAAAACAATAATTCATCACCCTTGGCCGGCCAAACCTCAAAAGATCTCATGACATCATCATGACACCGTTATGATGTCATTAAACATACCGAAACCCTAAAACTGTATTTTTACCATTCACTGAAAATTCAACTTTCTCAGAAAAATCCCAAAATTTCACATTAACCAAATATCAATGCTCTGATTTCAAAAATGAAATCCATTTTATAAAAATAATTTTCTAAATATTTTTAATTTAATTTTTAAATAAAAACACTATTCATCGAAAATTCATTTTTTTCAGAAAAAACCCCAAAAATTACCATAACATAATATCGATGCTCTGAGTTCAAAAATAAAGTCATTTTTATAAAAATAATTTTCTAATTATTTTTAATTAAATTTTTAATTAAAAAATACTATTCACCCGAAAAAACTAATACTTGAATAATAATTAATGAAACCGTTATTTAACTATTTTATTGAATCACATTACTTAATCAAGGTGCCTAGATTATTTTAAAACTTTCTTTAAGTGAGATTACTAATCCATTTGGTCATATTACTAATCCTAATCATAAAATCACTATTCATAATTTACTATTCATCAAAAATCAAGTTGATCTTATTAGACTCTAAATTTAGTACCGAACATAATTGTAGAAGACCATTTTTTGAAAATCATTACACATTTTTAATTATTTAGGGTTTACATAAACATATTTAAAATATCCTTTTTCTAAAATTCATCAAAAATATGCATACTATATTTATCCGGTCATTTCAAAATTCATAAACTTCATCATAAGAAGAAATCCCAATATTTATTTAAAACAAGGATTACACAAGGTAGTTATGGTCTCGTTACATAACCCCTTATAATACCAGCATAGGACCTAAGAGTAAGGTGTGCTAGGGTGATAGAAGCTTGGGGCGGCTCAGTCAACATTGCCCGAGTAGTAATTTCTATCAGTTTGAACTTCTCACGAAGGCGATTTCGTTCCAGCTTCACATGATGAAGTTCGGCTTGGATTTGATCCAGAGCAAAGCCCAGTGGTGCTACCTCCTTCCCAAGCTCTGTTAGATGGGCTTCGATCGGTCCAAGACTACTAGGTGAGGCCATCGAATCTTCTTTCTATAATAATTAACCAAGATTACTTATATTTAGAGACAATAATCAAAACATTTTGTTCACAGCGGTCATGTTGACCGATGGTTATATAATAGTCAAAACCCACTGATCTCATTTTAATTATAATCATGTTTATCAAATAAAACATTTTTGTTGAGTATAACAATAACACATAAAATTAGGGAACAAAATTTATTTAAAAATTTCGGGTCGTTACAATCTTCCCCCCTTAAGAAATTGCGTCCTCGCAATTTTAAAATTGGGTTTTGAAATTTCATTGAAAGTCTCACATCGGAAAAGGAGTCAGTAAAACTATTACTTTAAAATAAAGAAAGGGAAGTACAATGGTCACCCGAGTTAACCCACACTAGGGTTTCATGTAGGAAAACATGGACGTGGAGGAAAAAACAAAGGGTCAAGTTCTGAGGGAGAGTGATAGAGAACATGATTAGGAGAAAGTTAACCATGAGAAAATCCCAAACTTATGATGTGTGTAAACGGTCTTTGATTACCTAGTAGGAAACGTAAACCAACAACATTTTTGTTTTACGTTTCTTTTCATAATTTTGAGGATTTCATTTACCACATAGAACAAAAACATAAGAAAATATACCTACCTTCAAGTAGAGTTTCATCCTTTAACAAGTCCCTACCAACACTAATCTTTTCTCCAAATGATGAGAATTCAAAAACAATTGGTCTCATAAAAGCACAAGAATCATCTTCTATAGAATCACATAATCTACAAAAGATTAACTATCTATTTCTTCTATCTTTAAACATTATCCCAAAAACAGAAAGGTTAAGGTAAAACAACTCTTCAAAAAGAAAGAATCCCATATTAATGGAAACTACTTTTAAATCATCAAAGTTCCATGGTACTACCCAAAGTTCATCATAGACCATTCCATAAATAACGGTCCTTAAAATTCCTCAAAACAAACCAAACTAAGATTGAAACCCAAATACAATAAGGATTTGATAACATAGTCTTCCAAAACAACTTCATTGTTCATCTCCAGACAACATCAACCACTCCTAACATCTTATAAAAAAGTAGCTAACCTAAACATATTTTACCCAAGATAGGTTAGTCATTCCCATAAGTAACCTAAATTACTATAATTTCACCTTAAATTCATCGATTCTTCAAAATATAAGTCAACCTTACTCCTCAATGAAAATACCGTAGTAATCTATTTACCTCGATCAAATATGGTTCCCAAAATAATGAACGTCTTCCAAAATAATAATCATATTTTAATCCCCTAATCATCCCTGTCATATTAATATGAAAATCGTCACATTTCCTATCACATTGGTTGTCGGAACATGTTCTTACATTTCTCACCATTAACTAATAAGAGAAAGCATAATTAGGGGCTTAAGTACTTAGCTAATAATCATGAAAAGGAACTGAAAGCATATAAGGATAACTTGTATATGAAAGGTATACCCTAACTTGTGATCTCCTAGGTTCCCATCTAGGTTATGAATGATCATATATTCTTATGTGAACCTTTATTTTATTTTATCTTTGTTCCTTTAACAATGGTTCATACCAAGCTTATGAATTTACCAAAGCATATCCCCCGGGAGTGTCGTAACCAAGAGTGCAGCAAGGCCCGTTGTCGTGTACCAGTTCCCGTTCGAGTCTAGCTCAAAGCGGTGTTTTCGGGTTTTACCCCTATGTACATCTGTGCCAGAGCCACCTCTACCTGCTCGTATCCAGACAGGGATGTATTTGCTTGGCAACCCCTTACTCAATACTCACCAAAATACCAGGAAGATTTCCTATATTAAACTTTTCTATAGGGTTCCTCCTAGAGTTTTCATATCCTAATTTCCACAAATAACTAAACCATCCTTTGATACCAACTATAGCATCCCGTCTTTTTATAACATAACTTTTCATTCCATTACACGGAACTGAGGATCTTTAAGGTTTAGTGTCTTGGAAACAAGGAACATAAAACATGAAACAAAAAAAACATTCTTCTTAAACACTTGAAAAGATTCTCCTCATGTTCACCCTAGGCTCATTACTGCATCTCATAACCTGGGGACATACATCAAAAGGAAGGGTGAGCAGAAGGCCCAGCAAGGGAAACAAGTGAAACATTTTACATATGAACTTGAGATACATCAATAAAGTCATGAAAAGAACTTTAATGCATGAAAATGAAATCATGAAGCATATCATAATAAAAATAAAACATTTTCATAACTTGAAGATGTGGCTGCAACATTTAATATTGACAATCGTTTCGTTTCACCAAGGTCCATCCCCAAGGTGTCGTTAAAAATTACCAAGGTTTTTCACCAAGGCATCGTTAAAATTGTAATCTCTTGTGGTTACATCATTACCCAATGCATTGGAGCGCTATCAGGGCGCACCCTTAAATTTGCCTTTATTATCATGTGAGCCACATATATCATCATCAAACATTTCATAAATAACCCACATAGCATAAAATAAATGGGTTTCATTTCATAATCATAACGTTTTAAAAACTGCTTTAAAGACATGATCTTTACGTCACTTTAAAACCCACAGAAAAGGAAGGTGGGTCTCATGTATGTAAATCCCAGAATTTAAAATAGAACATTTTGGTATATATGTGAATACCCCTTTAGAAGAAAGATCTTTGAGTATTCACTTAATAATATAAAAGAACTTTAGAAAAAGAGAGAGACATTTTGAGATGGAAATTCTGCAGCATAACGGCTATGTTATGAGGTTTTAGAAGACATTAAAAAGAGAGGGAAAATGAGTCAAACATTCATAAATGACCCATAAAACAGTATATGGACAGAATAAGAAGGATACATGATCATGGTAATGAAATTTCAAGGACATACCATTTGAAATGAAAAACATGGAAGGAAGACAAAAATTAGATTTCTCTTATGAAAGTTCGACAGCCTAACGGCGTTACTTAAACTTCAACAAAAATGATTTGAAAAGATCAAATAGGGTCTCTCATCATGTGAACATAAGAGTTCAGTATGATAGATATAGAGATAATTCCCCAACATAACAAAAATGAACTTGAAAGAATTGACATGAAAGTAGATCTTCAAAACGAGAAGGGTGAAGAACCACTTAAAAATTCGGCAGCCTAACAGCGCCACTTAAAACTTCAAAATACTGAATTGAAGCGATCAAATGGGGTCTCTCATCATATGAAAATAAGAGTCCAGTATGATAGATATAGAGATCATACCCCAATATAACAAAAAGGAACTTGAAATAATTCACATGAAAGTAGAACTTCAAAACGAGAAGGGTGAAGAACCACTTAAAAATTCAGCAGCCTAACGGCGCTACTTAAAACATCAAAATACTGAATTGAAGAGATCAAATGGGGTCTCTCATCATATGAGCATAAGAGTCCAGTATGATAGATATAGATATCATACCCCAACATAATATAAATTAACATGAAAGACTTGACATGAAAGTAGAACTTTGAAAAAGAGAAGGGTGAGAGAATCCCTTACAAAATTCGGCAGCCTAACGACGCCACATAAAACTTCAAAAAAATTGAATTGAAGAGATAAAATGGGGTCTCTCATCATATGATCATAAAAGATCAGTATGATAAATTTAGAGATCATGCCCCAACATAATACAAAGAAACATGAAAGACTTGAATGAAAATAGAACTTGAAAACGAGGAAGGTGAAAGAATCCCTTAAAAATTCGGCAGCCTAACGGCACCACTTAAACATTCTTAAAACGAATTGATGAGAGCAAGGGGGGGTCTCTCATCATATGAACATGAAATAGGCAGTAGGATGAATATAAACGAACATCCTCCAACATAAGAACATGGAGTATAAAAGAAAAGACATAAAAGAGATTACTTGAAAAGAAAGAGAGAGGTCGGATCCCTTACCTTAAAATGTAACTCTTAAACCTCAAAGGTTGGGACCATGAGGGCTTGGGGGCACCTTGGGAGGACTCCTTGGGAGGTAATGAGACCAGAAATTCGTTGGGAATGAGTGGGGAGTCGAATGGATGAGAGGAGGGCTTGGTATTTATAGGGAAAGTGAGGGGACAAGGCATTAATGGCCAAGGGACACCTCACATGGGCTTTTCTCAAACCCATGTGCTCTCCCTTGTCATTTATCATGGAGTTAGGCCACATGGGGCCCCCAAAACAATAATTCATCACCCTTGGCCGGCCAAACCTCAAAAGATCTCATGACATCATCATGACACCGTTATGATGTCATTAAACATACCGAAACCCTAAAACTGTATTTTTACTATTCACTGAAAATTCAACTTTCTCAGAAAAATCCCAAAATTTCACATTAACCAAATATCAATGCTCTGATTTCTAAAATGAAATCCATTTTATAAAAATAATTTTCTAAATATTTTTAATTTAATTTTTAAATAAAAACACTATTCATCGAAAATTCATTTTTTTCAGAAAAAACCCCAAAAATTACCATAACATAATATCGATGCTCTGAGTTCAAAAATAAAGTCATTTTTATAAAAATAATTTTCTAATTATTTTTAATTAAATTTTTAATTAAAAAATACTATTCACCCGAAAAAACTAATACTTGAATAATAATTAATGAAACCGTTATTTAACTATTTTATTGAATCACATTACTTAATCAAGGTGCCTAGATTATTTTAAAACTTTCTTTAAGTGAGATTACTAATCCATTTGGTCATATTACTAATCCTAATCATAAAATCACTATTCATAATTTACTATTCATCAAAAATCAAGTTGATCTTATTAGACTCTAAATTTAGTACCGAACATAATTGTAGAAGACCATTTTTTGAAAATCATTACACATTTTTAATTATTTAGGGTTTACATAAACATATTTAAAATATCCTTTTTCTAAAATTCATCAAAAATATGCATACTATATTTATCCGGTCATTTCAAAATTCATAAACTTCATCATAAGAAGAAATCCCAATATTTATTTAAAACAAGGATTACACAAGGTAGTTATGGTCTCGTTACATAACCCCTTATAATACCAGCATAGGACCTAAGAGTAAGGTGTGCTAGGGTGATAGAAGCTTGGGGCGGCTCAGTCAACATTGCCCGAGTAGTAATTTCTATCAGTTTGAACTTCTCACGAAGGCGATTTCGTTCCAGCTTCACATGATGAAGTTCGGCTTGGATTTGATCCAGAGCAAAGCCCAGTGGTGCTACCTCCTTCCCAAGCTCTGTTAGATGGGCTTCGATCGGTCCAAGACTACTAGGTGAGGCCATCGAATCTTCTTTCTATAATAATTAACCAAGATTACTTATATTTAGAGACAATAATCAAAACATTTTGTTCACAGCGGTCATGTTGACCGATGGTTATATAATAGTCAAAACCCACTGATCTCATTTTAATTATAATCATGTTTATCAAATAAAACATTTTTTTTGAGTATAACAATAACACATAAAATTAGGGAACAAAATTTATTTAAAAATTTCGGGTCTTTACAATACATCTATGTACTATTCTTGAAGGCCAAACAATAACATTTTTTGAAATAAATTAATGTATAATTTTGATTTTAACCATCATAATGATTGATTTATAATATTTTGATCCACTATATCTTTCACGACAATACAATATTTATTGTATAATAGTTTTTATGAGTATTAAATATTAGATTTTACTATTTATCACAGTTGAAAAATTATGAATGTAGATATTATGATATTTACGGGGTGGGACACAATGATATGAGAAATTGTGGAGAAAATATCATAATTTATTATATTTCATGATTTAATGGCATAACACCAGATTTAAAAGGGAATGGTGCATTTACTTCCTTTATGACTTTTCATGTTGGTGAACATCAATATATATTTTCAAATTTTCCATACTATAACATCTAATTGGAATAAATAACAAAGGTACTAAATTATTGACATAAAAAGTCATCATAATTAATTTTTATTCATTTATAATTATCACCTCATAAAATTTAGATTTTAAACAGAAATTTAGATATAGAATAGAATGTATTATGAAATTCAATTGTATCTGATTGAGGTCAATGGATCACATCAGTATTCTATATGAGTATCAAATGGTAAATATATTTGTATATGACCATTACAATAAATTTTAATCCTCAAAAAGATTGTCAATTTGAAAGGAATATTTAAATAATGGAGTTTTGGTTATGATAATGCTCATTAGAATTCAAACTGATGTTCCTTTGGTTATATTCACATACAATAATGACATTGAATTTTTCATGAAAATTAAAAACAATGATTCTATATATGGGTAATTTCTTTAATAAAACATGTTGAAAGAAGGGTGGGTAAATAGATATTTTTATACCCACTCTTATATAACATATTATATAAAACATAAACACTAAATGAATAATTAAAAAATGTAGTTAAAATATGATGAAAATCATAAAATATATACAGGTTTTGAATTTAGATTCAATTTATTCTATTGAATACATTCTTGTAAGAGTGTTATATGTTTTTCTAAGAAATGATGGGTGATCTCATGATGAAATGGTAACATTGTGATTCTTGATCAAGTTGGATTTATAAAATATCTCTTACCACTCCCACCATACCACTTGAAGGTATATTATGTGTTCTATATATTATTTACCATGATTTATATAACCAACCAATCACCAATACTAAAAAAATAAACAATGTAATGGAAATATGGAATTTTGTATTATGAACTACTAGTAAAAATATTTAATAGAATAGATTGTGTTCAACGATACAATACAACCTAACTAGTCCACGATTTTGGATGAAATCAATATTTTTGGAGGTTTATGAGTACCTTAACATGTGATGAGTGAATACTATTTTCTTTTCCATTCATCGAAATAATAATATCTCTTAGATAAAATTTTTTAAATTGTGTGGGATGTATCATACCACATTTTAACATTTTACTATTCCAGCAATTTAATCCAGATGCCAGATGCTTCGTCACATTATGAATAAAAAGAAATACTCTATATCAATGGTTATGGATAGATGTGTTAAGATTGAGGTTGATCAAAAAAAATTCATAATCAACTATGAAGCCCATAGAAAATCTTGAAAGTATATGACCAGATGGTCTAGGAAAATCCTTGAAGATATGGAAGATCTCGATCAGTTTCAGAAAGATGTCAAGTAAGCCTTTGGTACAGCAGATGCCAAAATCAAAAATCATTCAGACATCTTTTAGGAAAAGCTAAACCTTAAAAAAAATACTCGAATTCAAGATGTGAAATATATGAATGGAAATCTGAGTAAGATATACTCTATTATACAAAATTTAGGATCGAATATGTAAAATGAGAACTAAATACAAGAGGGGGGTGAATTGTATACTTTAAAAATTCCTAAGGAAATTTTGCAAACCCAAAATTCACAACACCTCTATGTTCTGTTATCTTTCTTGATTACATAAAAGTGATTCCATAAATGAAACATAACAAAAGATTACAATAGAAAAGATTCTACCTTAAAGCTTATAGAATCTAACTAAATCAGAGGACAAGTATGAGGAATTATAAGAAAGTTATACTTTCCTCAACAATACAAGTGAAAAATGAAAAACAAAGTAGTAACACTACAAGTTACAAGTAGAGACTCTTTTAACCCAAAGAGGAGGGTATCCAACAACTCTAGATAAGAGGTCCCTTGATTTATACGTTCAATAACGTCTGTCTTACCCAAACCCAGGTAAACCCTCAATCAGAAGATCGGTATCTTTCTTGCTATCACCACAAGCCCTTGATTTGTAAGGAAATCGACACCTCTGACTTTACAACCCAAAGTCATTGATTTCAAGGAAATCAAACCTCTGTACTAAGAAAATATGCACAAGGAAAACTTTGAATGAGTAGTTCAAAACTTTCTGTGCGATGCCTGATAGTTTATAAGAGCCTCTCTCTCTAGAAATCACTTCTGTAAATTCTGAGCTTCAAAGAATCCAAAAAATCATGAGCTCTTTCAAATGACCTCCTGTTTATAGGTGTGGATCCAACAATCGGCTCTCTCCTCCAATGGTCATATTTTTCCTTGAATATTGGAGGGACATGTACATGTATCACTCAAACAATGGTTAATTTGATAACTGAATGCACAACATCATTTTATAATAAAATGAGTGTATGTATAACCACAAACTGATATTCAGAATGAAAGTAAATGAAATTTCAGAGTCTAAGTAAAAACTGAATTCAAAGTCTATAACACAAGGATATTCAAATTCTATTTTTTTTGGAATTCGAAACCTGAACTTACAATTTTCGGAATCAAATTTCATGAGAATTATGAGTTAGAACTTGTTAAGAGTTTAGAGTCTGTATTCAGAGAACTCTGAGTCAGAACTTGGATAAGTTTGTAACCAGAATTTGTAATCAGAATTCAGATTCAGAACTCAGAATATTTTGAATCTAGAATTCTTAATCCGAATTCTTAGTCGATCTTTACATAATTTCGTAATCAGAATTTTGAGTCAAACTTTATGAATGTTCGTAACTAGAATTCAGAGTTGATCTTCATGAGAGTTCGTATCTATAATTTGGATTTTAACTTTATGAGAGTTTGTATCCCGAATTCGGAGTAGAACTTCAGGAGAGTTCGTATCCATAATTCAGAGTGCAACTTCATGAGAGTTCGTATCCAGAATTTGGAGTCTTAAACAGAATGCCTTATATGTAAGTATTATATGATTCCGAGGTTTTGGTCTCAATCCAAATTTTACACTTAGAAAAATTATGATATAAGCAATGAAAACAAGGTATGGATAAATTTCCTTTGGGAAGGAAATTTTTCCTTATAGTGGTAAAACATAGGGTAATATGAAATTTTACTTAAGATAAGGTGTTTGTGGTTTTCAAAATAAGATGAATGGTCAAGTCATAAGCAAACCTTAATGACTCAACAATCTCCCCCTTATATGAAGAAATGGAGAAGTCATAAAAACCATATTAACTCAACAATATCCCCCTTTTTGGAAAGTACAAACATCCTTACGAAAAATAATATAAGGGAATAGAATAAATTTATAGACTTTGAAATTAAAGCTTATCTCCCTTTGTTTATGGATAGTGGTGAATATTAATAACTCCCCCTTAGGCTTTGAAACACTAAGGATCATATTCTATATTTCCGGAATGTGAATTGTGGAAATCTTCGTAATGATAAATCTCCCTTAAAAAAACCCCCCATACATAGGGATAGTTCTTCTATGCATAGAAATATTTTTTCTTCTTCCCTTTAGAATTATTTTTCCTTCTCCCCCTTTGAGATTTTTAAAAGTAGTTTGAGAGAATGGGAGAAAGATATGTTACCTGAAATATTAGAATAAATAACCAAACAAAACACAAGCAACGACCATTTCATTATAATTGGATGAATTAGTACACGTAAAAAAGTACAAAAAAAGATCGGATTTCGGTCTATTTTATTTATTTTTCCTTGGGCATGAGCTTCTTAACGATTGTCTTCAACTTTATCAGCTCTTTGTGATCTTCCTCAGAATGCTTTTCTAAGGTTGTGATCATGTCCTCTTGAGCCTCCAGGGCCTCTGCCTGAGCCTTGAGAAAGTCATCTTTCTTCACAAGCTTTTCTTCCATCTCTATCCGAAGTCCGTTTTAGGTTTTCTAGTGTTTAAAAAAATAATTCAACTTCCCATTAAGATCATTCACCTCTTGAATCCGAGTATTTTGTTCAAGGTTTAGATTTTCCTAAAAAATGTCTGAATGATTTTTGATTTTGGTATCTTTGGTACCAAAGGCATCCTTGACATCTTCCTGAAATTGATCAAGCTCTTCCATATCTTCAAATATTTTTTAGACCATCAGGTCATATGCTTGCAAGATTTACCAGGGGATTCATAGTTGATCAAGAAATTTTTGTGATCAGTCTCAATCTTAACACATCTATCCATAACCATGGATACAGAGTATATATTTTGATTCATACTGTGCTGAAGAATCTAGCATCTGGATTCAATTGCTTGAAAAATCGGAATGGTATCCACCAGCTTTTTCAGGGATTGAACCACAAAATCATGTCCTAGGGCAGATGAATCTAAATCAGACATTTTTCATTGAGATGGTTCTTCCTATATCTTTCCTAACTTCCTCTTAGAGGTTCCTACAGCTTCTTTCTTCCTCAAAATATCTTTCATTAGAGTATCAACAAGCACTTGTTTACCCTTACTGATTTTCAGAAGAGTTTCTTCATTATAAGATTCATGCTCGCTTTCTGACAACTGTACAATATTATCTTCATCAGCTTTCTCTTTTTCAGCACTGGCCTCAACTCCTTCAGGAAGAATGAAGTCATGATTATGACTGTCTTCCTCCAAAAATTTATTCACTTCTTCTTCTTGATATTTTTCATCAGCTCCCGGAGTAGCAATTTTTGAGGATCCGGCTTGGGATGTCCGGAGTGACAACGTTTCAGATGGGGTTCCATTATCTTGATATTCTTCAACTTGATTAATCACATCATCAAAACCATCACTTATCTCAGATTGTTCTACTTCTTCTGCAGCTTCCTCCTCTTCCACAATCTTCTCTTGAGGATTTTTTAGAGTCTTCTTAACCAAGGTCTCAGGCAATTGTTCTACCAAAAAAGACACCAGCACCAGAATATTCTCGGATGCAATTTCAGTATCCCTCAGAAGGTCTTGACAAATTTCAGCCCCTGACATCTTTTTCTTCAGCTTCTTCTCTTTAGCCTAATTTTCTATCACATCATCCGCTTTCTCCTTCAAGGCCTTAGCCTCAGCAGGAACCAAACAGAACTTTCACTCCCCTGCTTTTCTACTCTTCTTATCCACTCTCCATTTTTCTACCACCTCATCTGTGTAGAATGTTTTACTTATTTGGTTTATGAGGTGAAGATTGGACTTCTTTAGACTTGGGGATTTTATCATCTACTTCCACTTCCATCATCTTTCTTTTCTTCTTGGCCTTCATAGATTGCTCATCTTCTTCAGCAATCTTCAGAATGGCCTCTACCTCCTCCTTAGGGAGATCATAAAACTCACCTAACTCTTTAGAGAATCCAACCTTCATCCTCCTAAGGGTGTCATCACTGATAAGCATTACCTTGAAATTCCTTTCCTTGGAACTACAGAGAATCTTGAAGGATTCTAGGCACCAAACTATCAATTTTGAAAGCAATACAGGATACATTATAATCTGAACTCTTAGATTACCATTCCTGATATTCTCAATTATAATGAAGATGTGCTTCATGAGGTTGAGCTTCCTTAGGTTTACCAAAAAGTCCAGGATATACATGTCACTTTTCTTAAGGGTGTCCTTATCACCCTTTCTCGGTATGATGAGACATTGAACCCATAATTGTAGAATCTGATTGTTGGTAGATGGATGGGAAATCTTTGATGTCTTTACATCTTTGAGACAAAGGAATTTTATAGCCTTTTCTTTAATGAAGCTACCATGAACCTCTGGCAGATTGCGGGAGAAACATTCTACCTCTCCTTCATATGATAGCCCCTCCAAGCTCGCATCCTTGGTGTATGAGAGGGCATAGGTCTTCCCATACCTCATAAAAGAAAACTTTTCTCTACCATCTTTCTTGAAGAATCAAACTGATTCATAGAATTCTATAAGCAGATATGTATAGACCACATCTTGAGATCCTGTCTTCGAGATAGCTCTATTATCCCTTCCATTGAGCTTCATGTTCTTGGAAATTATAGAGTCATACTTATTGAATATGTTCAGATGAACTAACCTATCCCTGTAAATATTCTATTCCACAATTGGCTTGACGGTTGACATATCGTGAGAAGGGACTTCTGTAGACATTTGGAATTTAGAACTTCTGAAGAATATGGAACCGGCTTTTGTAGAAGAGCAAAGCTTCGAGATGCAAAATCTTGAGAACCGATGTGGGACAACCATTGGGGGTCCCCTTTATATAGGTGATGAAGTGACGATTGAACTTCCCATTTGAATCCAATGTCCAAGAATTCTTCAAATCTGATATGATGGTTGAAATGATAGCTGTAAGGTAAAATTTGGTTGAATCCGATCTTCTGAATTTTTTGAAAGGAAAACATTTGGATTTAAGGAAACATCAATCCGAGAAATTTTAAAAAACAAAAGAAATTAAAAGCAAGTAAAAGGTAATTACGAAAAACTCAAGAAAGAATCAAACCTTTAGGATTTCTAGGAAGATTATTCGTATTGAGGAATATTCTTCTTGATGAACTTTAGGGGAAAATCTTCACTATGAAAATTTTCAAAACTGAAAATCTCCACTATGAAAATTTCAAGTCCAAATATTTTCATTACAAAAACTTCAAGTCCGAATATTTTCATTACAAAAACTTTAACTCCTATGTTTTTCATTACAAAAACTTCAATACGAAAAATTTTGAAAACCCAACTACAAAAAATTTTCATTATGAAAATTTTTGAAAAAACCTTCAATAACAAATGTACCCCCCTATGGAAAAGAGTTTATTTGTAAGAATATTGATTCAATAAAAAGTTAATTGAGGAGGGTTAACTTATAGTTATCATTTCTAACTTCTATTTAATGTATTCAAATATATCAAAGGGTAATGATTTTGTGAAAATATGATCAGGTTGATCTTGTGTTCCGATAAATTGAAGAATTATATCTCCTTTTAGTTTCTGATCCCAAAGAAAGTGATGCCTAATATCTATGTGTTTTTCATGAGAGTGATGTGCAGTGTTTTTTCTAAGGGAAATGGAACTTGTGTTATCACACAAAATTTGAGTCTTGGTAAAACTCAATCTATAGTTTTTGAGTGTGTGTTGCATCCACAACACTTGAGCACAACAACTTCCAACTAATACATATTCTACTTCAGCAATGGAATGTGATACTGAGTGTTGATTTTTACAGGACCAAAAAACTAATGAATCTATTAAGAAATGACAAGTTCCGAATATAATTTTTCTATCCATTCTATATCCACCAAAGTTAGCATCTGAAAATCTTTTTAAAACAAAATCATTTCTAGATTTATAAAATAGTCCTAAATCCATGGTTCCCCTTAAGTAGAGAAAAAAAATTCACTACCTTTAAATGAGATTCCTTGGGATTGGATTGATATCTTGCACATAAGAATACTGAATACATTATGTCTGGATGACTAGATATCAAGTATAGTACACTTCCTATTATACCTATAAAAGTTGTTTAATCTAATGGTTTCCCAGCTTCATCAACATCAAGTGTGTTAGAGGTATCGATGAGAGTAATTGTACTTTTAGTGTTGTCATATCCATACTTTTTAATAAGGTATTTAATATACTTTTGTTGAGATATATAGATTCCTTCTGGTTTTTGAGAACTTTGAAAACTAAGTAAAAATGTTAACTCACCCATCATACTCATTTCAAACTCAGATTTCAGTAAATCCACAAAGAAATCAGTTAAAGATTGCTGAGTTGAACCAAATATAATGACATCAACAAAAATTTGAATGATCAAGACATTTTTATTATCATTATTTATAAAAAATGGTTGGATCTTCATTTACCTTAACATAGTGATTTTTAAGCAAAAAACTTGTAAGTCTATCATACCAATCTCAAGGACCTTGTTTAAGACCATATAAAGCATTGGTAAGTCTAAAAAATTGACCAGCATGTTTTGTATCTTCAAAACCAAGATGTTATTTAACAAAAACTTCCTCTTGAACATAACCATTAAGGAAGTCAC
Organism: Viscum album; assembly: GCA_963277665.1. Taxonomy (NCBI): domain Eukaryota; kingdom Viridiplantae; phylum Streptophyta; class Magnoliopsida; order Santalales; family Viscaceae; genus Viscum; species Viscum album. The sequence continues at coordinate 481,825,015 of OY728126.1, forward strand.
ATTTCACATCCATTTGAAAAAGTTTGAAATTAATAAATGCGGCAAAGGCAAGTATAATACGAATAGATTCAAGTTTGGATACTGTAGCATAGGTTTCTTCATAGTCTATTCATTCTTGTTTATTATAGCCTTCATCAGCTAATCTAGCTTTATTTCTTACAATGATTCCATTTTCATCACACTTATTTCGGAAGACCCATTTTACTCCAATAACAGATATTTCCTTAGGTCTTTCTTCCAAGGTCCATACAATATTCCTTTCGAATTCATTTAGTTCATCTTGCATGGCTTTGATCCAATCATCATCACCAAAAGATTCATCAGTGCTTTTTGGTTCTAATTGGGAAAGGAATGCTAGATGCTCTACTTCATTTCATAAGGAACTTCTAGTCTTTACAGGTTGATTCACATAACCAATGATACTATCACTGGGATGATTCTTGAGAAACAACTGATTTGGGTTTTTTAAATCATGTTCATCAACATAGGGTAGAAAATCTTTTGTGGTAAATGTTTCATAATTATCTTCTTGAAAATTTTCTTTATGCCCAAGGAAAAAGAAACAAAATAGATCCAAATCCGATCTTTTGTAGAACTTTTTTCCTTGTAATAATTCTTCCAAGTATAATGAAATGGTGGTTGCTTGTGTTTTGTTTGGTTTTTATGCTAATATTTCAGGTAACATATCTTTTTTTCCATTCCCTAAAACTCTTTTCGAAAATCACAAAGGGGGAGAAGGAAAAAAGAATTCTAATGGAAAGAAGGAAAAATATTTCAAAGTATAGAAGAACTATCCCTAAGTAAGGGGGAGTTTATTTAAGGGGGAGTTCTCATTACTAATATTTCCACAATTCACATTCCGGAAATCTATAATATGATCCTTAGTTTTCCAAAGCTGAAGGGTGACTTAGTCATATTCACCATTATCCATAAACAAAGGGAGATAAGATTTAATTTCAAAGCCTAGAAATTATTCTAAGCCCTTATATTCTTTTTCGTAAGGATGTTTGTGCTTTCCAAAAAGGGGTAGATTGTTGAGTCAATAAGGTTTTTATTATGACTTTTCCATTCCTTCATGTAAGGGTGATATTGTTGAGTCATTAAGTTTTCCTTATGACTTTACCATTTCTCTTGTTTTGAAAATCACAAACACCTTATCTTAAGGAAAATTTCGTTTTTACCCTATGTTTTATCCCTATAAGAAAAAATTAATTCTCCAAGGAAATTTATCCTTACCATTTTTTCATTGCTTATATCAAAAATTTTCTAAGTTTAAAATTCAGATTGAAACTAAAACCTCAGAGTCATATAATACTTAGATATGATGCATTCTGTTTACGACTGTGAATTTTTGATATGAACTCTCATGAAGTTCCACTCTGAATTATGGATACGAACACCCATGAAGTTCCACTCCGGATTCCGGATATGAACTCTCATGAAGTTACACTCCGAATTCTGGATACGAACTCTCATGAAGTTCAACTCCGAATTCTAGATACGAACTCTCATGAAGTTCAACTCTATATTCTGGTTATGAACATTCATGAAGTTAGACTCCAAATTCTGACTACGAACTTATGTAATGTTTGACTAATAATTATGATTATGAATTCCAGATATGAACTCTTCTGAGTTCTGACTCTGAATTCCGATTAAAAATTCTGGTTATGAACTTCTCCAAGTCTGACTCCGAGTTCTCTGAATACAGACTCCGAACTCTTAATGAGTTTTGACTGAGAATTCTCATGAACTCTAACTCTGAACTTTGTATGTTTGGGTTCCAAATTTCTACAAAATAGAATATGAATATCCATGTATTTTAGACTCCAAATTAATTTTTTCTTAAACTCTGAACATTCAATTTTACTTACATTATGAATATCCGCTTTTATTTATACTTACACTCATTTTGTTATAGAACGATGTTGCGCTTTCAGTTATCAATTAAACATTATTCAAGTGCCACATGTATAGGTCCCACTAAAATTCAAGGAGAAATATGACCACTGGAGGAGGGAGCTGACCGTTGGAGCTGTGCCTATAAAAAAGAGCTCAAATATTTTACAACACTGATCTTTGACAAAGTGATGCTGAAGTGATTTCTAGAGAGAGAGGCACTTATAAACTCTCAGGCATCGTGAAAAATGTTTTGAACTTATCGTTCAAACCTTGCTTCGTGCAGATTTTCTTAGTGCAGAGGTTCAATTTCTAATATATTAGAGACTTCAGGTTGTGAAGTCAGAGGTGCCAATTTCTTTACAAATTGAGGGCTTGCGGGGATAGCAAGACAGATACGGATCATCGGATTGAGGGCTTACCTGGGTTTGGGAAATATATACTTTAATGAAAGTATAGATCATGGGAACTCTTATCCAGGTTTGTTGGATAACCTCTTCTTTGGGATAAAAGTGTTTCTACTTGTTACTTGTAGTCTTACTACTTTGTTTATCCGCTGTGTATTTCTAGTTGTTGAGGAAAGTATAACTTTATTATACTTCCTTAAACGTGTACTCTAATTTTATATGATTCTATATGCTTTAAGGTAGAATCTTAGTTGGTGTAAACTTCTGTTAAAGTTTTATTTCTGGAATCACTTTTTGGGAATCAAAAAAGATAATAGATCTTATAGGTGTTGTGAATTTTGGTTATGCAAAATTTCCTTATGGATTTTTAAAAGTATACAATTCACCCCCCCCCCCCTCTTGTATTTGTATCTCATTTTACATATTCAATCCTACATTTGGTATTATTAAGTATATCATACTCAGACATACCATTCTAACAAGAACATCCTTTAAAAAAATAGAAGCATCAATGTCATGTTTTAACTACAATACAAAAAAGTATGGTTTTCTACACAGTTACTCAAAAACAAAGTACAGTCCATTTCACTTAATACTATCCAAAACTATATTCATTCCACTAGATTTCCAATAACATTTTCAAGGGGAGTGTGATGTTAAAAGTTTTCATATTTTCACTAGATGATAAAACACGTTAATTTGAAAACCATTTTCAAAAACCTAATAAAACCCAGATCACCGGTTTCCAAGAAAAAAATACATAGGAAGGCATAATAATAATCAAACAACAAGGAAATTTAAATATATATACAATCATCATATTCATCACTACAAGAAAATGAAAGACAATAGACATGGGGAAACCTAAGAAATAATGATAAAACTAGAACATACTAATAAAATAGACACCATCCTCGCTGTAATTCCACACATGATTAAAATGAAAACGATTAAACGTGTGACCACCCTTACTCGCAACAGACTAAAGGGCCCAATTCCAAATTAATAAACCCAAAATATATCCACCTACTATGGGAAATTGTTCATTCCATCCAATACTAGTGTAGAAAAAATTCTTAAATTTACTCTCAATATGCCAAGATCACATGTATCGTGCATATAAAAATGGGGTGTGATTATCTATACCATTCGATCATCCAATCACAACATATATATAATGATAATTCAAAATAGACATCACCCCGAGTCACTCTAAGGACCGATCTCATGCCATTAATCAAAAAGAGCATAAAGAGTATAACTGAAGGAACTCTCATAATAGATCACAAGTATTCCTCAAAAATTAAGTCACATCCATTATATACATAAAATCATGTCATGAGAAACATCCATATGAGGTTTTCATAATAAAAAATTTCACCATTTTCACAAATTTGCATAACGAGCCCTTAAGCGTTTCTCAAAACAAACGCTTTCTAAAGGTACACATTTAACTTTTAATAAAGAGGTGTATAGACACCATTTATAATAGAAAATCATTTTCATAAATCCCTTGTAAAACTAAGGTTACATATTCAAAACAAGACAGTTTTCATAAGGAAGCCGAAAGACCATTTTTCGGCAACTCAGGCCAAAACATGTTATTAACCAAAACCCATTGATTTGTAAAACCAAATCCACAATGTATGCCATAAAATGATCCCGAAATAAAATTATTAATGATTCCAATGAATTTATAAATTCAATCAAATCATTTTAAATTCACTAGACAAATAAAATCCAACATAGAAATTTATCGAACTCATGGCATGCATTGTTTAACAAAAACAAATATTTTATGCACTTGAAAAATGAATAAAATACCATTTTCATGAAATAAATTTCGCTAAGATAATGAAAAATATTCAAAATACAATAAACATGGTGTGAACCGTCATGGAATAATTTATCAAACGAGAGGAGTCCACATTTTTTCCAAAACAGCTATATTTTATAACAAAATAATTCATTAAACAACATTTGCACACAAAATAATTAAAAAAAGGTTTCAAAAGAGCAAACAAAAATATAAATATTGTTATAAAGGCACGATAATGATGAAACTTAAATGATAAAGTCCTACTCAATGGATATCCTACCTCAAATTTGTGGCAGAATAAAAATACACACCCGAAATCACCGGTTGTGGTTCCCAACACTCTAGATCTATGATGAACAACCATAAAGAAACCAACCCCCATTAAAAAACCATTCCAAAACAGTACCCTATTTCATGAATGAACATCAGAGAGAAGGAAACCAAAATAAAGTGGAAGGAGAAGAAAGAGGGAGAAGAAAGGAGATAGAATCACACATTAGAAACTAATGGACTCTTCATCTTCTCTTATATCTACTCCCATGGAGGAATGGTAATGGCTAGTATCTTCTTGAAGATACTCCTTAGGTCTGGAAGAACTAGGGAAATCTGATTTGGGGTAAAAAGAGTGAAATATGAAGAACTAATGAATGAGACAATTTACCATAGAAAATATGGATGATTTCAGGAATCTTGAGAAGTTTCACGCTACTTGTCAGGTAATATGATCTCCAAAGAGTGAAAATAAAAATTGGGAGTGAGATTGAGGTATCTTCGGCTCAAGAAGGAGGTGTAATCACAAAAAAAGGTCAATTAAAGTTAAAAAGAATGAAATAATTTTTTTATAACTGGAAATGGGTCGCCTGGATGGACCAATACCAGAATAGATAACTCATATTCATTATTCTTATTAATTCATAATTATTATAAAAGGATAATTAGGCTTTAATATGACAGAGGAGGAAAATTAAAAGTGGAATGAGTCAAAAATGCTAAAAATGAAGGAGTTTTAAAATAATAAAAATGTTTTTTTAATCAGGAAATGATCTCATGGTTTAGAGCAAATCATAATGAAACCACCCTTTCTACAAAAACTCCATAAAAAATAATTGAGGCCCCAAAAGATGGATTATTTGATATATATGGCACTTCAAAACTCAACATTAATCTCAAACAATACCCATGAAATGATTAAGATTGAAAATGAAATAGATCCAATAAAATACATGAAAAATCGGGTCTGACACTAGGTAAATTTTTCTTTCATTTATCATATATGTGGGTATATGGAATGTATTTTTGAGTTTTGGTGTTGCATATTGTTTTGTATATAATGGATAAAATTTTTTATGGTGATTTTATAACATGGTTTTCTTTGATTATTTATCTTATTGTATTTCTCTCATGTATTATATAAAAATTGATATGAATTATTATTGTTTAATTGTATTGTGTGGGATTTCATTATTGTATTTCGTACTAGTCTTATATAAATACCCACAAAAAATATTTTATGGTGCTTATGTGTTCTAAGTTTTTTCTTGAGTATGTTAAAGGGAAATAAATTTTAATTTTATTGGAGGACAATATTGTAGTCATTATTTTGGTAGTAGCTAGCTATATAGTGGTAGTGTTCATATAGTTCATTGGAGAATGCCACATTTTCACATTTTCCTCCCAATTATTCATGATCTTATAGGCCAATTTTTATGAATTCTATTAGGTGATACTCTTGTTGTTATTAATTTATATTATATAATGGTTACTAGTATAGTATAGATTCATTCATTAAATATATACATATATATATATATTTAAATGGTCCTTCTGTATCATTTTTTCATTGAAATTTAAAATCATCCAACACATTTCGCTGATTCTCTTTTCATATATATAAAAAATTTGGGTTTTTTCTAATGAACCTCATATTAGTGGAATTATAATCAATTCATGGTCAATTGGATGGGTTGTATATGTTGAAAATTATTTCTTTTTTGTATTTAATATCAATTTTGATGGTATATGTGTAGATATATTATGTTTTGAAATTAATGAAAAATAAAAAAATAAGTAGCTAACATAATTATAATAATTATCATAAAACCAGGTGTGTCTTAAAAAAATCATTATAAAATTTAGAAATTTTTTCACATCATACACATGTTCATATCATATGAGAATTTAGTATCAAAATTTTTTTACTGTCTTTCCTCTGAGATTGAAACATTCCCATTGAGTTTTGGTAGTTATGAATATAAGAGTAATAATATTATAATGTTTTGTTTCTAATTTTTTCTATCCATGACGATGAAATAGATTGATTTAATGAAGTTGTTTTTAAAACATTGTAAATGTAGTTTGGATTGGTGTTGTTTGTTGGTTCTTGATGTAAATGTGTTTATTTATGCCTTCCTTCATTTTAATTAATTAAAGAGATATGAAATTTTTATTAAACTATAAAATAAATCGGTTATGATTACGAATATATGTAATTGACTTAATAGGGATTGAAATATAATATATTTTAATAGAATGATAATAATTAAATTATTGTCACTAGAAAGAATAATTTCATGTTTTTGGTCATTCATTCATTCAACGTCTCTAGGAATTTATTATTGAGGTTCCCTTAACCTGATAAAGTGATTCACTTTAGAATATCATTGGTTGTTATCTTTATATTCTATTTCATGATGTATATTATATGATTGAGATGTATTGCGAATGAAGACTATAATTAAGAATTTACAATACTATGTGTTGAACTATATTTTATTTGGTTTATTTTTTGATCATTCTAATTAATATCATGTTTTAATACATTTACGAATAAATTTACCAAATAATATCTAGTATAATGAGTTTCAGATAATAAAAAATGAAATAATGATTAATTGGATATCCAAATATAATGTTTAATAAACTATATATTTTAATTATTAATTGATTATTTTCTATGATATTATGTTTAAATATATTCTATATCATCATTATTTTTTCAAACAATAGGTAAATTATGAATATTAATTTGGTTAGAATTATTAAATAGTAATATTTTAGGCATTAAAAATCATGAACTGAAGTATTACTAAAACCTATATGTCAATAAAATTTACTCTCTTCATGGTAAAAAATAAATTATCACCCATAAGATTTCAGTGGAACATGATGAATTTTTTTTATAAAAGTGGTTTATTAAATAGGATTTGAAAATCAATATAGAAATAGTTTCATATTCATTTGGTTATTTTTAAAAATTATTAAATTGCAGATCCTTACTATATAAATTGTTTGTGTGTTGGTGTTTACCAGATTATTTGATGATCAATTTTATTATAATAAATATCATTTCAAATTGTTGAATATCTAGGGAATGGTTTGATTAAAAATATTATGGATTTAAAATGGGGATTATTATAACCAATTTCATGTTTATATGAATTATTTTTCTTATGGCAGTCTAAAGATAGATTTTATGTGTTTTCTTTAATAGGTAAATAATGGATATAATTTAGAAAAATAAAACTATTAAGTTTATAGCTTTTCTATAAGTTATATTATACGATAAATCACTTACTAGAATCTAATGAATGGTATGATGGAATTTGTAAAATTAAAATATAGAATCGAAGGAATGATATTTTAAAGATAGTATCTCATTGAATATGTATTCATTCTTAGCCTATGTGTACAAATTATCATTTTTTTCCAACATGTTCTTGTTTTTATGATTGTATTTATTTTTATGGAATATATATTATCTTCCCTTTTCTAGTTCGATCGATTGTTTACAATCTATGGTAATCATAATAATAAGAATGTGGAAATAAGAATTACATGTAAAAATGATGTCTCATGGTATGATATTCAATGGACTATATGAGTTATTTAATTTTTTAATATCAATACTGGTCACAATTCAAAATTATAATGTGAATGATCTATCTTTAGTGTTTTTTTTTCATTCTTAATAGTGTCTATGTTGTAATATATGGAATGTGGTCATTCATATTTTCCAATTTTATATTGATTTACACACATAGTTCCACCCTCTTGCATCTTGTGGATATGCTTTTCATCTATTCATTTGGGTTAGAACATCTATTAGGATGTAGTAGTTGAGGAAAGTGGGAACCATATATTCTATGATTCTAATCAAATAATATATATTAATAATAATTTGTGGGGTAGGAATTAGAAAAATAATATTCACCATTTTTTTGAAATACAATGTTTATGTTTTTATAGTTGTGGGACATTATGAGTAATTTCTTATTTCATAGCATCCAAATATGTATCCATGGAGTGGTTGAATTCATGGTCATATATCCATTTTTTTTAAAAATTATTATTTTTTTATCAGTGGTGAATGGTATCACTTCCTCAAACCTATATGAAACATACCATATGCTCATAATTTGTTATTTATATAAAATTAATTGTGTATTATAGTTGTTTACTCACTGAGGACTACCATTTCTATTGAAGATATATCATGATCAATTTTATAATTGTTTTTTAACATGCATATTTCTTGTTGACAGGTTAGTTGAATGTCAAATCATTATTATTTCTTAAATTTGACATCTAATCAGAATTTAGGTTCTACATAACATTTTTATGTCTATATATTTCATTGGTAGACTCTCATCCATGATGTTGGTAGCATTGTATTAGGAGGTTCAATGGTTTAATTCTATTAAAAAATCAATTTTTTCAATCCCTAATTGTTGTACGGCATTGAAGAGTGGACGATTATGACTACTCTATCTTGTGTTTTGGGATACAATTATAGATCATCAATTTGTTTGTATTGTTTTAAGTGGTTTTTCCATTCATATATTCTTATAGTCTCACACACCCAAAATATCAATTTTTGATATATAATACCTTCTTTAAAATTAGAATATATGAGTGGAAAAACCACTTAAAACAATCCAAACAAATTGATGATCTATAATTATATCCCAAAACACAAGATAGAGTAGTCATAATTGTCCACTCATCAATGTCGTACATCAGTTAGGGATTGAAAAAATTGGATGTTTAACAGAATTCAACCAAAAGTTAATCCCAACCAATTCAAACATAATTAAGGGAACTATCTAGCTATATATCATATAGATAATACATGACACATGATAAAAAATAAAATTTATGGCGGAGAATATACATACCCAATTGGACCCCTTGATTTTAATTGTCGATGTAAAATAGAATAAATAGTTAGCTCAGTGGACAAGAAGTGATAAAAACCAAACATATATATATGATCAAATAAAAATCCAAATGGTGAGAGTGGGGAATATCATAATGATAATTTATTTATATTGATGTTTAGTTCTATAATTTATAAAATCAAATCATTTTATAAATTATTTTATACCAATATAGATCATACTTAATATAGGGGACCCATGAATCAGTACTCACTTGTCATTCCCATGGGGGTGCGAACCCAAGAGGGTAGAAGACCCAAAACTCATATATTATCATCGAAAAAGTTTTCCTCCCTATATATATATGAACCATTTCCCAGGAAGTTTGCAGAGGTGTTTCCAATTCAAATTTTATAGAAAATTAGGGACACACTACATGGATAATGGATTCCCTCAAGGGGTTATCAACCCATTTATCAATAAAATTATTTTTAAAGGTTGCAACTAAATCTTGAATTTATTATTGAAGCAATGACCTCTTCAGTGTGGGTAGAGGGAGACCCATTACAGAGCCCAAAAGCCCAAGGATACATGCCCTGAATACAAATCTTTAAAGCCCGTTTTTTTAACCAATGGACCTGTAGGATCGAAATAATGATGTAGATGCTCAATATACAAGAGGGGGTGAATTTTAAACATTAAAAAAATCCTTTGGAACTTTTAAAGATGAAAATTTTTAACAATGTTAAGCAAGGTAAATTAACAAGTCATCTTAGTTCAACAAACATGCTTGATTTCAGAAATATGGTTCCATAAATGAGACTAATGAAAATATTAAAAGAAAAATGATTCGACCCTAAAGTGTATATAATCATACAAATCAGAGTATACATGTATAATAAAGTATAAGATAGTTATACTTTCCTTAACAATCAAAATGACATGGATGAAAATCTTAAAACAATACAAGTAACAAGTAGTAAATCTTTTAACCCAAAGAGTTGGGTATCCAACAACCTTGGATAAAGGTCAAATGATTTATACTTTCAAAAAAATCAATCCTTCCCAAACTAGGGTAATCCCTTGATATAAATATTGGAGTCTATCTTGCAATCCCTGCAAGCCCTCGAACATCAAGGTATTCAGCACCTCTGACTTCCTATCCCCAGAAGCCCTCAATTGTACACATAAAAAATCAGAGTTACATGAAGAAAGCTGAAAAAGTTGTTCAATACACACAAAGAATGAGAGTATCTCTCTTGAAATCACTTCATCAGCATGTAATATCTAGAGTCGTAGAACAGTATTGAGCTCGTTCAAATAAAATCATATTTATAAGCACATCTTCATTGGTCAGATCTCTCTTCCAACAGTCATATTTTTCCATTAATGTCAGAGGGACCTATACACATTTCTCTCAAACAATGGTTAGTAAACAAGAGAATGCACGACATCGTTTTATAACAAGGTAAGAAAAAATATGGTTGCTTGATCAAATTCATTTTTCAGAGTATAAGAAAATAAATTTTTAGAGTCTAACCAATAACCATTTGGTGTCTATAATACATAAAGATTTGGATTATGTTTTCATAAAGATTTCAAATCCTGAATTAAATGGAATTCTAGAGCCTTAATTTGAAGGATATTTAGAGTCAAAATTCGTAAGATTTCGGAGTCTGAACTCAGAATGTTTGGAGTCTGAATTCAAAGAATTTGGAGTCTAAACTCAGAACATTCAGACTCTGAATTGATAAGAATTCAGTGTCTGAACTCAGAATGCTCGGAGTCTAAATTCATAAAATTTGGAGTCTGAGCTGAGAATTTTTGTAGTCTGAATTCATAGAATTCAGAGTTTAACTCAGAATTTTGTGAGTTTGAATTCAGAGAATTCAGATAATGTACGTTGAATGTTCGGAGTCTGAATTCAAAGAATTTGGAGTGTGGAGTCAGAATGTTTGGAGTCTGAATTTAGATAATTCGGAACCAGAATTTGGATACTGAAAATGGAATGCTCTATATCTAATTATTTATAAGATTCCGCAGTTTTAGATACAAAACTGAATTTTATACTTATAAATAAAATGAGTTCGGTTTAGAAAAATTATAACATGAACAAAGAAAACACGGTAATAATAAATTTTCCATTATGAAGGAAAATGGTCCTTATGAATTCTTTAGGAATATAAAATCTTCCTTAAGATAAAGTTTTTGTGATTTTCAAAACATGAAGGAATGTAAAATTAATAAGGAAAACTTATTGACTCATCAATTCACCCTTTTTGGAAAGTGCATACATCCTTACGAAAAAAATATGGACATAGAATTTTTATGAACTTGTAAATAAAACCTTATCTTTATTTACTTATGGATCATAGTGAATATGACTAACTTCCCCTTAGGCTTTGAAATCCCTAAGGATTTTATTATTTATTTCTTGAATGGGATTTTAAATTATCTTGCATATGAAAATCATCATTGATAAGAACCCCACCTTAATAGAACCCCCCATTACATAGGGAAATTTCTTCTTTACTTAGAATTTATTTTTGAAATTCCATTCCCCCCCCCCCCACAATTGGGAATTTCAAAAGGGAATAATGTGAATGGAAAAGAAATATGGTACCTAAAATATTAGTACTAAACAACAAAAAAACGAGATCATCCAAAAATTTCATTAAGATTGAATGAACTTGTACAACAAGGAAAATACAACAAATGTTAGGATTTGGAAAAGATTATACTTCCTTCTCCTTCGGCGTTAGTTTCTTCACTATGGTTTCAAATTCTTGTGCTCCTTTTGATCCTCTACTACACACTTGAGAAACTAATCCTGGTCTTCTGTTTTCTCCTCCAAGGCTTTAATTTTATCATCCTGAGTCTTCAGAGCCACTGCCAAAGCCTTCAATACTTTTTTATCCTTATAAATCTTCTCTTCTATCTCAATCATGAGATACCATTATCTCCTACAACTCTGTGGAACTGAATATAATTTTCAATTTAGATCTTTCACTTCATGATTATGAGTATTTTTTCAAGAGATAGATTTTCTTTAAAAGACTTGGTGAGATATTTGAACTTACTATCTTCGGTTTCAATTGAATCCTTTACATTATCTTGAATCTCATCAAGAATTATCATGCCTTCTACACTTTTCTTTGACCAGCTATTCATATTCTTGCATGATTTTTTATGGGATTCATAGTTTTTGAAAAAGTTTTTGAAATAATCCTTATGTTTTTCACTCTAATACATCACCATGGATAATGAATCCAATTTTTTATTGAATGTATGCTAAAGCATCTAGCATCTGAAGTCTATTCTTGGAATTATAGGGATTGTTCTAAAATATTTTTTTAAATACTGGACTACAAAATATTGTCCAGGAAAGGACGGTTTCGAATTAGAGATTTTGGTTGGTGAGGATTCATTTTCTATATCAGCAGCTTTCCTCTTCGATGAAGAACCCAATTCTTTATTCTTCACCACTTCTCAGCAAGATGTATCAACAACCAACTATTTTCCCTATTCATATTTCAGAATGGCTTATTCTTGATTGGGTGATTTGTGTTCACTATCAGATAGTTGCACAATTTTATCTTCATATACCTCTTCCTTCTCAGCTCCTATTGGAGCTTTCTTCTTTAGACACATTGTTCACTTATGCTCCACTTTTCTCATATTTCCCAAGGGTATCATGTTTTCAAGACTCGTCTTCAGAAGTTCGGAATAATAATTTTCCAGAATGGCTTTCCTTCTCATGAAAATAATCAACTTTCTTTATCAAGTCTTCAGTATCACCAATGCCTTATTCTTCTTATTCTAATTGTATTTCATGGACTTTCTCCATATTCACAAACTTATTTCCCAGAGTCTCTGGTAAAGATTCTATCTGAATGGATTCTTGTACCATAACATTATCATATTATTTCTCAATAGCCTTCAGAAGTTATTGGACTATCTCTGCCTCAAACAAATTTCTCGTCTACTTCTTCTCTTTACCTTGCTTCTCAAGCTCTTCATCTGCCTTTTCCTTCAAAGATTTTGCCTCAGCACGGTCCATGCCAAACTTAGGCTCCCCTTATTTCTAATTTTTCTTATCTTCTCTCCACGTTGTTACTACTTCATCAAAATAAGCTTTTAGTTTCTTTGGCTTTGGGGGTGCGAACAGGATTTTCATAGCCGCTGGAGGTTTTTCCTTCTCTTCTACATCTTTCACCTTCCTCTTCATTCCACACTTTTTAGAGGTTTCAGCCACCACTTGTTTCATTGAAAGTGTTTCAAATTTCTCTTCAGGAAAATTATAGAATTCAATGGATTCATTGGAAAATCAAATTTCCATCCTTCTCAAAGTATCATTGCCCATCAAAAAGACTATTCAATTCCTCTAGATAGAACTGAAAGGAAATTTGAATGAATCTATACACCAAAAAATCATCATTGACAGAATGGTGGGATACATAATAATTTGAGAATTCAAATTCCCATTCTTGGTATTCTCCATCGTAATAAGAATGTACATAACCAAATTTTTCTTCCTTGGATTCACCATGTAATCCGAAATATAGATGTAACTTTTCTTTACAGTATCATTATCACCATTTCTCGGAACAATGAATCCTTGAACCCACAATTCATTAATCCAAATTTTTTTAGACCGGTGAAGAATCTTAAGAGTCTTTGATTCTGAAAGAAAGAGACAAGAGATGGATTTTTCCTCCATAAAACATCCTTAAACATTAGGTAGCTTGTGAGTACAGAACTCGGCTTCCACTTCATAAGAAATACCAACCCAGCATACATCCATGGTGTAAGAACGTGAATATGTCTTTCCATAACAATTGAAAAAAACTAACTCCTACCTTTTTCCTTAAAGAATGCTACAAACTCATATAACTCTACTAAAAACTCCAGATATACGAAATGATGAGATTTTGGTTTTGAAACACAAACCCTCTCCCATCCATTGAGTTTGACATTCTTGGAAATGATAGAGTCATATATGACATAAAACATTGGATCAACTAACCTTCCTATGTATATCTATCATTCATAGATTGACATGACAGTCGACATTTCATTCTGGGATTAGAATTTGGAAGACATTCGAAAGTAAGGAATATTTGAGAAGTTTGGAATCCACTTATGTATAAAGGGAAAATCTTCAACATGCAAGATCATTGAGATCGTTGTGGGACAACCATCGGGGGGTCCTTTATATAGGCATTAAGGAGATAGTTCAACTTCTATTATTAATCCAATTATTGAAAGCATTTTGAGAAAAACAAACGGTTGAGATAGTGAATGAAGAATTTAGATTGAATATGATCTATTGAAGGTTTTTAAGAAAAAAATTTGGATTTAAGGAAAAAATGAATACAGAAAAAAAACAGATGAAAATACCAACAAGTAAAATATGATTACGAAAATTTAATACAGTAAACATACCTTTTGGATTTCTAGAAATATTATTAGTAATGAGGAAAATTCTTCTTAAAGAACATTAGATTCCGAATATTTTTATTACAAAACATTGACTATGAAAAATCGAGCTACGATAATTTTCATTACGATAATATTGATTATGAAAATTTTAATTACGAAAAATATTTAAATATTACAAATTTCATTACAAAAATTTTGAACTAAAAAAATCGTTATTACAAAAATTTAACTACAAACATTTTCATTACATAGAATCTAACAACAAAAATTTTCATTATCTAAAATTGTAAACTAAAAAAAATTAGACTGAGAAAAATTAAACTATGAAAATTTGTAGACTACGAAAAAAAATTTAGACAACAAAAATATTTAGACTACGAATATTTTGGAAACCTAACAAACAAATGTACTCCCCCTATGAAAAGGAGTTCCTTATTGTAAGGGGATTTGTTTCAATAAGATGTTAACAAGGAATATTACCTTATTGTTTTCATTTCTAACTTCAGTTTAATGAATTCAAATCTATCGGATGGTAATAATTTTGTGAAAATATTAGCAAGTAGATCTTGTGTTTCGATAAATTAAAGAATGATGTCTCTTTTTTGTATGTGATCCTTAAGAAAGTTATTCTTAATATCTATGTATTTTTAATTAGAGTGATGTGTAGGGTTTTTACATATGGAAATGCCACTCGTATTATCACAAAAAATTTGTGTTTTTGTAAAACTCATACCGTAGTCTGTGAGTGTGTTTTCATCCACAACACTTGAACACAACAACTTTCAGCTACTACATATATAGCTTCTCTAGTGGAAAGTGAAACTGAGTGTTGGTTTTTTCATGACCAAGAAACTAATGACTCTCATAAGAAATGAAATGTTATGGATGTACTTTTCCTATCCATTCTATATCCACCAAAATCCGCATCCAAAAAACATTCAAAAACAAAATCATTTCTAGAATTATAAAAGAGTCTTAAATCCATGGTTCCATTTAAGTATAAAAAATTATTTTCACTACCTTTAAATTAGATTCCATAGGATTATTTTGAAGAAAATACCTTGTAATCCTATCATACCAAGATTGAGGGGCTTGCATAAGTCCATACAAAGCTTTGTTAAGTTTGAAAACATGTTCAGGATGTTTTTTATATTCAAAACCATGTGTTTGTTCAACAAAAACATCCTCTTGAACATAACCATTAAGAAAATCAAATTTAACATCCATTTGAAAAAGTTTGAAATTTAATAATGCATCAATGGAAAGTAGAATACGAATAGATTCAAGTCTAGCTACTGGAGTATAGGTTTCTTTATTGTCTATTCCATATTGTTGATTATAGCCTTTATTAACCAATGGAGTTTTATTTCTTATAATGATTTCATTTTCATCATAGTTATTTATAAAGACGCATTTTACTCGAGTAACAGATGTTTTGAAAGGTCTTTCAACCAAGGTCCAGACTTTATTCCATTAAAATTCATTTATCTAATCTTGCATAGATTTTTTCCAATCATCATCACCTAAAGCTTCATTAGTGATTTTTTGTTCTAATTGAGAAAGGAATGCTAGATGTTATACTACATTTCTTAATAAACTTATAGTCCTTACAGGTTGATTTACATCACCAATGACACTATCAATGTGATGATGCTTAATAAACAACTGATTTGGGTTTTGTAAAACTTGTTCATCAACATATGGTAGAAAATATTTTGGGGTAAATGCTTCAAAAACATTTTCTTGAAAATTCTTCTTATCAGAAAAATATTCTATCAAGGGTTGATAATCATTTTTTGAAAACACATCTGAAGATGTAGGTTGAGGTTGTTTAAAAACAAATGGATCAGTTTCATCAAATTTAACATGTAATTTTTCTTCAACAGTACAAGTATTTTTATTGAATACTATATAAGCCTTATAGGTTATAGAGTATCATAAAAAAATTCCTTCATTAGATTTTGGTGTGAATTTTTTTAGATTACCTTTAGTATTCAGAATGAATACTTTTCAACCAAAAACCATGAAGTAGGAAATTCTAGGATTTCTACCATTCCATAACTCATAAGGAGTTTTAATAAAAAATTATTGAATCAAAACATGATTTATAGTATAGAAATCAGTATATTAGGACCAATTGTTTGCCCAATGCCCACAACACAAACACTTAGTGCAGAATGGAGCACTTTGAGGAACAAAATAATTGTTACAAGGAATCAGTTATGAACTTGTATAACCAAAACCAGAATTATTCTTTTGTGGTCGAATTTGCGAATACATTTTATCAAAATTTTCCTTACTGAAGGTAATGTCTGACAAACACTTCCTCATGGAAAATATTTCTGACATCAGTCTAATAACCATGTTCTTATATTAAAAAACATTAGTTTTATAACTATAGTTAGTCTCAAAAACATTTTTCTTAGAAATTACTTTTTCTAGATACTTATTTATCCTTCTCAGAATTTACTTCCTCAAGGGATTTTGAAATATTTTTGAAATCATAGATTTTCTTATCAAGATCTGTAGAAAGATCTGATATTTCCTTAGTAAGATTTGAAAATTTTAAATTTTCCTTATCGATCATTTTCTTTACTTTAGATTTTTCATTCTCAAGGAGCTTAGAAGACCTAGAAACCTCTACATAAGTAAGTAAAGTATAATCTTCATCAAAATAAGATTCTTAATTAGAGGATTCATAGTGTTTACTATCACTATAATTAGAATTCAAGGATACATTGGTTATGGATTCAGCACTGTGTACCTTTTCTATTAAATAATGACTTTCAATAGGTATCTTGGCATGTAATCCATGATTCTTTCAACCAGATGATTCGTACTCTGAGGATTCTTCAAAATATTCTCCACCAGTGGTACACAAAATGTCATTATATTTCCTGACATTATTAACTTTAACTTTATAGTACATCATTATATTCCTTTTAGGAAGCTTTTCCATTCTATCTTTTCTCTCAGCATAGGACAATCTGTCTTTATATACTGTGCTATTTTGTATTCATAACAAGTGACTTACGATTCATTCTTATCTTTCCTTTATTCCTTCGTATATATAGTTTGAAAATTCTTCTATCAAACAATCTTGTTTGTCCTTTAGAGAAGATTGGCTAATTCATTTTCTGAAGATTTACTTTCACTAAATTCATATTGAATATTGACCTTATTATATTTTGAACTTGTAACTCTCTTAGGAGTCGTGGAATTCATATGATTTGAAGTTTTTTTAAAAGAAACAATTCCATTTCCATTTTTGTTCTTAATATTATCAGCTTCTCTCTTTATTGTAGTTTCATGTTGAAGAAGTGTTTGAAACAGTTCATCAAGAGAAATTTGGGTAACTTTCCTATTTTCAACTATAGTTGTCCTCTTAGATTCCCATTAGTTAGGCATGATGTCTATGATCATGTCCACAAGAGCTTCATCATCTAATCCTTTCTCACACATAGATTGTAATCTATTGAAAATAGTCATGAATCATTTTTGTACCTTATATATGGGTTCTTCATAAGGAAAGAAGAAACCATGAAATTCAGCTCTGAGCCTGGCTCTTCTTGTTTCAATAACTTTTGTTCTTCTAATGTGAGTTATGTCGAGCTTCTTCCAAATACAATTTTCTGCTTCACAATATGAAATATGGCTGTAAATATTTCTATTCATGGAAAAAAGAAAAGTATTACATACCTTATATTTTAGTTGACATATATGCTTTTCTTGGTTGGTAAATGTACTGAATTCCTTGTAATAAATTTTATATCCTCCAGTAAGCATGAAATAATTTTATACTCCTGTATTGATAACAAAAGCCTTCATATGATCTCTCCAATATTCCTAATTATTCCCATCAAATATAGGTGGTCTAGTAGGATTTAGGTTGTCTATTCAACCAATATTCATTCCTGTCATATTAAGAGAAAATATCATTCCACAAAAACATTTTAATAGTAAAAGTTTGTAAATAAGGAAATTTATCCTAAGCAAGAAAAAAATTTATGAAAAATGAAAACTAAGAAAGAAAACTTATATGTTAATATAATTATTTTAGAGACCTCCGTTGATACCAATCATAGGATTGAAATAATGATGTAGATGATAATTATACTAGTGGGGTGAATTTTAAACATTAAAAAATTCCTTTGGAACATTTAATGATGATAACGTTTAACAAAGTTAGACAAGGTAAATTCACAAGACTTCTTAGTTCTAAAAACTAGCTTGATTTCAAAAATATGGTTCCAGAAATGAAACTTAAGTAATGTTTAAAAAAACAATGATTCAACCCTAAAGTGTATAGAATCTTACAAATTAGGGTATACAAGTATAAGAAATTATAAGAAAGTTATACTTTCTATAACAATCAAAATATAGAGGAAAACAAACTTGAATCAATAAAAGTAACAACAAGTAAATCCTTTAACCCAAAGAGTAGGGTATCCAAAAACCTTGGATAAAGGTCCCTTGATTTATACAACAAATAAATTATATCATACCCACACTAGGTTAACCCATCGATATGAATATTGGTGTCTCTCTTTCTATCCCCGAAAAACCTCGATCATCAAGGTAGTCAGCCCCTCTTTCTTTTTATCCCCATAATCCCTCGATTGTACACAACAACAATCAGAGTCACACAAAGAAAGATGAACAAGATGTTCAGTACGCACAAAGCAGGAGATTATCTATAGAAATCACTTCAGCAGCATGTAATATCTAGAGTCATAGAAAAGTATTGAGCTCATTCAAATGAGCTCCTATTTATAAGAACATCTTTAACGGTCGGCTCCCTCCTCTAACGGTCATATTTTTCCTTGAAATTTGGAGGGACCAGTACACGTGTCACTCAAACCACGGTTAGTAAATAACATTAAGAATGACATCGTTTTATAACAAGGTAAGAAAAATTTGGGTCGCTTGATCAAATCCATTTTCGAAGTCTAAGAAAATAAAAGTTCGGAGTCTATCCAAAAATTATTCGGTGTCTATAATACATAAATATTTGAATTCTGTTTTCATTAAGTGTTAGATTATTTCATTCAATGGAATTATGGAGTCATAATTTCAATGAAATTTAGAGTCTAAATTCATAAGAATTCAGAGTCTGAACTCAATAAGTTCAGAGTCTGAATTCAGAGAATTTGGAGTCTAAATACATAATGTTTGGAGTCTGAATTCATAAGAATTCAGAGTCTGAACTTAGAATATTCGGAGTCTGAATTCAGAGAATTCAGATTCTGAACTCAGAATGATCGAAGACTGAATTCATAGAATTTGGAGTTTGAACATATAATGTTCAGAACCTAAATTCAAAGAATTTAGAGCCTAAACACATAATGTTTAGAGTATGAATTCAAGGAATTCAGATTCTGAACTCAGAATGTTTGGAGTCTGAATTCAGAGAATTCAGAGTATGAACTCAAAATGTTCGAAGTCTAAATTCCGAGAATTTGGAACCTGAATTCAAATCCTGAAAATAGAATGATCTATATTTATATATTTATAAGATCTCAAGTTTTTAGATATGAAACTGAATTTTATACTTATAAATAAAATGAGTTAGGTTTAGAGAAATTATGACATGAACAATAAAAAAATGGTAATAATAAATTTTCCTCGAGAAAGGAAAATCTTCTCTATGAATTCTTATGGAAAATAAAATTATCCTTGAGATAAAGAGTTCGTGATTTTCAAAACATGAAGGAGTTGAAATGTCATAGGGAAACCATAGCGACTCAACAAGACCCCTAATTGAACAGTACTGCTATAGTACCTGCACTGCTACAGAACCACAGCCGCTATAGTACCTTCTACAGTACCTCCTCCATAATAGTGTTGATGCTACTATAGTTCTAACACTACTACAATACATCTATAGTGTACTGCTATAGTACAACTCCAATACCTGAAAATTCATCCCTGTCCGGATTTGATCCTAGGTCTTTTGGATGCCAAGTAGGAGCATGTACCACTTGGGTACAAGCTCGTTGGCCATTTATCAATCATCAAAAAATATAAAGTATAAAAATCTATCACTGTATTGGAGGAATATACATTTTCACCCCATCTCACATGATATCCATGAAATTGTAATAAACATCACAGTTCAATTTTATATGGAATTTCACTTAGGGATAACTACTCATATGGAATATTTTATGACTCAATGGATTATATTTGTATGTTAGAATAACCAAATAAAGTACATGGAATATTTTATAGTGTACATAGGATTTCAACCCATATCCTCACCTATCCATATCCTGCTACCTCACAAGGAATGTGGAAAACCATATAAATTATCATTCGCACTGTGAATAATTTGAGTGGGACTACCTCAGATACCAAGATTCTAATCCATGTATATGTATTATCTCTCAATGTATGGTCCTAATTTTCATGGTAATGGAACATAACAATGTATTCTGTACTATGTATCTTTTATAGATCATCACATAACTATTGATTTTAAAAATATTCTATCTTAAAAATCTATTCAATATCATGATATTAATATAATAATCTTAATTCCTTGATTTATAGCCTCTAATTGTAAGAAAAATAGGTTTTTGTAATCTTGTGTTATATATTTTATAACTATTATTCCACTTTCATTTTCCAAGGATTCCTCCCATGATCATTCATCCAAAATCCACTATAGAAAAAATATTATTTCTTAAGTAATATTCATCACTGTTAGTTAGAAAATTTAAAATTAATCTTCTATTTTATCATGTCTTGAACCATATTTATAGACAAATCACCATCGTCTTGTTGGATAATGAGGATTATTTCAATAAATAATAGTGAAATAAAAAAAATAACTAAATTGAGATTAGCATCATTCATTCCACACTAATAAGTCTTTCATAATTATGGATACTAATGAAAAATATAAATCGAACATAATAATTTTATAGGGATATTAAAATAACTGATAAATAAACCAACTAATTTATCTCAACATGATATTAATTGGATATTAAAAAAACAAAACCAATTATAGAAATGAAATATCATGGTAATAATCTGAAAAATAACATTCACTACCACATATTTTAACCAATCACTAAAAAAGAATGGTTCACATTGATTCATATAATTAATTCTATTACATCTGATTGTTGATCCATGAAAATTTATGATTGATTACTAAATATTCCTATAATTTTAAAACTATATCTAGAACAATTGATTTGTAGAGTTATGTGAAAAGTCCTAGAAAATCATCTTAAGAGGGATTATAATGTTGATTATTTGAAAAAAAATCTATAAAATGAAATTATTGTATTTAAGTGAAGTAATATTTGTTGTGATAATGAATCTAATATATGTCAAACACATATATGACTTGTTTTATTCTTGGGTAAACCATACATATAGAATACAACACATATCATAGATTTTCAATTTTACCTTCAGTTAATGAGAAATATTTATTTATAAAAAAATTGGGTGAATGGTATAATATTTTTGAAATTATTATTATATATTTTATGGGCCCCAAGTTAAGACATTAAACCACTCTAAATTAAGATAATTTCATAGAAATATACTTTGAAATACATAATTGTCTATATGTCATGATCTGAGATATTTAATTTTCCACAAAGTTTTGGATTATCACCCCAAATAATTGAAATACTTGAAAAGGATTGGGTATCGACCCACCATATGGATCTCAATCTCCCACGAGTTCTACTGAATACTCTCATGATTTTACAAAACTAAGATTATAGGAATGGGTAAAGTATTAATAATCTGCTGTTATTGATCCTTTATAGTTATTAGGTACTCCAAATATAAATATAAATATACTATATCAATCTTTATATAATGAAATACTAGTGATGTATCATGAAGGCATGTCATTCGTTGTAACATAGGGATGAAATTACACTTTCTGTACAACTTTTGGTGTAATTAAATGATTCATGAAACTTTACTAACCATGTTCATTAACTAGAATATGCTTATGTACATCAAGGGTTACATTCATCCCTAGTAATATCTTTGTAATCCTTATTATGATTAGACCTATATGAGAATATTATATAATTGAATAAAAACAAAGGATCTATAGAAAAATTAAGTATGATTTCTTTATACTATAATTGGAATTTGTGACCTAAAAGGTAAAATTTATATTCTCTATAGTCACCTCAATTTTCTCCAATCCTATAAGAGATGACATCCTTATCTCATTATAATTTAAGGTTAACTTTTAGGGTATCCTGTAAAGATTGAGAAATGATTCAATATAGAGAGACTATAGAATGTAGTTGGTAATATAAATCACACACAATTATATGTTATCCACAATACAATAACCAATTACCTACATGATTAAAATTGTTATCCAATCTAAAACCAATATTTTAAGTCTGTTTTATCAATATGTCTTGGTTTCAAACATTGTTATAATCAATAACATGTAACATCCCAAGTAAGTAATGAATAATAGATATTTTTATCTATGTCTATTAATGAATTAGATAGTGTTTTAGAGGCTTAAAATGAGAATAAATCCAATCTTAAGCATGGAATACACTAATATTTTTAAAAGATTGTTTTACTGCCTTTTAATGGCAACCCATTTTTAAATATATCTTTTGATAATTTTATAAGCTATGTTTGTCAAAATAAACTTATTCTTTATGATTGGGACATAAAAATTTACTTTTTGTGATTTTTTGGTATTTTTCTGACAATGTTCATTTTTTAATGAATAGTGAAAAATACTGCATTTTACATCAAAACTGTTTTTTAATATAATTTATTTATATGATTAGATTATCTTTTGAATTGGTTTTAAAGTGAAATTATAATATAGTTTTACCATTTAATCCAATGGTGGTCATTGGAATCAATTTCACTTTGAAATTGGACTTAAAATGGTGTCAATCTTTTGATACTTATTGTTTCATAAAAACACGCTATTTGTCGTGACAGCGGGAATTAATTATTAAATTAATTAATGTAACTTATATGGTTTGAATTTTGTGAAATAGACATCATTTTTGAATTCAGAATATCAAATATATCTTAGGGTGAAGTTTTGGTATTTTTCTGAAAAACATCAATTTTTGATGAATAGTGAAACCACTAAGTGGTACTTAAAAAACTGATTTTTTGTTTAAATGAAATTTTACCACCTCTGTGTTTTGAATTTCAAAAATCCGACATACATGGTTGTCATTAAGAAGTAAAATGTGGTTCAATGAGATTAAAATAATTTTTTAGTGAATAGTAACTTTTATGTTTTTAATCACGATTAGAGGTAATTAGTGTAGTTTAAGGTAAAAATAAAGTTTTAATAATATGAGATGAGCTTGACACATGTCCTACCCTCATTGGATGTGTCATGGACGACCAAGACAATCCATGGGTCAACTTGGGGACCCCATGGAGCCACTTTGGTAGGAAAATGATATTAATATCTTTTTATTTAATGTTAAAGTAAAAATGACCCAAACATGAGTTATTTTACTAAAACAATTTTTACATGGGGATATACAAGTCAGATTTTTTATTATAAAAAGTCATTGGAAAGATAAAAAGATTTCCTACATCATAGTATTTTTTTATGATTTTTAGACTTTAAATAAATTAAATTATTTATGACATCATGATGATGCAGCGATTACCTCATTAATAAAGGATTTAAATAAAATTAAATGATAATGTGAAATATGTGACCTACACATGTCCAAAACCTATTGTATGGATGTATTTAGAACCCTTATCACCTTACCCTAGATTTATATCAATGTGGTACCTTTTGAATATGAAACTCATTTTAAAATAAAGTAACATTTCTTTACTTTCCAAGAGTGCCCCTCCTCTCCTCTTATAAAAGCCCCACACCTCTACCTCCTTACCCACACTTCCAAAGCCTTTGGATCAGCCAAAACCTGCCCATTTTGTCTTTCCACTTCCCTCTCTTACTCCATGGAGCTTCACGTTGGGCAGAAGTCTTCCCAAGGAAGCCTTTGAGCTCAAACCAAAGGGAGTTACCCGATTTTAAGGTAATGTCTTCACTTGTGTTCTTTTGTTTTATTTTGCTTCTCCAACCCCCTAAACTATTTTTATTAATTTATTCTGTAACAACACCAGTATATTCCATATACTAGGATGTTGTTATAATAAGGGTTTGAGCTACACTTACACACACCTACATCTAATGGTTACAGAACATACTGTTTCCGTGGATGGCGAATTTTTGCCTCCCGAAACGATGATTGTTCAACATTCTTTTAACACCTTCAAAGGTGGCCATTAAGATGACACTATATTTATATATGATATATAATATGTTTATGTTTTCCTTAAGCTTCTGTATTATTCATTTTGGGCATACCTTTATGGTTTCCATTATGGTTAAATGTGATATCTTCATTTAAGGAAGTGCGGACTACCGCCCCCTCAAAGTGATTTGATTCGTTAATACCATATGTGGGACTTATAAAGGATGGAGTTATGATATTATATATGATATTACACTAGAATTATAATATAACTTTATATAATTACGATTCCATTTCATAAAATACGAAATAGAAATGGAAGCAGCGTTCATGTGTACGTACGGCTTACCGTCTCCATAAATGGTGCATTTCATTTCTTACCTCTAAATGTTATGTAATATTATAAATGCATGCATTTACTGGATATATATGATATATATGATATCTACATCATGAATACCATTCTGGATATAATGTATACATGAACAACTTGTAATTATAAAGGGTTTGTTTTTTACTCAAGTATCAATGATCGTTAAAACGACCATTATTAACTTAAATAATTACATAGTGTTCATGACATGGAAATAAGTGATATAAAAGGAATAATGAACTTGAAAAAGGTTATTAAACAAGTATAAATTAACTCAAGTTTATTATTTAGGAGATTAAAGAACGACCGAGTCAAGTCAGACCCAAGGTATGGGACTTCGTCTCAATCTCCTTTCATTGAGGAATATTTTGTTTTATACACAACATTATTTTATACGGTGTATAAACCCCTTTGCATTTTACGTTTATTCAAAAGGAATGTTTTTTTATACGAAGCGTTTACTAAATGACAAAATGGAATGTTTTTGTCGTACGTATGTGGCGACAACGACTTCTCCGCCGCAGTGACCATTATTTGAGTTTAGGCTTCCTATACAAGCCTTACCATTTTTTTTAAAGAAAAATAAATACCCTATTTTACTTTTCTTTTATTTTGGTATTGAAAATGGTTTTCATAATTTTTTTATTATATCAATGTGTTTTATTGATATCTTGTGATTGAAATGTGGAAATGCTATGTTTCCTTTTTGTATGTTTTATTTGATATGATTATGTTATGGTTCTTGGGAATTATTATGAAGACGGGTGGTTCCGTGATAAACTAAGGGCGGGTGAGCCCGATATAGCTCTCCAATGCATTGGGTAACACGAAGGAGTGAAACGTTAAGGTTTCTCCGAAGAGATTTAGGGAATATACTGTGATGGGTATTCCAAACGTAACCAAGAGGGTTAATCCCTATGTAAGAATGTTATGAATGCCTCAAGTTACCTTTATGTATTATGATTTCGATTATTTATTCATGATTTTATGAGGTATGTTAAAGTTCTTATATTTTATGGGTAAAGTATGTTTTCATTCTTATGTATATATGTTCCCATGTTTCCTTTCCATATTTTTATATCCCTTACTGAGCTTTTTATGCTCATCCCAAGTTTTTGAAATGTTTTTCACAGGCCAAGGGAAAGGTACATGATATGATGATAGTGTCAAAGAAGTGTCAAGAAAGAATCCATTTTTTATTTTAAATATGTTTCCATTGATGGGAAAAATTAATACTATCTTTTATGTAACCACTTTGTTTAAATGTGGAATGTAATGCATGTTTTATGATCTAATTCTCTAAAACTCTAAACCTGAAAATATCCTCATGGTGTAATCTTGTAATAACTCAAGATTAAGTAATGTTTAAGGTCAGGTCCTTATAGTTGGTATCAGATGTCAGTTTAGATAACTTTAGGAGTTAGAATTATATTAAATGATTATCCAAAAAAAATTATGGTCAAATTGAAATGATATAGCATTTGAAGATTACCATGTTGCTTCATCTAAGACATGTTTGTTCAGAATGGTTTTCCGTAGAGGAAATAGGGAAGAAGTGCTAGGAAGGCATAAAGAAGGAAATAACCTTCTGAATCAGCATCCTGAAATGGTCGGAATTGGAACTGAACAGTTTGTTGCAATAATGGCACAATTGACTCAAGCGATAAATGGTGGTGGTATCCATGCATGAGATCAGCCAGATCAGCCGCAGAGGAACATGTCAGTGGGGGAACATTTCATGAGGCAACATCCCCCATGATTCAGAGGATCATCTGACCCTGTGCTAGCTGAAGGGTGGATTAAAGAACTAGAGAAGATTTTCTATGTCATAGGGTGTTCAGACAATCAAAAGGTTAGTCTTGCTATTTACCGTTTGGAGGGTGAAGCAGATCAGTGGTGGTCGATGGTTAAAAATATTAGGGATGCCGATGAGATTGATGCTCTTGACTGGGATGAATTCAAAGGTATGTTTCTTGAGAAGTATTTTCCTAAGGCTGTTCGAATTAGGATGGAAAATCAATTCTTGGAATTGAGGCTAGAGGAAGACTCGGTGGATGCTTATCAAGAAAGGTTCACTCGATTGGCAAGGTATGCTCCAAATTTTATCCGAGACCTTGATAGTAAAATCAATTATTTTTACTCAGGATTAAAGCCAAAATATCGAAAGGAATTAGCTTCTCATGAGTTTAAAAGTTATGAAAATATTGTTCGATGTGCTGAGAAGGTATAAATGGAGTTTTCCGATGATCAAGTGTTCTATAACAACCAGCAGGAGAAGAGACTGAGGTGGAAGGAGAAAGGGAAGAATTCTTCAAAAAAGTATGATGGTAAGAAAACTAAGTTTCCAGTTTGTGATAAATGTGGTAAAAGGCATGCTGGGGAATGTCTTCTGAATTCTGGAAAGTGCTACCAATGTGGTAAGATGGGACATAAGGCTCGTGATTGCACTGAAAAAGATCAAGGTGATGGTAAGTCCAAATTTGATTTACAGTTAGTGAAATGTTTTAAGTGTAATGTGATGGGTCACTATGAATACGAGTGTCCAACAAAGAGCTTGAGTGATGGGAAGCAGTTAGACTACAAGAAGAAAGGGGTGGTGAAATCCTTTGCAACTACTTCAGCAGATGTCGGTCCATCAAATGAAATTGTATCAGGTACTTTGTTTGTTTTTTCAGATTATTCCAGTGTGTTGTTTGATTCTGAGTCCACACATTCTTTCATCTCTGAAACCTTTTCTAGTAAAATGGGAATACCATCTCAAGAAATGACTCCTGAACTTGTGGTAAAAACACCTGGGGGAAATTTTGAGGCAAAAAAAATTTATAAGAATCTTCCTATCCTTATCTGTGGAAAGAACCTACTTTCAAACCTTATTGTTCTACCTCTAGTAGAGTTTGATGTTATCCTAGGTATGGATTGGCTCTCTATTTACCATGCTAAGATTGACTGTAGAGCTAAAGAAGTTTATTTTCAGAAAGACTTTTAGTTTGTGTACAAGAATGAACCCTTACTATTGATAACTTATCAAGAGGCCAAGAAACTTGTAAAAGATGGAAATAAATGTTACCTTGCACATATTGTTGAAAACAAGGGAACTATTCAGATTAATGATGTGCCAGTGGTAAATGAGTATCCTGATTTTTTTCCTGATAAGTTTCCTGGAATAATACCAGATCGGGAAGTTGAATTTACTGTTGACTTAGTTCCTGATGCTAAGCCAATTTCAAAACCCCCTTATCTAATGGCTCGAATTGAACTTTTAGAGTTGAAGGATCAATTTCAAGATTTATTAGAGAAAGGTTTCATTCGACCTAGCACATCACCATGGGGTGCTCCTGTTTTATTTGTTAAAAGAAAGATGGTTCTATGAGACTTTTCATTGATTATCGAGCCTTGAATAACATCACTGTTAAGAACAAATATCCTTTGCCTCATATCGATGATTTGTTTGATCAGCTCCAGGGAGCTCAGTTTTTTTCAAAGATTGACCTGAGATCAGGGTACCATCAGTTGAAGGTAAAGGAAGCAGATGTTCCGAAGACTGTGTTTTGTACAAGATATGGCCATTATGAATTTGTAATAATTCCTTTTGGGCTAACCGATGCACATGCTGTATTCATGGACTTAATGAATATAATTTTCCATGATTTCTTGGATAAGTTTGTGGTGGTTTTCATTGATGATATTTTGGTGTTTTCTAAAATTAAAGAGGAGCATGAAAGACATTTAAGGGTTATTTTTCAAACCTTCAAAGAAAAGAAATTGTATGGGAAATTCAGAAAGTGTGAGTTTTGGTTGCAACAAATTTATTTCCTTGGTCACATTGTTTCTAAAGATGGGATAACTGTTGATCCTGCAAAAATAAAGGTTGTTGAAGACTGGACAAGACCCACAAATGTAATAGAGATTCGTAGTTTCCTTGGTTTGGCAGGCTGTTACCGAAGGTTTGTTAGAAAATTTTCACGATTATCTAGTCCAATGACTAAGCTAACTCGGAAGGGTGTTAAGTTTATCTGGACAAAATAATGTGATGATTGTTTTCAAGAGTTCAAAAGAAGATTGGTGAATGTTCCAGTTTTGGCACTTCCTTCCAGGAATGGTGAGTTTGTTATATACAGTGATGCTTCATTGAAAGGACTTGGTTGCGTCCTAATTCAAAATGATCAGGTAATTGCTTATGCTTCACGAGAGTTGAAAACTCATGAGTTAAATTACCCTACACATGATTTGGAATTAGCTGTTGTTGTTTTCACTTTAAAATTTTGGAGGCATCATTTGTATAGAGTAAAGTGTGAAATATATACCGATCACAAAATTTTAAAGTATATATTCACTCAGAAAGAGTTAAACATGAGACAGAGGAGATGGCTGGAATTAATCAAGGATTATGATTGTACAATTCATTACCATCTAAGAAAAGCAAATAAAGTGGCTAATTCTTTGAGTAGAAAAAGTAATGCTTCATTAGCAATTTTGAGTTTGGAATGTGATCCTTTGGTTAAGGATTTGATGAACTTTTGCATAGAAGTTGTTGGTGCAGTATGTTCTTCTGTTTTGTTTCAGGTATCAGTGAAATCTTCTCTATCAGACAGAATCAAGCAAGCACAGAAGTAAGACAGTGAGTTGCAGAAAAAGGTAGAGATGGTTCAGAAAGGTAAGTTGCCTGAATTCAACATTGATAATGATTGAGTTTTGAGATTTGGGAAGAGATTGTGTGTTCCTTGTGATTCAAAGTTTAAGAAAGAGTTGTTATGTGAAGCTCATAGTTCTCCGTTTTCAGTTCATCCTGGCAGTACTAAGTTGTACAGAGATCTGCAGGAGTATTACTAGTGGGATGGAATGAAAAGAGATATTGCTGATTTTACTGTGAAGTGTTTGACATGTCAACTGGTTAAAGCAGAGCGGCAGTTACCGTAAGGGATGCTTCAGCCTTTACCAGTGCCAGAGTGGAAATGGGAGAATATATCCATGGACTTCGTTGTGGGATTGCCGAAGACCCCTCGAGGTAATAATGCAATCTGGCTTATTATTGATCGCTTGACTAAATATGCTCATTTCCTTGCTATATGAGATAGTTTTTCCCTAGATCAACTTTCCCGTTTGTATCTTAAAGAGATAGTCAGGTTACATGGAGTTCCTCTCTCCATTGTATCTGACCGTGATCCCAGGTTCACTTCTAAATTTTGTAAAGGCCTTTAGAAGTCGTTGGGTACTAAATTAAATTTTAGTACAGCTTTTCATCCTTAGTCAGATGGACAGTCAGAACGAACAATTCAGACCTTGGAGGATATGCTACGAGCTTGTTCGATGGATTATCAGGGAGGTTGTGACCAACATCTTTCTTTGGTTGAATTTTCATATAATAACAGTTTTCATTCTAATATACAAATGGCACCATTTCAGGCATTATATGGGAAGAGGTGTCGAACTCCAGCTTTCTGGGATGAAGTGGGTGAAAGGAAGTTGATGGGACCAGAATTGGTAGAAGAGTTGGCAGAAAAAGTTCAGCTGATACAGAAACACATGAGAACAGCTCAGAGCAGGTAGAAGAGTTATGCGGACAATAGGAGGAAGGATCTATCTTTTGAGGTAGGTGATCATGTTTTTCTCAAAGTCTCACCATGGAAAAGTGTGATGCGATTTGGTATGAAAGGAAAGATGAGTCCAAGGTTCATTGGACCATATGAAATTCTGGAGAGAGTTGGATCAGTTGCATACTGGGTGGCTTTACCTCTGAGTTTATCTCAGGTACACAATGTTTTTCATGTTTCGATGTTGATAAAGTATATACCAGATCCATCTCATGTTTTGAGTCGAGAGGTAGTTCAGCTGGAAGAGAACCTATCTTATGAGAAACAACCGGTCCATATTCTTGACCACAGGGAGCAAGTGTTACGGAATAAGGTTATTAATCAGGTAAAGGTTTTGTGTAAAAACCACATGATGGAAGAGGCAACATGGGAATATGAAAATGCAATGAGGGATAAGTACCCCCATTTATTCGATAAGTAAATAAATTGCGGGGACTCAATTTTATAAATGGGGGAAGGATGTAACATCCCAAGTAAGTAAGGAATAATATATATTTTTATCTATGTCTATTAATGAATTAGATAGTGCTTTAGAGGCTTAAAATGAGAATAAATCCAATCTTAAGCATGGAATACACTAATATTTTTAAAAGATTGTTTTACTGCCTTTTGATGGAAAACCATTTTTAAATCTATCTTTTGACAATTTTATAAGCTATTTTTTGTCAAAATAAACTTATTCTTTATTATTGGGACATCAAAATTTACTTTTTGTGATTTTTTGGTATTTTTCTGACAATGTTCATTTTTTAATGAATAGTGAAAATACTGCATTTTACATCAAAACTGATTTTTAATCTAATTTATTTATATGATTATATTATCATTTGAATTGGTTTTAAAGTGAAATTATAATATATTTTTACCATTTAATCCAATGGTGGTCATTGGAATCAATTTCACTTTGAAATTGGACTTAAATTGGTGTCAATCTTTTGATACTTATTGTTTCATAAAAACACGCTATTTGTCATGACAGCGGGAATTAATTATTAAATTAATTAATGTAACTTATATGATTTGAATTTTGTAAAATATACATCATTTTTGAATTCAGAATATCAAATATAGCTTAGGGTGAAGTTTTGGAATTTTTCTGAAAAACATCAATTTTTTATTAATAGTGAAACCACTAAGTGGTACTTAAAAAACTGCTTTTTCGTTTAAATGAAATTTTACCACCTCTGTGTTTTGAATTTCAAAAATCCGACATACATGGTTGTCATTAATAAGTAAAATGTGGTTCAATGGGATTAAAATAATTTTTTGGTGAATAGTAACTTTTATGTTTTTAATCGCGATTAAAGGTAATTAGTGTAGTTTAAGGTAAAAATAATGTTTTAATAATATGAGATTAGCTTGACACATGTCCTACCCTCATTTGATGTGTCATGGCCGACCAACAAAATCCATGGGTTAACTTGGGGACCCCATGGAGCCACGTTTGTAGGAAAATGACATTAATATCTTTTTATTTAATGTTAAAGTAAAAATGACACAAACATGAGTTATTTTACTAGAACAATTTTTACATGGGGTTATACAAGTCATATTTTTGATTATAAATAGTAATTGGAAAGATAAAAAGATTTCCTACATTATAGTATTTTTTTATAATTTTTAGACTTTAAATAAATTAAATTTTTTATGACATCATGGTGATGGAGCGATTACCTCATTAATAAAGGATTTAAATAAAATGAAATGATAATGTAAAATCTATGACCTACACATGTCCAAAATCTATTGGATGGGTGGATTTAGAACCCTTATCACCTTATCCTCTAATTATATCAATGTGGGACCTTTTGAATCTGAAACTCAATCTAAAATAAAGTAACATTTCTTTACTTTCCAAGAGTGCCCCTCCTCTCCTCTTATAAAAGGCCCCCACCTCTACCTCCTTACCCACACTTCCAAAGCCTTTGTCTCATCCAACCCCGGCCCATTTTGTCTCTCCACTTCCCTATATTACTCCTTGAATCCTCACTTTGGGCAGAAGTCTTCCCAAGTAAGTCTTTGAGCTCAAACCAAAGGGAGTTACCCGATTTTAAGGTAATGTCTTCACTTGGTTTCTTTTGTTTTATTTTGCTTCTCCAACCCCCTAAACTCTTTTTATTCATTTCTTTTGTAACAACACCAGTATATTCCATAAACTAGGATGTTGTTATAAGAAGGATTCGAGCTACACTTACACACACCTACATCTAATGGTTAAAGAACATACTGTTTCCGTGGATGGTGAATTTTTGCCTCCCGAAACGATGCTTGTTCAACATTATTTTAACACCTTCAAAGGTGGCCATTAAGATGAAACTATATTTATATATGATATATAATATGTTTATGTTTTTCTTAAGCTTCTGTATTTTTCATTATGGGCATAGCTTTATGGTTTCCATTATGGGTAAACGCGATATCTTCATTTAAGGAAGTGCGGACTACCGTCCCCTCAAAGTGATTTGATTCGTTAATACCATATGTGGGATGTATAAAGGATGGAGTTATGATATTATATATGATATTACACTGGAATTATAATATACCTTTATATCATTATGATTCCATTTCATAAAATACGAAATAGAAAAGGAAGCAGCGTTCATGCGTACGTACGGCTTACCGTCTCCATGAACGATGCATTTCATTTATTACCTCTAAATGTTATGTAATATTATTAATGCATGCATGTACTGGATATATATTATATATGTGATATCTACATCATGAATACCATTCTGGATATAATGTATACATGAACAACTTGTAATTATAAAGGGTTCATTTTTGACTCAAGTACCAATGATCGTTAAAACGACCGTTATTAACTTAAATAATTACAAAGTGTTCATGACATTGAAATAAGTGATATAAAAAGAATAATGAACTTGAAAAACGTTATTAAACAAGTAGAAATTAACTCAAGTTTATTATTCAAGAGATTAGAGAACGACCGAGTCAATTCGGACCCGAGGTATGGGACTTCGTCTCAATCTCCTTTCATTGAGGCATATTTTGTTTTATACACAACCTTATTTTATACGGTGTATAAACCCCTTTGAATTTTACGTTTTTTCAAAAGGAATTTTTATTATACGAAGCGTTTACTAAACGACAAAAGGGAATGTTTTTGTCGTACGTATGCGGCGACAACGACTTCTCCACCGCCGTGACCATTATTTGAGTTTCGGCTTCCTCTACAAGCCATACCGTTTTTTTAAAGAAAAATAAATACCCTATTTTACTTTTCTTTTATTTTGGTATTGAAAATGGTTTTCATAATGTTTTTATTATATCAATGTGTTTTATTGATATCGTGTGATTGAAATGTGGAAATTTTATGTTTCCTTTTTGTATGTTTTATGTGATACGATTATGTTATGGTTCTTGGGCATTATTATGAAGATGGGTGGTTCCATGATAAACTATGGGCGGGTGAGCCTGATATAGCTCTCCAATGCATTGGGTAACGCGAAGGAGTGAAACTTTAAGGTTTCTTCGAAAAGATTTAGGGAATATACTATGATGGGTATTCCAAACGTAACCAAGAGGGTTACTCCCTACGTAAGAATGTTATGAATGCCTCAAGTTACCTTTTTGTCTTATGATTTCTATGATTTATTCATTATTTTATGAGGTATGTTAAAGTTATTATGTTTTATGGGTAAATTTTGTTTTCATTCTTATGTATATATGTACCCATGTTTCCTTTCCATATTTTTATATCCCTTACTGAGCTTTTTATGCTCATCCAAAGTTTTTGAAATGTTTTTCATAGGTCAAGGGAAAGGTACATGATATGATGATAGTGTCAAGGAAGTTTCAAGAAAGAATACATGTTTTATTTTAAATATTTTTCCATTGATGGGAAAAATGAATACTATCTTTTATGTAACCACTTTGTTTAAATGTGGAATGTAATGCATGTTTTATGATCTAATTCTCTAAAACTCTAAACCTGAAAAGATCCTCAAGGTGTAATCTTGTAATAACTCAAGATTAAGTAATGTTTAAGGTCGGGGCCTTATATAACCGGTTCATTTAAACCTCCTTTAAACCACTCCAAAATAAGACAATGAATGATAAATGTATTGAATGAATATTATTAGCATTATAACTGAATTACAATGATCTATTATACATACATGGGCCCTAAAAACATCCACAAACCTTTTATCCCACTTGAAAATAAAGTGAGATAACATTGAAAATTGATATAAAACACACTGATTGTGTCATGCCCACCACTATATACAAGAAAACAATATAAAAATTCAATTATGTAAATCTCCAATTATACATAGGGATATCCACAGACTTTTTCAAACATGTGATAACATGATGTTATACAGTAACACGATGATAGGTGGTGAATTTTGAGACAATCATTGGTGAATATCAATGCATTAATGACAATCCAAACATCCATTGAAAATACATGTACATCTTTACGACCCAAGGTTATACAAAGGAGAGAAATTTTTAAACTCCATCATCACCACCACGCAAAATAACACCATTACTGTCATAAAACCCTTTTAAATGATATCGTTATTCTCATTATCATATAAAAATCCATCTAATTCATATTTTGATCATTTTATGTCATGAATAATATGACAATCATTGTCTCCCCACACTGCATCTATCACACGCTAGATAATTTTTTATGTCTCTAATAATGACTATTGGTAATTTTTATCTCTATTATATACCATTAAAATCTATAATGAGGAAAACTACTATGTATTTTTATCCTTTCAGTGTGGAAGGATTTTCAGAACAGAGCATTTACATCCATGTTCCCCTAAAATGATTAAAGGGAAACTTGATATTATAGTTCTATGGAAACTCAAGTAACCATCATTGTATTGGGTTGAGGTCTACATAGGGAGTGAATTACATGATTCATGAATGGTTTTCTTAAATTATAAATTGTTCACCTCGAATGTTATTCCTTTATATATTGAAGGTTAATACTACTTATATTAGTTCAATGTAATTTTCCATGTAGACCATTTCAGGGGGTATTATCCCCCTTGACCCATAAGAATTTGTGGAATTCCCATTAACAAATAAACAACTAATCCTTTCACCTAAATTATCATTGAACCCTATGTATTTGACACCCTCCTGTTGTATTATTCTCATAGGATCACAAGTCATTATATATCATAGATACTCAATGGATTTATTAAAATGCTCAATCTAAAATAAAAAATACCCTACTATATGAATGTATCCAATGAATGTGATGTTCAGGAATATTCAACAACAAACATATGAATGTACCCATCTATAATTAGAAAAAATATATACCAATGACATGTAATTATTTGGGTCCCATTTTAGCACCTTCTCTATATTTTGTAGGTTTAAAAATATACTATTCATAGATATGGCATACATAAACAAGTGGATCTATCTCATCTAGAACTGAAACAATGAAACCATACAATATAAATAGTAATCTAGATTTATATCTTAGACCATCTATAAAAATATTTCTTTTTCCTCCTCAGATATAATATATTTTAGAATTTATTTAATAAAAAAACTCAATCAAATACTAGAAAGGATGGTTTATCTATTCATATGATTCATGAATATACTACAGTTGTTTTTAACATGAATTATAAACACATGGAACTCATATTACTAGTATTTATATGATAATGGAATCATAAAAATATCATTATAATGAACCCAAGATTAGTTGTAGTTATACCTATGTTTGATCTTCGAGAACAATATCACATCATTAAATTAGTAAATCATTTAATCAATCATGGTAAAGTGATAATTTTTCTAAATAACCATTTGGATTGGAATAATATAATTAAAGAGAAGCCTTAGGATTCCATCCTCCATCTCAGAAAACAATATTCTAGAAGCCTACAATTACAAGATAGGCTAAATAAAACCTTTATTTTTAAGGCCCTTAAACAACACTCTTTTTTATTTTACATTAGTAAGGGTTTTTTATGATGAATAATATATTGGTGAGTAACTTGGGTATAATTATATATAGAAGATGGTCCAAAACCATTGATATAAACCTGAAACATCAATTTGTTTTCATCTATACATTCACCCATTGCTATGAGAATCATGGCATCTGAAGAGCCTAGTACCCTATTGAAAAAACATAAAACCTAATTTAAAATAGGTTGCAACTACCTCCATAAATGAACCCTATTATATTATAATATAACCATTTTTAAAAATAAGGAAAATCATTTCTACACCTCTCATGTTGGTCAAATCATCTTGGTAAAATATAATATCTAGGAATGTGTCTTGTATTTATACTCTATACCTAGAATATTAATGTATGGATTATCAAAAAATGAATAGGATCTATCTGATTCTACCTTTTTCCAACCTCATCTCTATGTCATGAAATATGTTTGTAATAGTGGAATAAATTCCCAAATGACCCACAAACCACTACTAACAAGATATATTCTCGATTTAAATATGATGATTGTGAACAAGAGATGATGAGATGAAAAATTAATTGTGAAAATAAATATATGTACATGTGATATAGTAGAGTGGAAATATATGATAACCTAAAATATATCAAGTGAAAACTAATCATATATACCCATTTCATTTAGTTTCCCTCACATTCTATCACTATACCTTATGATCCTTATGTAATCCACCAAAATATTGGTTAATGAAATAGGATATATGATCATAATCCACCTATAGATCACCCTCATAGAACATTATAATAATATCGATTATCACTACATCCCAACAGTTTTTTGTAACCCCCCTGGGGGATACCTAATCATGATTCTTTATATATTAATGACTTTATTCCACTATTATTTCCAAAATCTATATCTTGATAGGTCAAGAAGTCGCACACCATGTTATTATACCAATCGATTGAATAGATCTTAAATTACCTTAGAAATGTTGATCTATATATGATCCATGTGTTTCATATCCCAAAGAATGGGAAAACATGAAAAACACTCCTACACTAGGAACATTTTTTTTAACATTTTTTTTATTTTGTAGAATACTCTATTCCATGATCTACACTTCCAACTCCAGTTACCAAATTCTCCCCTTCCAAGAATCTATTTATAGGAAAGCCCTTATATAACACCGTGACATTGATTATAATTTATAGATAGACCAAGTTGGCTCGTATTTAAATGAAAATTCCATTCACAATCACTCATTCATAGATATTTATATCTCGAACCATATTGAGAAAATATTATAGGGTTAATGGTTACATCAATATGTGTTATTCAATAGTCATGTTGTCTTATTTTTACTCCAAATTATGTATACTCTATAGGGAAAACATGTTCAAATGAGTAAAATCATCATGGATCATGTTGTGAAACTATCTATATGACATTTTCATTCCAACATGGTATATGGTTACGAGACTATAATTGTACCCTTATTCACCCCAAATTATACTTTTCATATAAAAAACCCTATAATTTATAAAGATATACACATTTTAAAATATTTTGGAAATAAACTCCAGAAAATCTTCTAATACATGATGGTTTAAACAACTATTATACATGATCAACCTATTTAATTGAAACTCATAAAATAATCTCACACTATATTCTTTGTTGCCCTATATGACTAAAAATAATATTCCCTTATTATAGATGAACAACAACCTAAATTAATGATTGTTGGTACATTAACCACACATCATGTGGAATAAGTTTAGTATACATTCTAGGAGTTAATAATTCATAGAGAGTGCCATTTAATGAATCCTTATCACCCAAATGATCCTCACTATAAACATATCTCAAAATAATAGTTTTAATTCAATAAATTAAAAAAATGAAATATTATAAGTCATAAGTATTTTAGATGATCATATTTAGGGAGAAGACTCAATAAGTCCTTGAATGATAATAATCCTTTCTTATATGAGGCTTACAAAACTGTTTTCCCTATTGTTAGGTCCACAAGGCTGAATACCCTGAGAGGGGGGGTGAATCAGGGTATGACTGATTTAAAATTAAAGCTCGTTCTGATCCTGTTTCACTGTTAAGAAAAACACTCTTCTCTCTCTTTCCTGTTGCAAAATATAAACAGAAATTAAAGCATG
Organism: Viscum album; assembly: GCA_963277665.1. NCBI lineage: Eukaryota > Viridiplantae > Streptophyta > Magnoliopsida > Santalales > Viscaceae > Viscum > Viscum album. The sequence goes on from OY728126.1 coordinate 481,864,071, forward strand.
CACAAGACACAGCAATTTTACTTGGTTCACCGCTAAGGGCTACATCTAAGGAGCATACACCGACAGGTTTTCAGTCGTACCAAATTCCACTAAACTTCACTTGTTGTGGATTACAAGGTTCAGGATAGATCACTTCTATGCCTAGGATCATTGCCTTTACAATGTTTAGGGTTAGCTCACTGCTTTCCCAAGGGTCACTCCCTTTTTCTCTCTCTCTGGCTCACTGCAGGTGGAGAGGATCACCTTCTTTCACTTCCTTTTCTCACTGCTCTAGAAAAAATCCACTAACAGTTTATAGACCTGTAGGTATCTTAATTTTCATGAATACATGCATCCTCAACTATATGTAGATGCTCTGTTAAAGTCCAACATTCATCCACTGATGAATACCCCTTTTCCTCTGAAACACTGGGCAACTACCTTTGGAAACACCTTTTGAAAGCACCCTACTTCACGAGGCTCCCAATTTCGCAAAGCTCAAACAATCCATCTCAAAGCTCCTTCCTTTTTGTGAATCTCACAATTTCGTCGAGCTCAGACCATCACAAATCTCAAGCCTTCGCAATGCTTAGGCCATCGCGGAGCTCAAGTCGTCGAAAAGTGACTTCTCTCGCGAAGCTCACTGAGCCAACGCGGAGCACACGACTTTCGCAGAGCTAGAGTAGCCGTCGCGAAGCTCTTCTTTCACGAAGCACACTGCCTTCGTGAACTTCCTTCATGAACCAAGAGCAAAGTATTTTCTCTGAAAATTCTCTCTACTTCTCTCGAGGGGGTCGGCCTCTATTTATAGGCAATTCCACCGACCCTCGACCCTTTCATGCGAAGTCAACACCACGTCATCTCCTATCGCGAAGCTCCAATGTTTCCGCCGGAATTTAGTCAAAATCACGAAGCACCACGGAAATTTTCCGATTGCGGAGCATCACCGTCATCATTATTTCGCACCTTCGCCATGAATCTCCCTCGCAAATCCCTTCAATACCGTGATTCACTTCAACCTATACCGTTCGCGAAGCTTTGACGTAATCACGGAGAGTCACCACCATCATTTTTCTGGTCTTCGTGAATTCCAAACCATGAAGCCTCTCTTAGCTAAATTCATGCCTTTTCCATATTAAAATATGATCTTCATGTATATCCACTTTTCACGATGCTCACCAACCTCTAAATTTTGGACCCCAAAATTTTGGAAAACACTGGGAAACGGCGCCACCTTATACTGCTCTTTTGTACCGCCTCTTGATCGTCCATTCCTTTGTCATCATTCTTTGTCAACATGTATTGTCAACAACTTCTTGGGAACTCAAAAATTCTCCATGGATACCTTCTTTGTCAACGAACACAATCAACCCAAAAATGATTCAATGTTACCTTGAGGGATTTTTTCCCAACAATCTCCCCCTTTGGGTTTGTTGACAACTCTTCACAACTCTTCTCAGAACGATTTTATGCAAATTGATACCTCACTGAGTCTCCTTCCAACATTTATCACCATTCAACTCTTTCGATTCAGATAGCATTCAAAGATTCACTTAACACGTACTCTAAGTCCACATAAGCAGTGCTCAGCATGAGAAACAAGATTAGTATGAGAAGTTTATCAATGAATCACTTCATCTCAAACACCAATTGTCGATTCCAATCTGATACATGTTTCAAAATTGATACCAATTGTTGAACCATACGGATACCAATTAGTGATAGCTTGAAACCTTTTCTCACCATTCCAAACTCACTATTCTACTTTTATCACGATCCTCAACTGTTGTGATATCTAGTCTTTGATCGATAACTTCTATCATCGTCAAATTTAAAACTCTCCCCCTTTCTGTTCACAGCTTCATCCCTTATCAGCTTCAAAACCTCTTTAGCCTTATTTCCTGTGTTGTCCAAGCTAAGATCTGGCTAAGAACGTTCAACTAGCTTCAACTCCCCCTATCTGGCTGCTCCACCTGTCAGCTTCTCACCATATCATTCATGATTTATCAAATCTCCACACAGTCTCCCCCATGAACAATCACTATTTTCTCCCCTTTGTCAAAGAACCCAAAGGTCACTCCTTTGCAGTCTGTAACATAATAGAGAACACATCAGCACATTAGGGAAAAATACATCATACCTCGGGGAGAGGGGGGTGTCCACTGCGACACTCTTTTAGGTTTGGAGAGTCGACTGAACTCCCAGAGCCAGTCGATGCCTCTCAAAAGCATCCTTGGGTAAGGCCTTTGTCAGAATATCTGCAACCTACAGCTCTGTAGGCACATACTCCAACTTCATGATTCCCAGCTCAACCTTCTCCTTGATAAAATGATACTTTATCTCAATGTGATTTGTCCTTGAATGATGGACGAGATTTTTTCTGAGATTTATAGCACTTGAGTTATCGCACTGGATTCCGATCGGAGACTTCACTTCAACTCCCATATCTTCAATCTTCTGCTTCATCCACAATAACTGTGTGCATGCTTGAGTGGCCGCAATATACTCAGCTTCCACGGTGCTTAATGAAATTCAATCTTTCTTCTTTCTTAGCCAAGAAATACACAATCCACCAAGATAGAATGCACCTCTTGACATTGATTTTCTGTCATCTGCTGATCCGGCCCAGTCTGCATCAGTATATCCCAATAACTCTATTTGTGATTTATCAGTATATGTCAAGCCGAAATCCATTGTTCCTTGGATATACCGAAGTATTCTTTTCACTGCAAGCATGTGTCTTTCCTTGGGATTACTCTGATATCTTGCTTCTTGGAATGTGGCGAAAATAATATCAGGCCTTGTTGTAGTTAATTACAATAGAATTCCCATAATTTTCTTGTATTCTGTGATATTAACTGCCTTGTCATCCTCATCTTTTGATAATTTCATCTAGGTAGCAACTGGAGTCTTCATCTTTTTGGAATTCTCCATTCCAAACCTTCTCAGAACCTCTTTGGCATATTTATATTGAGAAATGAATTTTTCATTCCTTCCTTGTGTCACCTGTAAGCCAAGAAAAAAGGTTAGCTCTCCAATCATTGACATTTCAAATTCATTTTTCATGAATTTAGAAAACTGTCTTCACTAAGATTTATCTAATCCGCCAAAAATTATGTCATCGACATACACCAGTACCATCATCCTTTGATTACTTTAATTGCTGAAATAGAGATTTTAATCAACTCCTCCGTGCTGGAAACCAAGAATCTTCAAGTACTGATCAAGCCATGAGTATCATTCTCTTTGTGCTTGTTTTAGCCCATACAACGCCTTCTTCAGCCTGAAAACTTTGTTCTCATCCTCATGAATGAAAAAAACCATCTGGCTACTCAATATACACCTCCTCTTCCAAAAATACATTCAAGAATGTGGATTTGATATCCATCTAGAACACTTTGAACTTTCTTTGCACTATTATGGCCAAAAATAATCTGATTGTCTCCAGCCTTGCAACAGGTGCAAATGTCACATCAACATCTATTCCCTCTATATGGTATTATCCCTTGCAAACTAGCCATGCTTTGTTCCGAATCACTGTTCCATATTCATTCATCTTGTTTTGATAGACCCATTTATTCCCGATGACATTCTTGTCAGCTGACCTCAAAACAATCTCCCATGTCTAGTTCTTCTCAATATGATCAAGCTCTTCATTCATATCCTGAACCCAGTTTTCATCTTCAGCTGCATCGGAAAAACATTTTGTCTCTACTTGAGATAAAAACGGTGTTTTCTGTAATGATTTTATTCTTCGAGTCTGAACTGGAGATGTCTGATCACCAATGATATTCTGACTATCAATTTCATCTCGACTCTTTGGCTTCCTTACAGACACAGACTTGACACTTTCTTGTTCATCATCAGTATCTTCTTCTGAGTTAGCCTCTGCCACTTCTGCTCCCCCTGTGTTTCTTACCTCATCCTCACTTTCATCCAGAAACTGTTCAATAGGTCATTGATTATTCTGTTCATTTTTTACTATAGTGACATCATTTCTCTTGACAATTTTTCCCATCCTTTTGTTGAATCATTTATATGCTTTAGTTTTCCCTGAGTAGCCAAGGAATATTCCCTCATCGCCTCATGACTCAAACTTCCTGTGATTTTCTTTGTTGATAATGAAACACTTACTTCCAAAGATTCGAAATTATTTCAATGTTGGATTCTTTCCATACCAAATTTCATACAGAGTCTTCCCTTGCTTCGGACACAACAGAGACCTGTTCGAAATATAGACCGATGTCAAAACTACTTCCTCCCAAAATTTCTCTGGTAGGTCCTTTTCAATAAGCATTATTCTGGCCATGTTGTTGATGATATTATTTCTTCTTTCAACAACTCCATTCTGTTGGGAGTTTTCACAGATGAAACTTGATGCCATATCCCGTGTTTCTCAAGATATTCTTCCACTTGACTGTTTGTGAATTCTGTACTGTTATCTGTACAGAACTTCAAAATTTTCTACTCAAGCATCCTTTCTGATTCTCTCATGTACTTATTTATGAAACTGAACACCTCTGTCTTATGGGTAATAAAAAATACCCATGCCATTCTTCTATAATAATCAATGAAAAGAATATATTACCTTTTCTCATTTATAGCTCGTGGTGAGATAGGTCCACAAACATCACCATGAACCAATTCGAGCACTCTATTTGATTTTTGTTCCTTTGGCATGTATTTATTTCTGATGATCTTCCCTTATTGGAAAGCATCACACGTATGAGTGCGATCACGTGATAGTTTGGGAAGGTCTCTAGCAGCATCACACTTTACCAGATCCTCCATAGATGGTTTCCATAGATGACCAAGTCGCTTATGCCACAACTGGTTTTCTTTCTCTCTGGATAAAAGGCATGTATCTTCTTCCCCACTTACAAGGTAAAGATTTCCCTTTGTCCTTTTTCCTTGTAGAACAACTACTCCATCTTTTTCTTTAACAACACACGTCTTCTTGGTAAATCAGATAGAGTTCCCAGAGTCACATAATTGACTGACACTGGGTAAGTTGTGACTAATCCCCTCTACTACCAAGACATCAGCACATCTCATTTATTTTCCCCAAAATTTGGCCTTTCCGGAACCAACAATCTTCAGACCTTCATCATTCCCAAACTTAACAACTCCTTCTTTGTCATATTTTATGTCTATAATTAGATCCATGTTCCCTGTCATATGGGATGTGCAACCACTGTAAAGGATCCATATTCCTGAACGATCTGAAGATTTAAGGGAAATTTCCACAACTACCACCTTCTCTTCTTTCTTCTTATTGGTCCATACTTTTGCCTTCACACTAGGCATAGATTGAGACTTCTGTTCTTTCTCAGAGTATGATAGACCAGCTTCATCTTGCAAAGCCGCAAATCTATTCTGCATTTTTAACTCACATGTGGGTTTATTGATCTTCTGCTTGAGAACGTTTTGATTCTTCCTTGGCTCATTTCTCTGTATGGTCGAAGTATAGTACCTATCCATGTGTCCAAATCCTCCACACCAAAAACAGTTTCCTTCGAAATATGTTCTGGAAAATTGTTCTCTATTTGGCTTCCACCTCTATTCTTTTTCCCTTCGATATCTCTTGGCTATGGAACACACATATTGTGAATTTCCCATCTTCCCGCAACAATAACACATGATATATGGTTCGTTCCTTTGTGGTACTTCAGCACTACGATTTTTCCCTTGGGATCTCTGAATAATCTGATTCTGCTTTGTGCCTAAATCAACCTTCAATCTTGGGACCGGTGCTTGTGGTCTGACATCAATTGTCACAGATTTTTGTTTCTGATTAAGCCCTGAAACAACATTAACGTCTGAGCTCAATTGCTGATTCTTCCCTACTGAACTACTAGGCTCCTCTTTCATCTTTTCAGTCTTCAAAATAACCTTCATTCCCAAGAATGTGTTAGGAATCAAAGGTTTTTTCTGGTCATTGATTTTTCTCCAAAGACCGATAACTTCTTCTTCAAGCTCTTTAATACGCTTGACATGATCTCTCAATTTTCCATTCAAGCCATCGATCTCTGTTTTCTGTTCTTCAATCTTGAGCTTATGATCATCAACCTTTCATGTGCTATCTGGCCTTGAAGACTTAAGGTTTTCTATTTATTTTACAAGATTAGACTTCTCATCTTCTTGCTGTTGCATGTAGAGTTTGGAATCATGTACCACCTTGTTGGATTTCTTTTTTTTCTCTCCAAATATCTATCTCTTCAAGAGCTGCTTCTAATTCAGCTTCCATGTCAACTCTACCTTCAATTTCTTCTTCTTCTTCCCCCAGAATCAGTTTCTTCCTTTTCTTGAGCACTACTGACAACAACCACCATTGCATTTTGTCCATGATCTTTACAATTTTCAAATTCCTCAACCTCTTCATCCTCAGACTCATCTGAACTATCTATTTCTTGTGAAAGAAGATTCTTCTTCTTGAAGAAATTTCTCTTCAATTGTTTCTTCCCTTTCACAAATATTGAATACTTCTTCTTGGGAATTTCGACTTCGTTGTCATCATTATCGTTATCTTGAAACTTTTTGGGGCACCTTGCCGCAAGATGACCAACCTTTTCACATCGAAAGCATACTAGTGGAAGTTTCCCTTTAAAATTTCCTTTTCCTCTTTGCAGATTTCAAGAAAGGAATGGCATCACATCATCTGTCTCTTATTCTTCCTGAGAATCTTCAATGGTGAGATTTATCCTGGCCTTAAATTCCATTTCATTGGATTTCCCCTTTTCTACAGCCTCTTTATCATCATTCCTCATTTCATATGCAACCAAGGTACTGTGAAAATTGTCCAACGTCACCTCCTTGGGATATTTATCTTCTAGTACTAAAACTTTTGTATTTAACTGAGGTGGAAGCTTCTTCAAGATGCGCTTTACAATCTTTATATCTTAAATGACTTCACCAAGTCATCGCATATCTTCCACAACAATATTTACCCTGTCAAATAATGCATCAACAGACTCATTCGGGTTCATCTTTAGATCTTCATACTTATTCCATAGCACTTGCAGCTTTACCTCTCTGACCTTTGTATCTCCTTCATATATATTCAAAAGTTTTTCCCACATGGCATGTGACATTTTTCATGACATCACCTTTATGTAGATGGGATTAGAAAGGGATCCCCATAAGGAATTTATTTCTTTTGCATCAGCATCCAACTCTCTATGCTCCGCTTCTGATAATGCACCACTATTAATTTCAGTTGTGATACCATGCATAGCAGCTGAAAACACATCCATTCCTAAAGATCGGAAATGGTGTTGCATCCGATTCTTCTATATCTGAAAATTACATCCATCGAAGATTGGAATCCATTTATAATTAGTGACCTCTATTGAGAGAAGAACAAATATCAACCTTTCCCTCTAATACCAATTGTTAGGTCCACAAGGATGAATACCCTGAAAGGGGGGGTGAATCAGAGTATGAATTATTTAAAATTAAATCCTGTTCTGATCTTGTTTCGCTATTAAGCAAAACACTCTTCTCTCTCTTTCTTGTTGCACAATATAAATAGAAAGTAAAGCATGCACAGGACATAGCAATTTTACTTGGTTCACTTCTAAGGGCTACGTCCAAGGAGCATATGCCGACAGGTTGTCGGTCGTACCAAATTCCACTAAACTTCACTAGCTGTGGATTACAAGGTTTGGGATAGATCACTTCTATGCCCAGGCTCACTGCCTTTACAATATTTAGGGACAGCTCACTGCTTTCCCAAGGGTCACTCCCTATTTCTCTCTCTCTGTCTCACTGTCGGTGGAGAGGATCACCTTCTTTCACTTCCTTTTCTCACTGCTCGGGAAAGAATCCACTCACAGTTTATTGATCGGTAGGTCTCTTCATTTGCATGAAAACATGAATCCTCAACTGTATATAGATGCTCTGTTAAAGTCCAACTTTCATACACTGATGAATACCCCTTTGCCTCTGAAACATGGGGAAACTACCTTTGGAAACACCTTCGCAAAGCACCCTACTTCACGAGGCTCCCAATTTTGCGAAGCTCAAACAAGCCTTCGCGAAGCACCTTCCTTTTCATGAAGCTCACAATTTCATGGAGCTCAGACCGTCACAAAGCTCAAGCCTTCACAATACTTAGGCCTTCGCGGAGCTCAAGTCATCACAAAGCGACTTCTCTTGCAAAGCTCACTGAGCCAACGCAGAGCACACGACTTTCGCGGAGCTAGAGTATCTTTCACGAAACTCTTCTTTCACGAAGCACAATGCCTTCGCGAACTTCGTTCGTGAACCGAGAGAAAAGTATTTTCTCTGAAAATTCTCTATACTTTTCTTGAGGGGGTCGGCCTCTATTTATAGGCAATTCCACCAACCTTCGACCCTTCTGCGTGAAATCAGTGCCACGTCATCGCCTGTCGCGAAGCTCCAAAGTTTTCACTGGAATTCTGTCAAAATTGCGAAGCACCACGGCAATTTTCTGATCATGGAGCATCACCGTCAACATTATTTCGTGCCTTCGCCGCGAATATCCCTCGCAAAGCCCTTCACCTCCATGATGCACTCCAACCTCTACCATTTCCGAAGCTTTGACGTAATTGCAAAGAGTCACCGCCATCATTATTCTAGTCTTCTCTAATTCCAAACCATTAAGTCTCTCTTCGTGAAATTAATGCCTTTTCCATATTAAAATATGATCTTCATGGATATCCACTTTTCTCAATGCTCACCAACCTCCAAATTTTGGACCCCAAAAATTTGGCAAACACTGGGAAATGGTGCCACCTTGTACTGCTCTTTTGTACCACCTCCGGATCGTCCATTCCTTTGTCATCGTTCTTTGTCAACATGGATTGTCAACAACTTCTCAGGAACTTGAAAATTCTCCATGGAAACCTGTTTTGTCAACAAACACAATCAACCAAAAAATGCTTCAATGTTACCTTGATGGATTTTTTCCCAACACCTATAATTGGTTTGTCAATATGTATAGATAATAAAAAGATTATAAGAGTTAGGGTTTATGGATAAATTAGTCATCATACATTCAAATTTTTACCTAGATATAAGAAAAACATGAGAGTACATATCAACATTTCAATATGATCTTAATATAGCCTCACTAAATATCTAAATCCAATCATCATCAATAGGAAAGACTACTATGATACCACACTGTCACAACCTTGACCACAAGTTCAATTCATGTACTAGATCTAAGATAAAACTAAATCCCATATACCTTCCCTCGTCGGATAGTGGATTGAAATAATTGCTGAAGATACAAATAAATCTGATGTTATTTCTTATGTAAATGATATTATACACATTCACACTTGTAATTATATCAAAAACATGAATGATAAAAAACATATTAACACATGGGGAAAGAAATTTATTTTAAAAAATATAATAGAAGAGTCCCCATCAAAAAATGTTCTATATTATGAAAAGGAAAATATACATGTCCAACCATAAATAATGAAATTCCCAACCGAACTACTTTTATTATTGAAGCTCCAACTCTATAGAGATGATATAGACTATCAAAGACAATTACCATAATCGATAACTAATATAATCCTCAAATATTTGGACCACAAATATCACCATATAATTTAATGTCACATTCATAATAAAATACACATATGAGAAATCCAATATGTGGTTAATTAAATAAACACCATGTAGAGAACCCCAAAATAATAAAGTCAAATTAACAGAAGTATCTAATAATCATAACCCCTAAAAACGTGAAGAAACCTAAAAAATATTATTTTCTAATAAAATGTTAGTGAATGGAGAGGGAGATAATGAGAGAGGGAGTACATTATGTTAATATGTTGTTATTTTATATATTTCTATCAACAAAGCTATGTTCAGTTGATGTCCTCATATAAATATAGAAACATTCCATTTACAAGATATATGGGACACATAAAACACTAATTTCATGTCACAAACATTGGGGTATTGATCCCATTAGGGTGTATTATATATTCCTCATCTTCATTTAATGATATTAGGGTTAGACCACTCATGAATAAAAACCATGCCTTAGTGTTCATATACATGGATTTAAAATCATAACTATAATGGAAATGGCTATATAGTTCATTGAATTTTGTGTGTTGTCAGTGGGGATTCCAACCACAATATCACTCGAGAGATAATTCTTGGGTCCTAATGTTAGTCAATGATGTTGTATGAATATGAATTATCATTCCACCCTACATAATATTTTCTATATTGTTACAACTTTCTCCATAATGCATCATGTGGAAATAAAAATTAGAGGGAATACATGTGGGTCTAATGCTTAGTTTTGAATGTCGTGTAACAGGTGGTAGATAGTCACATAAAGTAAATGACATGTCTATTGGTGTATACATAGAGAACTCCCATATCCTTTTTTGGTTATTCCCTACTGTATAATAAGGAATGAGGAATTTATTAGGATTTTTTTATTATTGAAAACATTTCAGGTGAGGCCAGTTGAGTTCCATGTATTTTACTTGATGTCACAACTTAGTTGGCTTTATAGGGTAAAATAGCATGTTTTCCCACCACATGGGTGTTTGATATTAAACTCATCTTGAAAACCTAGAATCCATATAAATCACATTACTAGTTACGTGTTTATTCATATTACATGGTGTGTATTAGGGAGATCTAATGTGGTTAAAATCTTCTAAACCACATCATTTTTTGATAGTTATTTTTATCACTAATCCCACTCAAAGATCTATCCATGTCCTCCATCTCCTAGAACTCATCACCCATTATTAATCTTTGAACACCATTGACTAGAAAATTATATTTCCTTCAACCCACATTATATCAAACCCATCCATCAAACATGAATCATTGATAGAGGGTTTGGCATTCAATGTTTAATCTAAATTCCACTACTTATAATCAAATATTACAGAAAAACATAAATTCCCTTTTCAATTACATTAAAAAATGAATACAATGTTTGATCAATTCTATGGTAAGATTGAAATTAAAACCATAATCCTACCCATTTTTGATAAATGATACATAATGAAAATAGGTTTAGAGTCATATTTAATTGGTTGATATCTCTAATGTTTATTTTTAGTCCATCCAATGATCAAAATCATAGAAAAAAGGTATAATATTAATCTATGTAAATTATTGTCTATAGACAAAAGAAAAAAATAATCAACTTGTTGAAGAAAAAATTTAGTAAAATTGAGAAATAAAATACAATATGTTTATCCATGGTATAAATCATAAATATTTTGGAATTATACCTAAATGATGATCTCTAACCATTCATTTGATTTATCATTGATGATGAATGGTTCAAAATTATTGTCAATGTTGAGTCCCATAATATCAAACCTCCAATCTAGAACCCTCAATTATCAATATCATATGATTTATCACCCTATATAACTAACTAATTCTAAGTCAAAAATCATTATTATGTCAATAAAACTATAGATTCATACAATCATGGATTATGAATTATATAATTTAGTTTTTAATGATTAAATTAATAAATATATGTGATTTATTTGTTTATTATAATATATACATGAGATTATTTTTTCATGAGTACTAAGATTAGAATACAACTATTATCATTCATAATTAATAACTATTGTTTTCAATACAATGAAGGTATCATTTGTATAATATAAAAAATTTATTATCATGAAAAAAATTAATAAAAAATTCATGTATGTTGACTAATAAAAATATTAATTGTATTATATCATTTTGTGTATATGTGACACCTATAATGACACTCCCTCAACAAAAGGAAATATATATATATCCAAAATATTTATTTAATAATGTTAGTTCCATAACGGAACTCAACACCTATATCATAATATCAACAAAAATTTATTCTGGTATGGAGAATTTGCATGATATTATTTGTTGTTACCCTCAATTAATTATGTATTATTATGTTAAAATATGTCGTAGTGTTGTTCCATGTTGTTTAAGAGAATAAATTCAGTTGATAGGTAATATTTTGGATAATTTTGGTTGACAATGTTATGTTAGGGGCTGTAATTTAGGGTGTTCTCCATTTTGTGTGGTTATATTGGATATGGTGTCCATCTAATATAGATACAGGTTTATGATGGGGAAATAAATGATAGAGAAAGACCAAATACACTTTTTTTCTAGGATGAGTCACCCATTGAGAAACACTAAAGAACAAAAAATAAAAGATGGTGGGTTTTCTCTTAAAGGGAGACTAGTTTTGTTTTCCCCTATTGTGAGGAATAACACAATAAGGAATAATAGGATTTTTTTCGTAGCTATTCAAATGTGTATTTCTCCAATATTAAAAAATTGGATGACTAATTATAATGGGTTACAATGTGGTATTTGGTTAAGAGATGAATGAGTTAGCATCAGTGTGTTGGAAATAGTATCGGTGGTTTCCCGACACCATGGAAGAGGGAATTCTCCCTGGATTGGAACTAATAAAAAAACTAGGACTTATGAAATATAAATTATTTCAAGATTTGTGTTGTGTAGAATCATTAAAAGGACATTTAAATGAATGGTAATAAATTTTATGACGTGGATTTATATGCCCTGTTCTTTGGAATGGTAGATTACAACAATAGTTGATTTTTCCAAATGTTGTGACACTTCCTATGTTTTAAAAATGTGTATTTGAAACTCCTTTTACTATATAATTCTTAAATACCATGTCATTATTTAAAAAATTTCATAAATTTTAGAAGCCACTAATGTATATTTAGAGAGGGTAATGCATGTATTCAAATGATATAATATTGGACATTATAAGAATTTTTAATTTCATTTTGACTAAAATCTATTCATTGAAAAAATATTGTTAATATTTGTTCATGGGAACCCAATAAATATATTTCTATATGTGAACTATATAATTTTTTATTCATTACAAATATTTATCCACATATCCTCTATTGGATGAACCTATTTTTTAAATAGGTGGATTCTGATAAACTATACCTCTTATATTTACATGTATATTGGGAGTTTTAACATTATGATTCTTTTTTAATCCAAGAATAATGTTTTTGAAATATATTCTATAAATAATATTTATAATGTTATCTTTCTTATATGAATGTTTTTGAGTGATTTTTTGGGAATTTCTAAAAATGTGCTAAATAATACTCTCTTTGGTAATGTTGAATTTTTTTTAATTTGGTGTGGGTGTGTGTATATAAATCATGATTTAGAAAATGGTTAATGTAATATGATTTTAAATTGATGGGTTGGTGTGTGATTTTATAATTCATATCATGTTAAATTTTTTATTCAAAATTTTATAATAAAATTCAATATGATTTGGTTACTCCAAAACATTGTTTCATGGGTTTTAGGAACTAGGACCACATAGGACTTTTTTCCATACATGGATACTCGTATGGAATGGATACATTGGACACATGAAATTATTTTCTTAGGGAGGATTTTAGATCATTTTATTCGATTTAATTTGAGTAGAGACTCCAAATATTTTGTGCAATACATTGGAATATTCAAAAGAACATTTCAGAAGCTAGACATAGAGTAAAAATGGATTTATTATTCCCAGAGATCAATAGTGAATATATTTTGATATATTAAAAACCATATAATGGATATCTAATATTTTTTGAATTAAAGTAATAATTTTGGAATGGTTTCTTATAGGGGAAATTGTGACCTCCATTGAATCTAGATAGTGGTATACGCCATAGTAATTTCATAGGTCATATTTATATGGGGAGAATTAATATAGTTATACTCTAGTAAGATTAGAATAAATTAATTAATTTTTTAATGTAATGTTAATTTCATACAAAAATATAAATGAATCCAATATATAATATCCACTATATAAAATTATTCATGGTTAGACACAGGACCCATGAAAAAATTAGAGGATGGATATGGGGTACTCTAGTGGATATTGTGTTGATAGATAGTATTTTGGGTGCTGGATCATGGATTAGAGTACTATGAGAATTGTTATCATAGAAAGAGATCATGAATATCAAAAAATACAGTCATGCAACATTATTCTTTATCAAATATTGATCTAAACATGAGGGAAGGAGTTTTTATTTATTGGTTTAATACAATATTTTATTATTCCATATATAATGATAATATTTCCTTCAATAAATTTCAATCATGGGTTGAATGTTCATTTATGTTTCATATAGTTTTGTATTGTAATTATTATTTTTTATCAATTATTATCTCTCTTCATTAGTCATATTTCATCAATAGATAACATGCCTCCCAATTTGTGATCGGGTTTCATTCATCAACGTTGTGTTATGTGGTTTTATATACATTTTCTTCATGTTTTCATCATCTATATTCAATTTTCTGGTGGTAGATGAATGCTTAGACACCCACCATTTCATGTTAAATAATTGTATGAATGTATTTTTTCTATGGGTTTTTATTTGGGATAGATAAAATGATCAATGTGATATGTAGTGTGATAAGTGATCAGATATGGATACGAAATGGATTGGGTATTCTTCATTCATGGGTTTAATAATTTGGAGGTGTATCCCAATGGGATTTATCAAAGAGAATATCTGGTAAGTAGAATATATCGAGTAGGATGATTAGTGTTTTGAAAACTCATATCAATGTTTCACAGATGAGATTTTTTCTTTAACTCAAATAAGAGGTGGAATTAATATATCCACATAGATGATATTGGGTTATAAGAAATCCATATTGGAAAACATCTATATCATATGAAAAAATTCAATATTCTCCCCTTGAAGTAGTGGATATATATTTCTTTCCTAGGATTCCATGCCCAGTCATCATGCATTTGGCTCATTCTTCTTGTTACCCCATGTTTGAAATCTCGTTCAATAGAGGATGTACATTCCAAGAAGTCTATATGGACAAAAAATCCATGTATGGTGACACACACATTGTACACCTCAACAGGTATTTGAGTTTGGGTAGATAGAACATGATAAATGTTTGCATAACTACTCCATTTTGTGGGATGTTGAATAAACCCAATGTATATCGATAAGCTCACGGGGACGAGCCTGGACAGGGCCTATTTAAATGAAAATGAAAAATGTTCCTGGGAATGTGCTAATATATATGGACATGACCAGATAGAATGAACTATGTATTTGAAAACCTATAAATTTACTGAACATGATTACATATTTAGTATATGGATAATGAAATTACATTTGGGACTACAGTGAATGGACTAATCCAAACAAATATATTGGATACTACTAAATTGTCATGGGTTGATAAGTATAAGGTTGATCATAATTTTAAATGTTTGGATGCCCCATTTTGAGGTTTTACATGATATAATTTTAAGATGATTAATTATACTTTGGAGATATTTATGGGAATATAATCATTTGGTGTATTAAATGTTTTAGTAAAAAATTTATTTAAGGAATAATTATTTTTGATTTTGTGGACATAATAACAAAGGTATGGATAACCTTTAGGTTTAGTATGATCTTTGAAATTAATATGGTTGATTGGTGAAAAGGGTGATTATATTTTTTGAATATAAATTTAATCGAATAGATAACCATCAGATTAAAAAGTGATTTATTATCTAAGTGATTAATGTTATTTTATGAATAAATAAACTATATTTATAATACTATATGATTAAGTTAAAAAAAATTAAGAATGGAGATTGAATTAATTTATAGATATTTATACAATTTTATTAGGGTGTTTTGGTGATTCAGGTTATTTTGGGAAAGGATTGGCTTGTTTTAAGAGAATATATAATCATGTTATTCATGTGTTTGGTATGTTACATTATGTGATACTTTATTTTATTTCTCGATATATTGTAAAATTTATATTAGAAAAAAAATATGTGATCAAATATTTCAAATTTTTGTTTTATAATTTGGTGAGATATATTTCAAAGGAGTCTTAAGGTTAACTATTTATGGGTTGTTTTAAGTTAAAATTTTTGTGTTATTGTTTGGGTTTTAGAGATTAATTTTTTATTTCATCATATGATTATTTATCCTCATTGGATAAATTTTTATAATAATTTTTATTTATGTAAATATCTAGAGTAATAAATAATGGGTTGTCATTCCTTTTTTGGATCTTATGACCTATTAAAATATAATTATAGTGTTTTATGTATGAAAAAATCATCTTGAATATTCATTTACTAGAGTAAGAGATGAGATATAACTGGAAATTTATTAAATCAAAACTAAAGGATGAAATGGTGATTATGAAATGGAAAGAGAAATCAAGTAAGTATATTTTATCATTTTCTATATATTTATAATAAAATAATCACTCATCTATATGAAAATAATGTAGAAATTAAAGTGTTACCCTTTTAACTAGGTTAATAATGAATTTATTTTATTCTTTATCCCTTTAGGATTTACAATTTTGTGGCCATTAACTTTTTCATGATCATGTTCTCTATCACACTCTATTATTCCAATAATGTTATTTTTCTATTTCATGCCCATATTTTCAATTATAACTAATGTTTTCTTTATTTGGGAACCCAATTATGTGTTATTTCAGTTAACCTTAAGGTTTCCCACATCCTTTTTTCGAAAGATATTTTATTATCCCTTTATACGATGTAGTTTTTTAACTAATTAATATTAAAATATTAAACCTTTGATTATCAATATAAAAACTATGATGACTCAGTTTATATAAGGGGGTGGGAGAATATTACTTGATTAGAATTTATTTTAAAATTATATTAATCTGGATGTATTTATTAACACACAACACTAAGCTTTAAGAGAACCGTGATACATAAAAAACGTTTATTATTTAAATGTGATAATTTTAACATATCCATTAAATAAAAGGTATGGATAGGAATAAACACACTATGAAAAAAATTGAATATATTATATAAAAAAATTATTTTTTATTTCATAATAAATGTGTACTCAATTTTTAGTAAAGTCATTTTATGCATCAAAAAAATTGTTTTCATTAAAAATTGTTTTTATTTAATTTTATGTGTGAAAATTATATCTAATTCCTACAATATTTTAAAAAATATTTATGGGAATGAATATCATTTTTGAAATAGACATGTCAATTGTAACACCCCGAGATTTTATGAAAAATATTCTTTTTAATTTCATTAATGTCTTGTGTTATACGCTACACCAAAAAGAGCTTTCACAACACACATCTCTGACTTGGCTTGAATTACACGCAATCGCGACCTTCCACGATAGCGTGTGTTGTACGCAACACCAAGTTTCGCTAAACAACGATATGCTATTAAGATATTATTAAAACTAGCCGTTATGAATAGTAATAACCAATTTTTGAAATTTTGTAAATTTTATTTTTCAAAATGGACTTCACTTATGGATTAGGAGTATCAAATTTAGCCTAAGGTGAAATTTTGGTAATTTTCTGATAACTTTCATATTTTGATGAATAGTTGAAATTACTAAATTTTAATTAAAAACAAATTTTTCAATCAAAATAATTAATGGTTATAAATTATTAATTTGAGTGGTTTTAAAGTATATTTAGAATATATTTTTACAATTTAATACAATTTTGGACATTGGATGTAATTTCACATTTAAACGAGTTATAAACAAGTGTCAATCTTTTGATTGTTATTATCTCTTAAAAACACGCTATTTGTTGTGACAGCGGAAATTAATTATAAAATTAATTAATGAAACTTATATGTTGGGAATTTTTTAAAATAGAAATCATTTTTGAATTCTTAATATCAATTATAGCCTAGGGTGAAATTTTGGTACTTTTCTGAAAACTTTCAATTTTTGATGAATAGTGAAACCACTAAGTGGTAGGTTAAAAACTGAATTTTTCATAAAACTTAATTTTACCGCTTCTGTGAATGGAATTTCGAAAATTCGACAGACACGGTTAATATCAAGGACTAAAATGTGGTTCAATGAGAGGAAAATAATCTTTGGTGAATAGTAACTTTTTACTTTTTTTTACCACGGTTAATAGTAAATAGGGTAACTAAGGGTAAATATGATATTATTATTACCCTAACACATGTCCTAATTCTATTGGACAAGTGTAATTCGACCAAAAACAAACTTAGGAATAAAATATGACCATTTAGGTCCACTTGGATTAGATTAGGACATTTATTATTAATTTATTTAAAGAAGGGTTAAAATAGTTAAAATCAAAGTTTAATAAGTAAATAATTTTTAATATGGGGTTATACATAAGATAAATTCGACTATAAATATTCATTAGAAATATAAAAAGATTTCCTACATGATGGTATTTTATTTATAATTTTTAGACATTAAATAATTTAATTTATTTATGACACAATGATGATGCAGTAATTATCTTATTAATGAAATATTGACATAATTGATGTTATAAACACCAAAATAAATGTAATTTGAGACTTTTTTTTAATTCCACTAATTTTATAGGTTACTATGATATATTAGTGTTGATTTAATCAACTTGGTTTGAACATATAATTCTGTTATGACTTTCAAAAAAATCATATATCAAATAGTGTCAAAATTGACACAAAATAGTTTTTAAATCAAATATTATATTATTAATTGTTATTTTATTCCTAAAAATCTAAGGTTCGGCCAAATGACTTATATAAGGATATATGTATTAATAATAAACAATTTGGGGTTCGTTTGGCATTTTATAGTAAGTGTATTAACCATATAGTGAAAGAAAACAAAAAGACACGGTAAAAGTTAAATTATTTAACTTATAGTTAAATCTAATTGATAAGGTTAAAACAATACCATAAACTTGTCTAAATCTTATTGGTTGATAGTATTTCGACCCATCCCCACTTTAGCTTCGAAATAAGACCCTTTGGAACCATTATAAACCGATTTTGACTTTAATATAAAATAATATTTTGAGATATTCCTAAGGTGCCCCTCTCCTCCCTTATAAAAGGATACCTCCTCCCCCTCCTCCTCACACAAATTTGAGCACTCAAGCTCGGCCAACCCATGACAAAATCTCTTCTCCACTTCCCTAGAAACATCCTAGAGGTTCTGGTCTTCCTCAAAGACCAATTTTAGTGCCCTAAGAGGAGGTCTCAAAGAGGCGCTTCAAAGAAGAGGTAATTATCGTTACCAATTCTTTCATCTTTATTTCTTCTTCCACTTCTTCTTCTTAGGTTGTTTCATTATGAAGTAATAACATCAGTATCACTCATATACTGATATGTTATTTTAAGTATGAAACAACCCTATTTCACCATCTATCCATCCTACGGAAAAAGAAATCACCGCGCGTGCGTACGTACGGAATACCGTCTCCACGCCGTGGTGTAATCTATTTTCCACCACCACCTTACATGGATGGGTATAATGGTGTAAAGAATAACTATACATAGTTATTACAACATCATATTGATTCTTATATATTGTATAATCCACTCCAATTCAATTAAATAATTATGGAAATGATATCATCGCTCGTGCGTACGTACGGACTACCGTCTCCACGACGCGATGAGATTCATTCTCCATGTTAACCATTTAAGAATGATTATAAAGTATATATAAGAAATAATAATGAAATATATGACATTATAAAGCTACTGGATTCATGTATATATATATATATGTATGTCATCTACTTACTTCCATTCAAGACAATAAGGAAAGAAAAACAGTGTTCATGCGTACGTACGGACTACCGTCTCCATGAACGGCGTTTTTCATTTCATTTATCTATCTATTATATATATATATATATATATATACTAAATATATATGATATATAAATCATATTTTATATTTTGGAAGTAAGTAAATCATGATATAAGTAATAATAATGTCAAGAACAACAAGTCAAAACACCTACGATAAATGAAACGATTTTACCCAAAACGCTTCTTTAACATGGAATTTACAAAAGAACGGGTAATATAAAGTCATAAGTGAACCATATATGATATAATAACAATGAATATGATTATGTAATAAGTCAATGACATTATTTAAATCATTATACAGGAGGTTCGGACACATACGAATCAAATCGGACCTAAGGTAAGGGAAATATCACAATCTCATTTTTATCCGAGATTGTTTATTCGTAAGTATTTACTGGGGTGTATTTTATCATCCACATCCATGTTCCCTCAATATGTAATATTGTTTCCATCCACTTACAATAGTTTAAATCCAATTTTACCCTTCGGTGAGTTTTTAGTAAAGAATATGAACGGAATCTTTTGTCGTTTTTTCGTACAAGGTACTTTTTGACTTTT
The DNA here is from genome assembly GCA_963277665.1 of Viscum album. Taxonomy (NCBI): domain Eukaryota; kingdom Viridiplantae; phylum Streptophyta; class Magnoliopsida; order Santalales; family Viscaceae; genus Viscum; species Viscum album. Next base: position 481,884,295 of record OY728126.1, read on the forward strand.
CCGACAAAAGTACGAAGAATGTTTTTTTTACTTATACGGCATGAATGGATTTTTAAAAACATTATTTCCAAGAAGATTCCTTTACAAGTTTTTAAGTTTATTTTCAATCAAATTCTTTTAGTTTATAATTGTATGACATGTTAAGAAAAGAAAAGTGTTTTTGAAGAAGAAAGGATATTTTCCTCAAGAATGGAGTTCAAGTGTTTTATCAAAATTATTTTCCATCTAAGATAATAAAGGTTTCTGTTTTTATCCCTATTATTACATTGATTTGATTATGTTGTGAGGGAATTATTTTTATGAAGTCATTTACCTTATATGATTTGTTTTATGATGTCATGATGTTTCAAGAATCCCATTTTTGTTACATGTATTATGCGATGATGTATGATTTATGATTATGTGGCACACATAAGAAAGGATTCATTATAAGATGGGTGGGACCTATATCTCCCTCCAATGAATTGGGTAAAGATTTTATATCTCATGAGATAGACATGGCTGGAATGGTAGGTTATACCGGTTCAGTGAAACAGGACTGAAACGAGGGTTACTCGATTCAGAAAGGGACTTTGTCCACTAAGATAGTCTTGGCAATGAGTCTTGACTAACAAGAAATGATTATCTATGATTATGTGTGAATGCCACAAAGTTTCATGTTTTAAGTTATGATTATTGTGATTACATTTCACTGCCATGATTTATCCCATGTTATGAAATTATTCTCTCTTTTGCAGGTTAAGATTTCCAAAATGTTATGTTCTTATAAATACGATGTGATTGATATTTCTTTTGTTTACCCTTACTGAGCATTTGAGCTCACCCTTTTATGTTTTCTTTTCCCCAGGATATAAATAAAGGTTTTAGGTAAAAAAGGGAAGATCTTTATAGGAGATGTTGAAGATCTTTCACCACGATTAGAAGATTACGTTCCGAGTTTCCAAAGACACTAAACTATTACGATCCTTGTGTGTGTGTTTTTGTTATGTACTAAGTATTCTGCAAATGTAATGTAATGTCAATGTGCGTCAAGCTTCGGGTCTCTACAGTTGGTATCAGAGGAAAGGTTTAGTCAACCTTTGGAAACTAGGATGCGAGAACTTTAGTGAGATCCCTAGAGATATTTATAAGGTTTGTCTAGGGATGTCCCTAAGGATAAGTATACGTATGGGATAAAGTCCTATAACTACGGTAACGATCTTAGAATTTAACCTAAGAAGTTAGATATTGAGGATACTCCCCCTTTATAATGTTGTTTTCCCTAGCATGATTTTTTCCTCTCACACTATTCTTTTTGGGTTTTAGACGATGGCTGGAACCCGAAGGAACCGTCTTGGTCAATGCAATGGACAATGCAATAATTTCCCTCCTGAACAAACAAATGTTATGGGAGATGGAGTGAAAAATCTTATTGCTATACTTACACAAGCTATGAATCATTCTGGACTTCCAAATGAGCAGAGAAGGGAACAATATTCTATTGAGTCCTTCATGAGGCAACGTCCACCTTCTTTCAGTGGGACTTCTGATCCACTTGTTGCTGAACAATGGATCAGTACCACTGAAAAGATATTTTCAGTTCTTCACTGTTCTGAACATGATAAAGTCATCTTAGCAGTATATCGTTTGGAAGGTGAAGCTGGTCAATGGTGGAATCTTATCAAGAATACGAGGCCAAGAGATGAAATTGAGTCCATGGAATGGGACGAGTTCAAGAACTTTTTTTTCAGTAAGTACTTCCCTCGTATTCTTCGAACAAAGATGGAAAAGGAGTTTCTTGAGCTGAAGCAGAAGGATGATGAATCTGTTGGTATATACGAAGCGAATTTTACAAGACTTGCAAGGTATGCATCTGGCATTATCATCCAACCTGAAAGTAAAGTTGATCGATTTTTCAGTGGCTTAAAACCAAGTCTTCGAAGGGCATTGGCTATAAGAGACTTCAGTAGCTATGAAGAAATTGTGCGTTGTGCTATCAAGGTAGAAATGGAAGTTGGTGTTACATATCCATCTCAGGGTTTTGACAAGAAATGAAAGATGGAGTTCAAGGAGAAATCTCAGAATAATGGTGAAAAGAAAATGAATGTTTCCTTATGCTCAAAGTGTGGAAAGAAGCATGGTGGAGATTGTCTTAAAGGGACTAGAAAATGTTTTAAGTGTGGAAAAGAAGGTCATCGAGCAGCTGAGTGTCGAAGTAATGGAAAAAGGGTTTCTAATGATGTGAATAAAGCAAACACTGCAGAGAACGCACCACCAACACTTCAATGCTTCAAGTGCAAGGAAATGCGGCATTATGCTAATAAATTCCCTAATCCAAGGGTTAGTGATGATCGACATGAGCAACCGCTTAAGGCAAAGGATAAAGGGAAGTCACATGCGATCACTATTGGCGATGTTGAATATGACAACGATGTGGTGGAATGATTAAGTGTTTATGTAATGGGATTCCAAAATAATGTTGTATCATGGAGTATTGGAATATTTGTGTATTGGTCTAATGTGGTATTCAAAGTGATTGAGATATTTTTGGAAATAAGACGATATGCGCATAATGAAGGGAAAATGAGAAAATGAAATGTTTAACAGTATTCATGAGCTCATGATTGATATAAGTACTAAGTGATATCATGGTTTGATTATAAAGAATTTTGAGGATTTTGGTATGTGGAAAGTGTTAACGTTTAACTGCATTCATGTTTTCACTAAGGTTCAATGGGTATTCAAGAGAATACATGATTAAGGACTTTGAATGTTTAGAATGTTACCAACAAGACATACCTTATGATATATGGGGATCAACGATGGTATTAAATCTCTGGTAATCGTTTTCACTATATTATGAGAGTGGACTGTAGTATTATGGATAAGCCTAAAGATTAGAATGGATTATGTTGGACATAAGTTAGTACTGTTTAAGGATAGAAGATTTTAGATATTATTGATGGGATGTTATAGTAATATAGCTTTAGAAAAAGGACAACCTGCAGGACGGGCGACAGCCCATCGCTTCGGACAAGGCTGTGGGAATCGAACCCACAACCGAAGTGCGACTGGCCTTTATCGCCTACCACTGGCCTACAGGAAGTCCCTGTTTAGTATAAACTAGTTTTATTATATTAAGCTATATTACATATGATGTATAAGTCCATTTTAGGAACCATATATGATTAATCTCACTATAGATCGACTTATGTATATAATCTTTTTTGCTAACCTTTTGTTTGAGACAGATGGAATGACCCGTCATTCTATCACATGATCTGCTAACACTTCACGAATAACAAATTCAACTTCATTTATTTAAGAGATGAAGTGGAAATTGTTAAAGGCACAAACAACAGCGAGATTGTACCAAAATAAAGTAAGTATTTATTCTAATTTAAATTCTTTAACTTTAGGGAAACGATCTTGAAAACCAAAAATGTTGTCCTAGTGATCTTATATCTGATGAATCAGATGGTACCTTAGATCGTCACAAATTTATGGCTTTGTGATTGCTGGCTTTTCCATAGCCATGTTCTCTACCACTCTCCATCAGAATATGATGGTTAGATTTCTCTTCCATATCCATATTTTCACCTATGTGGAAACCCAGTGATTAGTTTATTTGGGTAACCGTTACGTTTCATACTTTTGTTTTTAAAGAATGGTTTTGGTATTCCTTTTTATGATGTGGGATTCTATTAAAGAAACTTTTTAATAGTAAACCATTTATAACCCCGACGAATTTTGAGGGCAAAATTCATTTTAAGGGGGGTAGAATGTAACACCCCAGATTTTATGAAAAATATTCTTTTTAATTTCATTAATGTCTTGTGTTATACGCTACACCAAAAAGAGCTTTCACAACACACATCTCTGACTTGGCTTGAATTACACGCAATCGCGACCTTCCACGATAGCGTGTGTTGTACGCAACACCAAGTTTCGCTAAACAACGATATGCTATTAAGATATTATTAAAACTAGCCATTATGAATAGTAATAACCACTTTTTGAAATTTTGTAAATTTTATTTTTCAAAATGGACTTCACTTATGGATTAGGAGTATCGAATTTAGCCTAAGGTGAAATTTTGGTAATTTTCGGATAACTTTCATATTTTGATGAATAGTGGAAATTACTAAATTTTAATTAAAAACAACTTTTTCAATCGAAATAATTAATGGTTATAAATTATTAATTTGAGTGGTTTTAAAGTATATTTATAATATATTTTTACAATTTAATACAATGTTGGACATTGGATGTAATTTTCACATTTAAACGAGTTATAAACAAGTGTCAATCTTTTGATAGTTATTATCTCTTAAAAACACGCTATTTGTTGTGACAGCGGAAATTAATTATAAAATTAATTAATGCAACTTATATGTTGGGAATTTTGTAAAATAGAAATCATTTTTGAATTCGTAATATCAATTATAGCCTAGGGTGAAATTTTGGTACTTTTCTGAAAACTTTCAATTTTTGATGAATAGTGAAACCACTAAGTGGTAGGTTAAAAACTGAATTTTTCATAAAACTTAATTTTACCGCTTCTGTGAATGGAATTTCTAAAATCCGACAGACACGGTTAATATCAAGGACTAAAATGTGGTTCAATGAGATGAAAATAATTTTTGGTGAATAGTAACTTTTTACTTTTTTTTACCACGGTTAATAGTAAATAGGGTAAATATGATATTATTATTACCCTAACACATGTCCTAATTCAATTGGACAAGTGTAATTCGACCAAAAACAAGCTTAGGAATAAAATATGACCATTTAGGTCCACTTGGATTAGATTAGGACATTTATTATTAATTTATTTAAAGAAGGGTTAAAATAGTTAAAATCAAAGTTTAATAAGTAAATCATTTTTAATATGGGGTTATACATAAGATAAATTCGACTATAAATATTCATTAGAAAGCTAAAAAGATTTCATACATGATGGTATTTTATTTATAATTTTTAGACATTAAATATATTAATTTATTTATGACACAATGATGATGCAGTAATTATCTTATTAATGAAATATTGACATAATTGATGTTATAAACACCAAAATAAATGTAATTTGAGACACTTTATGAATTCCACTAATTTTCTAGGTTACTATGATATATTAGTGTTGATTTAATCAACTTGTTTCGAACATATAATTCTGTTATGACTTTCACAAAAATCATATATCAAATAGTGTCAAAATTGACACAAAATAGTTTTCAAATCAAATATTATATTATTAATTGTTATTTTATTCCTAAAAATCTAAGGTTCGGCCAAATGACTTAGATAAGGATATATGTATTAATAATAAACAATTTGGGGTTCGTTTGCATGTTATAGTAAGTGTATTAACCATATAGTGAAAGAAAACAAAAAGACACGGTAAAAGTTAAATTATTTAACTTAGAGTTAAATCCAATTGATAAGGTTAAAACAATACCCTAAACTTGTCTAAATCTTATTGGTTGATAGGATTTCGACCCATCCCCACTTTAGCTTCGAAATAATACCATTTGGAACCATTATAAACCGATTTTGACTTTAATATAAAATAATATTTTGAGATATTCCTAAGGTGCCCCTCTCCTCCCTTATAAAAGGATACCTCCTCCCCCTCCTCCTCACACAAATTTGAGCACTCAAGCTCGGCCAACCCCTGACAAAATATCTTCTCCACTTCCCTAGAAACATCCTAGAGGTTCTGGTCTTCCTCAAATACCAATTTTAGTGCCCTAAGAGGAGGTCTCAAAGAGGCGCTTCAAAGAAGAGGTAATTACCGTTACCAATTCTTTCATCTTTATTTCTTCTTCCACTTCTTCTTCTTAGGTTGTTTCATTATGAAGTAATAACATCAGTATCACTCATATACTGATATGTTATTTTAAGTATGAAACAACCCTATTTCACCATCTATCCATCCTACGGAAAAAGAAATCACCGCGCGTGCGTACGTACGGAATACCGTCTCCACGCCGTGGTGTAATCTATTTTCTACTACCACCTTACATGGATGGGTATAATGGTGTAAATAATAACTATACATAGTTATTACAACATCATATTGATTCTGATATATTTTATAATCCACTCCAATTCAATTAAATAATTATGGAAATGATATCATCGCTCGTGCGTACGTACGGACTACCGTCTCCACGACGCGATGAGATTCATTCTCCATGTTAACCATTTAAGAATGATTATAAAGTATATATAAGAAATAATAATGAAATATATGACATTATAAAGCTACTGGATTCATGTATATATATATATGTATGTCATCTACTTACTTCCATTCAAGACAACCAGGAAAGAAAAACAGCGTTCATGCGTACGTACGGACTACCGTCTCCATGAACGGCATTTTTCATTTCATTTATCTATCTATTATATATATATACTGAATATATATGATATATAAATCATATTTTATATTCTGGAAGTAAGTAAATCATGATATAAGTAATAATAATGTCAAGAACAACAAGTCAAAACACCTACGATAAATGAAACGATTTTACCCAAAACGCTTCTTTAACATGGAATTTACAAAAGAACGGGTAATATAAAGTCATAAGTGAACCATATATGATATAATAACAATGAATATGATTCTGTAATAAGTCAATGACATTATTTAAATCATTATACAGGAGGTTCGGACACATACGAAGCAAATCGGACCTAAGGTAAGGGAAATATCACAATCTCATTTTTATCCGAGATTGTTTATTCGTAAGTATTTACTGGGGTGTATTTTATCATCCACATCCATGTTCCCTCAATATGTAATATTTTTTCCATCCACTTACAATATTTTAAATCCAATTTTACCCTTCGGTGAGTTTTTAGTAAAGAATATGAAAGGAATCTTTTGTCTTTTTTTCGTACAATGTACTTTTTGACTTTTCCGAAAAAAGTACGAAGAATGTTTTTTTTAACTTATACGGCATGAATGGATTTTTAAAAACATTATTTCCAAGAAGATTCCTTTACAAGTTTTTAATTTTATTTTCAATCAAATTCTTTTAGTTTATAATTTTATGACATGTTAAGAAAAGAAAAGTGTTTTTGAAGAAGAAAGGATATTTTCCTCAAGAATGGAGTTCAAGTGTTTTATCAAAATTATTTTCCATCTAAGATAATAAAGGTTTCTGTTTTTATCCCTATTATTACATTGATTTGATTATATTGTGAGGGAATTATTTTTATGAAGTCATTTACCTTATATGATTTGTTTTATGATGTCATGATGTTTCAAGAATCCCATTTTTGTTACATGTATTATGCGATGATGTATGATTTATGATTATGTGGCACACATAAGAAAGGATTCATTATAAGATGGGTGGGACCTATATATCCCTCCAATGAATTGGGTAAAGATTTTATATCTCATGAGATAGACATGGCTGGAATGGTAGGTTATACCGGTTCAGTGAAACAGGACTGAAACGAGGGTTACTCGATTCAGAAAGGGACTTTGTCCACTAAGATAGTCTTGGCAATGAGTCTTGACTAACAAGAAATGATTATCTATGATTATGTGTGAATGCCACAAAGTTTCATGTTTTAAGTTATGATTATTGTGATTACATTTCACTGCCATGATTTATCCCATGTTATGAAATTATGCTCTCTTTTGCAGGTTAAGATTTCCAAAATGTTATGTTCTTATGAATACGATGTGATTGATATTTCTTTTGTTTACCCTTATTGAGCATTTGAGCTCACCCTTTTATGTTTTCTTTTCCCCAGGATATAAAGAAAGGTTTTAGGTAAAAAAAAGGGAATATCTTTATAGGAGATGTTGAAGATCTTTCACCACGATTAGAAGATTACGTTCCGAGTTTCCAAAGACACTAAACTATTACGATCCTTGTGTGTGTGTTTTTGTTATGTACTAAGTATTCCGCAAATGTAATGTAATGTCAATGTACGTCAAGCTTTGGGTCTCTACATCAATATTATCTTATGGTAAATTTTTTTGGATTTTTTATAAAAGAATTTATTTTTCAAAAAAGTGTAAAAAACTGATTTTTTTTAAAACTTTCATTTCATTATAATAAATCAAGTTATTTAAATGGAACATTACATTTTGGATTTGGTTTTAAAGTAACAAAAGATCCTTTTATTAAATATAATATAAATAATTATATAAAAATCAATATTTTATTTTATTTTGGTATAATTTCATATTTATATTAGAAAATAAAATTTTCTAAATTTTTTTTTCATTGTGTTTTATGAATTTATACGAAAATATATTTTATACACTTCTATAAATTGATTTATGAATATTGTATTCAATAATTGTTATCATGATGATAAAAAATTTGAAATCAGTGCCTTATATTTTATATTTTTATTATTAGTAAATGTGGTAAATATGTGTCACCTCGGTAAGGGTAAAATTAGAAAATGTAATGAAAACTATAATATAATCCCAAAAAGTCTCCCTAAAACATTCATTTATCCTATTTTATGAGTGTTGTTTTGACAAAATCCATATGATCTTATAAGTTTTCATAGATATCAAAAAAAGTTATGAATGAATATATATGGTTATATTAAACACAAATAAATTGTGTTTATGATATTAATACCGGTTTTATTTTTAGTGATGATATAAATACCTTATTGATTATGTAATGTTGATACAATGTGTATGAAAGTAGTCAAAAAATGTAAATAATTTTAAAATACAATAAAATTAATATTATTTGGATTAATTGTGGTATTACATTAATTTAATAGGTAACTATAATGTATAAATTGTGGTAAGCATGTTTATAATAAAATTTTATTTCTAAATAGATATTTTTTATGTCAAATTAAATTAATAATCTAAGAGATGAATTTAATGATATTTTTGATAAAAAATATTTTATTAATTTATTTAATAATAAAAAATATAGAAAAATGACTAGTGGGATTATAAATGGTCAGAAACATCATCAATATATGATGTTTTGGAATATTTTAACCATTGAAGTAAATTTAAGACCTTCTAATGCTAAAAAAAATGTGTTACCGTAATTAAGGTTGAAAAGGGATAACAAGGAGTAAAATAAAAAGATATGATCTAAAATATAATTCAAACATGTCTAACTTTTATTGGTTTAAGGTATTTAAACCTTATAATTTCCTAAATTATATATTATGGCCACTTTGTATCACTTGAAATGATTATGATATATATTATATTTAAATCTTTCAAGTAATTCCCATTTTTTCCTTCCCCTCACTTACAAAAGGGAACTTCCTCTTCCCATTTATTTATAGTGTTTGAGCTCTATTGATCTTCCATGGAAAGCCCTAATACATTCTCATATTTCTTCCCTTTTTCCTACTTGTTTGGTTATTCCCCTAAGACCATCTTAATAATTCATAGTGTGTAATCTAGAGGAGGTCTATCATAGAAGAGGTGATCATCTTACGTGAAAATTTCAAATATTATTTCTTCTACTAATTATAATAAATAAATTGTATACCATATACCAGAATTTTATTATGATTATGGTAAAACCATTTTTCACTGCTTTTCCATCAAATGGGAAATGAAAGTATCGAATGTGTGTACATGTGGACTACCACCCCCACATAGTGAAATGACTAATTTTGAATTACCATCATTCATATTAGGTTATTATGATGGATTTAATGTTTATATATGACATTTTAGAAAAGATTATGCTTATTTATTTATCTTATATTATCCACCTTCTTACCTTACTATTAGATGGAAAATGATAATGTCACACATGTGTATGTGTGGACTAACACGTTCACAAATCGAGGTGATTATCTTTCCACTTTCACTTTAGATGGATAGTAATAAGGATACATTTAAATAATATATATTATATTTATGTTATAATAATGATTTTTTAATGTTTAATTATTATTTAACTTCCTTTCATTCCATTTATAAAAAGGTGGAAATGTCACTTATGTGTATGTGTATATATGGATTTCCATCCCCACAATGTGACGTAATTATTTTTCATCGCCAATTTATATGAATAGTTTTAAATTTGTATATAATGATTAAATATTATTCTTATCTCAGTACTAAAATTATATATATTATGAAACCATGATCATAGTACAAATACCATAATTAAAAAACTAAAAAATACATTAAATAAGAAATGTTAATCACCTAGAACAATGATTTTAATATGTAATTACTAATAAACAGGTGATAAATAATTATTAGTAGATCATAAAATAAAATATATTTATAAATATGGCTATATAATAAAATCATAATAAATATATGTTTATTATATTATAGGTTTGAACCCATATGAATAAAGATGATACTTGAGGTTGGGGTTTCACTTCTCGCTTTTATTTTTATGACACATATTCCTTATTCACCACCAGTTTCATTAGTGTGATGTATATAATACAAAAGGATTTATTTAATTATACCTCTCTTGAAAATTATTGGCATTTATAAATCCCTCTAATTATCTCCCTATAACGAGGTTTTGATTTGGAGATATCTATGGTAATAATGGATTATGTTACAATTTATTTTCTTTTTATGATTTTCTATACTAAATTTTTTTATGGGAAATTATATGGATCATAACTTATAAAACTAATATATTTTATTCCCCTTTAGTTATTATTATAATTATTATATATTAGTACTATTTTTCTCTCTTAAATTATTAAAATTATTGGGAAAATGTTTTTAACAAGAAGTTTAACTTATTTATACTTTGGTCAATGAATATTTTATTTGATGTCCATAATCTCTGAAACAAATTATAGAAGTATTTACCTATAATTTAAGTTTTTTAAAATTTTAATTATATTTTACTTTTACTTAATTTTTTAATTTTTACAAATAATATTTTTATTTAAATATTTTATGAAAAATCCATTTTTAACTTTTTACAAAACTATGAAAACAATATTTTGTTCTAACATATACAGTATGGATGTATTATCCAGATTTTATATATTTTTTAAATTCAATATTATATTCAAAAAATTTAGGGTTCTTTTCTAGTAAAGTGTTTCGAGTAAATTTTGAAAATTTTTAGATTTTAAATATATAATTTAAAAATTAAAAGGTTATTTTCCTCAGGAAATATTATAGTGATATTTTAAATAAATTTATCATATATGATAACATCCATTAATATTACTTATGATTTATTGGGGATATGATTCAATGATAAAATTTTTATTCTTTATTTTTATGGTTTATGATTATGATGATGAGATGTTTATTAAACCTATTTATTTTCAATAGTATATTCAATGATCATATGATAAATGTTTTATGATATTATTGCACATATACATAAGGCTTTCATTATGTGATAGTTGTTTATATTATATACCAATGAAATGTGGTTTTGTTACAGTCCAATTATAGGTGGTAAAATTAAAAACTAACGATGGGTGGTTATGTTATAAACAAAATATTGTTCAATATACTGTATCCCTCCAATGAATTAGTTAATTAATGGTACCTCTTAAGATAATAGTGAATAGAATTAGGAGTGAACCAAGTTTAGTAAGGTACTATGTTAGTAATGATAGTCATGGAATTGATCCTTGATGAAGGAAATTATTTTATATTCTTGTGTTTATGCCCCAAGATTATGTATTTTTCTTATGAAATTTTTACATGGATCATGATTGATTATTTATGATTTCTCATTCTTATATATTATGTTGTTTATAAGTAAACCTTATTATATGATTTGTGATTAAGGATACTTTACTAATTGGGAATGACTTTCTGAGGTTATGATCTTGTTCTCGTACCCTTGTGCATATACTTACTTATGATTATTGTTCGATATCTCCTATGTTTACCCTTACTAAGCATATGAGCTCTCCCTTTATTAATATTTCCCTTCCATAGGATACCAAGAAGGGATATATGAATTATTCCATGGATATATTATAAAAAATAATGATGTTAAAACTATTATTTTAAGTTTTATTTCATGTTTTCAAATGTAATGAGTGAATCATTATTGTAACAAGGCTTCCAAGACTACTAAACTATTAAATCCTTCAATATGTGATCCATTATATCTTGTGGAAATTTATTAATATCGCCACCATACCTAGGTTACTAGAATCAAGGTATTACATAAATATTTGATAAAATTGGTTTCCTTCTCAATTTATTATTTGTAGGAGAAGGTTAAGCTTTATGGGTTTTAAATAATATCATCTCTATTCATGATACTCATTTATCCACTCAAGTATCATGGTGTGTTATCATTTCTTTTGTATCAAGATTATTTATTATCAAAGATTTTCTTTTGTATACATATGTCTATAATGAGAAGAATATCAAAACATTAAAATATTTTTTCATAAAACCATTATATATTTCATAGGATCATGAGTGAGGCACCTAACTTTAGTGTATTTTTACTTATAATAACATTTTTCGCTCCAAAATCAGTATAGAAATATTTAAAGATATGTATGTATAGTCATCCAGATATCACTAATGTAAAACTAAGTTCATATATTGTTATATTTTTATGCTAACATATGTGTGGAGAGTAATAAAGAACTTGTTGGTGATTCATGAGTGGATAAATTCAATACATGATTATCTTAAGTCCTATTCTTATAATAGGAGGAAAACTCTAAAGTTTTATATTAGATATTAGGTTTTCGTAAAGGTATCACCATTTCATGGAAATATTAGTTTTAGTCATGGGAGTAAGTTCGATCCCATGATTTATCATTCATTTTAATTTGTTAGTGTGTGTGAGTGTAGTTGTGTGTCGGTTGGTTCTTCCTATAAATATAAACTGGATCCATGATGTTTTCCACATATTTATTCTTTATAAGTATCATCATGATTATTATCATTTCATCAAATAGGCGGAGTTGGATGTTTAAGGTGTAATTTTTTATGAATATTCTGTTGAGAATTATGATCATTAGTAGAAGGTATTTTTGAAGTGTTTGATTCTTCTGGTTTGTGTCCTATAGAGGAACAATGGATTAGAAGAAGGAACTTGGGAGAATGAATTGAAAATCCATGACCAGTATCCTAATCTATTTTATAATTAATATAATAGATATTATAGATTTATGACCTTTTTTATTTATAATATGATTGATGATGTTGTGACTGTGTTCCCATTTTATAACGAGATCCTTAAGAGGTAATTCATAGATTGGTTGTTCATTGACCTTTATTTTTCCTTCCTAGGATTGATTTTTTCATTTTTAGGACTCAAAATTGGTTTGGAGTATCTGATTCAGGATTTCAGTTCTTCTATAACACCTTCATTACATCTCAAGGTCTTTAGATGAACTTAATGGGGGTTTAAAGATGTTTTGGGGTTGGAAGATTAGTTTTTTATATTTTGGAGAAAAATATTCATGGTGTATCCTTTTATAGAGTTCATTGGAAATACCATTTTGGATATGTTTCTATTGGTAAAATCCATTGTGGTTAATGGTGAACATAGGGAGTAAAACCCCAATTTTATAGGGAACAGTTTGAATGGGATTTCTCTATGTAACAATTGGTTGAAAAAAAACGCATATGGTAAAGGGAATGGTATAAGATGAAATTTATAAATTACCTTATGTATAATTCCCCTTGTTTTGAGTGACCTTTTTATATTATTTTTTTCCTTTTTTATTATTTCACATTTTCTATGGAGTTGTGTGAGATCAATGTGCCATTGTGATGATAATTTTATAAGCATGGTTCTTAGTCTCTTTCTCTATGGGAGATGAGAATGGATGAAATGAATATGGTAGTAGGTATGGTGGTGTTATTTTTAGTTGTGGATGGGTTGATAAATGTTTTTGAAATATTGAGTATAGTTCCCCCATGTCATGGAATGGGTCTTGGTGTATTGGAAATGATGTGGGGAATTATTAAACATCCTGGGTTATGTTCAAAGAGGTCCATGGTTGGGAGACACTAATGTTGTATTAGTTACCAACACATTGTGGTGGTGGTCCATCCTATTTTAAATGGGTGGAACAACCACTAAGAAGAGGGGGAGATTTTCCATTTTAAATTCTAGGTATTCATATATAACATTCATTAGAGTCATCATAGACATGGTTGAATTTTGAGCACCATTTTGAAGTCCTATTAGATATTCTATATAAATATATGGTATGGATTCCTTGTATTAGTTTATAATTTCTTTATTTGAAACCTAATCAACTATAAACCCCTTAGATTCCTTCCAATAATCACCTCAATTATTTAAACCACTTCGTTCATGGGGATTGATCTCTCTCGACCCAAGGTATTTCAATTTTTCATTATTGTTTGTATTCTATTAATATCTACCTTTATATAGGTAATTAACTTGAGTTTTATATTGTTTTGGTTGATATTTGAGTGTGGTTTTATTAGCGTTCGTTATTTTTATATTCTAATAAGTTTTCCATTGAGTTTGGGGGTGGTTGATCCTTGGTTCTTCTATTCTGGAGTGTTGTTCTTAGAAGCATCATATCAAGTAAAGGATTATAAAACATTTCATTGTTTTATGTGTGGATATGGGATTAGCATGATTTTTCATCGATGAATAAATGTATGAGATTAACATAATCATGATAATAATCTAAAAATTAATAAATTGAAGATATTAAGGGGTGTGGTAATTTCCTTGTGATTATTCTTCTATTCCTGATATTACCTCATGTGATTTGATAAATAATGTGAAAACATGATGATGTGATCACCAATAATTTTTTTACATATTTTACATGATATAATTTGATTAAAATATAAAGATGGTACGATAATATAGAATCTAATGATATGGTCATTTGATATTTATAATTATCTATTGAACAATCAATCATGAAAAAGTTTTATTTAGTTAAATTAATTCGATTGATAAATCTTCTATTAGATTCTATTTTAGATTTATGGTTTTCTTAAATATACTCATACTAAATATATTAATTTAGATATTAAATAATGTTAATTAATTTATGGAATTGGTAACTAATGGTATAATGTGTTTGGATGATTTTATTCTATAATCTTGTATAATTTGAATGACGTAGCTTTGATTGCACCCCAATATGTTTTATTATTGGAAATATGATATTTTCAATTTATATATTAAACTTATTGATTCATTATAGTGAATTAATGTCAAACCTATTGTGATTGGTTGTAAAGGTGAAGGGTGGGAAGTTTTTCCTTGGATGTGGTAGTGGTTTCATGTTAGAAATGGTGGGATGGTATGGATTATATGAAAAAGAGATGTGAATAATGATGAGATGATTCAATCATGTTTGGATCCTTTTTTATGATGGGTTTTTTATTTTATAGATATTGTGCTTATTATTTTCTTATGGAAGATTGTATATCCTCCACATGATAGGATTGTTCGAGTCTTAGAAAACCTAGTACTATGGAATGATGATGAATTATAAATGAACTCATGGGAATGGGTGTTGATAGAGGTAATGATATTTTAAATAGAAACCATGGATTGACTAGGGTGAATTATTAAGGAGAGTTGTTTGAATTAATTATTTTAAATGACGAATAAAAACCCAAATTGAATTTTAATGGTTACTAGAATGGTTAAAGTGGAATAAATGATAGGATTTTAGGAAAGGAATAGTAAATTATATTTATAATTAAATTATAGTGTTATTAAAATTTTATCCATATATTCTTAGATGAGTTATGTATTCCTAGTCCTAGTGATGGATAAAATGTTATCATATGGAACATTACTTATAGTTTAATTATAAGGTAAGATGGTTTCCTTATATAGTTATTGTGTTATGATATAATTATATTCTATTAATTCTTATTCACTGAAAACCAAGTTGGTTGGGTAGCCAACTCCCATATTATTCCTTAGGTTCCAAGTATCTTCCCAACATCTAGGATGTTAAAGATATTTTATGGATGACTACTACCCAAACCCACTCGAATTTCCAAATATTTATTTTGTATGTGGATGTGTCCTTGCTATAGTGGATTATGGTTAATGTAACGCCCCGATCCCAGTTACCCAGAGTCGGTACATTATTACGTAACATTGTCATGATCACAAAAGATCAAGTCTCAAAAGATTGATTAGTTTAGTAGCCTTGGAAAGACTAGATACATTCATAAATGTTACATTATATCATAAAGTGAAAAACTACAACAACATGGTCTCCATAGTCTACACTCATATCCCCTTCCAACTATCCCTATAGTTAATTCATAAAATACTTCTTCACATCCTGGAAAAATTAAAACATTGAAAGGGGTGAGCTCAGATGCTCAGTAAGGATAACAATATAGCAGAAGCTTTCATAAATAAACATAAACATTTAAGGAAATGTATAACTAAACAAAAGACTTTTAAACATGAACTTCCGCATAAAATGGAAAAAGTAAAATGAAATAAGTCCATTTACATATTCACATGGTTATTCTACTGGTCGAATAATCACATGAAATATCAATAACCACTTTCATAATGATGGATTGCATAATGCCAGACTATCAAAACCCCGTATCCAATGCCTCGTTCCAAGACTACAAATAAGATTTTGTCAAGGCCTCGTACCAAGACACTATTTTGTCTCATAAGACCTACCGATGCATCGAGGAGCTATAGCGGGCTCCACCCGTCACTTATTAAGTCCAATGCATTCCTCATATGAACAGGTTTAAACATATCATAAACCATATAATAATCGTATCACATAAAGAATGCATAAAAGAAGCATAAAATTTCCACATTTCAATCAAAAGATATCAATAAAACACATTGATATAATAAAAACACTTTCAAAACCATTTTCAATACCAAAATAAAAGAAAATTAAAACTTGTTATTTATTTTTCATCTAAAAAAAAGTTATGGCTTGTAGAGGAAGCCGAAACTCGAATAATGGTCACGGCGGTGGAGAAGTCGTTGTAGCCTCATAGGTACGACAAGAAAAACATTCTTTTTTTGTTGTTTAGTACAACGCTTCGTATAAAAATATTCTTTTTTAATGAACGTAAAAGTCAAAGGGGTTTATAAACCGTATAAAAGAAAGTTTTGTATAAAACAAAATATGCCTCAATGAAAGGAGATTGAGACGAAGTCCCTTACAAAGATCATTTTTTTAAATAAAATAAATCTATTATGTGTATTCACTATAAGTACACATAAATAAAGTACAAATACAAGATAGGACATAATAATATCATGACATAATTTTAAAGTAGGAGATTAACCCAAAGAATAGAAATTGGGTTAAGAAGTTCCCTTACCTCATGTCTGAATTCACTTGAACGTTATTTAATCTCCTAAATAATAAACTAGAGTTAATCTCTACTTTATTAAGAACCTTTTTCAAGTTCATTATCCCTTTTATATTACTTGTTACAATGTTATGAAAATTATGTAGTCATTTAAGTTAATAATGGTCGTTTTGTCGATCTTTGGTACTTGAGTCAATAATAAACTTCTAATAATTACAAGTTGTTTATCTGGTAGAATATTCGTTATCTCCATAATTATATTCATTATTTAGATATAATATATATCATATATATCCAGTATATACATTCATTCATAATATTATGTAACATTTAGAGGTAAGAAATGAAATGCACCGTTCATGGAGACGGTAAGTCGTACGTACGCATGAACGCTACTTTCATTTCTATTTCATATTTAATGGAATGAAATAATAATGATATAAAGGTATATTATAATTATAGTATAATATCATATATAATATCATTTACTCCATCCTTTATACATCCCACATATGGCATTAACAATTCAAATCACTTTAAGGGGGCGGTAGTCCGCACATCCTAAAATGAAATTATCGCATTTACCCATAATGGAAATCATAAAGGTATGACATAAATGAGAAATAAAGAATAATACGGAAAACATAAAAACAATATATATCATATATAAATATAGTGACATCTTAATGGCCACCATAAGAGGTGTTAAAAGAATATTGAACAATCATCGTTTCGTGAGGCAAAAATTCGCCAACCACAGAAACAGTATGTTCTTCAACCATTAGAAAAAGGTGTGTGTAAGTGTAAAAAAAATACTTCTCATAAAAACATCCTAGTATATTTAATATACTGTTTTTTTACAAAATAAAGGAATAAAAAGAGTTTAAGGGGTTAGATAAGCAAAATAAAACAAAATAATATAAGAGAAGACATTACCTTAAAATCGGGTAACTCTTTTTGATTTGAGCCAAAGTCTTCCTTGGGAAGACTTATGCCCAAAGTGAGGATTATAGGAGTAAGATAGGGATGTTAATAGAGTATTTGGGCAGATTTTTGCTGATCTAAATGGATTTGATGGTGTGAATAAGGTGGTAGTGGTGGGGGCCTTTTATAAGAGGAGGGGAGGGGAAATCTTGGAAATTCATGAAATGTTACATTATTATGAAATTCATTTAAGATTTTAAAGGTCCCACAATTATATATTTCTAATATAAGGTGATAAGGGTTCGAAATCCACTTACCCAATAGGTTTTTGACAAGTGTATGTCTTAGATTCTACATTATCTTTTCATTTTATTTAAATCGTTAACTAATGAAGTAATCGATGCATCATCATTGTATCATAAAAAATTTAATTTATTTAATGTCTAAAAATTATAAAAAAATTACCATGAAGTAGGAAATGTTTTTAGCTTTCCAATGAATATTTATATTCGAATCTTTAACTTATATAACCTCATGTAATACTTGTTTTAGTAAAACAACACATGTTTGTGACAATTTTATTTTTACTTTAAATAAAAAGTTTTTAATGTGATTTTCCTACCAAAGTGGCTCCATGGGGTCCCCAAGTTGACCCATGGATTGTATTGGTTGGAAATGACTCATTAAATTGTGGTAGGACAAGTGTAAATATATTTTCATATTTTTATAATATCATTTTTACCTTAAATTTCACTAATTACCTTTAATCACGATTAATAGAACTTAAAAGTTACTATTCACCAAAAATTATTTTAATCCCATTGAACCACATTTTACTTCCTAATGACAACCATGTATGTCGGATTTTTGAAAATCAAATCACAGAAGTGGTAATGTTTCATTTAAATGAAAAATCAGTTTTTTAACTACCACTTAGTGGTTTCACTATTCATCATAAATTGAAGTTTCTCAGAACAATTCCAAAATTTCACCCTAAGCTATAATTGATATTCCAAATTCCAAAATGATTTCTATTTTACAAAATTCTAAACATATAAGTTTCCTTAATTAATTTTATAATTAATTCTCGTTGTCACAACAAATAGCGTGTTTTTAAGAAATAATATATATCAAAAGATTGACAATTGTTTATGTCCAATTTCAAAGTGAAATTAATTATAATGACCACCGTTGGATAAAATGGTAAAAATATATTCTAATTATACTTTAAAACTACCCAATAGTATAATTTATCAATTTAAATTAATTTTATTAAAAAATTTGTTTTTAAGTATTTTTCACTATTCATCAAAAATTGGAAGTTCTCAGAAAAATACCAAAAATTCAACCTACGCTAATTTCGATTATCCGAATCCAAAAATGAAGTCAATTTTGAAATATAAAATTTATATAATTTTAAAAAGTGGGTATTACTATTCATAACAGCTATTTTGATTGGTCGCGGTGTGTTGGAACTCGAGGTTGCGTACAACACATGCTGCTCTATTATTCAAAGAGGAGCGTACCATGGAAGCTTGGGGTGTTACATTATCCCCTCCTTCAATAAATTGCATCCTCGCAATTTAAAATTTTTCTTTGAATATAAAAGGTTGAAAATAGAAAATACCTTTGTGGAAAACCCAGTTCGGAAATAGGGTTAATAAAAATATAACTTTAAAAGAAAGAAAGAGAAGTACAAAGGTCACCCGAGATATCCCATACTAGGATTCTATGAAAATATGGATATGGAGGAAAAACAAACCATCAAGGTCTGATGGAGAGTTGTATAAAACAGGATTAGGAGAAAGTTAACTACAAGAAAATCACAAACTTGTGATTGGTTAAACGGTTATTGATTCCCCAATTGGAAAAGTTAACCGACAACATTTTTTTTTTTAACTTTCCTTTCATAAAGTTGAGGAATTTATTTAGGAGATTTAGTAAGAACGTAAGGAAATATACTTACTGTTCATGTAGACTTTCATTCTTTAATAAATTTTTACCACAAACCCATCTTTCACTCCAAAAGGTAATAGAACTCAAAAATATTCTATTTATCATAATTGTATAAGGTTCCAAATATTAACACATACCATTTAGATTAGGAAAACTTTTTTGTAATAACTAGGGACTTCCTGTAGACTAGTGGTAGGTAATAAAGGCCTGTCACACTATGGTTGTGGGTTCGATTCCTACAGCTTTGTCTGGCGTGACGGGTTATCCCGCAACCTGCAGGTTGTCCTTTTCCTAAAACTATAGTATTATAATATTCCAAAAATAATCTTCATAAATGTTTTAACCTTAAACAATACTATCCAAAGTTCAACTTAATCCATTCCAACCTTTACAGTTATCCAAAATACCTTCGTCCAGACTTTCTCTAAAAGGTCTCTAAATTCCAAAATCAATTGTGTCATCAGATTCTTCAAAGTAATGTTTCTCTTATTGTCACATATAAAAATTTGATTACCTTCATTATATTAAAACCTTAATGAAAACAACAAGTGCTGCAGTACAATCCTTATATATATCACATTATTCTTATAACCAGAATATAATTCATGAGTCCAAGAGCACCAATACATTAATTATTCCACTTCAACTGTAGTAACAACATAAGATTGTCCTTGATCCCTTGGCCTTTTGTGAGGTAAGTTTCCCTGATGATTAGGACATTCATTTGCATAATTCCCCATTTCCCTACAATTGTATCATTCAACATTGATTGCCTCTTTCTTTCCCTTACAATCACGAGCCTGGTGACCTTTTTCTCCACATTTATAACAAACTCTCATTCCTTTTAGGCAAGTACCGGGGTAATTCTTCCCACAATTATCGCATAATGGAAAATCCTTCTTTCCCTTTTTCCCTTTATCTGTCTCTTGTTCCACCGTTCTATTCTTCTCTTGCTTTACTTTGTTTTCATAAGACTTAGAGAATTCCTTTTCTGTCATGATAGCACATGAGACTATATCTTCGTATGTTGAGAAAGATTTTGATACTAAATCTCGAAGGAGAAATGGTTTTAACCCATCAAAGAAACGATCAATCTTACTTCTTGGGTTATGTATATAATCTGCAGCATGTCTTGCTAACCTTGTAAATTTAGCCTTATACTTTTCGACATTCTCATCCTCCTTCTGCCTCAGACTCAGAAATTTCCTTTCCATATCTTCTCGATGGTCATGTGGAAAGTATTTTTCTAAGAAAATTTCCTTAAACTCCCTCCATTCCATACTTGATACTTTTTCGTCTTCCTTTGTGTTTTGAATCAGCGACCACCGTTGTTCGACATCTCCATTGAGGCGTTAAACTGCCATGACAACTTTCTCCCTTTCGCTACTCCCCAAGGCGTGGAATATTTCTTCTAAGAATTTTATCCATTTCTCAGCTACTAATGGATTTGTACCCCCATTAAATTTTGGCGGTTGTTTCCTCATGAAACTATCTAACATTGATCCTCCACGTTGCGGATCAAGGTGCTCCATACGGGTAAGGTTATTATTCATAACCTGAGTGAGTTGTCCCAGTATGGTGATAAGCTGATCATCACCAGTCGTATCACCATCTCCACTATAATTATCTTGAGTAGGAGGGAAATCCCTACTTGGAGTGCGTGCATTGATACGGTTTCCATTCCTTCCACTAGGCACTATTTCTAAACAATGTCATAAACTAGATTAGTTTATGAATTGAAATACATAATAACAAACTTGCAAAACACTTAACATAAATTGAACTATTTATGGATATAATCCATAATCATAAAAATGTTTTCTTTGAGGAAGAATATACTCATAAACCCTTCATAGTGGTTTGCAAAGAAAATTAGAATTATCCTAAGCATATCCCCCGGGAGTGTCGTAACCAAGAGTGCAGCAGGGCCCATTGTCATGCACCAGTTCCCTTTCGAGTCTAGCTCAAACCGTTGTTTTTGGGTTTTACCCCTAGGTACATCTATGCCAGAGCCGCCTCTACCTACTCATATCCAGACAGGGATGTATTGCTCGGAAAACTCACAAAATTTCTATAATACCAAAATTATAGGAATTTATTCTATACTAATCCTCAAAGTCTATCTTTGGACTATGTGCTCTAATCAGAGTTTATCTAAATATAGCTTCCAAGGTTAGTACTAAACTGCCTCTGATACCAAATGTAACGCCCCGACCCCAGTTATGCAGAGTCGGTGCATTATTACGTAACATTGGCATGATCACAAAAGATCAAGTCTCGAAATACCAATTAGTTTAGTAGCCTTGGAAACACTAGATACATTCATAAACGTTACATTATATCATAAAGTGAAAAACTACAATAACATGGTCTCCATAGTCCACACTCATATCCCCTTCCAACTATCCCTGCAGGTCATTCATAAAATACTTCTTCACATCCTGGAAAAACTAAAACATTGAAAGGGGTGATCTCAGATGCTCAGTAAGGATAACAATATAGCGGAAGCTTTCATAAATAAACATAAACATTTAAGGAAATGTATAACTAAACAAAAGCCTTTTAAACATGAACTTCAGTATAAAATGGAAAAAGTAAAATGAAATAAGGTCATTTACTTATTCACATGGTTATTCTACTGGTCGAATAATCACATGCAATATCAATCACCACTTTCATAATGATGGAATGCATAATGCCATACTATCATAACCATGTAGTCAAGGCCTCGTGCCAAGACTACAAATAAGATTTTGTCAAGGCCTCATGCCAAGATACTATTTTGTCTCATGAGAACTACCGATGCATCGAGGAGCTATATCGGGCTCCACCCATCACTTATTAAGTCCAATGCATTTCTCATATGAACAGGTTTAAACATATCATAAACCATAACATAATCATATCACATAAAACATGTAAAAAGGAAACATAACATTTCCACATTTCAATCAAAAGATATCAATACAACACATTGATATAATAAAAACACTTTCAAAACCATTTTCAATACCAAAATAAATGAAAATTAAAACTTGGCATTTATTTTTCATCTAAAAAAAAGTTATGGCTTATAGAGGAAGCCAAAACTCAAATAATGGTCATGGTGGCAGAGAAGTCGTCGTCTCCACATAGGTACAACAAGAAAAACATTCCTTTTGTCATTTAGTAAAACAATTCGTATAAAAATATTCCTTTTGAATAAACATAAAAGTCAAAGGGGTTTATACACCATATAAAGGAAAGTTGTGTATAAAACAAAATATGCCTCAATGAAAGGAGATTGAGACGATGTCCCTTACAAAGATCATTTTTCTTAAAATAAAATAAATCTATTATTTGTATTCACTATAAGTACACATAGAGAATGTAAAAATACAGGATAGGACATAATAATATCATGACATAATTTTAAAGTAGGAGATTAACCCAAAGAATAGAAATTGGGTTAAGAAGTTCCCTTACCTCGTGTCTGACTTCACTCAACCGTTCTTTAATCTCCTAAATAATAAACTAGAGTTAATCTCTACTTTCTTAAGAACCTTTTTCAAGTTCATTATCCCTTTTATATCACTTGTTACAATGTTATGAAAATTATGTACTCATTTAAGTTAATAACGGTCATTTTTTCAAACTTTGGTACTTGAGTCAACAATAAACTTCTTATAATTACAAGTTGTTTATGTGGTAGAATATCCATTATCTCCAGAATTATATTCATTATGTAGATATCATAGATATCATATATATCTAGTATATACATTCATTCATAATATTATGTAACATTTAGAGGTAAGAAATGAAATGCACCGTTCATGGAGACGGTAAGTCGTACGTACGCATGAACGCTACTTTCATTTCTATTTCGTATTTAATGGAATAAAATCATAATGATATAAAGGTATATTATAATTCAATTATAATATCATATATAATATCATTTAATCCATCCTTTATACATCCCACATATGGAATTAACGATTCAAATCACTTTGAGGGGGCGGTAGTCCGCACATCCTAAAATGAAATTATCACATTTACCCATAATGGAAATCATAAAGGTATGTCATAAATGAGAAATACAGAAGAATAAGAAAAATATAAACACAATATATATCATATATAAATATAGTTACATCTTAATGGCCACCATGAGAGGTGTTAAAAGAATATTTAACCATCATCATTTCGTGAGGCAGAAATTCGCCAACCACAGAAATAGTATGCTCTTTAACCATTAGACAAAGGTGTGTGTAAGTGTAAATCAAATAATTCTCATAACATCATCCTAGTATATTGAAGATACTGTTTGTTTTACAAAATAAAGGAATAAAAAGAGTTTATGGGGTTGGAGAAGCAAAATAAAACAAAATAACATAAGAGAATACATTACCTTAAAATCAGGTAACTCTTTTTGATTTGAGACAAAGGCTTACTTGGGAAGACTTATGCCCAAAGTGAGAATTATAGGAGTAAGAGAGGGAAGTTAAGAGAGTATTTTGGCAGAGTTTGGCCGAGCCAAATGGCTTTGATGGTGTGAATAAGTTGGTAGTGGTGGGGTCCTTTTATAAGAGGAGAGGAGAGGCAATCTTAGAATGTCATGAAATGTTACATTATTATGAAATGATTTTAGGATTTTAAAGGTCCCAAAATTATATATTTCAAAGGTAAGGTGATAAGGGTTTGTCATCCACTCACCCAATAGGTTTTTTACAAGGGTATTTCTTAGATTATACATTATCTTTTCATTTTATTTAAATCGTTTACTAATGAGGTAATCGCTGCATCATCATTGTGTCATAAAAAAATTAATTTATTTAAAGTCTAAAAATTATAAAAAAAATTACCATGAAGTATGAAATCTTTTTATCTTTCCAATTAATATTTATAGTCTAAAATTTAACTTATATATCCCCATGTAATAATTTTTTTAGTAAAACAACACATGTCTGTGACAATTTTATTTTTACTTTAAATAAATAGTTTTTAATGTCATTTTCCTACCAAAGTGGCTCCATTGGGTCCCCAAGTTGACCCATGGATTGTCTTGGTCGGTCATGACTCGTCCAATAGGGGTAAAACAAGTGTAAAGATATTTTCATATTTTTATAATATCATTTTTACCTTAAATTTCACTAATTTCCCTTAATTGCGATTAATAGAACTTAAAAGTTACTATTCACCAAAAATTATTTTAATCACATTGAACAAAATTTTACTTCCTAATGACAACCATGTATGTCAAAGTTTCGAAAATCAAATCACAGAATTGGAAATGTTTCATTTAAATGAAAAATCAGTTTTTTAACTACCACTTAGTGGTTTCACTATTCATCAAAAATTGAAGTTTCTCAGAACAATGCCAAAATTTCACGCTAAGATATAATTGAAATTCCGAATTCAAAAATGATGTCTATTTTACAAAATTCCAAACATATAAGTTTCATTAATTAATTTTATAATTAATTCCCGATGTCACAACAAATAGCGTGTTTTTAAGAAACAATATATATCAAAAGATTGACAATTGTTTATGTCGAATTTCAAAGTGAAATTAATTATAATGACCACCATTGGATAAAATAGTAAAAATTTATTCTAATTATACATTAAAACCACCCAATAGTATAATTTATCACTATAAATTATTTTGATTAAAAAATTTGTTTTTAAGTATTTTTCACTATTCATCAAAAATTGGAAGTTCTCAGAAAAATACCAAAAATTCAACATAGGATAATTTCAATATTCCAAATCCAAAAATAAAGTCCATTTTGAAATATTAAATTTATATAATTTCAAAAAGCGGGTATTACTATTCATAACGGCTATTTTGATTGGTTGTGGTGTGTTAGAACTCGAGGTTGCGTACAACACGCGCTGCTCCTGTAAAGACCCGTAAAATTAAAGGAAATTTTTTTATTAATTTTCTTTGGGATTTTGCAAGAACTCGGTTTCTAACGGCACTTGATTCTGAGGCATGGTGTGCCCAGAATATTTTTCTGAAGTTTAGCTCAAGTACGTTCAGTGAACGAACGAGCGGTAATTCCGAACTATTGAACCGGTGCTCGGAATCGAATTCTGAGGGTACCGATGGAACCGCAGCGCCAGTAATTTCTTAGGAACACCTTTTTCGGAGTTTCATTTTCACGGGTGTAGTTGTTAATTTTTTGTGGAAGTTAAAATAAAATTTAAATGACAAATTTTATTTATCTTTCTAAGTGTTTAATCTTTGGGTGGAAGTTGGGTAACCACCCAACTTCCCATGAGATGTTATGAAGCCAGTGGGGCCCACACGAACCCCACCCCTTCATATTCTCTAACCCCCCCTCAACTCACCATTAATTTTTGACAACTTCTGTTAATTAATTGAGTTAAATGTGAATGTTTTAATTTCAAATGCATAGGTTGTGTTAATAAAATAAGTGTGGAACTTATTTTATTTTGTTGGAATTCTGGTTGTGGGAGCCTTTGGGAGAAAAGCTAAGGAAGTTGAGGAACTTCTTCATCTTAGAAGAAGAAGGCGAAGAATGCCAGATTCCTCAGAGATCGACGTCTCCTTCCACGACACCTCCTTCCGCGATGTCTCCCTCTGTGACGTCTCCTTCCGTGACGGTGATCTCCGCGACAAATCCTCACTCATTATGTTCGACGAGGTAGGGGTTTATGTGTTTTTATTTGGAAATTCTTCCGTCATCTATCCTCATTCATTTGGACCGCTTGATATCGTTTAACAGGAGAGGGCTGGACCTCACAAACACGGCCGACCCTCCTCCCTTATTATTTTGTTATTGTAGATTGAAGGAAAGTGACGCGGTGTCATCGCACCACGCGGGAACGAGTGGCAAGGATGCGCGGCGCCGTCGCTCCGCGCCGGAAAAACCCGAAGACACCGCGGCCGGAGCAGGGCCGCGGCGGAGCAGGGGAACCGGTGGCCGGAATCGGGCCACCGGCGACGGAGCAGGGGTAACCGGCCTTGCCGGTCCCGTGGCGGCAGAAGCCGGCCGGCCAGAGCGGGCCGGCCGAACAGGGAAGAACCGGGGGTTCAAAACCCCTGGCTGGCCGGACGTGAGCGGCCCCATTAAGGGGTCGCGGTTACTACAAGCGGGGGGCATCCCCCCCCCCCCCCCTTCATCCGAACGGCTCGGCCGTTCGGCCGAGCCACCTGGCCAGTGCGCCGGACCGCCAGCACGCAGGGCCGCTGAGCCGGGCCATGGCCAAATGGGCCAGAATCGGACCTGGTTCGGGTCGACCCGGTTCGGGCCGACCCTGGGGGTATCGGGTAGGGTCGGACCGGGCCCGAACCCCCTAATACCGAACCTATTTCGGTCTGTTGCCCATAACTTGAGCTACGGACCTCCGATTGACGCACCATCAACTGGGATGTGATCCTTGGATCGAGATGGTCGTTTTGTTATATTACACTCAAGGTTTCGGAGTACTTTGGGTTCAGCCGGGTTGGTTTGTACACAAAACCAATCAGGCCCTCGGAACGGAAACACTTATAGCTTGAGTTCCGGACGTCCGATTAACGTGCCGTCAACTTTGATTGATTCCTCTTAGTGAGACGGACCTTTTGGCTTACTCCGCTCGAGATTTGTATGCAGTTGGAGTACGGTCGAGTTGGTTTTGACTTAAAAACCAACCGAGCCCCTGGGACGAAAAAGCCAATAACTGTCAGACCAGGCGTCCGATTGACGCACCGTCTGTGACGTTGAGTTCCTGTTGACGATACGGAACTTTTGGATACATAAACTCTGTACTATGTGTTAGTTGATGTATCAGCCTCTCGGCTCGTGGAACAGACCCTCCCAAACGAGCTTGCTGTGTGCGGGAACCCTAAAACTGGCTGCGACTACGACGATGATGACGGCTGTACAGAAATCCTTCGTGGATTCGACGACGACAACGACTACAGCACTCAACGATCCTACGTGGATCCATGCTACTGATCCTGTGTGGGTCTGATCCTGTCTGGGTCAGTTCTCAGCGGTCCTGTGTGGGCCAGCACCTACAGATCTTATGTGGGTCATTGCGGGGGTTAGTTACATATCGATCCTTTGTGGGTCATTGCGGGGGTTAGTACCTATCGATCTTGTGTGGGTCCGACGGCTTAGATGAATCAGTGGCAATATCTAATCATCTCTATTGTCTTAAAAAGTAGTATACCTATTTTAGATGAATCTTGACTTTCAATCCTTATCTTCGATAAGATTGACTTGATATCCTGTGTGGATTACGTTCTACTTTACTCTGTGGATTGTATTGTGATTTCTTGTGTGGACTGGGTTGTACTTGAGCTCGGATGTTGGAGCCGAACGAGAATTGGTGACTTAGGTATATGTATGGGAATATACCTAAGCAGTGTCGGATGTTACTTCGTGATTGTATCTTTCTTTTGTGGACTATACTTTGTGGATTCTGGGAGACCTTTGGGGGTCCCAGGGTCCCTACTGAGTAGCTTATACTCACCCCTGCACGGCCTATGCCTGCACTACGTTGTGTTCGTTGCAGACGACGGACAGTGCTGATCATGGTTGAGGCTTGCAGAGCAGGACGGTACCTGGAAGTGGACCACTGGGCGGGACGTACTCGGAGCAGACGGCTGGACCCGAGGAGTTGTGGAGGCTATCTGTACTCACCCTTCAGGTGGGACTTCCAGTGGACGTCTCGAGGCCGCGGCTTTACTTTCAGTTGTTGTTTTCCCTTTCCGGTTGTACTTTACTTTCAGTTTGGGTTTTTATACTAGCCCACTTGCTTTTCCGCACTTACTTTTGTATCAGTTTTTACTTAGTGTTTACTTTTATTGCTTGCTTGCTATGTGGTGTTTGTTTACTTTACAAAGGCAATGCCTTCCCTTTTTATCAGGAATTACGCCTTGGTGCTAGTCGCTAGCCCTTGGCCTATGGAAGGCTAGCTTGGGGTAGTCACGGCATGGGCCCCGAGGATGGGTTGTGACAGCTCTATTATTCAAAGAGGAGTGTACCATGGAAGCTTGTGGTGTTATAGTTAATGGATGTGTACCCATATAGGTTATAATAACACACCATTATTTTATACATGTATATAAATTCTATATATGTTTAAGTTTATAAATTATACTTTTTTCAATGTTTTAATGGATTATTGTTAATATATGTGTAATTATTCATGGGATGTAATGGCTTATGGTGTAGTGTTTACTTACAGTGGTTGCGGTAGATCTTATTTTTACTATGTGATTATGAGGATGAGATGATAAGTTGGTTATGATTTTTTCACATGGATTTAATGTATGAGATGATGATATATATATTATCTATTACATGATTACAATATAATTAATTGATGTAATGGGAGAACCATAGAACAAGATATAGGGTGAAGGGTGATTAGTTTTGTAACAACTCTGATTTTCATAATTTGAACTTTTGAATATTTCTATATAAATTTTTGGTATTTCCATCTAAGTTAGTGTAGTGTTATGGGTGTTACAGGACCCATGAGTAAATATATTAAAAATATTATATATTTTAAAGTATGAAGGGTTTATTATTTTGGGATTAATGGTTTTCACATTGATCAAAACCTCGAATTGAAAATTTGAGACTACTATTAAATTCTAAACATGGGTTTTGACTTATAAATAAAATTTGTTTCATTAAAATTGAATTTTCTATTAAAGTAAAGTCATTTAAAGGTGTGTTAAATAAATTGGAAGATTAATTTATTTAATGTATAAAATATTAAACCTATACCCATCCTTTATAAATACACCATTATAGAAAACCCTGGGGTTATCCCCATAACTCTGGGATATTGGAGTTGTGGAAGAGAAGATCCATCATTGCTATTGAAAATCTCATGATTGTGGATTGATGATGAACAAACAAAGAGTTTTGTGGGATGAGTGATTAATTTACTAGAATATTCAATGAAATTTCTAGAGACTGTGTTCTTCATCAATGATAAGTCCATTATTGAGTTAGATCCTTATATTTAATTTATTCTTACCCTATTAATTTATTCATAGAATGAAATAAATGATCTGTTATGAATTTCACTATGTCCCAATATACACATGGTTGAATCAGTTAATTTCATAATTTTGGATTATTGATGATAATTGTTCTTTATTATTTTTTATCTAAAATGAATGTCATTGGTCATGATACTTCACCCAATGATGATCCTCACTTTGAAGTTTGTTTTCCTTTCTCTAACCATTCATCATGTTATTCATTATTTTCCAAATTTTGATTGGTAATTCAACTATTATAAGTTCAATTACAATCACGATCAAACTCCAAACTCCAAATTTTCCTTTGTATAGATAAACATAATAGTCATGGTGCCTGGTGATTTGAGATTCATTGGTGGGATTGAGATCAATGGAAAACCTAGAGGGTAATCTTTCTAAATTTTGGGCATTTTTTAATGACATAAGTGATGGTGAATTGATTATTCCGTGAAAAATGGTTGGAATATGGATTTTGACTGGCCATTAATGATGTTCAATCTAGGTGGGATAATTTTAAGCATGATTCATAATGGTAATAGTGGATCTTGAGAATGTATAGAGACTAAGAGACTAGACATTAATATATGTGTAAAACCCAATGACACGCCATGTGTTTTGAAAGAACACCCATTTTTTATCCTATTTTCCTATGGAGACTAGGGTTTCTAAATTGAGATAAATATCATAGACCATGTTGATGGGACCATACGATGTGAGATAACCCTCAGGTGGTTGAGTCATGTTTCGGGAGAGCATGATTAGGGCTATAGTTGATAAAAAACACTATGTTCCATAGGGATCACATCACGTGGAGGGAACTATGTAACTGATCCAAGTCTAGGTTAGTACATTACCAATCCCTTTGGTGGTTCCACACATCGTATTCTCTAATGAAAACTTTGTGCACTTACCCTATAATATCCTAACATGTACATATCCTTCTTTAGGAGTAATATTTTGGCTCATGATTATCCCCATATATATATATATAATTAAATGTAATATGTGGTAGTGTAATTTATTTTATTAGATGGGATTTGATGAGAGGTTATACAAGTGGGATTATTTTTTTAGTGATGTTATATAGATGGTAGTGAATGGGTTTGATCATCATAGAGATACTGAGATCGGTACTCCCTTGTCTCTATTAGGTGTTAGTTCCCATATCGTATATATAGGTAGATTCATTACTCTCCCACAGTATATATAGCATAGTTCCTCTCTCTATATAGTGGTGTTTATTGGATGTGCACTAAAATATACATGCATATGATTCATCCACACATGCATAAGATGAATTCACACATGCATATGATTCCTGATATATATATATATGATATTATATTTGTGGTTAATATTTAGTATATTCATATTTTTTATGAATTTTTCATGCATGTAATTAACGAATATAATATATATTTATATATAATATTCATCTCTCTCTCTAAATGGATTTCATTTATTACTTTTCATTTATTAAAAAATCATTTCATAAGACAAAATATATAAGAGGTTATTCATTCACATGATGAATTCATAGTTTTTATTCATATGTTCTGATGTATGAAAAAATGAGATATTAATTAAGGATCTTACTTGATTCTCTATATAAACCACTACCTTATGAAGGTTGTGAGTGTTCAATAACTATAAATCCTCTTCTTAATCTCTCTTTTTCCCAAATCAAAGTTCATCTCTCCAAAAAAGCTACAACCCCTTAAGTTTCATTGGTATCCTCATGATATGATCATGGGTCCATTTTCTATTGATCACCTCAAAGGTAGGTTACTTTCATTCACTTATTCTCCTGATCTCCATCAAACATTTTCTTCTGAAGATAAGAAAAAATATTATGTGACCACCGAATACTAAGTAAATAATTTTTCATTATTTAATACATTATTTCTTGAAGATGTATTTTCTTATGTTCTTGGTTTCAATCTACTGAAAATGGTAATTATATTATCATAGGAAACCCATAAGTGGTATCAGAGCCTATTTATTCAAGAGATGTATATGTTGAATCAGTAGTATTCAAGGAAAAATAAAGAACATATTTTTTATAAAACATAGGCAGGTTTTGGACCCTTATTTGAAATTCATAAGGGTAAATATGATTTACCATAATGTAAGTAGGAAGAATAAATCTTATACCCCTTTTAAATTGGTTGCATAAAGGTTATACCCTTATGTGACTAGTTATATAAAGGTATAAATGCCTCTATTCTTATTAAGAATTGCTACAATGTTGTGTAAAGGTATTACCCTTACACGGAAGGGTTTAAGTAAGGTTCATCAACACTTTACCCCTTCACTTAAAGTTAGTTGATATACTAAGTAAAGTTTCTTTTTATTTTTTACTTTATGTAGTGTATGAATATTTTTATTAAATTTAAGAAAAGGAGTTGTGTAAAGGTAATACCTCTATGTGAGGGAGCTATGTAAAGGTAATATTCTTTTTAACTTCTCATCATGGTATCAAGTTTGGAAAAGGTAAAATTTTCCTTAATATATTATTTTAAAAACCTTTATTACTCTTATGAAGGGTGTCAGTGTAAGGGTAATAAGGGGATATTGTTACATGGTGTAGGTGTTTCGTGTAAGAGTAAACAAAAAACTGTTGAGAATATGGTTTTAACACATTAAATTTTTTTATTGATTATAAATTGATTAAAAAATCATGTTAATAGGTATTTTTTGAATATTTAATTTATAATGATTTTATAAATTAATTAGTTAAATATCAATTTATTTTTAATTAATTTACTAAATGTTTATGAAGAATTTTTCCCTAATATTAAAAGTTAATATTTTAAAATTCCTTTTTAAAATTAAATGTAATTCCTTATGATATAGAAATAATTATTTTATTTAGAAATAATAAGATGTGATTTATAAAGTGTTCCGAAATTACAAAAAATATATGATATTTTAATTATATAAAATTTTCTTATAATAAATATTTAATTATAAAATGTTTATAATTCTTGAAATATCATATAATTTTCATTTAATATAAAATATAAATGGGTTAATGATGAAATAAATATAAAAAATTATATTATATCTAAAGTATAAAGTTATTATAATTATCATTTATTTATGAATAGTTTTAAAATGTCTCATGTTTTGGAAAATAAATAAATTATTTATTTATTTGTAAAATTTATTTTATATTCTTGTTTAGTAATTATTTTATGAAATATTAGTATTTTTTATGCCCATTTGTATGAAAATTTGATTGTAGGATAAATCCTTACATTTCCTTTTTGATTTGATATCATAAAATTTAGTTTTCAACTACCTTGATCTTAGTTTTTATTTAATGTTATGAACTTGAGAATGGTTTTTTGGTGTAATTTGAACACATTATGTGTTATATTTATTCGTGGATTGAATTCCATCTTAATTAAATTCACTCAGAGTGGATGGACATGGGGTCATACCACCTACATTCTTATAGGATTCCCTTGGATAGGAAAGTGAATGGGGTTGGCTATTTGTTTCTCCAGTATTAGTCATGTAGAGTATTTCAATCTCAAATAACATGATGCCTTTGCATAAATACTTTATATAAATTATTACAATAATTCATTTGGATATATATGAATATACTTGAATTCTATTTTTTTTAATAACATTAACTTTTGGGTTGTGTAAAGAGTTACAAATTAATGTGTTTTGAACAAATTAACATGGTAGTTAGATTAGGAATTCCCAAAATAATCATCAGAGGTATGCATACACAAAAGGAAATAAAACATGAAAAGATAATTATTATATATGATATAATAGTTAATAATTTAATATGCATGTGAGGTATATTAAATAGGTGATAAATTAAAAGAAAACCCCTCTAATAATAAGTGTGAGATTTATTCCCAAGAAACAATGGCCAACACATTAATCATCCAACAAAGTAGTTTCACACTAAAGTGGGGTACTCCTAGATTATCTTGTGTAAGGAAATAAAGTAATGTGTCACTCAGGATTATTCAACGGATATTTTCACTCCAAAGAGGGGTTCCCCTAGGTTATCCTATGTTAGAATGTTTTTGAAATTTTCTTTATGTTTCACTTAGTTGGGAAACCCCAAGGGTTGGGATACTAGAGTAATAGAGTATAATTAATCCATATTATGGACTTAAATAATGGGTTAACTTCTCAACTATCCGTGAATTTCAAAAAATGATTAGGATAAATCCCAACTTAAATATCTAAAGTTGTGATTTTCACGCCATATCAGGGTTGTTTCTTAGTGAAATATATATCTTGGCTCACAAAATAGATATTATATATGTGGTCATAAATTTTAGTGGGAGAATATTAATTAAAATTCCACGATATAAGGATATAATAATACATTATAATTTTTTGATAAATTTTTTATTGTAGATAATTTTACTATACACCACATTAAACATGAGATTTATCTAGGAAAAAGAAAATATGAATGGAAACAACATTATTGATTGG
The DNA here is from genome assembly GCA_963277665.1 of Viscum album. NCBI lineage: Eukaryota > Viridiplantae > Streptophyta > Magnoliopsida > Santalales > Viscaceae > Viscum > Viscum album. The sequence continues at coordinate 481,918,902 of OY728126.1, forward strand.
TATGGAACCATAAAAATCATTCAAATTCAAGAGTTTAAATTATATTTAATTGATAATCCACATTTAGAGAAACTCACTATGAAGGATATTCCATAAATAGAGTTATATTCTTATAGCAAGTATCTAAAGGACTCTATAGAGGATTTGAATATTATGCTTGTTACCATGGACCCCTAGTTGAAAAAACAACACAATTCTAATGATGTTTACTAAATTATATAAAATTCAAAGAAAATATATCAATAACAACAAATACATAAAAAGTTTTATGTTTTAGAAGCCCTTATTCTATATAAATATTTTGAAGGAACATTAGTCTTCACCCATGTATTCAATATGATTAGGTATGTTAATGATTTATAAATGTTGGGTTCACCACTTAAGTTGGATATTTCTATAGATTTCATTTTACAATCCCTTCCAGAATAATTTTTGTAGTTTATAGTTAACAAAAATAAGAATAAATTATGAAATCCTTTACCTAATATCCTTAACATGTTAAGGATTTATAGGAAGGATATGGGAGTTCCTATATTAGGCACCATTATGATTTAATATAAATATAAAAGTAATGTTTATTTAATTAGAGGTATTAAAAGAAGTTTTGAAGATTTCACACCATTGGTTACCTAAAATAATAAAATTAATTGAAAGCACTACTATTATAGCTAGAATATCTTTTAGTGGATAAACTTTCTTGAATATATAAAATTTCATAAGAAATTGAGTAGTGAATATACACCATGTATGAATATTATAATGTTAAATTATTTGATTCTGATGGGTACTTGATTCCAATAGTATATTTTACAAATTTTATAAATATATAAGTGTTTAGAAGATGATGTGAAGAATTGAGGGATAGAGGTTTTATGTAATGAAACAAGTAGTTTCTATATGGATGACAATATATCTGAGAGACATTATTAAAAATGTAAATTTGTTTTTCACATTTAAATTTAAAAAATGTTTGTTTAAATTGAATTAGATTTTTTATTAATGCACATTTGATTCCTCTAAATTATCTATCTAAAAGAAGATATGGATAAAAAAAATTTAACCAAGATAAAGTGTTTGTAAATCTATACTCTAAACTCATATAATTCCATATGAGATAGGGAAGTGGTATTTTTTTAATATTCATACTAAATGGAAATAAGTGTTATTTACTTAAGCACAAAGTGGTTTTTATTGTTTCATAGAAATATATTCCAAAGAAAATATGATGTATAAGATGATATTGGTATTATGTTTGATCTTAAGGAGGTTCAAATTTGATAAATAAAATATTTTTGTAGTTTATGATTAAGTGACTCTTCACTTAATTTCCTAATGAGTTAGTATATGGGAAAATAAAGAAAAATATAAATTATAGAATTTAGTTATTGTGAGATAATGAATTTTTTTAACTAAAGTATTATACCATTATAATATTATAGTTATTCATTATATAATATCCTAAAAAAGTTTAGGATATGTTATGGTGAATGCAAATATAAATTGTAGCATTTAGTTACTGAAACAAGTGAGAATCACTATTCCATAAAGGTTCATAACAACCAATTCACAAAGTATATCACTTAGTATCCTAAATTATTTTAGGGTATTGTGGTTAAAATAAAAGTAAAGAGTTACATTAGTTATCACAATGAAGTTAATATTCACTTTATCCTTGAAGATTTTAGGATATACTGGTAAAGTGATAATGTAAATAGTTACATTATTTAAAAAATATTTCAAGGAAATTGTTGGATTGAAAATATTACAAGGATGATGATGATGTACTTATAAAATGTTAAATGTAGACAAAAGAATACAATATTATAAAATTTGTTGTTATGAAGTTTAAAAGTCAAAATATATGTTCAAATAGTTAAACTTATTGAATTTAAAACCTAAGTCTCGCCATTATTCAAACTAGCATGCTTTATAAATTTTACTCACTAAGGGGTTAGTGGGTATATTTTATCTAACTATCACATAAGGATATTGTATTAATTACATATGGATATAATGTTAAGAAATATCATTACTATAGTGACCACATGAGGGTCATGTTATATCTCAATGTGTTTAACACATAATATATTTGTTGTAATGGTTGAAAATATACCATGTATTTAAAATAAAGAAAATTTATATTTATCATCTATTCATGTGTGATGCATCTTTACTTTATATGAATAGACAAATTATAAGTATCTCCTAAATTTATAAACATTTAGTTGTCCCTAACCAAGGATTATCATGGAGTATAATGGGTTTTGATGATTTATAAAGGTTAGATTGAATAGATTCTTATATCCATTACAAAGGGTTGTATAAGAGATATGAAGTATAAATTCTTGATTTAATAAGTATAGGTTTATTACTTTGACTATTATATGAAAGTATATCACATGAAATTTAATGAATTCATAGATATAAATAGGGGTGTATTCTTATTATCAATCCTTATTAACTGACATTAGAGAGATACCTAGCTTTAGAACCTCTATACTTTGATACCCTAATTACTCATGTCAATATATGAACTTTCATAATCAGGGGGTGTTTGGGTGTGTTATTAATCATTTCATTAGTTGGAGTTAAAAAAATATTATATTTGTCCACTTGTATGAAAATAAAAGACATTTGGCCATTATTAGAATTAGACTAAAGAAATTCATGACCATGTTTATTTGAAAAAAAAAACAGGTCTGTTTAACTAGTTGAATGAGGGAAGGTGATGCACTCATCTATTTAATGAATAACATGTGATGTATTCATTAACATGGTTACTCTATTTATAGGAATAAATAAATGATGATTTGGATATACTTGTTTGACATGTTCGATGCCTAGTGGTAAATTGGTGTCATATACAGAGAGATTATATGTGATACATATGATGTATATGATAGAGATTTTTTGGACATGTTTATATAGAGATATGAGTATGTTTGATGGATATCACACTAGAACCCTTAATAAGTTGAGTAACACTGATGCTTTTCTAGATGAAACTCTTTAATGACATTTATGAAATTGGGAATTTATAGTTTTTATCAATGTTAAAAAGGTAGTAGGGTCACAGAATTAGGCCCTTAGATAATGATAATGTTTTTGAAAATATATTTGTTCAAAATTAATAGATTTTCATAAAAATATACTATCCAAAAGAGTTTTTTTGGATTCACAATGATTTTTTTAGTTTTTCATAAAGTTATTATTCGATTTCAGTGCAAGTTGGAGGTTTTTGGATGTGCAATAAAATTTATTTGCATATGACACATGCACACATGGTTATGATGCATGAGATATATATATAATATTATATATATATATATATATAATATTTAATACATTAATATGATTCATGTATTTTTCATGTATAAAATGCATTAATATAGTATATATATCATTCATCTCTCTCCTAGAAAGTTTTTAGATTAATTCATGGATTTTATTAAGAAATGATTTCATAAGATAAAACTAAATTGAGGTTATGAAGTTATATGATTAATGCATAGAATTTATTTTTATGTTGTAATATATGAATAAATGAGATTTTAATTAAAAATAATTCTTGATTGACTATATAACCCACTGTTATACCATTGTTTTGAGTGTGAAATACTTTTGAAACCTTTTTCAAATATCTCTTCTTACAAAATCACTATTCACCTCACATGATAAGGCACTAGAACCCCTTTAGTTTCTTGGATATCCTCATGATATGATCAAGGATTCATTGACTAGTGTTCCATGATGGAGGTAGGGTGTTTTCATTCACTACCCCATGTGATATCCTTCAAACCTTCTCTTCTGAATAGAAGAAAAATATTCTCATTGCCATCAAATACAAGGTACATTATTTTATATTATTTAATGTGTTATTTATCAAAGATATATATTCCTATTTTGGGTTTCTTTCCATTGTAAATGGTCATAATATGATCATATAAAATCCATTAGTACTCCCTCATCATTAATCTATGAAGGGGAGTTGGTCCTCCATTTGAGATAGTTCTCCCTTAGTAATGGTAAATTGTGATAAGGAGAGAACCCTCCATTCATATTATTGTGAGGTTTCTTGGGGTTTTTGGCATTTTATATGGGATATTTGGAGATTCTAGAAGACTCATAATTATTTATTGTCTATATATATTTATATTCCTCCCAATTGGACTAATATTTCATTATTAGCATACCTGATATTGGATTTATTTTCTATTTTTTACTTATTGGTTAAGCTGAGTATTGCATTCTTTACTCTTGGATTTTAATGTGTACTATTGAGAATTTTTATACTACCCCCAGATGGTATTTTCACACATATTTCATATCTTATATAGGCAACTAGTATATTTGGGTGACTTTGGTAGACATGGTATCGGTGGAGAATTGTAGTACTGCTACTGTTGCTAATCATTTTTTTTTCTAAAGGCCGGTTTAAGGGTTGTGGTACCCAATACCGGACTTCAACACTGCCAAATCACCAATTCAAAACATCCAATTCAAATTCTAATTTCAAATAACCAAACCAGACATAAGGATCTTGGGACATGATCTCCTTTATATTTCCCTTTTTATATTGTGTCCAGTTTTAGACCTATTTTCCTTATTCTTAGTTGGGGATGAAATTTTTTCCTTTTCATTCTGGGGTATTTATCTATCATATTATGTTTTATTTACTATAGGTTTCTACTAGAATTTTTTACACCCTAGAGGTTTTATTTTAATATATCATTTTACTATTTCATGAAGCTAGGTGTGTTTTTATATCGGTAAATCAATATAAGGCCTCCCATTTCAACGATATTACTTATCAATTATTATATTCAACCCTTATTATGTTGGTGCGGTTCTTGGTGTGTCACTCTAAGCATACTACTATCCTATTCTGGGCCTTGGTATATTAGGTCTTGATAGAGTGGTAATAGAGTGGGTCTATGATAGAGATGATATTTAGAGTTAGTAATGTTGTGAGGATTGGTTTGTGAAATTAGGAAAATTATTTTCAAGAGTCTCTAGTTCATCTCTTAAGAAATATAACCTAGTGGTGATGTGGTTTTCAATATATCCATACCCCCAAAACTCTGAATTCCTACTAGTGAACTCATCATGATGAGGCACTGGTTATAGGGAAACAAATGCAACACGCATCATACCGGATTTCATAATTTTAAATCCATGTCTTTCTTCAGTAAGATCTATAAAACCCCTTAAATTTTGTGAAATATTTCTTTTAAATTAATTTAATCCTTTTAATATTCTTTATTTAAAATGACACTGAATATAGCTTGTGTGATATGAAAGCACCAAGTTATTATTGCTTTCTACGCAACACTATGTTGAGATTTCACTATACACAACACTTATATTATTTTTTGGTACATTAAACAATATTTTTGTACTTTTTAACACTCAATACTAAGACGCTTTGATAACTTGAGTTACATACCAGACCAAGTTTTACTCAACTAAAACATACTATTAATATTATTGTTAAAATATTATTTTAGTTGTCACCAAGTTTTTAGTATTGGATTTAATAATAAGATTACCTAAATTATGAAAATATGATATAAAAATGTGTATAAAATGAATCCTTTTGTTATCAATTATCTATAAATGAAAGTAATAACTCTTTGAAAAAAATAAATTACTTTTCTAAGAAAACTATTTTTCTATATACAAACACACTTTTCTCCCAATAAATTAAACAAAACACTTTTGATGAATGTTTTAATTAAAATTTATATATATTATATTCAATAAATATTTTATATTCTCATCCAATATATTTTATTGGTAAAAGATAAGAATAAATCCAATTTTACAAATAAAATGATGTATTTTTCAAAAAGGTAATTGTATCGCCTTTTAATAGTGAATCCATTTTAAATATAAAGGTTGACACTTTTATTATTTTTATTTGAAAAACTAAACTTAATTTTGGAAATTGGAAAATAAAAATGAACTTCGGGTTAATGTTTTGTATTTTTTTGAGAATTTTCATTTTTTGATGAATAGTGAAAAATGCTGAATTTTAATTCAAAAATACTTTTTTGTCTAAATAATTTATAGGTATAGATTATATTTTGATTTTTTTTTTTAAGTTTAATTAGATCAATTTTAAATAAATTAATCCAATTTAGTTCATTGGAATCGATTTCACATTGAATTTCTATATAAAAACATTTCTACATTTTGAACATTTTTACTTTAAAACCCCGCTTTGTCGTCCCATATATAGGATAAAATTTAAATTAATTTCTTTCAATTATGTGATTTAAAATTGAAAGAAAAAATATATTCAATATTTTGAATCAGAATAATTTTTAATTTCTAATAATTTCAACTTAATATTTTACCAAAAATATTAGTGAAGGTGATTGAAATGAATTATATTGATTAACAAAATAATTATCTCAACAAAGGAATAAACCCAAAACATAAGGCCCAAAATGACATATATACTAGTTCAAAATAATTTTTTCATATTTAAACCCTATAAACCCTTGTTTCAGATTTGTAACATTATTGGTGCCTCTTTACATGGGAGAAATGTGGGTGGAATTCCCTTTCCAAAAATTTACAACAATGTCACTCCTCCTCCGCTATAAAAAGAAACTCACCCCTCCCACTTATTAACAACTATAAAGCCATTATTATCAGACAAATATATATCCAAATATCCTTCCAATATCCCTTCCTTTATCCTATATTCATTACTTTTTAAATTGATCCAAACAAGGAATCCCTTTGGTGCAAACCAAGAGGAGTTACGCAAAGAAGAGGTAACATCCTTCCATGAGATATTTTATTTTATGTTCCTTATATTCCCCCTAAAATAATATTATTAAATTAGTATATAATAAACTTAGTATGATAAATATAATTATATGTTTTTATTCCAACTGTTCTATGTAAAATTTCATACAGTTCCATCAAATGTGTAATGAACTTATTGTTCATGTGTATGGAGGACTACCACCTCATGAAACAATCTTGTTCCATTTTCCTTTACCTCCTCTCATGAGGGTAATTATGATGGAAATAATGTTTTTATATAATATATATTATATTTATGATTAATTTATTCTTCATTAATTATTAATAAATATACCATCATGATTTCCATTTTGTTTAATTATGATAACTTCATTTGTAGATGTGCTGACTACTGCCTCCTCAAAGAGATGTGATTCATTCAAACATTACATGGAATGTATTAATGATAGGTTTAGTAAAATTACATGATATATATATGAAATAATAATTATACTTTAATTATAACATATAAATACATATATTTCATTTACTTTATTTCTTTCAATGCACCAACAAAATGGAAACAACATTCCCTCATATGTACGGCCTACCATCTCCATGAACGGTGTATTCTAGTTCATATTTCTATATTTTATATATTATTATAAATATTTATATAATCTATTTATTTTATATTTATTTAATTTTTTACATTTTTTAAAAAATTAAAACATGATGTAAGTAATAGTATCAATGATGAAAAGTCAAAACAGATAAGAAAAACAATGCAGATATTACCTGAAACGTAACATTAACATAGAATTGTTAATAAACAGGTAATAATAAGTCATAATAAAATCATATATGGTGTTATATATAATAATATTGTTACTTGTTATATTTATAATAAAATTATATTTATTATGCAGTGGGTTTTAACGTGTATGTAGAAATTAAAGACTTAAGGTAAGGGTTTTCTCGTCTCAATTTTATTTTTATGAGACTTATGCCTTATTAACCACTCATTTCTTTTGTGTGGTGTTCATAATGACCATTAATGTATTATATTATTCTTATAATTATATTTATGGGTATTTATACATTCATTTTATGATAGTTCTTTCATGGGGCTTATGGTTCAAAACTTACCAAATCGATATAGTAATTTTTGTCTCAACCTTCCTTCTTTGACATACATGCCATGTTATGAAAATATATTTTTATGTGGATTGTATAAACTACCCTTTTATATGTTATATCAGTAATATACTTATTCCATGATATTTTAAGCTTCATGTAATATTGTTATCTCATTTTTATTATGATTCGAAGTTACCAAATTAGTAATACTTTATCGTTATAATCTCATCGCTTATAAAGATTATTTATAATTATGCTTCCATTGATGAAATATTATGATTAATCTTTTAATAACAGTCATTATTTTTATTATCTTATGGTTATCCATGATGTATTATAGTATTGGTACCATTTTTCCACTCCTTGTTACTTAATATAAATAAGAAAGCATTTTTAAGAAAATATGACTTTATTTCTTCTTTCGGTTTGAAATCAATGTTCTTTCAAAACCATGTTTTCTGAAAATGTTTTAAAAAATTCTTTACTATTATCCTATGATGTATAAAAGAATTTTTAATCAATTTATTAAATTTTTATAAAATGTTTTTAAAAGGAATATTATTGTTGTTTTTTGGTAAAGTTTCTTTTTTAAACTTTTAATGTGTAAAAGAAATTTTCGGAATGCATGTACTTACCCACTATAATGACCATCATTTCTATTAAGATTCATTTGTATGTTTATAGGGTTATTTATAAAGAAATTTGTTTCCTAGTATTCTATAAAAAAATTATTTAAAATTATTTTCAAATAAAAAGGTTTTCAAAATATTTTTAACCATCCTTTATAAGTTTTCTAATAAATTTTAAAAGAAAAAGGTTTTCAAAATGTTTTATGTTTTTAAAAAAATCAAAGACGAAAAGTTATTTTTCTCATGAAATTTTTTAAATGAAATTATAAATCATTCTTAATAAGAAAAATATTTTTTGAAGTGATATTATGAAAATTATTTTTAAAGAAAATATATTTTCCTTAAGAAATTTTCCATGTGATCTTTAAAATACATCTTCATCTAAGTTAACATACATTGTTACAGTTTATGATTTATTAGGGATATGATCCAAGATTACCATTTATATTATTTCATAAATGGTTTATGTTTCAAAGGAATGATGTTTTTGAAAACTATTTCACTTCCACATATTGTATGATTTTGAAACCATCTTCCTTTCCTGGGTTAAACTTTCATGAAATTATTACGATAACTATATTTTCCCCATATGTAATGATATGATTAAATTTATATGATACCCATTTCATTTAATGGATTATGATATGATGTTTATGAAACCCATATCTTTTTATGGTTCATAAGATGATGTATTTTTATCATATTTTCGCACATGTACGTATGATTTTATTATGCGATAGGTGGGACCTATATCTCCCTATAATGAATTGGGTAAATATTTATATATCATTAGATAATAATGAGAATAAAGTCAATAGTCTTGATCCACTATGGAATATGGGGAAAGTTGAACTAATATGGGAAGATGGTGAAACCTGATTCACTGTAGGAATATAAGGAAACCTGATCCCTTATAATTAAAGGACTGCAACTAGGGTTGGTGGTGTGTCATACCCAGTAGGTTTAGTCCCCATGAAGTGTCCTGATAAATTTTTTAAATGAACCATGACTTATAGGAAATGGTATTACATGTTTATGTGTATTCCAAAATTCTATTTCTTATTCCTATGTTAAAATTTCATGGATTGTTCTCTTGATTCTCTTATGATTCATGTCTTACAAACTGCCAATCTTTATGTCATGATTCATGTTTATATTCTTTGATATGCATGGTATGATCTTCAACTATTATGCTTAGCTTATCATAATATTATGCTCATGTTATGATTATGTATGTCCTTTATTTACCCTTACTAAGAATTTGATCTCTCCCCTTTATTATGTTTTCCTTCCCCAGGTCATAAAGAAAGGTTTTAAGTAGGAGTACTAAAGAGGAAGATCTTTAAGAAAGATGTTGAAGATCCTTCACTGTAATGACCAAAAAAAATTATCAATGAAAATTAACTTCTTATTATTATTTCTTATATTATAAATTACAAAAAAATCACATAGATGAAACAATATAAACTTTATAAATAAACAATGAATGAAATAAGAAGTATTTCAAAAAGTTAAGGAACCAATACTGATGGAATAGTAACTTAACCCTTAGAAAAGTAATGTGGCCATTAACAATAGTAATATTTCCAATAGAATATTAACCTCACCAATAAAATTATAAATAAAATTTAGGGATCTTATAATTGAAAATATAATATAATTATATCATAGTATAAGTAAATAAATGTCTTTAACATGATACATTAAGTGTTGGTTTTTTTATAAAACATAAATGTTTATTTGTAGATTTATAATTAATATAATGATTAAAAATAAAATTAATTTTCAAAAAATAGATTCAAAAATTAATATTTTGGTGTCATTTGATTATAATATAATTTTATGAGACCTTAATTAATTTTTCAAAGCATCATAAAATCAGTTGGAATTTTAAAATCGGTATTTTTCAAATAAATGATGATTTTAATTATAAATTAAATTTATCACATTTAGAAAAAAAAATTATAAAATGAAGTAAATTTTTAAATTATAATTGTTTACAAATCGTTAGGGTTATTTTTTGGGATTTTCCAAAAATACTTGAATTTTTTGTGAATAGTAAAATATGATAATTTACGATAAAAACTAAATGCATGAATTTTTTTCATTTTTAATTTAAGGATTATGTAAGCACAAAATATCAAAAAATAATTAATTATTTTAATATATTTAGTGATAAGGTTTAAATTATTCATATTATTAACCCAATATAATAAACAAATTAATAAAATAATGAGAAAACACCTCTCTCCTCCACTATAAATACCACACCTCACCACCTCTTCACCTCACACCTTCCAAACATTGAATATTGTCCAAAATCTTCCTAAAACTCCTTCCAAGTCCCTAACCCATGTCCATGATCACTTTTTCCAATCAAAAGGCCAAACCCTTAGACGTGAGGTGGTTCTCCAGGAGGAGAAAATGAATATTTAAAATCCCCATTCTTTTTCTTTTAATTTATTTTTAATTTCATTTATTTTCTTATACTATACTCACCTCCACTTATCCAAGTGACATGATAAATCCAGTAACTTTTATATACTATAATTTTATAATTTTATTGGAATAATTCATCTTAAAATCTCTTCCCTTAATTTTATTCTCAAAATGAAAATATCGTCTCTTGTGTGTTGATTTACCCCCATCATGCAAAATGCATTTTCATTTTTCACAACTACCTTCAAGGCTGGTCATAAAATCATAGTTATAGTTAAATAATATTTTATTATACATATTATAATTTTTATAATGTTTTTAACCTATATATATAAACATTATCATATAAGCTCATAATGGTCCTAAAATCCACCAAAATTAAAAAAAATAATTTTCATTAACTATTTATATATTGGTTTATCCTCATATCTTATAAAAAATGATAAATAAGAAAAATTAATTTTATTTAAGTTAATTAGTAATATATAGTCTCAATTATAGATAATTAACCTCATTTTACATGAACTTACATACATGTATACAACTGAACTAATAATGAGAATTAAGAAAACAAACATTCTTAAAAAGATGAAATCGAACTCTATAACACATCATAATGGCCATAAATTAACTTAATAAAATAATAATGAATCATATAAATGTATACAAGATTCAAAATTTATTAATTAATAAATCTAATTTTATTATCTTGGATAATAAAGTGAAGAAATCATTCAGACTTAAGGTAAGGGGATTCTCGAACCCAACTCCATTTCCTTGGGTTTTCCCTCTTTCACTCCATTTTCAGTATGGTTATTCCCTTAATGTTCCTAAGATATAATTTACTTATTCTTATATTTTTATATTCTAGGATATAAGTGCTTCCAAAATTATTTTATGTTAAATGCAATGATTTTTTTAAAAGCACTCTACTTTCTAAAAACACAGCTTTTACTTATCTTGAGATTGTTTCTTCTTCCCTAAAGATTTATGATTCTTACACCAAGTATGTTAATCCTTATATATTTTTCGAACCCAGCTTTTTATTAATGAAATTATAATTTTTGAAGTTATCATGAAACTCATTTCTTTTACATTGGTTATTTTATTGAAAATATTGGTATAGGTTCTATGTGGCATACACGATTATGTAAATGTTACAATGTGATGGGTGCGCCAAAAATTATACAGTGACCTAATGAATTGGGTAATGTAATGTATATCATTATATAATGTGCAATATGCATGAACATGATGCTATATTTGTCCACAATGATGATTTTATGGTTATGCGCATATGTTATGCGTAAATATAATCTTAGTTTTGTACACAACATGTGTGGTAGTTGACCACAAAGACATGATGTTTCATTTTTATGAATTGCCACATTCCAGGACATTATCTCATGCTTCCTCTCATGATTATGAATATGATACCATGATTATGTTAATTTTATGATGATTATTCTTACCCATGTTATATTGATTCATGTTATTATCTATCCTCTTATAGGGATTTTAGCTCACCCCTTTCTTTTATGTGTATCCTCATGTGATTACTTGTACTAAAGAGAAAACGAGGGCCACTAAGAAGACAAAAAATAAGGAATTGAATAATTTTTATGTTATTTTATGTAACTTTTATGTTTACTTCTAATTTTCCTGAGACACTAAACCTTTGGATCCTGGTTCGGTCACACTATTATATTGTTTATCTTTAAAATGATATAATACTAATGTAAGAAAAGTGGGGTAACTATATTTGGTATCAAATAACAGTTTAGTTAATTTAGAAATTAGGATTAGATAACCTTAGTGAAAGTCGTTAGTATGAGACTATGTATATTTAATCACCCAAGAAGATTTGTTTTAGAAAAATTCTAAACTTAGGGATCCCAAAAGATATTCTTTTAGAGTTAATTTCACAATGGAAAAAATAATTTATGACTTGTCAACTTATTTTTTCTTAAAACATTTTCTAATTTAATAAATTATGGGAACCATAGGAAGTGGTGAAGGAGAAGTACCCTCACCAATTTTTAATATAGAATTTAAATAAATTCAAGGGTGAAACTTCATAAGGGGGGGGGATGTAATGACCCAAAATTTTATCAATGGAAATTCCGTATGTATAATTATTTCATACAGTATAAATCAGATAAAATCACAAAGTGGAAATGATATAAACTTTATAAATGAATAATGAATGGAATAAGAGGTATTTTTAGAAGTTAATAAACCCATACCAATAGAATAGTAACTTGAAATTTGGAATAGTAATGTGACCATTAGGAATAGTAATCCAGCCAATAGAATAGTAACCTTACCTATAAAAGTATAAATAAAATGTAGGTATCATATAAATGAAAATATGATATAATTAAATCATATTTTATGTAAGTAAATGTTTTTAACATGGTATATTAAGTGTTGGTTTTTTGTAAAACAAATCTATTTATTTACAATTTTATAATTAATATAATGATTTAAAATGAATTTATTTTCAAAAAATAGATTGATAAATTAATATTTTCATGTCTTATGATTATAAGATAATTTTATATAAAAATAAATAATTTTTTAAAGCATCATTATATCAGTTATAATTTTAAAATTGGTATTTTTAAAATAAATTAAGATTTTAATTATAAATTAAATTTATCATATTTATAAAATTATTTTCAAAAAATTTATTTCATTTTCTAAATATACAAGTCAAAAAAATAGGGTTATTTTTTAGAATTTTTCAAAAATACTTTAATTTTTGTGAACATAAAAATACGATAATTTATGATAAAAGGTAAATACATGAATTTTTTAGTCATTTTTTATGTAAGGTTGATGTAAGCCCAAAATATAGAAATATTCTTAATTATTTTAATATATTTAGTGGTAATGTTAAAACTATTTATAGTATGAATCCAAAATAATAAACTAATGAGTAAAATAATGATAGAACACCCCTCCCCTCCCCTATAAATACCTCTCCACGCCACCTCTTATCCTCACACCTTCCAATCCATAAATTTTGTCCAAGATATACTCAATAATCTTCCCAATACCCTAACCTATGTCTAGTAGCCCTTTTTCTCATCAAAATATCAACCTATTTTCCCTAAGGAGGTTCTCAAGGAGGATAAAATCAAGAGGTAAAATCATCTTTCTTTTTATTTTAATTTCTTTGAAATTTTATTTATTTTTTTATACTCTACTCACCTCCTATTATACAATTGGAATGATAAATCCAGTATCTTTTATATACTATAATTTTATTATGTTAATGGAATAATTAATCTACATATATCTTACCTTTTTGTTTTGTTCTAAAAATGAAAATATTGTTTATAGTGTGTTGATTTACCATCATCATGGACGATGTGTTTTTATTTTCCACTACCACCTTCAAGGATGGTCATAAAATAATTATTATGGTTAAATAATATTTAATTATACATATTATAAGTTATATAATTTTCTAGAACATATATATATACCTGATGATATAATATCATAATGGTCGTAAAATAAGCCCAAATAAATTAAATCATTTTCATTAACTATTTATCTAATGATTTATCCCCATATCATATAACCAAATGATATATAATATCATTTAATATTTTTTAAGTACATTAATAACATATAATCTTAATTTTTATTATTATTATCATTTTACATGAACATCTATACATGAATACAAGTGAACCGGTCAGGAAAACCAAGAAAATGAACACTATCAAAATGATGGAATTGAACTCTATAACACATTATAATGACCATAAATGAACTTAATAAAATTATTATGAATCAAATACACGTATAAGAGGTTCTGAATTTATTAATTAATGAATACTATTTTATCATCTGGGACATTAAAGTGAATAAATCATTCAGAATTAAGGTAAGGGGATTCTAAAACTTAACTCTATTTCCTTGGGTTCTCCTTATTTCACTCGATTTTAAGTATGGCTATTCATTTAATGTTTCCTAAATTTCATTTATTTATTATTACCTTTTTTATTTTGGGATATACATTCTTCCAATCTAATTTTTTTAAAATTTAATTATTTTTTAAAATGAACTATTCTTTCTAAGAACACATCTTTTACTTCTCCTGATATTGTTTCTTCTTCACTAAAGATTGGTGATTATTTCACCAAGTATTTTATTCCATTTTTATTTTGGGAACCCCAATTTTTTTATGAAAGTATTCTTTATGAAATTCTCATGAAACCCAATTACTTTTCATGGGTTATTTTATAGAAAATATTGTTATATGTTCTATGTGGCATGCATGATTTTGGAAATATTATGATGTTATGGGTGAACTTAGAATTATATAGTGCTCCAATGAATTGGGTAATGTAATTTATCTCATTATATAATATGAAATATGAATAAACATGATTCTATATTTTCTCAAGATGATGATATTATGGTTATGCACATATGTTATACCTGAACATGATGCTAGCTTTGTTCAAAACTATGTGCGGTAGTTGACCAAAAAGACAAGATGTTTCTTTTTTATGAATTTCCAAATTCCATGACTTTATCTAATGTTTTATATCATTATTATTAGGATGATACCATGATTATATTATGATTATTATTATTATTCTAACCCATGTTATATTGATTCATGTTCTTATATATACTCTTATGGGGATTTCAGCTCACCCCTTTTTTTCATGTATATCCTCAGGTGATTACATGTACTAAGGAGAAATCAAGGTTCAATAAGAATCTATAGAATAAGGACTTAAATAACTGTTATTTTTTATTATGTAAATTTATATTTTCTCCTAATTTTTCCAAGACATTGAACCTTTGGATCATGGTTTTGTAACACTATTATATTGTTTATCTTTAAAATAATGTAATGGTAATGTAAGAAAGTAGGGATGTTATAGTCGGTATCAAAGCACGGTTATTTGAGAATTAGGATTATAAAACCTACATGAAAACACTTACTATGATACTTAGTATATGTAATCACCCTAGAAGAATTGTTTTAGAAAAATTCAAAATATAGGGATCCCACAAGATATGGATTTAGAGTTAATTTTGCAAGGGAATACATTTTTCATGACATATTGAATTATATTTTTTAAACCATTTCTATTTTAGAAAAATTTGGGAACTTGAAAAAGTGGTGAAGAATAAGTACCCTCACCTATTTTCAACATAGAATACAAAACAGAATTTTGAGGCTAAAATTTCATAACGGGGGATAATATAATGACCCAAAATTTTATCAATGGAAATTCCATTCTTATAATTATGTCATATATTATAAAACACATAAAATCACATAAAGGATACAATATAAACTTTATAAACAATTAATTAATTGAATAAGAGGTATTTATAGAATTTAAGGAATCTATACCAATGGAATAGTAACTCGGCCTTTAGAATAGTAATGTGACCATTAGAAATAGTATTCTAACCAATAGAATATAAACCTCACCTATGAAAGTATAAATAAACTCTATGCATCTTATAAATTAAATTATGATATATTTATATCATGGTATATATAAATAAATGTTTTTAAGATGATAGATTAAATATTGTTTTTCTTATAAAGAATAAATGGTTATTTACAATTTTTAATTAATATAATGATTTAAAATAAGATTTATTTTCAAAAAAATAGATTCATAAATTAATATTTTTCTATATTACAATTATAAGATAATTTTATGAGACCTTAATTAATTTTTCAAAGCGTCATAAAATTTCGTATAATTTTAAAATCGATATTTTTCGAATAAATGATGATTTAAATATTAAAAATATTTCTCACATTTAGAAAATTATTTTCTTAAAATTTTATTAATTTTTTAATTTTATGCATTGAAATTGTTTTGGGGTGGTTTTATGTGGTTTTTCTAAAATACTTGAATTTTTGTGAATCATAAAATAAGTTAATTTTCTAATAAAAGATAAATACATGAATTTTTTAATCAATGTTGATATAAGTAAAACATAAACCAAGAATATAGAATTATACTTGATTATTTTAATATATTTAGTGAATAGGTTAAAACTATTATTAATCTTGAACCAAAATAATAAACTAATGAATAAAATAATGAGAAAACAAACCTTTACTCCCATATAAATACCACCCATCACAACCTCATATCCTCATACTTTAAAATCCCTAAATATTTTCCAATATTATCCCAATACTATTCCCAATCCCCTCCCCCACATCCAATATCTCTTGGTCTTTTCAAAATACCAAACCCTTTCCCCTAAGGATATTCTCAAGGATGATAAAATCAAGAGGTAGAATCATCTTTCTTTTTCTTTTAATTTATTTTCAATTTCCTTTATTTTCTTATCCTATTATCACCTCCACCTATAAAAGTGGAATTATAATTTTAGTATCATCTATATACTGTAATGTTATTATGTTAATCGAATAATTAATCTTCAAATCTCTTCCCTTTTCCTTTTATTCTAAAAATGAAAATATCATCGGTGGTGTGTCGATTTACCGCCATTGTGGATGATGTGTTTTCATATTTCACTATCGCCTTCAAGGATGGTCATAAAATCATTATTATGGTTAAATAATATTTTATTATACATATTATAATTTATATAATGTTCTATTACCTATCTATATAAACAGGATGGCATACGCTCATAATTGTTGTAAAATCTGCCAAGATAAATTATATCATTTTAATTAAAAATTTATCTAATGATTTATCCTCATATCATATTCCTAGATGATATATAAGATCATTTAATATTATATAAGTTTATTAATAACATATAATCTCAATTCTGTATGAATTATCCTCTTTCTACATAAACTTTTATACATATATACAAGCAAACCAATCATGAAAACCAAGAAAACAAACACTCTCATAACAATGGAATTGAACTCTATAACACATCATAATGGCCATAAATGAACTTGATAAAATTATAATGAATAAAATAAAAGTATAATAGGTTTTTGATTTATTTATTAATGAATCTAATTTTTTTATATAGGACATTAATGTGAAGAAAACATTCAGACTTAAGTTATGGGGATTCTCGAACCCAACTCCAAATCCTTAGGTTTTTCCTCCTTCACTCCATTTTCAGTATAGTTATTCCTTTAATGTTCCTTAAATATGATTTATTTGTTCTTAAATTTATTATTTTGTTATGTACATTATTGAAATATAATTTTATGTTAAATTCAATGATATTTATAGAAGAACTCTTATTTCTAAAAACACATCTATTACTTCTCTTCAGATAGTTTCTTCTTCACTCAAGATTGATGATTCTTACACCAAGTATGTTATTCCATTTTTATATTTGGAACCCCAATTTTTATTCAGTAAAGTAGTCTTTATTAAATTATCATGAAACCCATTTCATTTCCATGGTTTATTTTTTGAAAAATATTGTTATACGTTGTATGTGGCTTGCATGATTATGTAAATATTATGATGATAGCGGGTGCACCTAGAATTATATAGTACTCCAATTCATTATGTAATGTGATAAATCTCATGATAAAATTTCAAATATGCTTTAATTTGATTCTAGAATTTTTCACAATGATGATTTTATGGTTATTCACATATGTTATGTGTGAACATGATGCTAGCTTTATTAACAACTATGTGTGGTAGTTAACCACAAAGAGATGATGTTTAATTTTTTATGAATTTCCACATTCTATGCCTTTAACTATTGCTTCCTCTAATTATTATGAAGATTATACCATTACTATATTATGATGATTATTCTTATTCTCAACCTTGTTATATTGATTCATGTTCTTATCTTTCCTCTTATTGGGATTTTATCTTACTCATTTCTTTGATGTATATCCTCAAGTGATTACTTGTACTAAGGAGAAAATAAGGGCCACTAAGAAGATAGAGAATAAGAAATTAAATAATGTTTATTTTTTATAATGTAAATATTATTTTTGTCCCAAATTTGAAAAATACACTAAACCATTGGATCCTAGTTTTGTAACATTATTATATTGTTTATCTTTAAAATAATGTAATAGTAATGTAAGAAAAGTGGGGTCACTATATTCACAAAATTTAAATAATGTGTTCCTAGTTTCTAATGACACTAAATGATTATGGTCCTCAGTCATGTATTTTATAATGTTCTAAATATTCATCTAAAATAATGTAATATCTATTTATGTTAATCCTAGGTTGTTATAGTTGGTATCAAAGGGAATTTTTATTCAATCTTTGGAAACTATAATAAGAATACTTTAGTGATATACCTGGGGATTTTTGAAAGGATATGTCTAGTCATGTCCTTGAGGATAATAATAAGGTTTTATAGATTTAATGGTTTCAAAATATAGACATCTTATAGGTTCTTTTTCATTATTATATAGTCTTCCTCTTTGATAAGTAATGCTAAAACTATTCTTTCTGGTTTTAGTCAATGGTGGGAACCAGAAAGAACTGGGTTAACGTTGAATATGGCAGAAAATTTTCTGATGACCAGTTAAATGGGGTGATCCCTGGAGTAAAGGATGTTATAATCATGCCTAATCATTTTTCACATAACATGATTAACAGTGTGTACCTTAACCAACTCTTAGACTCACCAAAGAAGACAAGGAAAGAGTTTTTTGAGTGTTCAGGTAATGAATATCATTGATGAAAGAAGATTTTGTTTTTTATATGTCAATAATGTGGAAAGAAGCACCCAAGTTGATGTCATATAGGAATAGGAAGATGTTTTGACAATGGAAATAAATGAAACCTAGAAATTAACTGCAAAAATAATATGAAAGGTTCAGTTAATTCAAAGGATGGTTATATTGGCCTCCCAAAGTTATTATCATGTGATGAATGTTTTAAATGTGGGAAGTATGGAAATTATGCAAATTTATATCATATGTGTAAGGCTCGTGAAGAGAGTCGGCAAAGAGGTACAAGTAATGGTTTTTCTACTGAAGATTAAGAGACCATGAATGACATATGATTGGTAAGTTTTGTTCTAATATTATTTTTGGTAATCATGAATAAATTGAGTTTGATAAATGTTAATACATGATTCATATTTAATATTTTAGGAAAGGGGTATTAAGTAATAAGATTATGAAGCTTAGTTAATTGTTTGAGAAGGAAGAGGGATGAATGAATTATGTTTTTGAATTCAAATATTGTGTTATTTGAATCATGAAATATATAAGTGTTTTTTATATAAGTTTCTCATTGGGGATTTGAAATGATATATTAAATGGTGTTGGTGATGTAGAAAAGTTATTTAATAGAAATGTGATGTTTTAATTAAAGGAAGGTAACCCTTAATGTGCTCCTAATGTTAAGGAAATTATATTTAGTGGGATAAGAGACATTTGATATGGATAAAGTAAATTAGACAGTATTTATGACTTCATAACTGATAAAGGATGCATTTAAAAAGTTTCTTATACCATCATTGATGAATTTTACAACATTTTTGGATTTATGGAAAATATACAATAATCATTGGAATAAGG
This sequence comes from Viscum album, assembly GCA_963277665.1. NCBI lineage: Eukaryota > Viridiplantae > Streptophyta > Magnoliopsida > Santalales > Viscaceae > Viscum > Viscum album. The sequence goes on from OY728126.1 coordinate 481,939,380, forward strand.
AAGAATACATGTTTCTAATAAGGATATATGGTAATTTAGGTTATTACCATGTTTTAGAGAATAAATGATAAAGGTAGTCACATTTTTGGTATGTGAAAACCAAAATCTACTTTATAATATATAGTGGATCAATTTTAAGCTGATTTTGAGAAATTTCGTGGCCTTATTTATAAAGTTTTGGACATTTATATTTAGAAAGGGTAATATAGTTAATAATTTATGGAATGGTTTATGTTAATCTTCGGATGAGTTTTCAGATATTAAAGTATTATCTCTTCATATGAGGATTTATGCATATTGGAAAACTTGTTCTAACCATTTTTTTGTGATGATAAATAAATATGGATATAATGACTTATCATTCTATGTATTGATCTCATGATTTGTTAGTACTTTAAGAATAAAAAATTCACCTTCATTTCTTGGATTAATATATGAAGTGAAAATTGATCAAGACACAACCAAAGGGTGATATATTACTTATGAAAATGGGTGAAATCAAGTAAGTATAACCTCATGTGAAAAAATTCCTCAAATTTAGTAAAATAGTCTTGAAATAAAATTTTTTCCTATTACTATCATTTTTTATGATATTAATAAACTCTTTCATGCATCATCATTTTATGGTTTTTTATTGTTAACTTCCTCTCGATCACCCACTTTCTTGTGATCAACGATATTTATAAATCTCTATGATAGTTTAGTATTTTCTTCAATTTCAATGTTTTCACTTGACATCAATGTTATCTTATGTGTAAATATAGTTATAATTCACTTTCGGTAATTGTTATGTTTTTAACTTTCCTTTTTTAAAGAAAGTTTAAGTATTTATTTTTACGATGTGGGTTTTTTTGAAAGGAACTTCAAGTATTAATCCATGGATAACCCAGATGAATTTCAGGGTGAAATTAATTTTAAGGGGGTATAATATAATACCCCAAAATTTTTTGAAATATTTTTTTTAATTAACTTAATCTTTTTAATATTCTTCATTTCACACAACACTAAATATAGCTTATGTTATATGAAAGCACCAAGTTATTCTTTCTTTATACGCAACACTATGTCAATATTGAACTACATGAAGCACTTAGATTAGCTTTAGTTATATGACAAAAAATTTGTTTTTCTTATGTTACACACTATACCAAGCTCCTTTGATAACGTGTGTTACATTCAAGACTGTGTTTTACTGAACTATAATGTACATTTAATATTCTTGTTGAAGTATTATTATGGTTATCACCTAGTTGTTATAATGGGAGTTAAGAATAATATTAACTAAATTATGAAAATATTATCTAAAAATGTGTCTCAAATTAATCCTTTGGTAATAAATTATCTAGAAATGAATTTATTAATAGTTTTAAAATAAATAAATTTATTTTCTAAGAAAATTATTTTTCTCAGTACAAACATAGTTTTATCCAATTAAATTAAACAAACCAATTTTCATGAATGTTTTTAATTAAATTTATATATTATATATCAAATCAATATTTTTTATACCCATCCAATATATTTGATAGATATAAGATAATAATTAACCTAATTTTATGAATAAAAAGACGTTTTTTATAAAAGGTAATTTTACTGCCTTTTAACGGACACCCCATTTTAAATATAAATTTTGACACTTTTATATTTTTTATTTGATAAAATTAACTTAATTTATGAAAATAATAATATCACAATTTACTTTTGGTGAATTTTTGATATTTTTTCTGAGAAGTTTCATTTTTTGATGAATAGTAAAAAATACAGAATTTTAATTCAAAACTATTTTTTGTCTAAATAATTTATAGGGATAAATAATATTTTGAATTTGTTTTAAAGATTTATTAGAAAAATTTTAAATAAATTAATCCAAATTACACCATTTTAATCAATTTCACCTTTAAATTTTATACAAAAACCCTTCAAACTTTTGAACATTTTTACTTTAAAAACCTGCTTTGAATTCCCATCTACAGGAATAAATTTAAATTAATTTTTACCAATTTTGTGTTTGAAATTTTTTAAATATGGATTCCATATTTATAATCATAATAATTTATAATATCTAATAAGTTCAACTTAGTTTTTTATAAAAAATATATTATTGAAAGTGATTAAAATTAATTACAACGATTAAGAAAAATAATATCTTAATAAAGGACTAAAACTTAATCTTAAGTACAAAAATGACCTATAAACTAGTCTAAAATCCATTTGATGTTCATATTTATACACTATAAACCTTTTTATCCAATTTTTATGATTATTGGATCCAATTTAAATGAAGGAAACATTGGTGGAATTCCATTTTCAAAAATTTACAAGAATATTGCTCCTCCTCCACTATAAAAAGGAATTCACCCCACCCACTTATTAAAATATATAGAGAAATTTGGGCCAGAAAAAATATACCAAAATCTCCTCTGAAAATCCCTAAATTTATCCTAAAATCATCCCTTTTGTAATAAATTCAAACAAGTAAGCCCTTTGGTGCTAACCAAGAAGAGTTACCTAAAGAAGAGGTAGCATCCTTCGATATACTCTTTTGTTTTATTTTCATTCTCCACCACATCAAGTATTATTATTACATGATTATATAATAACATAAGTATAAAAAAATATAATAATATTTTGTTATTATATTTTATCTCCCTAAACTTACTCACACTTTAATCTATTGGGAAATGAACTTTCTATTCTTGTGTACGACAGAATATCACCTCAAAAAACGATGTTCTTCATTTTTCCTTTACCAACTCTCATGGTGGAAATTATGATAGAAATAATGTTTTTATATGATAAATGATATATTTATGATTTTATTATTCTTATTTCATTATTACATAAAACATACCTTCACTATTTCCTAATTTTCTAAATGTGATAACTTTGTTTACGGACATATATACTACCAACTCCTCAAAAAGATGTGATTCATTCAAACTTTATATGGAATGTATTAAGGATGTATTTAGTAAAATTATATGATTTATGTGAAATAATATTTATAATTTAATTATAATATATATATATATATATATATATATGTGCATGTGTGTCATTTACTTTCTTTATTTCAATAGGGCAATAAAACAGAAACAATGTTCATGCGTATTTATGGCTTACCATCTGCATGAATGATTTATTCTATTTCATATTTCTATATTTTATAGATTATTATAAATATTTATATAATGAATATATATTATATTTATACCATTTTTTATATTATCTAAAAAAATTAAATCATGATCTAAGTAAGAGTATCAATAATAACAAGTCAAAACATATATGAAAAAGCACAAAGATATTACCCAAACCGTAACATTAACATGGAATTGTTAATAAACATGTAATATAAAGTCATAATAAAAAAAAATTGTGGTATTAGATATAATAATATAGATATTTGGTATATTTATAATAAAATTATATTTATTATACATGAGGTTTTAATTTGTACAAATTAAGTCAAGACGTAAGGTAAATGTTTTCTCGTCTCACTTTTATTTCTGTGAGAATTATCCTTTACTCACCACTCATTTATTTTGTGTGGTGTAAATAATTCACATGAATTTATTCTATTATTATTATAATTATATTTATGGTAATTTAAATATTTATTTTATGATATTTATTTCTTGGTGTCTATGGTTCAACGGTTACCAAATCGGTATAGTAAATTTTGTCTCAATTTTCCTTCTTTGTGATACAAGCCATTTTATACACCTATATTTTTAATATAATTTATATAAATAAATTTAAATTTTATATAATGAATATAATTATTTCATGTTACTTTTACCCTCATTTAATTTTATTATCTCATGTGGATTATTATTCCAAGTCACCAAAGTGGTAATAGTTTATCGCTATAATCTCGTCATTTATCATGATTATTTATGATTATGATTATATTGATGAAATATTATGATCCATCTTTCAAGAAAACTCATTAATTTTCTTCTCTTATGGTTATTAATGATATATTCATGTATTTCTACCATTTGTTTTACTCTTTGGTACTTAAGATAAATAATAAACTGTTTTTTAGAAAATTTGGTTATATTTATTCTTTCAGTCAAAAATATGTGTTCTTTCAAAACCATGTTTTCTAAATATATATTATTATTTTCTTACTATTATAATATGATTTTTAAAGGACTTTTTACTCATGTATTAAATTTTTATAAAAAAATTATAATGAATCTTCTTTTCATTTTCCAATCATGGAACTTTTTTAAACTTTTAAGATGCAAAATAAATAATCGAAATGTATAAACTTAACCACCATCCTGACCATCATTTATTTTAAGCTTCAATTATAAGTTTAAAAAGTTTATTTTTAAATAAAATTGTTTCTAATACTATGGATATTTTTTATTTTAAATTATTTTCAAATAAAAAGGTTTTCAAAATCTTTTTACGCTTTCCTTATGAGTTTTCAAGGTGTCCACAAAGAAAAAGGTTTTCAAAATATTTTCAAGATTATATTATAATTTTTCATAGCTATTTTAAAATAAAAATGTTTTCAAAATTATTTGTGTTTTAAAAAAAAAATTCCAAGTGGAAAATTTATTTTCATCAAGGAATTTTTAAAATGAAATTTTAAAGCATTATTTATAATAAAAGGATTTTAAAATGGTTTTATGAAAATGAATTTCAATGAAAGTAAATTTTCCTTAAGAAATGTTTCATTTGATCTTTTAAATACTTCTCCATATAAGATGAAATAATTTTTCATAGTTTTTTATTTTCTGAGGATATAAACCAAAAATACCATTCATATTCTTCCTTTAATGGGTTATGTTTTAATGGAATGATATTTATGACACCCATTTCTCTTCCATGAGATTTATTCTTTTGAAACCTGCTTTTTTATGGGTTATTCTTTGATAAAATGATTATGTGACCTATATATTTTCCATAGGTAATTATATGAGAAAACTTTTATGATTCTCATTTCATTTCATAGGTTATGATATGATGTTTATAAAACCCATCTCTTTTTTTGGGTCATTATATGATGAAAGTTTTATTATCTTATGGAATATGTATGTACGATTTTATTATGTAATGGGTGGGAAGTATATCTCCCTCCAATTAATTGGATAAATATTTATATTTCAAGATATAATGATAGAATTAAGTCGATGGTCTTGTTCCATAATGCAATATAGGGAAAACTGATCCACTATGAGAATATGGGGAAACCTGATCCACTATGGGAAGATGGGGAAACCTGGTCCATTATAAGGAAAGGAATATTATTGGGGGTGGTGGTGTGTTCTACCTAGTATGTATAGTCCCCATGAAGTGCCCAGATAAGTTTCAAAAATGATATTTGTCTTATAGTGAATGATATAACATGTTTATGTGTATGTCACAATTCCATGTCTTTTTCATATGTTATGATTTCATGAATTATTCTCTTGATTCCTTTTTCATTCATTTCATACAAACTTCCAATATTTATGCCATGATTCATTTTTATGTTCTTCGATATGTGTTGTATGATCTACAAATGTTATGTTCATGTTATCATACCACTATGTCCATGTTATTCTCATATATATCCTTTATTTAACCTTACTAAGAATTTGAGCTCACAAATTTCTTATGTTTCCTTTCCCCAGGTTATAAAGAAAGGTTTTAAGTAAGAGTATGAAATGGAAATATCTTTAATGTAGATGATGTAGATCTTTCACCAAATTAGAATAATGTGTTCTCAGTTTCCAAAGATACTAAACTATTATGATCCTCCATCATGTGTTTTGTAATGTTCTAAATATTTATCTAAAATGATGTAATATCCATGTGTGTTAGGCTCGGGTTGTTATATGCTCCCCATATAAAATCATATAACCTTGTTATATCTTGTTAATTTATAGGATGCCTCCTCAATGACAGCTAGTAATAATTCAAAGGAAAGGTCATGAAAAAAAACCATTTGAGTGATGAGACCACAGTACAGGGACCTATTATTGAGGTGTTCTTTCTATTCAAGAATAAATAAATACTTTCACATTATGAGTAGCACATAGACCCACATCCATTTAATCAAAAGGATTATTTTATACATGTTGTGTAAATGAGAGCTCCAGCAGGTCGGGGAGATTATATGCGGAGGCTCCAAGGGTCGTATGAGTTTCAATGATAATGATCACTGTAGTCGCATATAAATATTAACCCTAGGGAATTATATGATTAGATCAAGTTAGTGGCCTAAGTTTTTGTGATTATTTGGTTCTTGAATGATAAGATGGTTGTTCCTGTAACCATTCATCTTTATGGAGATATAAGTATTTGGTGGGGATTAATCACTTAAACTGAAGATGAGGTGATGTTCTTATGGAAAGACTTATAGTACTTAATCTATAATATAAAGTGTCCTTAAAGTTTGTTGTTTGTGTAGATATAGGATCTTCTTGAGTTGTAGTAAGGTAGTATGTCAGTTTTTTGGTTATGCATCGAGGATTATCGACCTCTAGTACTACTCTCCCAATATAGTGTGGAAGGGATACTTTAAAGTCTAGAAGTTCAAGCAAGGCCTATGACACACTCAATTTTCATGCATAATTTTATATATTATTTATAGTATATTGAATTATATTAATGTATAATTCACATGGATTTAAATGTTTTAATAAAATGTGGGAAATGTTAAATGTGGAATTGAAATGACTTAAAATGAATAAAATTGTTTAAGAATTTAAAGTTGGAATTTTATTTCATTATTCTGTTAAATTTTTGTAAGTTATTTTTTAATGTTTCTAGAGTTTACTCAAAAAAAGTGGCCAACTGGTCTATCCATCTATCTATGGGCTTACGCACCACATAAGTATCCCATAAGGGGCCACCCAGCCATGCATGCCCAAGCGAAGGAAAGCACTGCAACACCCCAAGATTTTTCAAATAAATTTTATATTGAATGAATGAAACATTGAGTCTCTACAAAACACCACTTTGTTATAACCTAGCCAGTAAATATAATGTTTCCATCACTGTGATTTGAATTTCGAAAAACTGACATACACGATTGTGTTCAATAAGATATTTATATTTTGACAAGACAAAATTAATTTTTTATGAATAGTAACAAACCCTTATGAATAATAACATATCCTTATGAATAGTAATATTACTCTTATGAATAGTACATCGGCCAAAAAATGGAAATTTCACCCATGAATGTATAAATACAATTTAGACATCTTATAGGTGAAAAAACGATCATAATATAAGTATTGGTATTTTTGTATGTTATAAACATTTTAATTACAATTTTATGATAAATTTAATAATTTAAAATTGAAATATATTTGCAAAAAATGTAATCAAAATTTGTTAATTTATTGTCTTATGGTTATAAGATAATTTTATTTGATCTTTATTAATTCCTCAAGGTCTTATAAAACCAGTTGTAGTTTTAAAGCTGTTTTTTTGGAATAAATTATGATTTTATTTAACAAATAAATTTAAAATATTTATAAAATTATTTTCAAAAAATAGATTTCAATTTTTAATTCTACAGGTTGAAAAATGGTTCTGGTAAATTTTTTTGTTCTTTCTAAAATATTTTAATTTTGGATGAATATTAAAATATGATAATTTATTATAAATTCTAAATACATGATTTATTGGGTCATAAGTGATGTAAGGATCATGTAATCCCACTGGTTTCAAACTCACATGCACTTATTACTTTTATGGGTCACATGAACCAACACTAGTGGTTGTCTTGAGAGAAATAATAAAATAAAGAGTAAAATAATGGGAAAACCCTCCTCTCCTCCACTATAACCCCCCCCCCCCCCACACTCTATTTTATTCACTCCCCTAAAGCCTTGTTCCTTGAATAAATTCTACTTAAATATCCTCCCAAGATCCTACCCCATGTCCATCAGCCCTTGGTCTCATAAAAATACCAAAATCTCCTCCTTAAAGAGGCTCTCAAGGAAGATTACTTTAGGGGTAAATTCCTCTTTTCATTTCTTTTATTTCAAGTTCCTTTCTTTTATTTTTCTTTCCTCACATCCTTTCATACAAATTTTGTGATGACTCTAGTACCTTACATGTACTATAAAATTTTTATGATAATGGAATAATTCTTCATCATATCTCTATTCCCCTTCTTTTATACTATGAATGAAAACATTATCTAAGATTTGTTAATTTATCACATTCAAGGATGATGGGTTTTCAATTTCTATTAACATATTCAATTATGGTAATTAAACTATTTTGATGGTTCAACCGAACTATAATATATTTATTATAACTTTTATATGGTTATGTAATCCTTTTGTACACATGATATAAATTTATAAATCAAAAAGAGTTTATTGTGATCAAGAACCTCCAAGTAACTCAAACAATTGTCATTAAAGTTTTATATAATGATTCATCTACACTCCCAATAACCAAATGAATTTCATAAGAATTTAATATATTATTTTCACTAATAACATAAAACTTCTAATCTAGACAACTATTCTCATTCTAAATGTCTATTCATACATGAATATAAGTAAACTGGTCATGAAAACCAAGGAAGAAAACACTCCCAAACAATAAAATTAGATCTGTTGACCCATCAAAATACCATGAATGAACCTAATAAGGTTATTAAAAATAAATTAAATGTATATTAGGTTCTATAATCATTAATTTAGGAACATAAATTTGATTATTAAGTTCATTAACATCAAGTGAGGAACACCAACAAACTTAAGGTAAGGGTTTTCTACCCAAACTTCCACTTTCATTCAGGTTACTCTTATTCTCTACTTACCTCAATTAAATTATTATTTATTCATATTTAATCCCTATATATTATGTGATAATTTTCAATATATTTGTACAGAATAGAATATTACTTTCATTTATGGAGAGTTATATGTTTTAAAAGGATCTTTCAAGAATTATTCCTAAAATACAAGCTCAATTCAAGGGAATTTTTAAATTATTACCAATTTTCAAGGGAAATCTATCATCTATTTTTGGAAACCATTATCTTTATAAAATCACTGAATTTGTTATTAAAATACTATCTTACTTCACTTCTGGTTTTATACAATTATTTTTCCAAAATAACTTTTCTTTTTAAAGTAAAATAGTATTTATCTCAAGAATTACTCGATGATTTTATAAGAGTGTCCACATCTATTTCAACACCCTTGTTGATTATTATGTATTATTAGGATTAATATTTTATGATATCATATAACATATTTAATTGAATTTTTTTGGTTATTTTGATTGTGTATGTGCTATCTTAAAAAAATTCACTAATTTACTCTGAATTGTTAGTTTTTATGTTTAATTTTCAGGAAAGGTTATTTAAATTTCATATATTAGTTTCAATATGAATGTATATTTTGTTTATGTTTATCCCCATTCATATAAGGAATTAATTTGAGTTAGTGAGTGTCGGTTGGGGCCCTCTATAGCCCATTGGTGCATCAGTAGGTCTCATGAGATAAACTATAGTCTTGGCACAATGCCTTGACAAAATGGATATTTATGGTCATGGCACGAGGCCTTGACAGTATGGTTATCATGTCCCACATTATGAGTTCCCTCATTATGAAAATAGTATTGATATTTCATGTGGTTATTCAACTAGTAGAATATCCATGATTATGTTTTATTATGTCATTATTTATTCAGCTCTTATTCTTTCTATAATGTGTTCAAGATTAGTTTTAAAGGCATGTGTTTTTAGTTATTCACCCTGCCTAATGTTTATGTTTATTATATCATCCATTGTATTTCTTAAACTTACTGTGAATTTGAGATCACTCCTTTCTTATGTTTCATTTTTTTGTACATGAATAAGTTTATTATGATTGACCTGCAAGGATAAACTTATAGTAGTGGATGTTCGGAACAAAACTTATATATTTTATTTCATTTCAAGTTGTAATGTTGAACTTAGGTATGTATCTTGTTTCCAAATCTACTAAACTACTCAGTCATTCAGAATGAATATTACTTTTTTATATTCCAATGTAATAAAATAAGGAACCTGCTTCGAGAAACTAGGCTTGGGTCCTTACAATTGGTAGCAAAGGAAGATTAGTCAAAAACATGGAAAATAGATTTAGAAAACATCGATTAGGGAACAAACCCCTAAGATAGCCATTGAGGATAAGCATACAATAACATCCTAGAATTTTGGTATAGAATAGATTATATGTATCTTTCTTGAAAATACCTCCATGTCTGGATACTACAAGTGCATTTGGTTCTAGAACAGATGTATCTAGGAGTTAAAACTCTGACAAGGAGTTTTGGGCTTGACAAGGGGTATCCTGGTACAAGACAACGGGCCTTACCGCACATCTGATTTTACACTCTTGGGGTATATGCTTCAGATAATTGAAATTTTATTTACAATCCATTATGAAAGATTTAAATGTAAATTTTCCCTCAAATAAATCATGTCTATGATTATGAGATTACCTATTCATGAAAAGTATTTTTCTACATTTAGATTATACATTATGATTCATAACATAATCTAGCGTATTCCAATAATTAGATATGGTTCCTAGTTTAAGGAATATAAACTGAATGAGAACAAGTATTCCATGTAGGGATTTCCCTCTGATGCAAGAAAATTATGTTATATCTAGAGCTACGATTTGTGTTGAGTAACTTATAACTCCATTGGGACAACTCACTCAGGTTATAGACAATAACCTTACTCATATGGAGCATCCTGATCCACAACATGGAGGAGCTATGTTGGATCACTTTAAGCGAAAATAATCTCCATCATTCAATGGGACCAAAAAACCATTTGTATCTAAGCATTAGATAAGTTTCTTAGAGAATATATTTATCACTTTGAGATGTAACGAAAGAGAGAAGGTCATCATGGTAGTTTATCATCTATCGAGAGATGCAGATCAGTTGTGGTTGTTAATCCAAAACACAAAGGAGGAGGAAGAAATAGAAGAGATTTAATGGAGGGATTTTAAGAAAATCCTCCTAGAAAAATATTCTCCCCATGAACAACGAGCGGATATAGAAAGGAAATTATTGAATATGAGGTAGAAGGAGGATGGATATGGGAATTATCAAAGAAAGTGAAACAGCACAACTTTTTCAAATAGTTTCCCAGACATATTTATTATAAATGATTAAAATATCTCAGCCTGATGATTAGAACTTACAAAAGAAATTTAATGTTGTAAAGAGGGGAAGTTGGATGACTTTATATGTGAAGTTGGAATTATGAAATTTGGGAAGAGGTTATGTATTCCCTCTATACCCAAGCAGAAAAGGGAGTTATCATATAATGCCCATATCTTTATTTTCTCTATACACTCTGGTAGCACTAAAATGTATAAATATTTGAATGAACATTTCTGGTGGGACAACATTGGGTGGGAAATTGTTGATTATGTATCAAGATTTTTAGTCTGTCAACAAGTGAAGGTCGAACGAAAACATCCTATAAGATTAATGAAACTTATACCTATTTTTTCATGGAAATGGGATGACATCACCATGGATTTTGTCACTGTATTACCCAAAACTCCAAGAAATAATGATGCAATATGGGTAATTGTTGATTGACTTACAAAATATGCACATTTTATCTCTATAAGGGAGGATTTCCCACTAGAACATCATGCAAGACTCTATATCAAGGAAGTTTTAAGACTTCATGGAGCACCTCTTTCAATAGTGTATGATCACAATCCATGTTTTACATCAAAATTTTGGAAAAAATTCAAAAAACATTGGATATTGAGATATGTTTGAGTACTTCTTATCATCCTCAAACTGATGGGAAATCAGAAAGGATGATCCAAACATTAAAAGACATTTTCAGATCATGTTCGCTCAACATTCAAGGTATGTGGCATAATTATTTACCCTTAGTGAATTTTTCCTATAGTAATAGTTTCCATTAAAATATTCAAATGGCAATATATGAAGTATTGTTTGGAAATATATGTCATACACCAACTTGTTGGGATAAAGTTCGTGAAAGGAAGATAATCAGCCCAGAGCTTGTGGAGGAAACAACAGCAAAGGTAAAGACTATTCAAGGTCATATTAAAGCATCTCAAAGAAGGAAAAAAGGTTGTGCTGATAATCGAAGGAATGATTTTGAATTTGAAGTGGGAGATTATGTTTTTTTAAAAGTATCTCTATGGAAGGGTGTTATAAGATTTGGAAAGAAAGGGAAACTGAGCCCTAGGTACATAGGACCTATTGAAATTATTGAGAGAATTGGAGTTGTTTCATATCATTTGGCTATGCCACCTAGCCTATCTAAAGTACACCATGTGTTCCATGTCTCATTGCTGAGAAAGTGCATGCCAAACCCAACACATGTCCTCACATATGAAGGTATAGAATTGGAACCTGACCTATATTACTATGAAGATCCTATCTAGATTCTGTATAATAAAGAACAGGTGTTAAGAAATCTGACAACTTGACTGGTAAAGACACATTGGAAAAATAATTAAACCGAAGAGGCAACATGGGGTCATGAGGAGGTTATGATGAAGAGCTACCTAAATCTTTTTGTGAGGTAACATTCTGGTAATTTCGAGGATGAAATTTTTATAAGGAGGGGATAGTGTAACACCCCAATATTTTGAAAGTAAATTTCATATTGAATGTATGTAACACTAAGTCTCTACAAAACACCACTTTTTTATAACTGATCTAGTATATATAATATTTCTACCTTTGTGATTTTAATTTTAAAAAAAATGACATACACGGTTGCGTTCAGTAAAATATTTAGAGTCTAATAAGAGAAAAATATTTTTTTTTGTGAATAGTAACATGCCCTTATGAATAGTAACATACCCTTATGAATAGTAATATTAATCTTATGAATAGTAATGAATAGTAATAAATAGTAAATCAATTATAAAAATAGAAACTTCACACATGAATGTATAAATACAATTTAGACATATTATAGGTGAAAAAACAACATAGTATAAGTATTTTTATTTTTGTATGTCATAAATATTTTAATTACAATTTTATTTTTAATTTAATAATTTAAAACCAAAATTTATTTTCATAAAATTTAATCACAAAATGTAACTTTATTTTCTTAAGTTTATAAGATAATTTTATGGGAGCTTGATTAATTTTTCAAAGTGTTATAAAATGTGTTATAGTTTTAAAGTTGTTTTTTTGGGAATAAATTATGATTTTTTTTAAAAATTAAATAAAAAATGTTTATTAAATTATTTTGACAAAATGGAATGAATTTTTGAATTATATACATCAAAAAATGGTTGGGGTAAATTTGTGGGAATTTTCTAAAATACTTGAATTTTGGGTGAATATTAAAATACGATAATTTTTTATAAATGCTAAATACATGATTTATTGGGTCATAAGTGATGTAAGGATGATGTAAGCCCACTAGTTTTGAACTCACATGAACTTATTTCAATTATGGGACACATTAATCAACATTATTGGTTGTCTTGATAGAAATAATAAAATAAAGAATAAAATAATGGGAAAACCCTCTTATCCTCCCCTATACCCCCCCCCCCCCACTCCCTCTTCTCTTCACTCCTATCAAGCCTTGTTCTATGCCAAAATTCTACCCAAATATCCTACCAAGATCCTACCCAATGTCTATAATCCCTTGGTCTCATAAAAAGACCAAAATCACTCTTCTAAAGTGGATCTCAAAGAAGATTACTTCAAGAGGTAAATTCCTCTTCTCAATTATTTTATTTCAAGTTCCTTTATTTTATTTTTCTTACCTCACATCCTTTCATCTGAATTTTGTGATGAATCTAGTACCTTACATGTACTAGAGTTCTTTTATGATAAAGGAATAATTCTTCATCATCTCTCCTTTCCCTTTCTTTTATATTATAAATGAAAACACAATCTTAGATGTGTTAATTTATCACATTCAAGGATGAAGGGTTTTCAATTTCTATTACCATATTCAATTATGGTAATGAAACAATTTTTATATTTTAACCAGACTATAATATATGTTTTATAACTTATTTAAGGTTCAGTAATACTTTTTTACACATGATATTAATTTTTAAACAAAAAAAGAGTTTGTTGTAATCAAGAACTGCCAATTAACCCAAACAATTGTCATTAATGTTTTATATAATGAGTCATCTTCTCTCCCAATAACCAAACAAATATTATAACCATGTAATATTTTGTTTGTTTACTAATAACATAAAACTTCTATTCTATACCACCATTCTCATTCTAAATTTTTATCAATACATGAATATAAGTAAATCAATCATGAAAACCAAGGAAGAAAACACTCCCAAAGAATAAAATTAGATCTCTTAACCCATCAAAAGGCCTTGAATAAACCTAATAAGGTTATGATAAATAAATTACATATAGAGGAGTTTCTGGAATCATTAATTTATGAGCATAAATTTGATTATTCATTCCATTAAGATCATGTGGGGAACATCAATATATGTAATGTAAGGGTATTCTACCCGAACCTCCACTTTCATTCGAGTTACTCTTATTCTCCACTTAACTCAATTAAATTATTATTTATTAATATTTAATCATTATATATTATGTGGTAATTTTATATATATGTGTAAAAACAATAATACGACATTCATTTATGGGGAGTTATATGTTTTAAAATGATCTTTCAAAAATTCATCCCGAAATACAAGCCTGATTCAAGGAAATTTCTCAAATTATTACCTATTTTCAAGGGAACTCTATAATCTATTTTTGGAAAACATTACCTTTTTAAAATCACTAATTTCATTATAAAAATACTATTTTACTTAACTTCTAGTTTTATATAATGATTTTTCCATAATTACTCTTCTTTTCAAAGTAAAAGAGTATTTATCTCAAGAATTACTCAATGATTTTATAAGAGTATCCACATTTATTTCAACACTCTTGTTGATTATTATGTAAAATTTGGATTAATATTTTATGATATCATCTACCATATTTAATTTAATGGTTTATGTTTATTTTGATTATGTATGTGTTTTCTTAAAACCATTCACCAATTTATGATGAATGTTTAGTGTTTATGCTTAATGTTGGGGAAATGTTTTTTATATTTCATATATTAGATTCAATATAAATGTATATGTTTTTTATGTTTATACCCATTCATATGAAGAATTAATTGGCCTTAGTAATTATTGGGTGGGTCCCTCTATAGCCCCTCAGTGCATCGTTGGGTCTCATAATACAAACTATGGTCTTGGCACGAGGCCTTGATAAAAATGGATATTTATGGTCTTGGCATGAGTAATTGGCGGTATGGTTATGATGTCCTACATTATTCATTCCCTCATTATGATATTAGAATTGATAATTCATTTTTTTATTTGACTAGTAGAATACCCATGATTATTTTTTATTATGGCATTATTTATTTAGATCTTATTCCTTCCATAATGTGTTCAAGATTATTTTTAAAGGAATGTATTTTTAGTAATTTACAATGCATAATGTTTATGCTTATGATATCTTACATTGTATTTCTTACCCTTATTAAGCATTTGAGCTCACCCCTTTCTTATGTTTAATTTTATTCGGACATGAAGAAGTTTATTATGATTGACCTACAAGGATAAACTTATAGTTGTAGATGTTCGCAAAAAAAATTATATGTTGTGTTTCATTTAAAGTTGTAATTTTGAACTTATATATGTATATTGTTTCCAAATATACTTAAATACTTGGTCCTTCAGGATTAATATTCCTTTTTTATATTCTAATTTAATAAAATAGGGCACCTGCTTCGGGAAACTGGGGTCGGGTCCTTACAAGCACCATTTGTCAGGCCCGCATGGGGGATCAAACCCATGGGGATGAAATCCACGGGCATTTATGGCTAGGATAAATCTTGAATGCACTATCCCATGGTAGTGAAACTCATGAGGTGGTGGGAGGAAGGCCTCTCTAGCATGGAGCAATGTACGGTGGTAGGCGGGGGTCCTCTAATCCCCATCAGACTTCGTTATGGGGGGAGATTTGTTGATTTATAGTTATGTAAGTGTGCCTCCATGTCTCCATTTCAATGCGAGAAAAAAATGTGAGATCTATTCATATTAATAAAACAAATTTGTTGTGCCTCTCCTCTTTTTCCCCATGCTTGGACACACACTTCTACCCTACACCACATATCATTGCCTATATCCTTGACCATAATCTTCTTCAAACACCAAAGAAACCACAATTTATGAAATAAGTGAAGATGGATCTCGAGTTTTTTCCCACTTCTAACACTCGGGATCACCTCTGATCACTCTCGAACCCTCATTCGACCACCTTGGACCTTATTTTGAAGATAATTGAAGTCATTCAATGCTATTTCGAGATCCCACTAGCCACTGTGAAGGCCTATGGTTTTTATGAAGGCTAAAATCACTATTTTCACATATAACAAGAGATAAGAAAATTTCATGATGTGGCCACCGTTGTACTTCATTGTTGTTGGAAAAATACAAAATCATTATAAAAGAACCATTGATAAACCTCATAGGATTTTCTCACCTCTACTGAATAAGGAGATGCCACCGCCACTAAACCATGGAATTATTATGGAGATTAGGGGTAAAACCAAGAAAAAAAATGAATCCAAGTACGATCACTATTGTTTCTGAGAAGGATGTTCCATTGTTCTTCCAAAAATTTCACAAGCCACTATTGTCACTAATGGTAGTACATGCTACTGTTGAGCCAATAGTAGCACCTGCTACCATTGATCCAATGGTATCAAGCCACATTCCTCCACTTATCACCATATAACCATAATTTCAATCCATATAAAGAACAATTCACCTCTTCCTAAGCTCCCTCATCTTCTTCCACACTTCTATGCTAGTGCCTCATATTTAACTAGGCACCACTACCCCTTATCTCCACCATTAGAAAACACTAACTAT
The DNA here is from genome assembly GCA_963277665.1 of Viscum album. NCBI lineage: Eukaryota > Viridiplantae > Streptophyta > Magnoliopsida > Santalales > Viscaceae > Viscum > Viscum album. The sequence goes on from OY728126.1 coordinate 481,956,305, forward strand.
GAATCTCGAAGTCACCATTATCATTTCCATGACCACCTTCACCACTGCCACCATAGTTCCATGATATATCATTTTTCTATTGATCTAATGGTCACATCTGAAGGATCTACCACTAGACATCGTAGCTCTCTACTACCTTCCACCACTGGATGTCACTCACTTCCATCCACCAAAAATCACTAGCATTAAACTAAATAACCCACATGTGCATAGCTAAAGACTAATACCTTATCGTTTTTAGATCTCCCTATATCCACTATAAAGGCTGGATGATTTGACGATGATCACTTCCCCTGACCACTTCCATCTTGTTCTCATTGGGAGCTCTATTTCAACCTAAATCCAGGATTCACTACTACTCTGCCACTATCCTCTATCCACCTATGTGTGTTTTGATATTCTCATGCACCACTGTTAGAGGTTATACCTTACCAGTTACATGCATGACCCATGTATAGTAAATAAACCTACACAAATATTATTTCCATGCTTCTTTACATGGAGGAAGCACCTGTAGAAGTTTGATCTACCAAGGTGGTGGTTAAGTCTTTGATACCACCACTAATCATGCTAAATGAGAAAGAGAATGTAGAAGCTGGAATGAATAAAAAATGTTTGATACTAGTGATGAAATGGTATCACATGATCTTCCCTTTGGCCAGCAGTTGGCATGCTATACTATTGGGATAATGGTGGATGTGCCATGGTAGATGACGCCACCTTCACTATGAAAGTTATAACTCAGCGCTAAAATTTTGAAATACCTGGGAATTTAAAAGATTAAATATTTAATAGATTTAAAAATATACATTAAACAATTAAAAATATATTATAAGATATAAACATGAAATATTAATATGTTAGCTCCCTCTATAAATACAAGGATAGTGCACCATATAAAAGAATCTAAGAATTATGAGAGGACACCCAATGCTGCTACTGGACACTATGTTTTTACATATTTTGTTTCTTTTTTCTTTTATCATGAATGTTGACCAGTTTTCCCAATTTTTCCCCTCTTAATAGATGGTTAAACCCTTTCTATTGTTGGGTGAATGGTAGGTGACCTTATGTAATTCTAGAGTCCTAGTTTCTATTAAATTCATCTATCTCTTTTTATTTATTAAATATTTTTTGATTCATGATTTCAAAATTTTAATGGGATACAATTGTATTTTTATTTAAAATATAAATATTCTATATTTATTTTATTAAGAAAATTTTTCTCCCTCTTTTGGATTCTGGATCACACTGATTGGGTGATATAGGGTCAGTAGAGAAGTGTTTAGTGATCACTAAACACAAGGGTTATACATAGTGGACTGATTTGGTCACATGGGATATTCAATTCCTGATTTGAAATTTCATAGTTGATTCAAAGGAGAACCATTATTCCCTCACACTTTGAATGAAGAATTGTCTAAAAAAGGAAATTGAGTGCAATATTTTTACTACCAATCAATTTTAATAATGGGTTTTAGAGTATAAAACTTTGTTAATCCATCCACTTAACCAATTAATAAAAACAAAAGATTCAGTTTCAAAATCACCATCATATAATTATATAAGGGAATCATATCCTAAAACCAATCACTTTTCCCTAATATGATCTTCACAAACCAAGTTATCCATTTCCTGGTCAATAAATTCCTATTATTTAAATTACTTTCTCACTCATGACATTATGATTTAAAACCCTACTCTCAGGATATGACTTTGGTCACCTATAAAAATACACCCCTAAGGAGAAGTTAAAAATATTTTACCATATCCCATGACTGATGTTTTCTAAAACATACCCCACACTTAAACCATGCTTTTCCTCAAGCATAAAATCTCAACTTTGAGAATTTTTGGGCACAAATTTTACCATTGTTCAAATATCAAATTAAAAAAATAAACTTATTATCAATACAAAATTAAACCATCAAAAATCCACATAAAATATTAATTTAACTTGTTAATTTCCAAATGAAAAAAGTCAAATAAAGTATTTTAATTTATCCATTTTTAAATTGGTGTCTCTTTTCCTTTTATTAATTCAAGCAACTCAATTCATTTTTATTAAACATTACAAATCATGATTTGCCACACTTCTGAAGTTTTCCTCTCATCACTCATGATATTAATTCAAGTAGAGTTATTCTCATATCATGAAAATATTATATTTATCCATAATATTTTAGAGGAACTACTTTTTCCAAATTTTAAATAAAAAAGACATATAAATTCATGATGACTTACAATCAAGGTTAAAATGACTCTGAGGCTTAAGGTTTGTAGGAATTGATGTTTTAAAAATTAAGGCTCAAGGAGGAGTTTGTCTTTAATGTATAAAGAACGATATCAAAAGTCAAATCCCAATGAGATTATCCCCTTTAAAGAATCCATTCCCATTTCCCCTAACTCAAAGTAAGGTTAAGATCAAAATAAAGCCTAATGGATTATGTGAACCTTATTGAATTTTTTACTATATTTATACTTTTTTTAAAAGTAAGATTTCATTTTTTTAAGTTATTATTATAATAAACCTCTCATCCACCACCTAACCACATAAGATAAAAATCATAAGACTAGTAATACTGATTTTTTATTCTTCCCAGTCAAAACCCATATTTTTTATGTTTTTAAGAAGAGAAAAAATTAAATTATAATGAATTATTTAAAACTAATTATTAATATATACAATTATCACCCCCATTATTTTTATTTAAAATATATTCCATCCCATATTCCATGAATCCCTTCACCCCACACTTCATCTTTAAAATATCATGAAAATACAAAGAGGGGGTAGAAATTGATAAAAATGGTTTGAAACATGGATTATTCCTAATAATAGAATTCATGGTATCTATGGGATAAAAAGGGATTGAAATAAATGTAGTATCAAGGAGAAGGGATTTTCAAAAGATGCCTCAATCATTTGAAATGTGGTTTTCATAGTAATACTTTTAACAGGTTCAATTTCAATCTCTAGTATGTGACAATCCCAAGACTAGTCAAGAAATATACTCAAGATAATATAGAAATAATTTGGTCTATAAATAATCTCATGAATAAAACATTTTATTTGGTAAAATTACTCATATAATGAATAATAATAACCAATATATTTACATTAATTTCAAAAATTAAAATCATAAAAAATATTTAGTAAATTTCATTTATATGAATCAACCAATTCCTTCAAATCATGAGTCCTTATTTTAATATCTATAATTCACTTTAAATATTAAATTCTCCATTTTACTCATTAAATCTCATTGTTATTGAAATATAAAACATATAATCACAAGATTACTAAGAAACTCATTTCTCCTAGATAAGTCAATTAAAGAAAAAGATTCAATCATGGGCATGTAATTTTCAGGTTTTAATAATTTTTGTAATCTTCAATTTAAAATAGATGTTTAGAAACATGTAGAAAGTTGTAAACATAAAGAATTAAAGAATGATATCTCTATTCCCATGCATCTTTTTCTATTATTCCTTCTCTATTCATGAGGATGCCAATTTCCTTCCTTCATTTTGGTCCTATAAATTAACTCATACCAGTATAAGAGACATTCCATTAATTCTTAATGGATAAAGTGAAAGGTAAGTAAATATTAAATCCTAATAAAATAATAGAACTTGGGTTGCCTAATAGAAGCACCTTTGGTTAATTTTGTTGTCTTGACCTAACCTCATAGGAAAAAATTAGTAGATGGGTTATATAATTCTCACTGGTTCTTGATGTATATTCCCATGGAATGTTTTAAGTATCTTCCCATTGATAGTGAATGGGTTTACTTTCTATTATTTCCTAATCTAAATGATAGAATTTAGTAACTACAAAATTTCCTTCACACATGTAATGAATCTTAACTGGAATTAAATTCATTCTAGAATTATAGATTAGGAATTGGTCTCTAGGATGATAGGAAATTTACTTGATCAGTTTTTCTTATGCCACTCTAGTTTTTTCCTTGTCAATTCTTGAGTTTTTTAAATACTTGCTTCTGATTTCCTCTAGTTCTAGTAATTGGATCTTTCCCTATTTCCCAACACTCACCAAATCAAAATTCATCTATTTTACACCCTAATATTCTAGGTACTCTAAATCTACTAGTATATGGAAACGGGTTCCATAAACCATCTGGTATGGTCTCATACTTGTAATTGTTTTGTATGTTATTTGGTATTCCCATAATGTTTCTTCACTCATTTGGATCTAATCATTAAAAATTAGTTTATTTTTTTCTCCAAAATAACTTAAATATTTTTGTTACACTTCAATTTGGCTATTTTTTGGGGTATGGTAAGGTATATTTTTCTTCAGGTGCACCCCATACATTTTAAGTATATCCTCAATCTTTATATTATAAAAATGAGTCCTATGGTCACTAATGATGGCCCTTGGTACTACAAACCAACAAAATATATTATTCCTAACCAAATCACATACAGCTTTGGAATCATAATTCTTAATGGCCTTATCTTCAACTCATTTAGAAAAATAATACATAGGATGTAAAATATAATAATTCTAAAAAGGAATGGGAAAGGGTCCCATAAAATCAATTTCATATACTTATAATATTTCACAAAAAAATGAGTGGTTTTTGAGTCATCTCTTTTATTTTTTAAATATTTCTATAATATTGACACTTATAACATTTTTTAAAATATTTATGAGTATTTTTAGATAACTTTTTCCAATAAATTCTAGATTCCAACACTTTTCTATCCATTATTTGAGGTACATAGTGGCCTCTAAGAATTTTAAGAAAAAATTCAAATACAAATACAATTTCACTTTCCAGTAAGAACCTCATTATAACTTAATCATTACTAATTTTCCCCAAAAAGGGATCTTCCTATATATAGAATATATCTTCAGCCTTAAGTTCTTTATATTGAGCATACTTAAGGTGAGAATCTATCTGATAGGTGGTAAAAAAATTTACTAAATCACAAGACCATGGTACTTCCCCTTACACTTTGTAGAGTTCCTCTCCTAGTATGTGATCATTGAGCGAGATTAGTTTTGGAATGTCTATTTTATTAGATTTTGGGAGTATTATAAATTGATCTACCACCAGGATTTCATCTCCCTTCTTATCCATGATTTCTAGGTTGAAATCTTTCAAGAGTATTATCCATGTCACTATCCTTGGTTTGGCATCATTCTTATTCATTAAGTACCAAAGTGTTTCATGATCAGAAAATAAAACCACTTTAGTTCCTAGTAAATAAGATCTAAATTTATCTAATTAAAATATAGCACTAAGTAATAATTTTTCTATAATTGTTTAATTGAGGTGAGTTGAATTCAAAGTTCTTGAGTAATATGTTAGGAATTTCAGTCTTCCTACAATTATTTTGGAGATGACTGATCCTATAGCTTGGTTCGATGCATCACAAAGCAACTCAAATGGGTTATCCTAATTTCGGGGTAGCATAATTAGTGGGGTAATAAACTTTTCCTTCATATCATAAAATTACATTCTATAATTATCATTTAAAACAAATTAAGGTTTCTTTAAAATAAATATTGAAAGGTGAAGAGAAATATTACTAAATTCATTGATAAATCTCTTGTAAAAAACCCACATGACCCAAAAATGACCTAATATGCATCACACAGGTAGGATGTGAAAAATAATTGATTACATAAACTTTAAACTTACCCACCCCAATGCCTTTATGTGAAATGATATAACCCATCACTATATCTATTTCACCACTAAGTGAAAATTATTAATGTTAAAAATAAGTTTTTTTCTCTAGGAATATTTCCACTACATTTTACAGATTCTCTAATAAATTATTAAAATAACTACCAAAAATATTAAATTCATCCAAGAATACCTCCACAAAATCATCCATGTGATATAAGAAAATAATTTCCATACATCATTGAAATTTACCTGGAGAATTGAATAATCTGAAAGGCATACTCTTGTAGGTAAAGTTTCTGAAAGGGAAGGTTAATATTATCTTCTCTTGGTCTTCTAGGAAAATTGGTACCTAAAAATCACTAAAGAATCCATCCAAAAAATATTAATGTTCCCTTCCTTCCAACCTTTCTAGAATTTGTTCTATTAACATGATGGGGAAGTTATCTTTTTTGTCGACTTAGTTCATATTTCTTTAGTCAACGCATACCCACAAACTATATTGGACTCTCAGTATAATTAATTCATTATTACCATTTGTCATAATTTTCAAACCAGTTTTCTTAGGAACCACATGGATGTGGATAACCAATTGTGATTTAGAAATTGGTTATATTATGTGATATAAAAATAGTTTTTCAATTTAATTTTTTACAACTTCCATGATAATGGGGTTAAGAATTCATTAGGGTATCCTAATAGGTCATGATTCCCCATCTAGAAAAAATTTTTGTTAATAAACCTTGGGTTTTATTCTAGGTATGTCTCTAAGGATCCCCTTATATATTGAATGTCTCTTTTCAAAAAGACAATTAAAATTTTCTCTTGGTCTTGGGAAAGGTGGTTATCTATGATCACTAGAAATTTCTCTCCTTTTATAAGATACACATAATTTATATCACATGGGAGAGGTTTTAGTTACATATATGGGGGTTTTTCTAGAGATGATATTGAATTAATAGTTTTTTATTCAAACTCTTTCATCTCCTTATTAAAGGGTATTATATTAGTTTCTAATAAAAAATTCTCAAATAATTCAAAATTTATTTCTTCTTTATCATTAAAAAAAGAATTTATATATTTTTAATTAATAAATTGTACCTTTGTGTTTTCAATAGAAAGGTTATCTCCTAAGGATAAAAAAATATCTAAGCATACATGAGTCTTCAATGTTCTTAATACCTTTTTCATAGCTAATTTCAATGAGTGAGTGATTGTTTGAAGGGTTCCTCTTAGAGTCAAGAACATTGAAGTACACATTGTTTCATCTCATCTCCTTGTTGAGGGTTCCTTTATATACATTAAGGATTTTTTTGGCCATATTTAGGAATGGTATATCTGAAATAATGGGTGAATTCCCTAGTGCTCTATATTTCTCTATGGTGAGAGTATAAAAGTCTACTGGGAAAACTAGTCCTTCAACTCCTACATGAACGTCCTCTAAAACTTCTACTCTAAATACAGTGGATCTATATTCTAATTAGAAAATAACTCTTTGGGGATTTATATTGCCTATTTTGAAAGATAAATAGATATATTTAACATTAAATTAATGGATAAGCCAAGAACACACAAGGCATCAACAAATTTTAAAGAACTAATGGTGTAGGTAATAGTGAATGTCTGTGGATCTTGACATTTTTCTTAATAGTGTTGTGATCATGGATGAAACAATTCTCCCAAGGTTGATTCTTTCATAACCATCTAACCACTTTCTATTAGTGAAAATATCTTTGAGGAATTTTTCTTATTTTGTAATTTTCATGATGGATTCCAAGAGGGGAATGTTAATTTCATCCTTATAAAATGTCACTTGTATCTCTCTTTAAAGTTGCTCTTACTTAATTTTATTGGATTCTATGAACCTAGAATGGAATTGAATGGGGATGTATTTATTCTCCCTTTCTTCATTGCTATGTAGTTTCTAGTCTTTTCTTTCCTAAATCTTGTATTTTGTTCTTCCTCAATATTATTTTCTTATTGTCTAAGTGGGGTGGTTTTCTCTTCCATAATATTTCTATAATTTCTAGAATTTCTGAACTCACCTTATTCTGGTTCAACTATAACTTCCTTTGGTTTTTTTGGCTAGATATCCTTACCACTCCTTTTGATGAGCATGCTCACACTTTTCTTCGGGTTTGGGATTGTCTGAGTTGGGAATTTTATTGGGTTTTTGGATAGCATGTCCTTGAGATTATCAAATTTATTTGATAAATCGTTTGCAGTATTCTTCAGATTCTTTATCTATATTCCTTACCTTTGTTCTATTGGAGGTTAACTAGATGAGGATTTTCTAAATGATTTTTTTTTGAATAGGATGTGGTTGATATTCTTGTTTTTGGTATTGTTTCTTGTATGGTTATTGGAAAGGGGGTGAGTTTTCGAATTGCTACTATATAGGGGATCTAGACTAAATTTTTTGACCTAAAAACCCCTGTTGGGCTTAACATTATCACTAGGGTTGGATATATTTATACTACCTTGGATGGAATGTAGCCTCAATGCTCTACATACCCTGTGCCTCGACGCACTAATCAGTAAAGTGATGTGGTGATGAACATAAAACACATACATGAGTTGGGGCCAATTGTTCATTACCTTATTTTACTATCATTTTTCTTACTTGACTTGTTAATTCTTCAAGGTTATTTTCAATAAATTGATATGAGTCAGAATATTTTACCTCATAAATATCTCTTTTTCTTATACCGCTTATTCCAAATCATTTTGAATTTTTTGCAATCTTCTCAATTAGTCTGCTAGCTTCCAGGGGTGACTTATCAATCAAAGCTCCTCTAGTTGATACATTCAAGAGGTTTATCTAATTTTATAGCATCCCTTTATATAAAAAGAATAAGAAATTATGATCTTTCATAACTTGGTGATGATAGATTGCACATATATTTTTGAATCTTTTCCAATATTCATAGTGGGTCTCTCTAGTATCTTGTATGATAGCGTAGATCTCCTTCCGTTTTGTAGTAAACCAGGAGGCTTGGAAAAATCTCTACATGAAACTTCTTTGAAGATCATTCCAGTCATGGATATTGTAGTTTGTCCAACCACACTTTGGAAATACCCTCAACTAGAACGATAAATGCCCTCAACTTGACATGTTTCTCGGCTACTCCTCTCTGATCGATTCTCGAAAAAACATAGATGAACTCTTGAATGTGTCAGTTTGGGTCATCTCCTATAATTCCATGAAACTTGGGTAATATAGGTATAATTTTGACTCACAAAAAAAAGTCATTTTGTTGCACAAATATATTTATTTGATTATTCTAGTTAGAATAATTTTGGGTAAAAAGGTCCCTTATGGTTTATTGATGGTTAAGATCCATATTTTGTTTCTCTAATTGAACACTGGATGTTTCACTTGAGTCTTATAACTTTATTTTTTTTTCAAAGATGATTTTAAGATTACGATCCTGAATCCTACTAAGAAAAATTCTTTCTATCTCTTGATATATAGAATGTAATTCGATGTTGGAGGTCCTAATCAAGAAATTTAAAGGTTCGATAAATCATTTACCACCAATCAATGGTTCCATGTTTTGGTACACACCAGTTGTGGGGTGTTGAATAATCTTTTTAATTTCCCCCTAAGGGTGCAGTAGTAGTAGTGACCAAATTCGTCTCTAGAGAGTAGTGTTTTGAATCTAGATGTCGTGAGTGTGAAAGTAATTTAAAGAAGATGAATTTAATGACTAAGAAGTAAAGAACTTAGTTTGTGAAGATAAAATTAGATAAAATTGATTGGTTTTAGGGTTTAATTCCCTTTTGTAATTCAATCATGGTCCTTTTGAAACTAAATTTTTGTTTTTATTAATTATTTTAATGAATAGATTAACAATTTTTTACCCTCTCCCACCCTTGATTAAGATTTATTGATAGAGAAAATAATCCACCCTATTTTGTTAGTTGGATTATTCTCCTTCCAAAGTTTTAATGGAATAGTAGTTCTCCTTTGGATCACCTAGGTAGTTCAAAATCAGGAATTGAGTATCTCAAGTGCCCAAATCAGTCCACTATTTCTTCCCCACATATTTAGTGATCACTAAACACTTTTCTACCTAACCTTAGATCACCCAATCAATGTGATCCAAAAACAATAAGAGGGAGAATAATTTTCATAATTAAATAAATTTAGAATATTAATATTTGAAATAAAAATATGATTATATCCCAATAAAATTATATAATCATGATTCTGAGACGAATTAATAAATAAAAATATATGGATGATTTTTCTAGAAACTATGATTCTATCAATACACAAGGTCACCTATCCTTCACCAAACTATAGAGAGGGTCTACCCCTCCATTAAAAGTAAAAAATGGTAGTAAAAAGGGTATAATTGATGATAAAATAAAAAATAAATAAAATCATAAAAAACAAAGGCTCCATCTGTAGTAGCAGGTGTCCTATCCTGATTCTATAATTCTATTTTTTGGGGAAGAACCCTCATATTTATAGAGGGAGGTAACCACTTAATATATCATTTTTATATCTTCTATTACCTTTATAATCATTAAATTTATCTTTTTAAATATATTTGGTGTTGAATCTATTGAATTTATGAGTATTTACAAATTTTAGCGTTGAGGTGAAATTTTCACAGTGCTGATGGAATCATCCACCATTGGCCCAATGGTAAATAATATCCATCATTGTCCTAATGATATATCATGTTCAACCATTGGTGAACCAGTATAAAAAAAACTATTCATTCCATCTTCTTCTTTCTCCTTCTCATTCATCATGATTAGTGGTGGTATCAAAGACTTGGCCTCCTCCTTGGAAGATAAAACTTCAGCAAGTTATTCCTTCATGTGTGGTAGCATTGCCAAATTCTTCATGTGGGTTATTTTACTTTTCATGAGTTTCTCATTTATTTTTCGAGGTAGATCCTCTTATGGTGGTTCATGAGAATACAGAAATACACCTAGGTGATTAGGGGATAGTGTTAGAGTAGCGGTGACTCTGGGATTTCAGTGGAAACAGAGTTCTTAGTGAGAATAATATGGAACTGGAATGGGGTAGTGATCATCCTTCAATACTCCAGCCTTTAAAGTGGATGGAGGGAGCTCCAGTAGTGAGAAAAGAGTGGGATTCAATGGTGCACACAATGGTTTGTTGGTATCACAGTGGTGATCAGAGGTGGCAGGCAGGGAGTAACTTCCAGTGGTGGCAAGTAATGGAGAGTGGCAGAATCCATTGGTGGATCCTTAATATTCTACTATAGGCTCAATGGAAGAATTTTCTACTCTTTACCAAATATTGTAAGCATTAAAGGTGTTCTTGGAAACAAGGGTAAAAATTTGGGCTTCATATATGGTGTTTTTCAATGGTTGAGAGGAGAAGTAGTGATGCTTAGTGCAATATAATGAAGAGGAAGAGTATTGTAGAATAAAATGAGGGAGCTTATTTAGAGGTTCATTTGGATTCATATGTCCTTATAGGGTGGATCTCTAGTGATAAATGATGGTAATAAGTGGTGGTATAGTTTTTGAAACTATTTTCTCTATAGTATCATGTGCTACTGTGGGGACAATGGTGGAATGTTCTACCATTGGAACAATGGTGAAACATACTTCCCAACAATGGAATTGAACATACATTGACACATTTTTTCTGGGGGTCACACCTTCTATCCTCAATGAGGCCATGGTTCATTGGTAGTGGCATCTCCTTATTTATCAGTAGTTAAAGAATCCTATGAGGTTTCTCAATGGTTATTTTCTTCTGATTTGGTAGTAGTCCAATAGCAATAAAGTATGGTGGAAATAATGTCTTATAATTTTCTTGGTTTTTTGAAAAAATTTACAATATAATATTAGGACATTATAAAAACCATTGACCTTCACAATGGATGAAGGGAACTCAAAACAGCATTGCATGTATTTGTTCATCTTAAAATGGGGGTTCAAGGTGGTCAACAAAGGGTCTGAGAGTGATCAGAGGTGATCCCAGACATTATAAGTAGGAAATATATTGAGATAAAGCTTCACATATTACATCAATGGAAATTATTCGGTGTTTTCATATGACAATGGTCGAGGTTGAAGGTGGCGCCCCGGGGTGTCGGGTGATAGTGGGTATCCGAGTGTCAGGACAATAGAGGTGAGGCTCGATTGCACCATTTTTATTAATATGAAGAGTACTTATATCTTTTTTGTCCCATATCAGAATGGATACATGGAGGAACACTTTCATAAGTATCAATTTATGGAACTCACACTATAATGATGTTTTAATTGGTTCAAAGGACCCTCTCTCACCACCGTGCACTTCCTGGTGTTGAAGATATTATAGCCTATAACCCACACTCCTAGATCCTGTGCTAAAATCCATGAATTTATATTTCCATATATGATTTCAATAATTGTGACCCAATTTTTTCTATAAAACCTTACAACATCAAAAGGAAAATTTTGATCACTAACATTATAGGGGACCTTTTTGGATTGTAGTTTTATATAATTATGAAGAACTTATATATAAACAAGTCATACAAAATTGGACTTCTAAACAAATAGTTCATAAAATTTAACATCATCTACCATTTAACCCATCTTTTATTATTTCACAATAGGCCATCATCATCATCATCCTTGGGAAATCCATTATATATATAAATAGTTCAAAATAAATTTCTAAAACCTAGGGAAAAGTAAACATAAAAATGGTGAGCTCAAAATATTAGTAAGGGAAAACATAAGCATTAACAATTAAATGTCATCAATGAGAATTAGAGTGCATAAGGTTATGATGGCATAATCAAAGTGCATGAGAGAATCATAAAATAACTCATACCCATAAATACCTATAAAATTAAATATAAAAACATAGGAAAGGAAATATTCATCAGAATCAATAATCATGAGCTATTTGATATCAATATTGATCATTAGAAACACTATAAACCGATAGAAAACATAATGAAACACATAGAGGTATATTAGGAAATCATTATACTTTTCACTCTTATAAATGGAATAACCATGTTGTAGACTTCCATACATGTCACACTTATAAATGGAATAGCCATATGGCCCACTTCCATATCCAATGAATTGTATGGATATCATAGACCCACCCCTCCATGGTCTATCATAAAACCACCCATCATTTCTTTATAATATAACCACCTGTCAAATGTCTAAGTATCATTGAAAATCAACTTGAATAAAACCATAGAAATTAAATGGGTATAATAACAATCTCGTAAAAACATGATTACCCATGGGAAATAAATGAGTTCAATAACAGTATCTTTAAAACATTAATAACCCATGAAAAGTAAATGGGTTCTATAAAAATCTCTTGGAAACATGAGTAAACCATGGAAAGGAAATATGTTCCAAAAAAATATCTTTGAAATATGATTAACCCATGGAAAAGAAATGTGTCAAATATAAATCTATTTGAAACATGAGTAACCCATAGAAAATAAATGGGTTAAATAACAATCTCTTTGAAACACTAATAATCCATAGAAAAAATGGGTTAAATAACAATCTCTTTGAAACATGAATAACCCATGGAAAATAAATGGGTTAAATAACAATTACATTGAAAAAACATAATACATAAAAATAATGAATGAGTATGGTATAAATACAAAATATCTATAATATATGATAATTAACAACAAGTTTTTTTTTGGAATATATAAATATAAATATCATTAAAAAGAACATTAAAACATTCTTGAGAAAATTAATCTTTAACCATTCCAAAACATCCATTACCACTTTGAAACATTTGAACCATTTACCCCATGAAAGATAGATACTAAAAAGGATATGAAAAACCCCATAAATTTAACGATAAGAATCACCAGATAAATCCATAGGTAGTATATACACTATATAAATCAAACTAGGTTTATAACAACATATACGTTTTAATGAAATGTATATTGAGATGAAACCCCTTACAATTGTGGAAACATCTGAATTAGAAACCCCAAATGTAATAATCATTAAATGAAACATTTAAATACCATTAAGATAAAATAATTCAAGATATAATATATCAAAATGGGTAGTATATACACGACACAAAATAAATAAGTGGTGATTATGATGCATACCTCATGAAAGTAAAAGTGAGATGAGTATTCCTTACCTTGAGTCTGATTTGTCATGATTATCCTATATATTTATAAATAATTAACTCATTCCTATTATTTAATTACTTCATAAAGTTTTCCAAGTTTATTATTACTTTAGTTTTACTTATAAAAATTTTGTAAACAATAACTTAAAAAATTAAGTTTACATAAAGTGTTTTGATTGTATTCCATTTATGTGTCAAAAACAACATTGGTAAGTTAAGTATGATCAAAGGGTTCATTATATAAACAACTCCATAATAATAATAATTAAATAATTATCATATTTATATATCAATTATACATTAAAAATCAATAATGAATTATGTTTATGAAAAATGAACCAATGTTCCAATCATGGAGATGGTAGGTCATATGTATGCATGAGTAACGTTTTCATTTTTCAATGATAATTATGGAAAGAAGATAAGAAACATTTATCTTTAAATAATAATAAGTATATCATAAATACAATATTATTTAGTCATATATAATTATATATATAATTATTTTTATGTAAAATGAATCACATCGATTTAAGGAGGTGGTAGTCCACATATCCACGCACAACGTTATCACCTTTTTAATGTGTGAAAGGGTAATAAAGAAAATGATTTATTAGTTTTTTTTAAATGTAGTTATTTCATTAATATCATTTATTTGTTATGAATTTCACATATTTTTAATTTCAATTATTCTTAATACATTCCTTTTAATGTGTGAACCAATCACGTCACTTTGACGAGGTGGTAGTCCATGCGTCTAGAAACGATGTTATCATATTTACACAAAATGGAAAGTTTGAAGATATTTGTTATATAAAAATCACATAAGTATAAAAGACACAAATATAATATATATATATATATATAATATAAAAATAGGGCTTCCATCATAATTCACAGCCATGAGAGGTGGTAAAGGAAAAAACGAATGACATTGTTTCGTGAGGCCATAGTTTATCATACACACGAATAGTAAATTCATTGCCCATTTGATGGAAGTTTATGTAGGTATAGGTAAATAGAATAACATAAAAAATATCAGTATTTTTATTAAACTTATTTATTTATATAATCATATAATGAGAACAATTTAATGGTTTGATAAAGAAATAATACAAAAGTAATATTTGAAGAATGATGCCTCTTTTTAGGTAACTCTTTTTGGTTTTCACCAAAGGACTTCATTGGATTGATTTATTCACAAAGTGAGGCTTATAAGTTTAGGAGAGTTATGTTGGGATATTATTTAGGGATATTTTGGATGTTGTAAAGTGTCATTATAGGTGTGATGAATGGTAAGAGTGAATGCCTTTTTATAGTGGAGGAGAAGTGGAATTATTGTAAATAACAAAAGGTAAACAATATTGGGAGATCTCCTTTACCAAATGTGATTAAAAAAATAAAAAAAATGATTAAAGAGAAATAATGTTCAATCAACACGTCCACCATAGAAAAATTATTTCATTTTTGTAATTTTATTCCTTAGTCTTTATGTTTCCTTATATTTTTCATTTTGGGTTTTCATTTAGGTAACCAATTTTATAACATATATAATAAATCCATTAAACTAAATTAAATTGATATTTATTTGAAAATAATTACCCCTTTAACTATAAATATGGTATATAATTTACAAAATAATATTCACACGTATGTTGGAAATTAATTTTAAAACAACTGCATGTGGTGCGCAAAACACTGCTTTAATTCGAACCGTGCTAATAATGTTTCTATTATCTATGGGTCAATATGTTAATTATAAAAGATAAATTGTAATAAGACTGTATAATATTTTATATTTTTTAAAATTTAAAAATAAATTGGAATAATATTGTATTTCTTGAAATTTCATAATTTTAATAAAATATCATTTATTGTAAAATAACATTAATTGAACTTTTGACATTATTAATTTAATTTTAATTTAAAAATATAAAAAATTATTGGAATTAAAATATATTAAGTTAAAATATATTTAACATAACATGTTTATCTACAAAAATTTTATAACATAATATTTTATTAAATTTAAT
The DNA here is from genome assembly GCA_963277665.1 of Viscum album. Lineage (NCBI taxonomy): Eukaryota > Viridiplantae > Streptophyta > Magnoliopsida > Santalales > Viscaceae > Viscum > Viscum album. Next base: position 481,972,129 of record OY728126.1, read on the forward strand.
TTACTTTTAATGTTTTGTAGCATCATTTATTTTACTTTATTTAATTATTAACTAAATAATCTATGTGTTAGCGTTTGTTAACTTTTTACTATAATCGTATCATATCTAAAAATTAAAGTTAAATTATCATGATAAAAAAAATCATGTAACATTAAAAATATTTTTTATAACTGAAAATATGTAGCTACTTCCACTCTCTAAGGATTTATAAATATTAAAGGCAAGGAATACTCTTTTTGTCTTTCCTGTTACTTAACTTGTTATATAGGTCACTTTCCTAGAATAGTATCACACTAACTCATAAAATTAAAAATGAGATGGTATATGGTCTAAATATTTGTATAAAATGTTTTTTAAAATGTTTATTGGTCATTTTTTCCCTTAAGTTTATGGTTTATTCCCTTGTTAAGATTAATTTTACTTTAATCGATGTAATAAATTTTAATTACGTTCATTAATATTTTTGGCCAAAAACTAAGTTGATATTATTAGATAATAAATATTATACTGATTACAACCATATATTTCCTTTTTCCAAATTCAATTCATAGAAGTGGTAAAATTAAATTTAAATTTAATCCCACAGACATGGCGAGAAAGCGGGTTTTAAAAGTAAAAGTTTTTCAAAATATCATTAAGATTTTATATATAAATTCAATATAAAAATGATTAAATTAACCTAAATTGGATTTATAGAAGTATAATTGATTTATTTTTACTTTAAAATATATTTTAAAAATAATTTAACATTAATAATTATTTAAAAAAAGGAAATTTTTAACTAAAATGCAGTATTTTTAACTATTCATAAAAATAAAACTTCTCATAAAAATACTCAAAATTTACCCAAATTAAATTTTAATATTCCTCTTTAAAAAATTATGTTTAATTTTTAATATAAAAATTATAAAATTATAAAAATTTATATTTGAAATAGGTTTTCCATTAAAATGCAATAAAACTACCCTTAAAAATATACATCTTTTTTGCTTAAAATTGGATTTATTTTTACCATAAGCCTATCAAACATATAGGATAAATTTTAAAAAAAATTATAAACTTGTATAATATATTTATTCATATTCACACCCACCAATACAACATCTGAGAGATAACATCCATATTAAATTATGATATTGAAAGTATATTATTGTTCGGTAAAGACTCGACATTGTGTGTAACATAAGTCATAAAAGGAACTTGATGTTTCATTAAACACAAGATAAACTTAGTGTTGAATATAATACAAGATATACTATTCATTCCATGTAACATAATCTATCAAATAATATAGATTAAATTAAATGAATATATTTGTTAAAATCATGGGATGTTACATCCTACCCGCCTTAAAATGAATTTCCCACTTGAAATTCATCTTGGTTATAAATTTATTATCATTTCTAAAATTACTTTAATGAACATGCATCATATAAATTGTCAATAAAACATCCTCTTAAAAAGGGATGGGAGGAAATATAAACTTTATCAGAAGATATGCATAACTAGTATTCAACATGGGGAGAACTTTAGCGGGAAATTAAAAGACTGATTTGGGAGGGAAAAATAATTCCCAAGGACTAATAGAGAGTGATAGAGAACATGGTCAATAGGAAGTCAATTACAATAAAACCAAAATCCAAATAGGTGTGTAAAATTTCATTGATGTCATCATAAAAGATGGTAACAGGATAAAATTTTATTTCAAGATCCTTTTCCAAAAGTTAAATAATTCTTTTACCATATATACCAAGAGAGAAAAAACTTATAATTAATTTACGAGTCAAATTTAATCCTTAACCATAATCTCATTTTTTCACTAAATTATGAGTATTCAAGAGGAATTTTTTTCACACTTAAATCACTAAAGTCAAATTTTAAGGACCACATAATCATAAAAGGCATAACAAGCTATTCCTCTTGTCATTAAATATTAACCAAACCCAAAAAAAATAATACATGGTAAGATAATTCCCAAAATTATTAAACCATAAAATGATACACTAATATTAAAAAATAAATGGTAATACCCAAATTTAAAACTAAATTCTTCCATAAATAACTATCCATAAAAAAATTTAAAAATTTCCTAACTAAGTTTGATGCCTAAATATTCGAATAATTTGATCTTATATTCATCCAAAATAAATAATCAATTATATTTCAAATAAAATTCCATATGTTTTCCAAATAAACATAATATTTACCATAAAAAGGTCATACTAACCTGGAAATCATGTAAGTTGCTAGTAGTGTGTGAAAAACTTATCTTCCTTTAATCATGGGTCTAAGCCCCACTACCTAGCTGAACATGACAGATTTTCACCAAGCATATGGGTTGTCCCTTTTTTTCTTTAAACATTGAGACTAATTCCTCCCAAAAACACTTCACATTTTATCCTAGGGGATAAAAATACTTCATCCAAAAAAACATCTCCAAAAATCACTTTAAGGCCTCATCACTTAAAACCATAATGGGGTGTCTAATACTTTTAACATATAACCATAATTAACCTTATAGACCTATGATGGTAACCATAAATATAAATATATATTCAATTTAAAACATCCTAATATGTAAAGTCATCTAAACTGACCTTTGATACCAACTATAACAGCCTAAAACCCACACTCCAGGATCCTTTACTGAAATCCATGACTTTACATTTTTTGCTATGATGCCGATAATTGCGACCTAAATTTTTCCATCAAACCTTACAAAGTAAAAATCAAAACTTCTATTACTTACATTCTGGAGGACCGTTTAGTTTTAGATTTTTATATAATTAGAAAAAACTCATATATTAAAAAATAACATCAATTTGGAATCATAAACAACTAGTTCATAAAATTAAACATCATATCCCATTTAAACTTGATTTTATTATTTCAAAATAGGATATCATCATCATACATGTGAAATCCTTTATAGAAATAAATCATTAAACATAATTATCTAAAAACTAGGGAAAATGAAACATAATGAAAGTGATCAAAAAAGCTCAGTAATGGTAAACATAAGTATTTAAAATTAAATTTCATCAATAATCATAAGATTACATAATGGTATGATGACATAATCAAAGTTCCTGAGTGAATCATAAAGGAACTCATACCCATAAATATATAGACTATAAAACAATAAATCATGGAAAAAAAGATTTAGGAATTAAAAACCATGATCCATCTCAATCTTGGTCATTATAAGAATTATAAATTTATATTTAACATAAAGTAACACAAAAAGGTATCTTGGGATATCATTATACTTTTCACTCTTATAAATTGAATAAACATGTGGTCTAATTCTATACATTTCATTTTTACAAATGGAATATCCATATGGATAACTTCCATACCCAGTGTATTATAGGTATATCATGGACCCACCTATCCTTATTATATCACAGAACCACCAATCATTGATTTATAACATAATCACCCATCAAATATCCAAGTACCATTCCAAAATCATCACACATAATTAACCCATGGAAACAAAATTGATTTAATAACAATATATTTGAAACGTGATTAACCATGGGAAATAAATTAGTTCATTAACAATCTCTTTGAAACATGAATACCCCATGGAAAGTAAATGGGTTCCATAATAATCTCTTAGAAACTAGAATAATTCATGGAAAAGAAATAGGTTGCAAAAAAATATCTTTGAAACATGAATAAACCATGGAAATGAAATGGTATTAATGAAAGTCTCTTTGAAACATGAGTAACCAATGGAAAAGAAATGGTTTAAATAAAAATGTCTTTTAAACATGAATAACACATGGAAGAAAAATGTATTAAATAATAATCTCTTTGAGACCTGAATAACAAGTGGAAAAGAAATGGGTTAAATAAAAATATCTTTGAAACAAACATAATCCATCTAAAGAAAGAATGAGGATGGTATCAATATAAAATATAACCAATAGAGGATAAGTAACAATAAGGGTTATTGACATTTATGAATGAAAATACCATTAAAATAAAATTAAAATATTCTTGAGGAAAATAATATTTAAACATTACAAAGCACCCCATACCACATTAAAACATTTGAACCATTAACCCCAGGAAAGATAGATCATCAAGAAGATAAGTAAAAGATTCTAAATTTAATTATAATAGTTATCAAATGCATTCATGATAATTATATACACCATATAAAATAAACTAGTTGTATAACAACAAATATTTCTTAATGGAGTGTAAATAGAGATGAAACCCCTTATAACTATGTAACATCTGAGTCTAAAACCAAAAATGTAAGAATAATCAAAATAAAAAATTTAAATACCATGAATATAAAATAATTCATGATATAATATATCAAAAGGATAAAAAGATACACCACAAAAAAAATAAATATGTGGTTATTATGATGTATTCCTCATGAAAGTAAAAGTGAGATAAGGATCTCATAGCTTGAGTTTGATATTTCATGCATGTCCTCTACATTAATAAATAATAAACTTATTTCTATTATTTACTTGATTAAGAACCTTTTAAAATTTTATTATTACTTTTATTTCACTTATAAAAATGTTTTAAATAATTAAGTTTACATCAGGTGTTTTGACCATATTCGGTTTATGTGTCAAAAATGGCTTAGGTGGGTTAATTATGGTAAAAGAGTTCATTATATAAAAATATAAAACTAATAATCATGAAATAATTATAATATTTATACACAAATTATAATTTTAAAATGAATCACGAATGATGGTTATGAAAAATTAACCCACATTATAATCATGGAGACAGTAGGTCGTACGTACGCATTAGTAACATTCTCATTTTTCAATGATCATTATGGAATGAAGGTGAGTAAAATTTATATTTAAAAAATGATAATTATATAATAATACCCTATTATTTAATCATATATACTAATATATATAATTTATTTGAAGTAAAATGAATAAAATCATGTTGAGGAGGTGGTAGTCTACACGTCCACGAACGTCATTATCACTTTTTCAGTGCATGAATGGGTAATAAAGAAAATGAGATATTATATTTACAGAAAGTTAATTAGGTCATGAATATCATATGTATTTTATTTATGTCAAAAAAATTTAATTAACCCCATTCTTAATGCATTCCATGTAATGTGTAAACGTATCACATCACTTTGGGGAGGCAGTCATCCACACGTCCATAAACAATTTTAACATGTTGTAGCAGGTATTGTAGCTATACTATAATAGTATTGTAGTAGTACATTAGTAGGTATTATAATAGTTATATTAATAGGTACTTTTCAGTACTAAAGTAGCTGGAATAATTCTCCTTCGGGCTACCAGTTTGGGACTTGAGTACTTAAGGACTTCTGGCCACCCAGGCCTTCAGGTTAGTAAGGCTTTTGGGACACCTTTAGGCCTTCAGGACACCTAAAGGCCTTCAGGCCACCTGATGAGAAAATTAAAACCAGAAAAATTCTACAAGGAACATTCTCTAGATAAGGATTTATAGAAAGGTGTATCACCCAGAGTAGAGCTATCAGATTTGGAAGAATGAGAGGGTATGTAAATTTACATTGGTTCCTGGCCTGTGCATCCTTGCATAGGACAACTTTCCAAACAACCATGAAAAGGTGGAGAGCTAATCACGAACCAGATGATGGGGAGGGGCAGTTTCAAGTAGTCATAGTGTAGGATGTATTCTTTTAATACCTTTAGGTCCTATAATTCCATGAATAATATGGTCAATGTAACGTAAGTGTTCCCCTTCAACCGCTAAAAAATGGTGGATTATTAAAAATTAATAAAAAATGAAGGCCTTTGAGCCATTCAGGCTATATTTACACAAAATGAAAAAAAATGAAAGTATGTGTTATATAAAAATACAGAATTATTAAGACAACATATATATCATATATATCATATAAAAATATGGTTTGAATAATAATTCCCAACCATGAGAGGTGGTGAACAAAAAAATAATGACATCATTTAACAAGGTCGTAGTCTGTCGTACACACGAATGGTAAATTCATTACCCATTTGATGTAAGTGTATATAGGTGTAGTTTGAACCCTTAACATAAAAAAATATAAGTTTATTTATCATACTTATTTTATTATATAATCATATAATAAGAATAATTTAATGGTTTGAGAAACAAATAACATGTAAGTAATTGTTGAAGAATGTTACCTCTTTTCATGTAACTCCTTCTATTTTTCACAAAAGGACTTCCTTGAATTACTTTATTACCCAATTGAGTCTTCTATGTTTAGGATATGGATGTCAAGATATTATTTTTAAATATTTTGGATGATATAAAGTGGCTTTAGATGTGTGAGAAAGGGTAAGAGTGAATTACTTTTTATAGTGGAGGAGAAGTGTCATTCTTGTAAATACAAAAAGGAAAACACTATTGGGAAGTCTCCATTACCGCGTGTGCTTAAAAAATGAAAAAAATGGATTAAAAAGGAATTATGGTCTATAAAAACCTCCACCACATAAAAATAAGTTAATTTTTATAATTTTTTCCCTTATTATTTAAGTTTCCTAATATTTTTCATTTTGGTTTTTCATTTAGGTAACTAGTTTTATAATTTATGTAATTCATCATTTAAGACTAAATTTAATTAATATTTATTCAGAAATAATGAACCAATAAATTATAAAAAAATAAAATAATTTAAAAAATAAAATTCCAATGTTTTTTGGAAATTAATTTTCAAATAAGCGCATGCAACGCGTAAAAACAATATTTTAACCTGAACCATGCTAACAATGTTTTTACTATATATGGGTCAATATGTTAATTATAAAAGATAAATTGGTCTATGATTGGACCATATTTTAAATTTATTAAAATTTAAAAATATTTTTAAGATGATAAGTTTTTTAGTAATTTTAATACTTTTTAAAAAATATCTTTTATTTTAAAATAACATTGATAAAACTTTTGACATTAATTATTTAATTTTAATTTAAAAATATGAAAACATTATTGGAATTAAATTATATTAAGTTAAAATACTTTTAAAAGATCATATGTATCTATACAAATAATGGAACAAAATATTTCATTAAATTTTCTTTACTTTTAATGTTTTTTAAAATCATTTATTTTATTTAAATGTTAACTAAATAATCTATGCATTAGCGTTTGTTAATAAGTTAATGTAATTATATCATCTATAAAAAGTTAAAGTTAAATTACAATGATAAAATATAATTTAATTTTAAAAATAATTTTTATAACTAAAGCTATGTATCTTCTTCTTCACTCTAAATCTTTATAAATGTTAAAGGTAAAGAAGGTTCCTTTTTTGTCTTTTTTCTTATATAACTTATTATATATGTCACTTTCAGGTAATAGTATCCTACTAACTCATAAAATTAAAACCAAGAGGGGCTAGGGTATAAATATTTTCAGCCAATGTCTTTTGGACAAGTGTATATATCATTTTGGATCTTAAGTTTAATGTTTAGTCCCTTGTTAAGCTTAATTTTACATTAATCACTATAACTAATTTTAATTAATTTCACAAATATTTTTGGTCAAAAACTAAGTAGAAATTATTATAATATAAATATTATAATGATTAAAACTATGTATATCCATTTTTCAAAATTAAATTCACAAATTTGGTAAAATTAAATTTAAATTCAATCCCCCAAACGTGGCGAGAAAGCGGATTTTTAAAGTGAAAATGTTCAAAAGTTCATTAAGATTTTATATCTAAATTAAATATAAAAAGTATTCTAATGATCTAAATTATATTAATATATTTTTAATTGATATATTTTTACATTAAAATCACTTTAAAAAATAATTTAACATTAATAATTATTTAAACAAAAAAGGAAGTTTTCAACTAAAATGCAGTGTTTTTCATTGTTCATCAAAAAATGAAATTTCTCAGAAAAATACCAAAAAATCACCCAATGTAAGTTTTAATATTAAAATTTCAAAAATGAATTTAATTTTTTCATAAAAATTTATTAAAGTGTCAAAAATTTTATTTAAAATATGTTCATCATTAAAAGGCAGTAAAACCACCCTTTAAAAAAAGATATAGCTTTTATGCTTAAAATTGGATTTATTCTTATCTTAAGCCTATAAAAAATATTGGATGAATGTCAAAAAAAATTATAAACTTGTATAATATAGTTATTCTTAATCACATTCTCCAATATAATGGTCAACCGATATCTTCTATATTAAATTATATTATGGAAAGTATATTATTATTCAGTAAGACTTAAATTTGCATGTAACACAAGTCATCAAATGAACTCAAAGTTGTGTGCAATACAAGATAAACATGGTTTTGCATAAAACATAAGATAAACTATTTATTTCATATAACACAATATATCAAATAATTTATATTAATTTAAAAGAATATATTTCTTAAAATCTTTGGATGTTACATGAGAGGTCTTCCTCCCACTGCATCGTGGGTTTCACCACCATGGTCCAGCACATCCAAGAATTGGTCCAGCCATAAATGTGAGTGGATTTCATACCCATGGTCCCTATATGGGCCTGATACCCCATGCAGGACCTTTCATTGGTGTTATCCTTCCCTTGGGCATGTGTGTCTTGTTGAACATTGTGGGGTTCCTATGTGGCATGTGGTCTTTTAATTAGAGGTTTTCCCCAGTTGGCCACTTTTCTTTAGTAAACTCATGAAACATTAGAAATTTACTTATAAAATTTCAACAAAATAATGAAATAAAATTCTAAATTTAAATTATTAAACATTTTTATTCATTTTAAATCATTTCAATTCCACATTTAACATTTCCCAGATTTTATTAAAAAATTGAAATATATAGGAATTATTCATTAAAATTCTTTAATATCCTTTAAAAATGTCTCAAATTATGTATAAAAATTTAGTGCATTAGCCTCCATAGGGAAATTCAGGATATCATGGTCTCTTTATACATTCCCACTTATGCTAGAGTATAGGAGTGTGACTTGGTTACAGTGTGCTTTCTAGTTGAGGTTCATCAGGAAAATAGTGTAAATAGTATAAATCATGGAGTTGAGTCATCTATATAAGATAGCCGGAATCAACTGATAGGGTCTTGACATTGGATTCATACTCATTCCAAGACTTGTAAATACTGATCTATAGTGAAAGGATCATGTAGTATATCTATTCATCTTTGAGATGTGTTATGTTATGCCTATAATGGGAGAGGTAACATGGATCATTATTTTTTGACCTAATGTGTTGGATATGGTGGATACATAGTTGATAGACATCAATGGTGGAGATATAATCATGGTCAAGGATCTCCTAGGTGTGGTTGGAAGATCCCTTGTGGAGGTGGTACAAATAGATGGGTTGGAAAATCCCCCTAAGAAGGATCTGTAAGTGTAAGATGATGTTATTACCAACTCCAACCACCACCACTAGGTTCCCCATTCCAGACTCAGAGGGAAAGTGATAGAGGACATGTCTTGTTGTAAGTTATGTAGAGATATGATCAGGCTGTACATGTGATGATTCAAAGTACAGTCTATGTCTTCTCTACTTTAGTTCTAATACTTGTAGACAGAGGCACCAGTCATTATTTCATTTACATATCACATATTCAAGAGAAATAAATTCATGTAGAGTATTTGTCCCATCATCTTTGTATTGAGTATTCTACTACGAATGATACATCTATTTTAAAAATATATAGGAAGTGTTCATTTTTTCTCTTTGGTGAGAGTTTTATGTGGGACCTCTTTGTCATTATAATGAAACCTTATGACATAATCTTGGGTATAGAGTGGTTATTTATAGTGCATAGAAAACTAAATTGTCACCGTAGGAGAGTTCGATGCATATGGGATAATTGGATGAGGTTATCCTTTACTATTGATAATGACCAATCAATAGAGTGAGTGGGTATCATGATAAAGAAACTACATCCTATCACCCATCATTTGGTGAGTTTGGACCTTAGTGCAATGGGCTATTCAGATATATGGATTCCAATAATAATATATGATTATATAGATGTATGTCTATAGGATGTTTTGGGCCTACCAATGAGGTAGGATTTCTAATTTTACAATGACTTATACAGTGGTAAAAAATAGATATATTTTTCAATATATCGGATATCCCCTACAGAGATTTGGGAGTGGAGGGTGTAGTTAGAAGACTATGTTAAGAAGTTGTTTATCAGATCTAGTGTGTGACCCAAAGCATCTTCAGTGTTGTTATTGAAAATACAATTGGGATATTAAGACTATGTATTTATTACCATTACCTAAATCATGTGAAAAAAATAACAAGTACCCCTTATCGAGGATCAATTTTCTCTTCAACTTGCTAAACTTTGTGATATGGTTCTCAAAGATTGACCTTGAGTTTAGATACTACCAGTTGAGGGTTTATGAGGTTGATATTACAAAGATGTAATTTCATTTTTTTTGTGTCCATTAAGAGTTTCTAGTCATGCCTTTCACTGTGATGAATTTACCTATTTTTTATAAAACTTATGAACCAAATCATCCATCATTTGTTGGACCGGTTCGTGGTTTTATTAATCAATGAAATTCTCATTTACTTTGTATCAAATGAGGGTCATGTAGAGTATTTTTATATGTTCCATTAATTACTATGGGGGCACTAGATATATAGTAATCCCTACATGTGTCATTTTTTGATTCAATAGGTTCACTTTTGATGGCATGTCACATTTTATCATGATGTAATAGTGAACCCAAAAAACATTAATATAGTGCTCACTTGGAAGCCACACAATAATTTTTCTAAGATGCAGAGTTTCTAAATTTTAATTGGGTGATGTCATAGGTTTTTAGTATAAATCCCCAAGATTACAGCCCATTTGACTACCTTGGGTGGAAAGGGATGTCATTTTCCTTGACTGAGTGGTGTCAAAGAACCTAAGAGGAGTAGATGTAGAGTTTGACCACCGTGCATGTATTGAAACTACCATGGGAGGGTGTCGATTGTATGGTGTTTTTTGATTCCTTTGAAGCTAGGTTCATATGTGTATTAATACAGAGGTAGGTATTGGTTACTTATAGGTTGAAGAATTTGAGTCCCCATGAAAAGAACTATGTGACCCACGATAAGAAATTGGAAGTGGTAGTATTTTCTTTACGGATGTACAAACATTATCTTTTGGGTGAGTTTGATATTGCTTATTTAGACCATCAGAGTCTCAATAACAACTTTTCCCAAAAATATTTCAACTTGATACAAAGTAATTGGTTGTAGTTCCTATGGTAATATAACTTTTAGATATTATATATTCTAGGGAAGGGAAATGTAGGGGTAGATACACTTAGTGGGAAATATTGTTCTCACCTGGTGGATGAGGCAATAGGGGAATTTTCCTCTTTAAAGCTGGCCTTCGTGGGGGGTAGAGTGATATCTTATTTTTAGCTTATGATGGTTACTCCACTAATTATTCAAAATATCAAAGATTCTTTATTAGTTGTTGTCAGATGTGATGTTCTGGATTACCAAATTTCCATAGGAGATACACCAAATAGATTTCATAAGGGCAGTGAGAACAACGTCCTTTTCTAGGGAGGAATGGTAGTTCCATTCACATCGCATGAAAATTTCCTGAGGGGGTATCATACCTACCCTTCAATACTATATCTTGAAATAAAAAATATTTACAATTACATTTTCTGATAATTTTGGTTGGATAAAATCAACCTCTTGAGATACAAGAATGGAAGTGGTATGGAATATCAATAGATCTCATGATGTGTACTTCATGAATAGAGAGAGGACATAATTCTATCTTGTTGATTATTTATTGACTTACCATGTCAAAAAACATCCATTCCATCCAATAGTATTGATTATTTGATAGTATGGGGCATTCGTATATAAAAGAGATCATCTGGCTTCATGCGGTCCCAATGAAAATCATCTCCAACCGTGGTTTTGAATTCACATCATTGCTATGGAGGTCTTTCCAAGAATATTTCAAGACCTAGTTATAAATGAGTACAACATTTCACCCCTATATAAATAGACTTACTAAGAAAACCCTCCATGTTTTGAAAGATATGATAATAGTTTGAATGGTGGATTTATGTTGGAGCTGGGTAGATCACTTACCATTAATAGGTTTCATCTATAATAATAGTTATCATTATACTATCGACATTGTAAAATTCAAGGAACTTTATGGGAGGAACTATAGGTTGCCCTATTCTAGTATAATATTGGAGAGATTTATCTTCTTGGGCTAGAACTAGTGAATGTGATAATGGAGAAGGTTCAGATGATTTTAAAATATTTATATGAAGATCAAAGTCTATGTAAATACTATGCAAATAAATATTATAGTTCATCGGAGTATGAATGAGGAGAAAAACATCTTCTTGAGAGACTCCCCATGAAAAAGATTATAGATATTTGGTTATGGTATAAATCTATCATCAAGGTTCATTGGATTGTTCTAGATTCTATATAGGGTTGGAGATTTTTCTTTCCTCTTTGACTTACCCTATAGTAAACATGGGGGCAAGATGTCTTTCATATGTCATTTATGTGGAGATATGTGAATGACCATTTTCACATTATTAAATTGTGTGAGGTGTACATTAAGGATGGAGCCACCTTCTTAGATTTCCTAATGGATTTCAATTATCAATGGGATACAGCCCTAAATGGTGGAACATTCCTTTGTTTTGAGTGCTTTAACATCGTGGGAACATTTGGGAGCACTCATGGGAGTAAGAGATCCAAATGCGAGTTCAGTACCCCTGAATTTTAATATATCTATTGATTTTGGGGGGAAATTTTTTGAAGGTGGAGAAAATATAACAAATCTTGTTTTTAAAATTTAAACCTTTGAATATTTTTATATAATTTTTTTGTTTTTTTCAAAGTTTTCATGGAGATATCGGTGTCATAGGAAATAGTATTTAATATATTAAAAATATTTTATATATTGAATCATGAGAATGAATTATTTTTTGATTAATGGTTTTTCTATTGATTAGAACCTATAATATAAAATTCAATACTATATTTGAATCTAGAATGTGGGGTTTATCCTAATAATGATATAACTTTGGTCAGCATTGGAAATTCATTTAAAGTGTAGTCATTTACAGATGAATGAAATAAAATAAATTATTAATTTATTTAATTTATTAAGTTCCATATCCCCCATCATTATAAATATGTTATTAATGAAAACTCATATGGTTATACAACTAACCAAAGGATATTATAGAAGAGGAAGAGGAGATCCATCATTTGTACTGATGATCTTGGGATCGTGGATTGATGATGAACAAATGAAGAGTTATGTGGGACGAATAATGAATATAGCGGAATCTTAATTGACATAGCTAGTGAACATATTATTCCCCAATTATCAATATAAAATTTACAAAGGTCTTGTTATTCTATATATTGTTTCCCTATTAATTAATTCCTAAAATAAAATGATTGATCTGTAATGAATTTTTCTATGTCATTATATTTATACGACATAATAAATTTATTGATTGATTTTGGTTTTTTGAAGATAATTATTCTTAATTATTCAGTTTCCACTAGTAATTTCATTTTTCATGATGCTTTATCCAATTTTTATCCTCATGTTTTTGGTTTTCTTCCTTTCTCCCACAATTATTTATATTTTTCACCTTAGGCTATATTTTTTGTGGCATTTCAATAATTATCAGTCTAATTATATTCATTATAAAACTACTATTTTCATATTGTCTTATATATAGTTGAATGTGTTTATCATCATGATTTGTGATTCAAGAGTAATTTATGGCATTTAGATCAATTAAATACCAAATATGGGTTATTATTGAGTTTTGGGCATGTGGGAATAATGGAAGTAGTGTAAAATTGATTATCCGATGAAGAAAGTCCAAAATACATCTTCTAATGGGTCATTTATGATTTTCACTCTAGTTAAGGGTGTTTTGTTGCATTATTCATGGTGATAATAGTGGATCTGGTGAACACCTAAAGATCAAGAGACTAGAAATTATTGTATGTGTAAAACGTGAATACATACTAAGCATTTGAAAAGAATACAAAGTGTGTGGTTCATTTTCTTCTGGAGTCTAGGGTTTCAAATCCATGTTAAATATATCACACCATGTGGATGGTACCACACATCATGTGATACTCCCTGATTTGTCGTGTCGTGTGTTGGTAGCACACGACCAGGACTTTAGGTGATCATTCATGCCATGTTCCGATGGGAACACACAATGTGGAGAGTCATGGCTAGCCGAGCCATGTCCAAGAAAGTACACACATTGGTCCTCATGTGGTTCCATATTTCATATACCCCAAATTACACATCATTTAATTCCCCCAAAATCTCCTAACAAGAATACATCATTCTTCATGAATTAGATTTGGGCTTGTGAGTATCCCACTCTGGGTAAAATTATGAATAGAATATGATGATGGCCTTTTTTGGTAACTGAGACATGACTAGAGTTGATAAAAGTAGGGTGCTTCTTCTAACAATTCTTAATAGATATCATTTATCGGCTTTGATTATCAAAGAGATTATATCATCGGTATTCCCCTAATATAGTAGGGAATAGGTCCCCCATATTCTATATATAAGTAGATATATGATTCCCCCACACTATAGTGGGTGTGGGTCTTGTATCTATAGGATGTTACTCCATCATCATTAATATTTAGTAGGAATTGGTTCCTCTACTAGAGATAGTGCTCCCCAAGCTATGGGATATAGTATTGATGAGTAAGCCCTCCATTTATATTTTTGTGAGGTTGTCTAGGGTGCTTGGAATCAGATATGGGACCCTTGGAGTTGCTGGAAAACTCATAATCCTGATATGGATATATAGATTAAGATTCCTCTTTTTCTACTGGGGTTTCATTATTATCATATATGGTGTTTGGTTTCTTAAAAAAGCATCAAACCCACACTACCAAATTAGGTGATAAATCATAATATTTATATATCTTGATTTATACCAATAAACATAACCTAAATTTAACCATTCAAAACATACAATATAAAATAACATTTAATTTATCTAATATATACACACGGAACTTTTAGTTTTTATGTTTTTGAGAATTATGAAAAAATATTACATAACAATATTCATGTCTTTAAGTGAGTATTTCTTCCACTATACCAATGTTTTATTATTCAAAATTATATCCTCAACAATTTCCATAAAATTATTCACACATGAAATATTTCTAAACAGAATTCATTTCATATAATTTTTCATAACCCAGGAAAATTTAAAACATAATAAAGGTGACCTTAGACTCTTGGTAAGGATAAAAATAACCATTCACAATTTAATGTCATTAGTCAAAATAAGATGACTATAAGTGTATGATGACATAATAAAAGTACATGATCATGACATAACAGAATTTATAACCATAAAAATATAGTTTATAATTTATGATCCATAACATAAATCTTTAATATAATTCCAGATCCATAAAATCCAATAATCATGATCTATGTGATGTCATTCTTGGTTAAAGGAACCATTATAAATTCTTATCAAGAATAGAGAAAATGTATTAGTATCTTGGAATATTATCTTCACAACCTTTTTTCACTACTTTCATAAATAACTATATCCTAGTTAAATCCATAGTAAAAATCTATAAATTTAACTCCCTCCATATTTTCTTTAATGACAAGGAATGTCACCTAATTTATTAGAGGGATATGTTGGTCTTATCCATTATATAAGTTGTATCGACCTCAAATTTTATATAATATATATTGGCTTCACCCATAAACAAGAGCTATATCAATCTCACCTATCATTATTAATAATTTCTAAGTACCATACATGAATATAACATAGGTAATATTTAATTTTCATCATTAATATTTTAACAATAGCTTTCATTTCTGTATAACATTATTTTCCCATGGGAATGAAACATGTTTCATAATAATATCTTTGAAACAATATTCATAATCCATCCAATAAAGAATATGTATGGTATCATAATATAATATTAGCATTTAATCCTGGTAATAATTAAAGGATGTTGACATAGATGAAAATACCATTGAAAGAATATTTAAAACATTTCTTTTAAAAATAGAAAAATTCTCTATTCATTTGGTAATATAATATAAAAAAATATAGAATTTTGGGAATTGTTTTTAAATCATCAATGGAATATTATAATGGAATATTTGAACAAAATAATGGTTATGATGGGGGTAAAATACATTCATATCATAATACTTAAAAATAAACATTCTTTTTATACTTTTGTAAAGAGAGTCAAAATGACCCATGTAGATAATGTTATGAAATTTACTTTTAAAATAATTTAAAATAATTTCAATGACTATAAAATAACATTATGAAATAATTTATGTTTATAAAATAATATTCCTTAAATATTATTATTAATTTTGAGGAAGATTTTGGTTAAAATCCTTTAAAAACATCAAAATAATATTTTTAAATAAAAATCATTTTTTTCCTTTTTAAACCAAGTTTTTTTTGAAAGAAATGTTATATTAAGGTAAATAAAATACCATGATTACAAAATTAGACATGATATTATTGGTTAATAATCAGTGTATACATCATGTAAATGAATATAGGTGTATCAATAAAAACATATCTCAAAGAAGGAAGTTTGAGATGGGAAACCCTTAAAATATTGGTATTGTTTGAATCAAAAAATCCATTGGATGAAGAAAAATAAAATAATTATATAACATTAATAATTTCCAAGATTTTATACTTTAATAAATATCATTTTGCGCATTAAATACACCATATAAAATAAATCATGGTGTATAACATAAATTATTTCTCAATGAATTGAAATTGGGACCATGAAAACACTTAAACATTTTATAGCATTTTATTAAATATCTCATGATATATTTAAATTAAAAGAAACATTTAATATAATGATGTAATATTAATTCATGATATAATATCTGAGTATTAATAATATAATCCTAATAAAATTAATTAGGTACATAATACAATACAGGTATCAAAGAAACAATATTGAGATGAATAATCCTTACAATGATCAGATCATTGAGGTTAGAATTTAATCAATGAGTCAATTTTGTGTAATAAATATAAAAAACATATAAATACAAAATAATAAAATCAGATTCCATTTTATACATAATATTTTCATAATAATGTCAATTAACTATAAGTATAACCCAATGAATGGAAATTGTGTTATGAAACCCCTTACCTTGACTCTAAACTTTATATATATATATCATTTATCTCATACATAATAAGAATAAATGTATTATTCACATATTTAAGAACCATTTCTAGTTATATTACGTTATCATTAAATCATTTATTTCATTTAATTCAACAACATATTTAGTTACATAATTGGTTAAGCCCACATTGTGTGTTCTGAGTACATTCGGTTCATAGTTGAAAAACAAATTCAATATGTTTACCATGGTGAAAAAATTAATTATTATTCCTTATAAAAAATTATAATTATGAAATAATTATAATTTGTATTCATTGAATAAAATTTTATATTCATAAATGAAATGCAGACATAAAAATTGAATCATATCGCTTTATGGAGGTTGTAGTTCACATGTATTCATGAAAAATGATACCATTTTCCAATGGATGGAAGGGTAAGAAAATAAATGACATATTATATTTAATAAACGAAAATTATGTCATTTTTATCATATATATACATTAAATTCATCATTATAAAAATCCATGAGTGGAAATGATGGAAAATAAAACACATCGGTTCTTGAAGGTGGTAGTCAAAACGTATGAACAGACGATATTTTCTTTCCCCATAGGATGTATAATAAGATGAATACGGTTATAAATTAGTTTAATAAAAACTAATTAAATGGATATACTGACTTTTCCATATTGTAATATTTTGGATTTAATTAAATGAGGTTGAATAATAAGTAAAATAAAAATTCTTTATTGAGACGATTACCACCTCTTAGAAGAACCTCCCATTGGATCTATCCTTAAGGACCATAGGGATGGTATTTTTAGAATATGATGACCAATAGAACTTGGATAATAATTTAAGAAATATTTTTCAGGTTTTTACTATGCTAATTGTCTCAAGGTGGTGTGAATAATAGAGGAGAGGTGGTGTCCTTTTATAGTGAATGAAAGCACACACTTACTTAAAATATTTGAATATATTAAATTATAATTCATGTGAAAGAGGAAAAGAGTGGAAAAATGTATAAGATAAGATATATTAAGGTTTAAATACTTTAAAATAATAAAAATTTTATATGTTTCAGTTCTATTTTACATCATATGTTTTGGTTTTACCCTTTTGTTAATCAGTTTTTACCTTAACAGTGGTAACAACCTTTTCAATACTAAAGGGTTATAAATTTACATATAAATTAACAATTAGATAAAAATGGTTTAAGTAAAACAAATTAGACCATTTACTTCTCCTTTTTAATTTTTTAGGATTTTTATTATTTTTAAATAATTTAAAAATATATTATTTAACATAAAATTCTATTAAAGTCATTTTAAAAACTATTCACACATTTTAAAAACAAAAATACTAGTATGTGTTTAGAATATAAACTCTTTAAAAATAAATAATATATTATTTTTAACTAAAAAATTCATTTGAAAGTATAATTCATCCAAAAATATTTCTTTTTATGTTTTCAAAATCATTTTATTTGATTTTTTTTTTTTTTGCTTTGACAAGCACTGTGTTATCATTGTGTAAGTATTTAAGGTAATTATACCATCATAAAATATTAAAAATAAATTACCATCATAAAAATTATTTAATTATGTTCAAAATAAAATTTTATATTCATTCATAAAATCTTCTTATCCTTATGTGAACATATAATATAAATTAAAGTCAAGAGAGTGGCATTTTTGAATTTATCCTTTACTTAAAATAATATAAATGTTATAATCAATGTAAAGTAGAAATAAAATGAAATATTATCAAATATTATGTGTTTTTCAGTCGTATAAAACTTATCCAATAAAACTAATAAATGTTATAAAGATATTTTTAGGCCTTATTCCATTGTATTTACCGTGTTTTACTCATTTTACCCAAACTAAGGTGACAAATATTTAGTACGATTACTATACATAATTTAAAAAATTAAAGGGGAATATTCACAAAATATAAAACCCCTATTTAAAAATAAGTAATAGATTTTTCAAGATTCAATATCTATAATTAGAATAAATAAATTTTAATATAAATGCGTAAAAAGTAATGGAAACGATTTTTAGAAAAATGTGTTATTAAGCCAAAAAATGATCTTATACAAAAATAAACTATAACGAATATTTATTTGAAATTAATTAGATTATATATAATTAAGATATAATTATGTTACTTTATGTTAAAATAATACTTTTAAATAACTTTATTTATGAAAATAAATCACATTTTTATAAAATTTGATATTTTTCACAATTTGTAGAAAAATAAAAATTTTCATAGAAATCCCAAATCATCATAATTAGATAGTTTTTATATTATAATTTCAAAAATTATATCCATTTTATCAAATAATGTTTATAAAATTATGAGAAATTATTTATAATATTCTCTAAGAAAATTCATTTAAATCATTTTTGGAGAAAACATATTTTTGAAGCATAAAATGACTACTAAAAATTAAGTTCTTATTTACTAAGAATTAATCAATAAATTGGTATTCAGTATGAAATATTTATATATATATATATATATATATGTGTGTGTGTGTGTGTGTGTTTACTTCTATTTATATCCTCTAATTCAATAGTTAGGTTACAATGATCATATTAAATAATAATATTTCGTGGTTTGTTTAAGCACGACATTGCAAGTGTTGTATGCTATCGAACATAGTATTATTATAAAATATAGGGGTATTAAATTCTCCCAAAAATACATTAAATAAATTAAATCCTTGAAATTTTAACTTTATCTTCATAATTAATAGTTTAACATTTAAAAATACCTTTTTTAACCCATAATGTAAAAAGGGTAAAAATATCCTTTTGAAAAGAGGGAAAGGGAAATATAAACATCATCTAGTGTAACACCACAAAATTATAAAATAAATAAATTTTATTAGATATATTATGTGACATGAAAAATAATTAGTGGAAAATATAACAATTGAGACTTTACAAAATATTTATTTTTAAATAAATTTAATCTCTTTAAAAGATTGTAGATCAAACAACCCTGAGTCAAAATGAACCTTAAAATGGTATACCATTATAATTTATCCATTAACTTAGAGGGTACGAATAGTACTCAAAAAATATAAAAAATATTGTTATCTATTTATTGAAAAATGAATAATAATTTAAAAGAGAAAATAAATTTTTCTTAAAAAAACAATATTTTTTTAAAAGACGGTTTAGTCACGTTGTGCACACATCATTTATAATTAATTTTTATCCAATTTAAAAAATTATTTTATAAAATTATTTTAATTTTTTAAATATTAATATCAAAATTATATTATGGTTAATTTTTGGGAAGATTCTAAAATGTTCCATTTTTTGATAAATAGTGAAAAATACTAAATTTTAATTAAATTTGGGGTCAAAGCCCCAATTTATTATTAAAGAAAATACTTCTTTTTTTTTCTGTGTAGAGGTAGACCTATTACATAGCCCGAAGTCCTAAGGACAAGTATTCTGAATACAATTCTTGAAATCCCATTTTTTGGACCCAAAGGGCCCTTCGGTGAATAGTACTACTACAATACCCTGGCTGTTATAGTACCTGCTACAGTACCTCTGCCGCTACAGTTCCTGCTATAGTGTCACCACTGCTACAGTCCGCCACTTCTATAGTACTGATAAAGTTCCATGCTACTGTGAAAATAGTAATATAAATTATCTAATAAGGTCATCTTAATTTTTTACCAAAATAAATAGTGAAAATAGTAAAAAATAATTTTTGCAGTTAAGGTAAAAATTAATTTACTAAAGGGTTAAACATAAAATATAAGGATTAAATTAACCTAAAAACTTTACTAATATCTATTTTATGTGATTATTTATACCCTATAATATATAATTCTTGATAATAATCCATTTAGATTCTTTTTCATGTGAAACATGTGGGAACACATTTTTCTTTCCAAAAGTTACAAGTGTGACACTCACCTCACCTATAAAAGGTCACCTCCTATATATTATTATTCACACCTTTACACCATTTTATTTTGTCCAAAAAAACTTCTAAATTAAATTCCTAAATTACCTCCCCTCATCTTATAAGCTTTATTTTGGGAAAAAATCCTACCTTGGAAGGTTTTGGGGCAAACTTAAGGTGGTTACCCAAAGAAGAGGTAATGTTCTTCAATGCACGTTTTTATTTTATTTATTCATCCACCTCATTAAATTATTATTAAACCATGATTATATAATAAAATAAGTATATTATATAAACTTATATTTTTTTATAAAAAAATAATTACCTAAAACCATCCCAACTTTCGTCAAATGTGTTACAAAATCATCATTCATGTGTACAAAGGACTACCACCTTGTGGACTGATGTCATTTGTTTTTCCATTACCACCTCTCACGGTTGGGTATGATTATGGATATAAAATATATATATGATATTTATAATATAATTAAACCTATTTATTCATTATATAATATATACTTTTTAATATCTATTCTATAGGGGATATGATAATGTCCCTCATGTGTATGGGGATTACCACCTCGCGAAGCGATGTGATTCATTTTTCACTAACTCTTTACATGGAAGGTAATAAGGAAAATTTTAACTAATATATGTAATATAAATGAAATAATTATCATATTAATTACATATTTATTATTCTTAAAGGATAATATATCATTTTATTTTTCACAATTAAAAAAGGAAAACATCATTCATGTAGGTGTGGATTACCTCCTTCACGGAGCGATGTGAATCTCTATCATCACCACAGAACATGGATGATATATATATATATATATATATTTATTTAAAGAAATAATATTGTATATATGATATTATTATAATTCTATAAATATAAAATATTACTTAACTTTCTTCCATTATGGTCATTGATAAATGGAAACGTTACTCATGCATATGTTTGGCCTACCGTCTCTAAGATTGTAATGTATTTTATATTTCATAACCCTAATTCATGATAGATTTTAAAATTATAATTTATGAATAAAAATGATAATTATTTCATGATTATTATTATGAAGATCATGGAACTATATAGTATGTTCAAAAACTAGATCATTCATGACCAAACAGGTATGAAAAAAACAAAACAATTAACACCTGAAACAATGTGAATATAGAAATATTATTAATGAATGAATGATAATATGTTTTAACATGATAATATATGATATTATAAATATTAATATGGATCTTTAATAAGTTATTAACATTTTTAAAACCACTATATAAGAGGTAAAATTATGTTTAACCAAAAGGAATCATTAGGTAACAGCTTCTCATCTCACTTTTACTTTCATGAGACATATTCTATATTCACCACTTATTTATTTAGTGTGGTGTATATACTTAGCTTTTTATATGTTATATAATTAATACAATTATCTAAATGGTATTTAAATTTTCATTTAAAATTATTTCTTTCATGAGGCTTGTGATTCAAAAGTTACCAAAGTGAAAAGGGTTTATTTTACAATCTCATCACTATTTGGGATAGTTTTTTTAAGTGTCCCTTGGTAGAATTACATGATATATATATTTTTTTAAATCAATTTATTTTCTTATAATCTTTTTATTCAGGAATATTTTAAATTAATATTACCACATTCCTATCTTTGGTACTTAAAATTATTAAGACAATATTTTTAAGATAATCCAAATTTATCTCTCTCTTCAGTCGAAAATCCTTTTTCTTCCAAAAACATGTTTTCAAAAATGTTATAACATTATCCAAAATATTTATTAAATAAATTTTTAACCTTTTTTATTTTCAAAAAAAAAATTTAAAGAAGTATTCTTTTTATTTTATGAATGAGGCACTTTTTAACCTTTTTACAATGAAAGGTGAATGTTTTTTTTAACTTATATGAAATCTACAGAATTACCCTCTATCCTAACCATCATTTCTTTGAATCTTACATTCAATTTTTAAAGGTTATATTTAAAGAATTTTTTTCCAAATATTCTATAAATTCCTAGTTTTAAAATTTTATTTTCAAATAAAAGGTTTTTTCAATATTTTATGAATTTTTTAGTTTTGAAATAAAAAAGAATGATTTTCAAATAAATTTTATTTTCCTCTATGAATGTCCCAAGTTATCTTTAAAAATAATTTTCATATAATACGACATTATTTTATGTTTCTTATGAATTAATAGAGATATAATCCAATGACATTTTCCTTATTATTTCTCTGGATAGTTTACGATCAGTTTAACAAGGGATTTACTATGTTGATACCATTCACTTTACTCTGAATTGTTTATAATTATGTTTATTGATTGGGTAAAGTATTTAAATTTTTTATATTAGTTTTAATAAAAGTGTTTATGTTGATTATTTTTAACCTGTTTCATAAGAAAAATGCATTGGACTTAGTAAGTGGTAGGTGGGGGCCGCTATAACATCTTGATGCATTGGTAGGTCTCATGAGACAAACTAGATATGGCTTTAGCTTAGGCCTTACCCATTAATATACATTTCATGTAACAAGATTCAATGGTATTATATGTCTTCTAACAAGTCTTTAAATTATGTTTTAGATGACTCTTATTATGAATTCCGCCATTATGAATTTAGTAATTAGCATTCCATGTGTTTATTCGATTAGTTACAATATCCATGGTCAAGTTTCAAGATCATGTGATTATTTATATGGAATTATTTCATCATATTTTATTCCTTCCATATCATGCTCATTTTATTGATTAAATGGCATGTGTTTTAGTTATCTACCTTATCATACTGCTTATGCCATATTAATTCATAACTTCCACTATACTCTTACTCTTATTAACCATCTGATCTCACTCCTTTATTATGTTTTATTTTCCCCAAGATACTAGGAAATATTTTTTGATTGATATACAGGGATACACTGAGGGGAATAATGGATTTCTCAAAGAAAATTCCTTGTGTATTTTATGTTTTAAAATGTTATTTGAATTTCAAGTATGTATATAGTTTACAAAGAAAACTAAACTATTCGGTCATTCATGATGTGATTCCTTGTATCCTATTCTAATGTAATAAAGCATACACTAGCTATGGGATACTAGGGTTAGGGGCACTATAGTTTGTGTTGGAGGAATTTTAATAGAAACCTTGGAAACTAGATTTAAGAAAACATATATTAGAGAACATAAACCTATTATAGACTTTGAGAAGAAGTATATAATAATATCTTAATGTTTTGGTAAGGAAGAGATTATATGGGTTTTCCAAGTAAATGAAACCCTATCTGGATACTACAAATAGATTTGGTTTTATCATATATGTACATAGGGGTAATAAATCTAAAAAGGTAACATTAGGACTAACCTGATCATTACCTGGTGCTTGAAAACAAGCCTTACTATACACCTATTTTGACACTCTCAAGGTAAATGATAAGGATAATTATCATTTTATTTATAAACCATTATGAATTATTTGAAAATATAAATATCCCCAAACAAATAATGTTTATGATTATGATATTAGATATGCATAAATTTTTCAATTTATGTTAAGTATTTCATTAGTTTTCAGGTTATAAATTATGTTTCATAATTATATGATCTAATCTAGGGTATTCCATCACTTAGAAATCAACCTTAATTGAAGGAATGAGAACCGCATAAATACAAGTAATCTAAATAGTATAAATGATCATTTATTTGATGTAATTAAGATAATATTTTGAAGGTAACTAGTCACCCAAACATTATCATCATATGAGGACATGGTTTCATGTGTTAACAATATAGAAAAAGAATTCTACAAGTAGTATAGATTCAAAGGAAGCAATAGAATAAGATTATTGTAGAGAAAATGATGGATAAGTGGAAGAAATGAACTATATATTTTCAAACATGTGATAATTGTGGAAAGAAACAGTCTGGTTCTTGCTTGAAGGTAATAGTAGTTTTCTATAAGTGTAGATAGAATGGCTGTAAAGATCACGGTTTAAAGGGAAAGAAAAATGGTTACAATTTTCAATGCTTAAACAATAGGTAAATAAGGAACTATGAAAATTAATACCTCAATATTCAAGTGAATATGACTTAAAATAAGCTAAGGGGTCATGGTCAAGCTTATGTTATGTCCCCAGGTGAATTGGAATGATTAATTTTCTTGTGTTTGGATTCACGAATTGTGTTATAGAAGTATTTTATCCATGATATTAGGGTTATAATAATCATTAAATGTATAAGGATTATACTTATTAAAGGATTTGAGAGAATATGTTTAATGGTACCGATGAACAAGAAAAGTGACTCAATGACATTTTTAACCTCTTATAAAACACGTGATTGAGGGAAATATAACCCTTAATATGTTCCTCATGTTGAGATAATTATTTTGGGATAAATATATGATTGATATAGATAAATATAATTATATATTACTGAATAACTTGGAACTAATTAATGATTTTTGACAAAGTAGTTTTTACTATCAATGATGGATTTAATAGCATTTTTGGATTTAAGGAATGTATCCAATAACTTGTGTTTTATTTAAGGAATAAGGAATAATGAATTTTTTAAATAAGTTTTTGTGTAATTTAGGTTATTATCATGTTTCACAATAATAAATAATAAAGGTATTCACATGTTTGGTATGTGATTATTAAGAGCTACTTTATGTTGTTTGGGGGTTAATGATAAGTTCATTTTGGAAATTTAGAAACCACCTTTATAATTTTTTTGATCTTAATATTTTTAAGGGTCCTAAGGTTAACCATTTATGAAATGGTTTAAGTTAAACTTTGGATTAGGTTTTAGTGATTAATGTATTACATAACCATATGAAGATTTATGTATATTAGATACCTTGTACTGACCATTTTTTCATAATAATCACTAGATATAGACATAATGAGTTATCATATTATTATAGATATTACGATCCATTAAAAGAGAATTTTATTAATTCAGTCATAACAAATAATTTCTGGATATTTATTTCTTAAAGTAAGCGATAAATTGGAAATTGATTGAATCATAACCAAAGGATGAAATTATTCTTTTAAAATATAAACATGTCAAGTATGTATATTTCTTTATAATATTATATTGTAAAATAATTACTAAATATTTTAAAAATAATATTGGAACAAAAAAATTATCTTATTACCTTTATATCTAATGAATCACATAGTATTTTAAATCAACAAAGATGTATTGTTTTGAGGTTCTTTAATTTCTATTGATCATTCACTTTCTTATGATCAATAAACTCTATCACTATATAATGATTTATGAGTTTATTCTATGTCCATGTTTTAATTTCCCACCAATGTTCACCTAATTTGAAAATTAGTTATGTGTTATTTCATATAAACTTAATACTTTCTTTTCTATCTTATTAAGAGGGTATTTTTTATCCTTCTTATGATGTGGGTTTTTAACAAAATAATTTTTAAATATCAACCCCTTGATTTCAGAGTGCAAGACAAAATTTTGAGGATGAAATTTATTTAAGGTGGGGAGAATATAACTCCTTGAAATTATAAAATAAGAACATTGTATTCAAAAACATATGTGACATGAAACACCAAGATTATAATAAAATATAACACCTAAAATTTTATGAAATATTTCTTTTAAAATAAATTTAATCTCTTTGATAACTTGCAGAACACGCAACCCCGAGTTGAAATGAACCATAATATAGTATATAATTATAACCTAGAATTTATGTTGTAAGGTTTGAATAGTACTAAATAAATTATGAAAATTATGTTTATCTATTTATTGGAAACAAAATAATAATCATTTAAAAGAAAAGAAACATTATTTGAGAAATTTTTGTTTTTAAAAAAAATTAATTAGTCGTTATTTGTAAAAAAAATTTAAATTTAATTTTTACCACATTTAAAAAATTTATTTGGAAAAATAAAATTAATTTTTTAAATCATAAAATAAAAATTATATTAAGGTGACATTTTGGTATTTTTCTGAAATGTTAAATTTTTTTATGAATAGTGAAAATACTGAATTTTAATTAAAAATTTTATTTTAGTTTAAATTATTTATAAAGTTAAATAATATTTTAAATTAGTTTTAAAGGAAAATTGGTTCAATTATAAATCTATTAATCATATTTAAGACATTTTAATCATTTTAATATTTAAGTTTAATATAAAAACATTGTAAACATTTGAACATTTTCTCTTTAAAAACCTGTTTTCTCTTCAAGTTTATGGGATTAATATTAAATTAAAATTTTCAAATTAAGTGAATATAATTTTAAAAAATTGATTAAATATTTTAAAAAATCTTAAATTATATTTTCTAATAAGTTCAACTTGATTTTTATCCAAAATTAATTATGAAAAGAGTAAAAATTAATTATCGTGGTTAATATAAAAATGGATTTGTATGAGGGTTAAACTAAAAACATAATGGTTAAATTGACCTATACACATGTCTAAAATATGTTTTAATTCCACATTTATACCATATAATGTATAATTATACATAATAATCAATTATTTTACCCATTTTGTTTCTTTTGAACAATGTGGGTACACCTTTTTCTTTCCAATAATTATAATTGTGTCACTGACCTCACTTGTAAAAGGTCATCCACTATCCACTCTTATTCACACCACCACACCCTTTATGTTAATAAAATAACTACCAAAATAACTTCCCAAATTCCCTAACCTAATACTACAAGCCATAATTTTTTAATAATTCCATTCTTTTAAGGCTTTGGTGCAAACTTAACGAGGTTACCTGAAGAAGAGGTAACGTTCTTCAATGAGTGTATTTATATTATTTCTTCCTCCATGTAATTAAACTATTTTTAAAATATTATGATATAATAAAATCAGTGTATTCCATATAATGAGATATTTTTATAATAAATTCATGACCTACAACAATCTTCAGTTCCATCAAATGGGTTATGAAATCATTATTTGTATGTACAATGGATGACTGCCTCGAAAACCGGTGTCATTCGTTTTCCCATTACCAACTCTCATAGTTGGGTATGATGGTGGATATAATATATATATATAGTCTATTTATAATATAATTATAAATATTGAGTCATTATATCATATATACCTTCTTAATTTCCATTACATCAGAGATAAGATAACATCGCTTGAGTGTACAGCGGACTACCGCCTCGAAAAATGATGTGATAGTTATTCACTAACACTTTAAATATAAGGTAAAAATGATAATTTTAATAAACACATGTGATTTAAATGAAATAATTATTATTTTCATGAAATATTTATCATTCTAAAAATATAATAGTTTATTTTCATTTTTTACACTGAAAAAGGATAACCTCGTTCGTGCATGTGTGGACTATCGCCTACATGAAACGATGTGACTCTCTTTCATCACCACACCACATAGATTATATATATATATAAGTATATTTAAATAATAATAAGTTATATAATTTATTATTATCATTATGAAAATATAAATATTACTTAACTTCTTTCTATAATGATAATTTAAAAATAGAAATGTTACTCATGTGTGCATATAGTCTTCGGTCTCCATGATGGTAACATAGTTAATTTTTCATAAACATCTTTAATTATTGGTTTAAAAATTATAATTTATGTATAAATATAATAACTATTACATGATTATTATTATGAATATCATGGAACAACATAATATGTATAAGAACCAAATCTTTCATGACAAAACATGAATGAAAAAACAATACAATTAACACCTGAAATAATGAGAATAATGAAAGATGTTTAATAAATGGGTGATAAAGAAAGATGATTAATAAATGGGTGATTAATAGTACCATCATTCCTCTCTTCGGTACTTAAAATGATTAAGAAATTTTTTTAAGACAATCTAACTTTATTTAACTCTTTTATCTAAACTCCTTTTTCTTCCAAAATCACATTATCAAAAAAGTTTTAGCATTATCTGAATGATTTATTAATTAAATTTTTACCCTTACTTCACTTTTAAAAAATTATTTCAAAGGAATATTATTTTCATTTTATGAACAAGGAACTTTTATAACCTTTTTAGAGTGGAAAATGAAAGTTCTTTTTAACATATAGGGCTTGTACAGAATTACTCGTCATCATGAACATCATTTATTTGAAGATTATTTTTCAATGTTAAAAGGTTATTTTTAAATAAATTTCTTTAACTAATATTATAGAAATTATTAATTTTGAAAAAATATTTTCAAATAGAATTATTTTGACAATAGTTTATGAATTTTCTAGTTTTTAAATAAAAAGGGCGATTTTCATAGAAAGGGTAATTTCCTCAAGAAATGTTCAAAGTAATCTTTAAAAATAATTTTACATATAATAATACATTATTTGATGTTACTTATAATTTAATGTGGATATACTCTAATGATTCCATACTTATTATTTATTCGGATAGTTTATGATTAGTTTCAGTTGGGATGTACTATGTTGATACCATTAACTTTACTCTAGATGGTTTATGATTATGTTTATTGATTAGGGAAAGTGTTTAAATTTTATATGATAGTTTGAATAATAATTTTTAGGATGATTGTGCTTAGACCTTTTTATATGATTAATGAATTGGACTTAGTAAGTTAGGGTTTGGGCCTGCTATATCCCCTCGATGCATCGGTAGGTCTCATGATAAAAACTAGATATGGTTTTGGTGGAGGCATTGCCCATTTAAATAGATGTATTTTCAAAAAAATCAATGGTATTAGATGTCTTGTAACAAGCCTCAATGGTATGTTTTAGATGTATAGAATTATTTATTCCATCATTATGAATTCAATTACTAATATTCTATGTGATTATTCAATTATTAATAATATCCATGGTCTAGTTTCAAGATCATGTAATTATTTATGTGGAATTATTTGATCATATTTTATTTCTTCCATATTATACTCAAGTTATTTATTAAATGGAAATTATTTTAGTTATTTACCATGAAATATTTATTATGCCTTATTTATTCATAGCCTTCATTGCACTCTTACCCTTATAAAACATCTGAGGTCACACCTTTCATATGTTTTATTTTCCCTAGGATACCGAGTAGTATTTTGTGATTAATATAAAGGGATGTTCTAAGGGGAATAATGGAATTCTCAATTAAAATTCCTGGTCTATTTTGTGTTTTAAAATATAATGTGAATTCCAAATATGTGTTTATTTTACTAAGAATACTATGTTATTCAGTTCTTCAAGATGTGATTCATTTTATCTTACTCCATTGTAATAAAGAACACATTGGATCTAGGCTACTGGGGTTGGGGTCCTATATCTAGAATAACAAATAACTAGGTTTCTATATAGTATAACATTACTGGGATGTAAAAATATGGACATGGAGGAAAAATGTAATGTCTAAATAATGATGGAGGGTGGTAGGGAAAATTGATCTCAAAAAATTGAATGGTTATGATAAATTTAATGAACACAAAACCATAAACCAATAATGTGTGAAAAATATCATCAATTCCTCAGAAATTAAGGTGATAAGATAACATTTTTTTTTTGATGCCTCTTTCCTAGAGTTAATGATTTCCTTTATCAACTAGACCAAGAAAATAAGTAAATATACTTTTTTTATTTAAATCCATAAATGTACTTTTAATCTTTGATTGTGTGTTTAAACTAGTTTCAATCATTATCTCCTCTTTTACACTAAATGATGTGTATGAATATTTAATGTCTAAAGCATTATAATCAAATTCTGATTACCCATGAGGTAAATAAAAGGATGAAAATATATTCCTCCTATCATAACTAAAAAAATGGTTACCACATGATAAGATATTTCTAAATATTAATAAACCATCATATGAATAAATATTACATTAATCACTGAAATTCAACAATAACACCCAAGGTTTGACATCCAAAATTCTATAAATAAATAACTCTATAACCCCATTAACCTCAAAAAAATAAAAATTAAGGAATGTTTTAACCTCAAATGTTGTATCATACCATTCATCTTACATACCCAAAAAAATAATAGCATTCTTCTGAAATAATCCATCCCTTTAAAACTAAGGGTTACTTATACCCCTACCCAATAAAATTTAACCCAAAATATCATTAATCACCACAAAGTCCTATAACATAAACCTAAAAATGGTTGTGTTTGTCTTTGATATTATGATCAATATTAAAATCATAAACCAATGATGGTATCCATAACACTTAATCTAACCTCACATGAAAAAATCTTAAATATTTAATGTTTTACAAACCCTACTCTAATGAAAACTAAAAAATCCCCAAACCCACACTCTTACATCTAGTACTAAAAACATAATCTTTAAATTTATGTATTTGAAAACAATAAACATGACCTAAATTTATCCATCCAAAATATAAAAAACCAAATATAAAATATTGGATAACTATCAAACCTAAGGACCGTTTAGGTTCATAGTTTTATGGAATTAGGAGAAACTCTTACATAGTAATACCTGTGTCTTCAAAGTGAGTATTTTTTTCACTATATGTATCTTTTATTATTCTTAATTATTTTTTAAACATATATCATAAAATTATTCTCACATGAAAACTTTATATAAATATTTCATCTCAACCCATTATTTATAACTTACTGAAAATGAAAACATAAGAAGGGTGAGCACAAATTCTTAGTAAGGATAAACATAAGAATTAAAAATTGAAGGACATTATTCAACAAAAGATGAGAAAAAGGGGTATGATGACATAATAAAAGTGAATAATCATAATGTAACAAAATTTATACCCATTAAAATGTGTATCATAAATTAGGAGATATTTCATAAATATTTAATAGAAGACCAGATCCATATAAATCAATAATCATGATCCAGTTTATGTCAATATTAATCAATAGAACAATTAAAAAATCATAGAAAGAATATAGAAAATATGGTTGTTTCTTGAAAATTTATCATCATAACCTGTGTTAAATCATGTCAAAAATTACTATACCACAACTAAATAAATAGAAGAATCCTACTCAATTAATTCCCTCTCTATTTACATTAATTATAAAGAACATTATCTAAGGCATTATAGAGGTACATCGGGTTCTCCCTCCATATAATCTATATTGGGATCACCCATTGTATAAGATATATTAGGATCACCCATCATTATGATCTATATTAATATCAACCATCATCATAAAAAAATCCTAGTATCATATATTATTATAACACATGGAATCTTTCATTTTCATTATCAATATTTTAACAACAACTTGTATTCATCTATAACTTGATTTACTCATGGGAAGTAAATGGGTTCCATGATAATATCTTTAAAACATCATCAATAATTCATATAGAGATGAATATGGGTGCTGTTATAAGATCATCTTCCATATGAAGCATAGGAATAAATAAAGGATATTTATATAGATGAAAATTCCTCTAAAATATTATTTAAAATTTTTATTTAAAAATAAGGTAAAATACCCATTTCTTTTGCTAACATTTTATAAAAATTCACAAAATATTGGGAAAAGGTTTTATTTTATAATATATATGGAATAAAATAAAGTAATATTCAAAGAAAATAATGGTCATTATGGAAGTATAATCCATTCATGTCATGAACATTAAAAATAAAAAGTCTTCTCAATCTTTGTAAAGTTAGTCCAAAGTGACCCTTGAGAAAAATGTTAAAAAAATCCATTTAACCTAGTTTAAAATAAGTTCAAAGATCATGAAAAATAAATTTTGGAAATATTTTATGTTCATAGAATAACATTATTTAAATAATATTAATAACATGGATTATGAGTTTTGTTCAAAGGCTTTAAAATCATTAAAATAATTTAATCAAAGAAAAACCCTTTCCAGAATTTTTAAACCAAAAAACAATTTAAATGAAATAGCATATGATGAAACATGTAATAACATGATTATAAAAATATGCATGATATTATTTTTCAAGAGTCTATGTATACATGATTCATATGAATATAGGTTCATCAAGAAAAACATATCTCAAGAATGAATTTTGAGATTAGAAACCCTTACAAATTGGGTTATTCTTGAATCAAAAAGACATTGAATAAAGAAACATAACATGATTACATAAAATAAATAATTTAAATGAAATAATATTTCAAAACATATTAATGGTTAACTAAATGTACCATATAAAATTAATCATGGTGCATAACCTGAATTATGTCTCAAATAATTGAAATTAAGACCATGGAAACCCATGGAACTTATAAAAAATATATTACATGAAATAGTGAAAATTGAAGGAACTTTAAATATCATGATCAAAGATTCATTCATAACATAATATCTCAATTGGAAACACATACACCATATAAAATAAAGTAGGTTTATGATACAAGTCATGTCTCAAAGAAACAATATTGAGATGGATAATCCTTATAAATATCGTATCATGGAAGTTAAAATTTAATCAATTAAGTGAATATTTATAGAAACTATATAACCAAAATAATTGTAAATAAAACATAATATAATAAGAGGTCATTTAACACATAATATTAATATAACATTTTAAATGAAGTTGAATTATAACCCAATGAATGGAAATTGAGCTAAAAACCTCTTACCTTAAGTATTAACTTGTTATGTATGTTCTATAGTTCATATATAATAAACTAATATAAATTATTAACTAATTTTAGATAAAGTTATTGGTTTATTCCCTTCTCATTTAATCATTTATTTTAATAACATATTTAATTAGATAACCAATTAAGTCCACATAATATGTTTAGAGGATATTCAGTTCATAGTCGAAAAACAAATTCAGTATATTGATTGTAGAAAAAATGGAAATCATTTCATCATATCAAGACTAATAATAATTAAATATTTATCATTTATATTGATCAAAAATATTTTTATAACCATCCATGAAAGGCATACATGAAAAAAAATCACATTGCTTCGTAGAGGTGGCAGTCCACACGTATGCATGATTAACATTACCATTTCAAAAATAATGTCAGGGTAAGAAAATAAATGATATATTGTCTTTAAAAAATTATAATTATTGCATTAATATAATATATAAATATATATATATTAAATTTTTTATTATAAACATCGATGATAGGTAGTGATTGAAAATGAAACACATCATTTCATGGAGGTGGTAGTCCACACGTACCCATGAACAATCATATCCTTCCACATATGATGGAAAAGAATATGAGTAAGGTAAAAAATTAATGTAATGAAATATAATTATATGGGATATATTGATGATATTATATTATAATGTTTTGTTTATAATTAAAGGATGTACAATAATAAGTAAACAAAATTCAAAGTTGAGATGATGCCCTTCTTTTGGAGAACCAACTTTGGATCTCTCCTTAATGACACTAGGTAAATTATTTATATGATAATAAAACCACTATTACTTCTATAATGATTTATAAAATAGGTTTTTTTATCTTTTTTTCATTATATGTGGCTTAATGATGTTTAAAGAATATATGATAGGTGGTTTCATTTAATATAGAAGGAAAAGACACACTAGGAATTTCTAAAAATATTTAAATATAATAAATCATTTTTCAAGATTAAGTAGAATAAAGTGGAAAATAAATCATATATAAGATATTTTAAAGTTACAAAATTATCAAGAAAAATAAAATGTTTAATATTTTGTGATGTGTTTTTACCTTATCTTTTGGTTTAACCCCTTTATTAACCAATTTTAACCTTAATCGTGGTAAATAATTTCTCAATGCTAAAGGGTTATAAATTTTATTATAACATAATAATTGGATCACAAATGTTTAAATGATGAAATTTTAGACCATATCCAATCCAAATTTTCTACATTCAAGATTTTGGTGATTTTTAAATCATTTAATAATATATTATTTAACATAAAATACCATTAATGTCATTTTAAAAACTATTTATGTATTTTTTACTTTAAAAACAATCAATAGTGGTATTTAATTTAAATAAAAAAACTCTATAAACATAAATAATACATTTTATTAAATATAAAAAAAATTACACCATAATTCTTCCAAAAAATAGTTTTTTTGTTTTTAAAATCATTTATTTGATTTTTCAATTTGTTACACAAACACTATGTCAACTTTGTATAAGAATTTAAGTTAATTATACCAGCACTAAAGATTATAAATAAATTAATATGATAAAATAATATAATTTTTTTCAAAATAAACTTTTATATTCATTCATATCATCACCATATCTTTATATGGACATATAAAATAAATTAAATGTAAGAGAGTGGCATTTCTAACTTTATCCTTTACTTAAAATAATTGAAATGTTATTATCAAATTAAAGTGGTAATAAATTTCCATATTTTTAAATATTTGATTATTATGGTTATAATAAAAGTATCAAATAAAATAAAAACAATTTTTATAGATATTTTTAGGCCCGATTCCAGATTTTTAACCCGGTTTACCCATTTTACCCTTATAAGGTGAAAAATATTTACTACAGTTACTTTTCATAATGAAAAAAAAATAAAAGGGAAATATTTTAAAACATTTAATGTCATGATTTTAAATATAAAATCTATTTCTCATTATTAAATATCTATAATTGAACTAAATCAGTTTTAATATAGATGCATAAAATACAACAAAAATGGTTTTAAAAAAATGCTTTATTAATCCTAAAAATGAACGTACACAATAATAAATTATAATAAATATTTCTATGTGATTAGTTATATAATATATATTACTTTAAGATTCCTAGGTTACTTTAAGATCAAATATAAATTTTAAATTTCTATATTTAATGAAAATAAATGAAATTTTCACGAAAATTGATTTTTTTCATAATTTCCTAAAAAGTTAAACTTTTCAAGAAAATCTCAAAATATCACCCAAATATTTTTTTGATATACAAATTTCAATAATTATATCATTTTTAACAAATAAATTTTCAAAAATCTGAAAAAAATAATAATTATAATTTTCACTCACAAAAATAAATAAAAGCCATTTTTAAAGAAAACATATTTTTAAATCACAAAGTTACATTACTGAAAATTGAGTGCTTATTTAATAATTAATAATTTATAAAAAAAATTGAGATAGACTTATATATATATCACAATTAGTTTACTCTTATTTATATCCTCCAATTCAATGGTTCGGTTATAACGATCATATTATATAATAATATTTCAAGGTATGTTTAAGCTTTGTGCTAAGTGGCTTGTATTCCATTAAACATAGTATTATTTTAAAATCTTGAGCTATTACATTTCTCTTACCTTTTAATTTATGCTATAATCTAACTGATATATTCTATTATTTCCCTCCTAGCTTTAAGGGCATCCTACTTAGTATATTTATAATCACCCCATCATGGGATTTTCCCACCCATGTCATATCTTACACAGAGGTCCAGAAAATTGAAGTGATCATAGTGGCCTTAGTATCCATGGATAATAGTAGTATGTGAAGGTTTTGACCATGTTCAGTAGTTAGATTCATGGTTTAATATCATGTTACCTCCTTTTAGGTACTTATTGAATCTCATTTTGGGTTCCATTTTTTGGGTGCATTTGAGACCTTTTGAGTATGAAAAGATTTTATTGTCAAAAATGACCTAAAATTCTGGGTTTCATGTTTCTTTGAATTTATGGAGTCTTTGTATAAATTTATCCATAGTTTTAAATTGTGTTCTCTTGGATCTTTTGGGATTTTTGGAAAAGATATTATTTTTAGAATGGAGAGGCACTATATGGTGTAGGGGTTGCCACATGGAGAGTCCCTACTGCATCATGGACTATAATGATGCAACATTGGGAGAGCTTGAGGTTAGATGGTGTTGTTGAATAGGTGGTTGGGTATACCATGGAGCCTTGGAGGATGGTTTTCATAGCTACACCATAGAGGTATGACTATTTTGTGGAGCCCTATTGGGAGGATTTCAGTGCTTCTTCTGTATCAATAATAGCCACAGCATGGGGATAAGGATATGTCAAAGACTTACCCTAGGTAAAGAGGATCTAGGTGATGGTTGTGATATGTTTTCGGGAAGCCAGTTAATAGTGGTGGCTGAGAAATATTTTTAATAGGCTATCCCATGGTCTAGCTATTTTAATCATTTTTTCTATGTGGCCATGGGGGGATTTGGAATGGTCTGTGTCTTTATGGTCTTAAATGATCTAGATATTTTTAAATTCCAACATCCCTCCTCTTAATACTCATTTGATCTCTTTTCCCCTTTGAGGCTCTAGATTGGCATTTTGGTCCCTCTAACCTTTTATCCCTATGAATGGAAGTGATTGTGATCCTGTTGGATATCCTTGTGGTGAGAAAATCTCTTCTACTATGGTCCCTTATGATATTACCTTATATTATCCTTATATATTGATAGATAATCACATTATTTATGGATCAAATGATATTTTTTATGGATATTTTTTATATATTGGACTCTATGATCTCCTACGCCATCATTCTTTATTGACACTCCTACTGTAGGTGTTGATTAGATTCTATGATTTAAAGGTAGGTGGTTCCTTATGATTTTTCTCTATAGTTGAGACCTTAAATATCATTATTGATTTTAAATGAGTTTTTAAATTATTTAAAAACCTATATTTTAGATTATTTAAGTATGTTTTTTGAAAATAGAATATAAATTGTGACAAGACCCCAATTTCAATGGAATTGAAATTATTGGGTGGATTTGAGAAAAATTATGTATTGATTTATAAATTTAATTTATGAAATGATTTTATGTTTAACCTTGAGACAAATAGATTAAATTTAAATGACTTTAAAAAGGCATGAATTGATGAAAATATATGATTTTTGTTTTGAAATGAGAAAGGCGTGCTAAAAACTAAAAATTAAGAAGTTATATTTTGAAATAAATTGAAATGATTGATTTACCAATGATTTATTGATTGAATGAATGAATAACATGTGATAATGGGTATCTAGTTCTTAATTTGGACAAGAACACTAGGATCTAACCACCAAGAACTGGATTTATGAGGACAACACTAACATAAACATACATCAACATGATTTTCCTAGACGGGGAGTTGAGTCTCATTGTCTTGAGTCATGGGACGTGTTCACACACTAAGTAGTGATCAATGATTGAGTATTGTGAAGATCCTTTTACTAGAAACTAACATACTTTAGGTATTATTACATGGTTCGATAATATGTTTTGTTTCATAATTACATGGAATCAATTGTTGAACATTTTTATTAAAGGAAACTACTTTATATAAATGATTTATATAAAATGTTCATTCAATGCAATTTTGAAATATATTCCACTTTTTATTATGAAATAATTTTGTGTTGCAAATATGTAAATTTCATTCCATGCATTTTTTATTTAAATTGAAATCATAATTTTTTTAATTATTATAGAATTGATTATGGAACACATAGTGAGACCCTACTGGGCTTTATAGATCACACCCTACCTTTTCCTTAAGGCATTTGTTAATTATCTTATTCCAGGTCCATACAAAGGTAAATTTCCACTTAGAGTTGGTGAATGTTCTTGATCATTGGGACACTGAGTGATGGAGGTGACTGAGGGATATGTGATCCATTTCCTTCAGGGGTTTTATGAGATTTGTTTTAGCATATTTTTTATGTTTTGATAGTGTTCTATTTGGGTATTATTTTACAAATTTATTTTCATAAATTATCCCTTTGGAGTGTTGAGAATACTAAATTATATTTTTTTCTTCCACATGTTTTATAGAAAAAATCATTCCCTCATGTTTCTTATATGATGTTAGGTGATACTCTCTAACCAATGGGGATTAAGAAATCCCTTGTATCCATTTTAGGTTCATCTTAGATATAAATGTACAAGTTTATCTAACATGGTTCATGAAAAAGTGGTATTAAAGTTAGGTTGTGAATATTTACTTGATTTCAGTATACATTTGGGTTTTCTTAGTAGAAATGATGTAGGATTGATGAGAATTAAGAGGCAGTTGCGAGCGAGTGTCTAGAAATTTCTTATCATAACGAGCCTTAAGACAGTATGGGTGTTTGGTAAAAGTGTCCTTAAGGAATAATTTGATCTAGTGTCTAGTATTTTCTCAATATATCTAAGTATGCTGAAATTTAAATTCTTGAATCTTACTTGATAGAATTGGTATTCCTGCTTCTCTTTTTTGATTTGTTTTTTATGTATCCATGCCAATGATTTTAGTTTTTTTATTAATATTTCATATAATTATGATTCTAAAGATATTTTTGAATAGGCCATAGTGGGGGCTATAGGTGAATCACATCAGGTGAATAATCTAGTCAACTAGAATCTTGTTTAGATATTGGTGTGCACTATCCAAGCTCTGGGATAGGTACCTACACTCTTTCCCATTCAGGCTCTGGTAGTGGAACCTATAAGGGATTAATCTACATATCATTCTCAAGATATTCTTACTCAGATACCACCGTATTTCTAGGTTCCAAAATATCCTCAAGAGGTGAAGGATTGGTTGAAAAATATTGAACTTATTTTTGAATTATTGGAAATTCTAGAATCTATAATGGAAAGTTTTATACCTTTAAGCTTGAGAAACCTTATAGGATATGGTGGTATTTGATGGTGATGGTGAATAAAAATAAGTGTTCAGAGTGTAAGGACTTTATAATTCATTTCATGGATCAATTCTATCTAGAGTCGATTATCTTGGAAAATCCCTAGAGTTCCATAACCTTAAGAAGGGTGATAGAACCATGACATAGTATGCAAATTATTTTACTAAGCTTGTTCAGTTTTCACCTTAGTTTGTATCCAATGTAAAGATGAGGGATCAAAGGTTCGAGATCGGTCTCCAAAATTAAATACAATCATAGGTTATCTTTCTAAACATCACTTCTTATATTGATGTGATGGATAGAGCAATGATGGTTCAGCTTGACCTGGCTAGTAAGTTATTTTTAGTGAGAGTATCTTTTTCTCCTAGAGGTATTTATATGAGTTCCTTTAAAGGAAATAAAAATTTTAATGAGTGAAATGGTGAATCTAGATATTAAGAATCATTTATACCTCATATATTTTCTATAATAGGACCTTCAACTTGCTTTTAGTGTGCCAAGGTTGGGGATTTGAAATAGTTTTTTCCTTAGGTACCCATGATCTGTAGTGTGTGCAGTCACTCAGGACACCTATATAAAATCTTCAATATCTTTTTATCTCAACATAGTGGAATATTCTCATCATAACCTATTATTACAGTGGTTTAATTAGATACTTCAATAACTGATGGGTTCCAGCCATCAGCATCCAAAAAAAATAATATCCATGTAGTGGAAGAGTTTCCAAAGGAATCTGACATGGTTCCAATGACTATGAGAGGCACCATCACTATAGATTCATCATTAGTTACTACTTTATTTTATGCGGGTGCATATCAATCATTTATATCGACCCATGTTGTGAATTTTCTAAATCTTCCTTTAAATCTTATATATTATGTGATGGATATTTCTACGCAACTTAGAAGGAAGACAGATGGTGGTCTTCAGTGTTGTTCTTGTGTTTTATATTTATTAGAGAATGATATACCTAAAATTTTCTAGTGTTGAACATGAAACCTATTGATTTCATTTTCAGGATATATTGGCTAATTTCTCATTTATCCTGGATTGAGTTCTATTTTTTATGTGTATCCCTTACTATACCTAATGTGGTGTGTTGTATATTTCAAGGAGAATGGTATCCAATGGAAATTAAATCCAAACCCTCTTTTTGGAGCTACGAAAGTTGATATCAGTGTTTTCAATCAACATAGAGAAAAAATCTACAAGTAATGATCTCTCTCCAGTTGTTTTCAAGTTTCCTGACATTTTCCTTTCTGAATTATATGTCTTTCCACTGGTAATAGAGGTGATGTTTTCTATTTATTTAGTACTTGGTACTCAACCAATTTCTATTCCTTCATACTATATTAAACCAATGGATTTGAAAGAGTTTAATACTCAGTTGTATTATCATCTAGGTAATGGTTTCATATACCCAGGTTTATCGCCATGAGTAGTACCTATTCTATTTGAAAAGAAAGATGGTGGAATACTTCTCTTATGTGTTGATTATGAGAAACTCAATCGATTCATTGTAAACACTAAATATTTTTTCCATAGATTGGCGATCTGTTTGACTAGCTAAAATGGGTGAAGTTATTCTTAAAGATTGGTATTTATTTTTTGTTATCACCAATTGAGAATTAAAGAATCTAAAATTCAATATACAGCCTTCAGGATTACGTATCACCATTATGAGTATCTTTTTATTCCAATTAGTCTAACCAATTCTCCTGAAGTTTTTATGGATTTGACGAATATGATATTTCATTAGTAACTTGACTCATTTTTGGTGGTATTTATGGATGAAATCCTCATTTTCTTCTAGACTGCGGAGGGCCATGTGTGTCGTTTCAGAGTTGTTTTATAAATCTTGAGTGGCCATCAACTTTACACTAATCTTTCTAAATGTAATTTTATTATTCAAGAAGGGAATTTATTTGGAAACATGTTCTCAAAATATAGTTTTTAAGTTGATCCTAAAAAAAGATGAATTTTTTTATGACATGGTAAAAACCATGTAATATTTTAGATATTCATATATTATTGGGTTTGGTAGGATATTATTGTAGATGCATCAATTATTTCTTGAAGTTGGCTTCTCTTAAGTCCACTCATAGATGGAAAGGAGTGAAGTTTGTTTGGGATGATAACTGTCAAAGTTATTTTGTTATACTGAAACATATTTTAACTTCTATGCTATTTTTGACTCTTCCAGATGGTACGCAAGTGTATATGGTATTTTTTGATACATTAGGTTTTAGTTTGGTTTGCATACTTATATAGGGTGATCACATGGTAGCTAATGGTTCTAGATATCTTAGGCCACACAAGAATAATTATCCAACCAATGATCTCAAACCCACAATTTTGATGAATGCTCTAAAGATTTTGTGGAACTAATTTTTTATTGAATGGTTTCCCATTTATTATAATCAAAAAATCTTGAGTTATATATTCTATCAAAAACATTTGATCCTCTGACATAGGCATTGTGTGGAGTTCCAAAAGTATTTTGATTTCGATATTTCCTACACCCTTAGAAAGGGTAATGTCATTATCGATGCTCTAAGAAGGAATATTTTTATGTAGATCATAAATGAATCATCAGAACAGTGAAATATAATGGTTCTATTTTCTCAGTTTCATTTGGGATTCTGAGAGACTAAGTCTAAGGTTTTTTGGATAGTGTTTAGTTGACCTCCTCTATAATAAGCAAGAATCCACACTCCTAGATCTTATGTTTAATGTCACAACCTGACCCTGGAGGATCATGTCGTGACTACCCCAATCCTGCCTTCCATAGGTTAGGGGTTGGCGACTAGAATCAAAAGGCACATCCCTGAAAAATGGGAAGGCATTGCCTTTAAACCTGAAAACACACAGTCCAAGAATACAATGAGTAAAACCCACATAGTAAAACTACAGTAGTAAAAAATATGGGTTTTGAATGTAAAAGGGGTGAGTACTGTAATTAATGGGGTCCAAAATACAATACCAACTAATAAGTACAACTACAACAAAAAAAATAGCTCCTGAGATTTCCACTAGGGTTCCTACCTAAAGGGTAGGTACAGCTCTCGGTTAGTTGTCACTGCGGCACGTCACGTCTAAAGGTCCACCTCTGAGCACCATCCAGTCCTGGCTCCCAACCCTCAGTCAATGTTTTCCATCATACTAGGTATACAACCCAGAGTTCTGTAACATAGATTATTATTCTTAATCTATATTATCTTATTCCATTTTGAAGTTCCATAACAGATTCACAAAGAAGTTGTTCTACTATTGGTCCACTCTTAGACGTAAGTCGTCGTTCCATGATGGGGCACTGTAAGGCTGGTCCTTAATGGTCATGCTTCTGCCGATCCACACAGGGTCGCTAGAATGCTGATCCACACAGGGTCGCTAGAATGATGATCCACACAGGGTCGCTCGATGCTGATCCACACAGGGTCACTGGAATGCCGATCCACACAGGGTTGCTCGATGCAGATCCACACAGGGCTTGTTCATTTGGCTTGAACCCTCTGCATTAGGATTTCATCAAACGGTCAACAATTTATCTCACAAATATGAAATCTACAAAAATCCCCCTACCTGGATTAGATGTCCCCTGACGATGATCGAAGTAACCTCCTTAGTCATTATCATTAGTTCATGATTCAGTTCCACTAATCACCGCTCACTGAAACTGGTCTCGTCCTCCAAGTGGTTAGTGTCACAGTACTTTTCCAGAGCTTCGTCTCTAGGTGAAGCTATTCCAAGACCCCTCCCCAAGATCCATATAAATAGGAGGGGGAAGTGGTGGTTAATGTTCCGAGGAATTTATGAGGTTCATTTAAATAATAAACCTCCCAAATTCCAACAGTACGGTTACAAACAAGGAGTATTCAAGCCAATTAATGGCTTGACATGTCATCAGTCCCACCACCACTTCTTATCTGCCGGAGAAAAGGATAAGAAATAAAATTACATAGAATGTTATTTTATTAATCTTTCAAAAGTCTGCAAAATTGACTTTTTCACTCGACCTACTACGGTCAAAGTGAAGACTCCCTTAAGCGAATCTCTATGCTACGGATTCAACAGTGCCCTCATATTTTTAATCCGATCATCGGTTCAAAAGATAGAAAACTCCACCTGCACATTTACTAAACGTGCCTTAAAAAATTCAGAAATCCATTTCGAGCACACCGAACCTCAGAGTCACGCA
The DNA here is from genome assembly GCA_963277665.1 of Viscum album. Taxonomy (NCBI): domain Eukaryota; kingdom Viridiplantae; phylum Streptophyta; class Magnoliopsida; order Santalales; family Viscaceae; genus Viscum; species Viscum album. Next base: position 482,016,068 of record OY728126.1, read on the forward strand.
CCATCAATTTTCACAGACTCATAATAATTCAATTGAATAAAAAAATACATGAAAAAATCTGGTTCTTTAAATTCTCCCCACCTTAGGTTTTTTCGTCCCTGAAAGCCACAACATAGACTAAGGAAACAAATGGGGGTACTGAGCATGGATCTGAGCCTCCCACTCCCATGTTCTCTCTTGGATATTTCAATGCTGCCAGCGAACGTGCACTAGAAAGATCGATCATCTACAAAGGACCTGCTCCTGTAGATCCTCAATCTCCACTGGAACCTTTGTAAATGTCACCCCATCATCAATGTCCTACTCACCCCAGTCAATAACGTGTGATGGATCATGCATGTACTTCCTCAGTTGTGACACGTGGAAAACATCATGCACCCTATGCATCTGTGGGGGAGGAGCTAGGAGATATTCCAACTCAGTTGAGAACCTAAAAGGGTCTGATGAACCTCGGAGATAGCTTGACACCCCGGCCAAATCTCCATAAACCTCATTGATGTGAGACCCATAGGAAGACATGGTCTCCCTCCTCGAACTCCAAAGGTCTCTATCTACAGTTAGTATAAGACTTATGTTTTATTTGTGAATTCTTCATCTAATCTTGGATGATCTGCACCTTCTCAGTGGTAGCTCATACCAACTCTGGACCCATGTGTACTGACTCCCCTAAGTCTGTCTAGCATAGAGGTGATCTACATGGTCAACCATACATGGCCTCAAATGGTTCCATACTGATGATGGAGTTATAGATGTTGTTTCATGTGAACTCCACCAAGGGAAAGTTATCCTCCCAACTGCGGCCAAAATCTAGGATGCAAGCACAAAAAATGTCCTCTAATGTCTAAATGGTCTGCTCTGTCAGACCATCTGGCTTTGGATGAAAACAGGTTCTCAAAATTAGTTGAGTCCCAAACGCCTCCTAAAATCCCTTTAATAAAAGAGATGTAAAACTTGCATCATGATCAGAGATAATAATTTATGGTACCCCCATGAAGCTATACAATCTCTTTTACATAGAGTTGTCCCAATGCCTCTACTAATCCCTGCTCTCAGATGGGTAGAAAGTGGGCTGACTTGGTGAGTCAATCCACGATCACCCAGATGGAATCATGGCCCATGGACATACATGGTAGCCCTATCACGAAATCCATGGAAATACCATCTCACTTCCACTCTGGTACCTCTAAAGGATGCGCTAAGCATACTGGAACATGATACTTGGCCTTCACTTGCAGACAAGTGAGGCATCGTAAAACAAACTCTGCCACTGCTTTCTTCATCCCTGGCCACCATTGTTGACACCGAAGGTATTGGTACATCTTCACCACACGAGGATGTACCACCAGAGTGGATGTATGGAACTCCAAAAACACCTCCTCCCATAGTGCCACTGGTACCATGGTGTGTCCTCCGAAGAGGATGACGTGCTCCCCACATTCAGAAAACCCATCAGGTGTATGTCCTGAGGATATCTGAGCACGTCGAGCCTCATAGTAAAATTCCCCATGTTGTGCCTCATGAACTCACTAAATAAGTGGGGGAGTGACAGTCATAGAATAGAGGTAAGCTTCTCCATCTCTATCCAAAAAGGATATATGCAACGCAGCTAGTTGCTCTGTCGCCTCACTCAGCAATTGTAAACCAGACCTCCTGTTGAGTGTGTTTGCTGCTACATTCCCCTTCCTAGGATTGTATCCTATCTCAAAGTAATAGTTCTTTAGGGACCCTATCCAATGTCTATGTATTAGGTTCAGGTCCTTCTATGATAAGATATACCTGAGACTCTTGTGATCAGAGTAAATAGTAAACCGTTCACCCATCAAGTAGTCTCTCCATATCTTCAAGGTGAAGACCACTACTACTAACTCTAGGTCATGGTATCATGGTTATGTTCATGTTTTCTCAGCTATAATCAACCATAAGTGATCCCTACTTGCTTCTGCATCAGGACACATGCATGTCTGGTCCCTGATGCATCACAGTGGACTATATACCCAATGCCCTCTTCTGGTAGCCTCAAGATGGGGGGAACTAGTCATTCTCTACCTCAGCTCTTGAAAACTCTTTTGGAATCTATCCTTCCATATGAACGGATATATCATCTTCTTCAATGCTGAAAAGTGTGTCACAAATCTAGAAAAGTCGGGTATGAATCTCTGGTAGTACCCAGACATCCCCAGGAAACTCCTCTCCTCAGTCACACTCCTGGGTGGCTACCAAGCAAGCACAGCCTCTATATTCACCGGATCCACTTCAACCCTAGCCTTTGAGATAACGTGTCCCAGAAAGAGGACCTAATGTATCCAGAACTATCACTTCGAGAGATTACCATAAAGCTGGCACTCTTAGAGTGTATCCAGCACTATCTGCATATGATAAGCATGCTCTTCCTCCGACGTCGGGTATATCAAGATGTCGTTGATGAAGACCACCACAAAGCAATTGAGTTATGGATGAAATATCATGTTCATGAGTCCCATGAACATTGTAGGGGCATTTTTCATGCTGAATGGAATATCAAAGAACTCATAGTGGATATACCGACATTTTTAGGTCATCTTCCGCACATCCTCATCTCGTACCCTGAGCTGATGATAGCCTGATATAAGGTCTATATTTGAAAACCAACGAGCTCCCTTCAGCTAATCAAAGAGATCATCATTCCTCAGAAGTGGATAATTATTCTTCACAGTCACCTGGTTCAGGCTTCAATAATCCTCATAGATCCTCAAAATTCTATCTGCCTTCTTCGTGAACAAAATCAGGGTTTCCCATTGAGAAACACTGGGCCTTATGAAACCTTTCCTCTACAAGTCCTCCAGATGTACCTATAACACACGAAGCTTCATGGGAGCCTTTCTATATGCTGGTGTAGATATTGGTGTCGTCTCGGGGTACAGTTCGATGTAGAAGTCCACCTCTCTGCAAAGAGGTAGTCCCGGAACATCATCAGGGAATACATCGTCATACTGGTCCACCACTACAGGATAGATCGAACTCTCAACATCAACTAATCTGAGGGTTAGCCTATCCAGCTGATGTGTGATCAGTTGAACCCTCCTCTAGGTAAGTCCATCCTATGCTTCCAAGGTTCCCTTCTTGCTGGTGAAGGAAAACCTGGTCTCATCCTCGCAGACACACCGCACTTTGTGCCTAATGCAGTCAATCTGAGCATGGACTGTGGATAACTAGTCCATACCCTAGATGATGTCATAAGGCCTCAACGCTGCTAATAGAAGATCTCAGCTGAAGCTCTCACCTCCTAGAGTAATCTCACACTACTGAAACCAGTGTGTAATCGTCGAATCTTCTCCTGTATGAGTCTCTAATTGCAAGGATTGAACCAATAGCTCCACCAGAATCTCCAAGCTCCAAACGTGAGATGTTGTAATGAAACAGTGACTATAACTTGTGTCTATAAGTACTGCAGCTAAGGTGTAGTAGACACTAATCGTACCTCAAATCATCTTTAGAGTGTCATGGTCGTAGGCCTCAGCTGCCTAGAGCTGAGCTCATACCTGTCCACCTACTCCCTGTGGACGGGGTGGACCACCTAGAGGTGGTGGCGATAGAACCTCAAACTGTCATCCACCACCTACTACATGACCTACTCCTCTACTATGTCTGCTACCCTGTAGACCTCCTTGCTTGAATCTCTTCCTCTGCCTTGGCAGTCCCTCGATCGTCTGTTGGTCATCAGTGCGGCTAGTCAGGCAGTCGTGAGCCATGTGACCCTACTCATCACACATGAAGCATAGTATTCTCTTCTACTGTCATGATCTACAGTGTGAAACTATCACCTCTGACCCTAGTCTCAAGGGTCATCCACCAGAAGGTATGGTCCCCTTGGACCTCTATGTCATCTGCCAACTATCGGCCACAGATGACTCTGCTATATGTCTCCTGATGGTGGGTCTCATCATCGGTGTCTGCTCAGCAAGGAATATATCCACCAAGAGTGCTCTCTCTAGCACTCCAGCATGCATCGGGATGATGATAGATACCATCGAAGATCTAATATCCCATCGAAGTCCCTGATCGAATGTCTGGGTCCTAAAGAAAGGGTCTCACACCATGTCGATTGAGTAGCGTGGGAAGTTTGTGAAGCTCACCGAGTATTGGTCCATGGTCAGGCTTCCCTGTTTCAAGTATAGCAGCTACTGTATATGCACAAAGCATAGAGTCACTAGAAAAAACTTTTCCCTGAAGAGGACCTTGAAATCTTCCCAGGTGAGAGTTGCCTCATCGTGTATATAGAGCATCAGGATCCACCATCTCCCTGCTACTAACTATAAAAGAATGGCATCTAGGATCACCATCTGGTTAGCTGGTGTCCCAACCAGGAAAAAAACTCTGTCCATAGCCTCCAACCAGTTGTCAGCCTCCAACAGATCCATCTCACCTAAAAACCTTGGAGGCCTCTGCCACTGAAACTTGTGCAATGTTATTAGTTGGTGTACACCATCTATTGGTGGGGATGGTGTAAATGGTTTCCCAAAAGGTAGTGGTGATGATGGTACACCATCTGATGGTACTATCATTATAAGAGGGCCCTACACTGAAGCCTCATCAATTGGTGGTCCTTCATCGTGTAGTCTCTCATGAATCATGATTGGCTGTCTATGTGGTGGTATCCTGAAAGAAAACTGGTGTGCCACGGTCAATAATTTATACCTAGTGAGATGGCTCAAAGAGATCAAAAATAAAACACTTCAAAAACATGGACTCTGATCTTTTAATAGAGTAATAGTATTAAGTATTTTGAGTGTGGTTTTCAAAGTTTTTCTATAGAACTGACTCCTCTGATACGACTTTTTCATGACTCGTCCCTCGAGGCTTATATCGTGACTACCCAAACCTCTCCTTCCATAGGCAAGGGCTAGGATACTAGAACAGAAAAGCATATCCCTGAAAAATGGGAAGGCATTGCCTTTAAACCTGAAAACACACAGTCCAAGAATACAACGAGTAAAACCCACTTAGTAAAACTACAGTAGTAAAAAGTTGTGTACTGAAAGTAAAATGGGTGAGTACTATAAGTAAGGGAGGATGGAATACAAGACCTACTGAAAAATAAAACTACAATATAAAAACATCTCCCAGAATTGCCACAAGGGTTCCTACCTAAAGGGTAGGTACAGCTCTCAGTCGGTCATCACTGTGGCATGTCACGTCTAAAGGATCACCTCCGAGCACCTTCCAGTCTTGGATCTCAACCCTTGGTCAAAGATGTTTGTCGTACTAGGTATACAACTCAAAGTTTAGGAATATAGATGATTAATCTTAATCTATATCATCTTATTCCATTTTGAAGTTCCAAAACTGATCCACAAAGAAGTTGTTCTACTATCAATCCACTCTTGGACGTAAGTCGTTGTTCCATGATGGGTCACTATCAGGCTGGTCCTCATCAGGTCATGCAACTGCCAATCCACATAGGGTCTCTAGAATTCCGATCCACACAGGGTCGCTGGAATGCTAATTCACACAGGGTCACTCAATGAAGATCCACATAGGGTCTCTAGATACTGATCCACATAGGTTCAATAGATGTTGATCCACACAGGGTCTCTAGATGATGATCATCAAAGGGATGATATAAAACTGGTCCTCATTAGGTATCCATAATGCTGATCCACTCAGGGTCGCTATGATGCTGATCCACACAGGGTAACAACTTCAAAGATAGTCGTTCACAATATTCCTGCTCATAGCACACTTTATTTTGGGAGAACCACTACTCAAGCAATCATTCATATTTAAAATGGTACTAAGTCCCACAAAAATAATACCCAAGGTATCTCCTCGTCATAGGGGTCCCAACGTGATAGACGGTGTGTCAATCGGACGCCTGCTCTATGAGATATGGGCACTTTTGTAAAAAGGGCCCGGTTGGATTCAATTCTGATCCAACCCAAGTAACATTTCAAACTCCATAAAAATTCACATAGATTATCTCCAAATTACCTCCTTATTACAAGGGTCCTTATGCAATAGACGGCGAATCGATCAGACGCTTGGTCTTTTAGTGACATCCCTTTCCGTGAAACGGGGGTGATCACACCTCAGTCCGGCCTGACTCAGTCGAGCCCACCAGAATATGCCAAAGGGACCGCTTACAAAAAGGTTTCCCAATTCCACATACAATTTTTCAAATGGAAACCCATTTCATTAGTTTTAGACGTTTATTTATTCGGGGGTTGGTTGGGTCTGGACCCGGTCTGACTCGGTCTGACTGGCTCGACGCAACGGGTCCCAGCGTCTACCAAACCTTGCCCTAGTTATGACCTTCAAGGGTCATCCCGGATCATTGGGTTCGGCCCGTCGGGGTCAGCCCATTTGTTCGCAGGCCTAGGCCATGGTTGGAACAGCCCGCCGGTTGGGGCTTGGCCCACTCGCGTTGGCCCGCTGGGCCGCAGGTCTGACCTGACCCACTGGGCGGGTCTAGCCCACTCGGTTGGCCTACATCCACCCTGATCCGCTAGAAGGCAGAGCATTTTCTCCCATTGGCCCTGAATTTGTGGGGCTGTTTCTCCCAATCGGTGGGGTGATTCCCCACCACAAGAAATGTTCGACTGTTTGGCTGACCGGCTTCCGCCAACGCGACGCAACACAGGGTCGCGCTGCACCCTCCTATCGCAGCCTACGGGCACCACCCTTTTCCCTTGCGGTCGGATCGAGCTGGTCACCCTTGTCCACCGTGGCACGCACTGGCGCACCACTTTCCACCACCCATGGTCAGTCACTATGGGTCTCCTCTAGCCACCACCAACCACCGCCAACATGGTGCGCTGGCAGTTTCTTCTGCGGGCCACCGGAGGTGCTCCGGTTTTCTGTTTTTTATGTTGTCAATGCCTCTGAGACTCTCAGGTCACCTTCGTTGCTGCGTGTTCTCTAGTTTCATCCCGACGCTATGTTTGGAAAACTATTCTAGAATAACGAGACAAATACCTTAGAAGCGGAGTATCTGAGCCTTGTTTATTTGGATCGCACCCTCCATGTTAGGATTACATCATGTGGTCAACAATTTATCTCATAAAGATGAAATCTGCAACAATTCAACTACCTGGATTAGACATCTGCTGACAACAATTTATGGAACCTCCTTCGTCATTTTCATCAGTTCGTGATTCGGTGGCACTCATCTCCACTCACTGAAACCAGTCTCATCCACCAAGTGGTTGGCATCGCGGTACTTTCCCAGAGCTTTGTCACTTGGTGAATTTGTGCCAATACCCCTCCCCGAGCTCCATATAAATAAGAGGGGTAATAGGTGGTAAAAATTATGAGGAATTTATGAGGTTCATTTAATTAATAAACCTCCAAAAATCCAACGGTATAGTTACAAACAAGGAGGATTCAATCCAATTAATGGATTGACATGTCGCCGGTCCCGCCACTGCCGCTTATCCGTAGGAGAAAAAGGAAAGAAATAAAATTACATAACATGTTATTTTATGAATCTTTCAAATATCAAAAAAATTAACTTTTTCACCTAACCTACTGTGGTCGAAGTGAAGCCTCCCTTAATTGAATCCTGGTGATGTGGATTCAACAGTGCCCTCGTATTTTTAAATCTGAGCACCAGTTCAAAAGATATAAAATGACGCTCTCGTGTTTACTGAATGTACCTTAAAAAAAGTTCAGAAATTCATTCTGAGTAGACTAGGCCTCGGAATCACGCGCCGTCAATTTTTGAAGACTCTTAATAATTCCATATAATAAAAACATTACATGGAAACATTTAGGTCTTTACATTCTCCCCACCATAGAAGTTTTCATCCCCAAAAGCCACAATATAGACTAAGAAAACAAATGGGGTTATTGAGCCCAAATCTGAGCCTCCCACTCCCATGTTCTCTCTTAATGGTTCTTGTGCTACCAATGAATGTGCACCAGAGGGATCGATTGTCTATGAAGTACATGCTCATGTCGATCCTCAATCTCCACTATAACCTCTGTAAATGTCACCCCATCATTAATGTTCTACTCTCCCCAGTTAATAACATGTGATGGATCATGCATGTACTTCCTTAGTTGTGACATGTCAAAAATGCCATGTACCCGATGCATCTTTAGTGGAAGAGCTAGGTGATAAGCCCCCTCAAAAACTCTATTGAGGACTTCAAAGGGTCCGATGAACCTTGAAGAAAGCTTATCGCCCTGGCCAAATCTATGCAAACCTCATCGATGTGAGACCCATAGGAAGACATGGTCTCCCTCCTCTAACTCCAAAGGTATATATCTACTTTCAGCATAGGAATTATGTCTGCTCTGTGGAGTCTTCATCTGCTCCTAGATGATCTAAACCTTCTTAGTGGTAGCTCGTACCAACTCTGGACCCATAAGTGCTGACTCCCTTAGGTCTTTCTAGCATAGAGGTGATCTTCATGGTCGACCGTACATGGCCTCAAACGGTGTCATACCGATGGTGGAGTGATATCTATTGTTTTACGCAAACTCCACTAAGGTCAATTGATCCTCCCAACTGCATCCAAAACCTAGGATGCAAGCAAGAAGCATGTCCTCCAGTGTCTAAATGGTTTTCTCTGTCTGACCATTTGTATGTGGATGAAAAGAGGTCTTCAAACGTAGCTAAGACTATAACACCGTATTCAATCCCTTACACAACCGGGATGTAAAACGTGTTTCATGATCAGAGGAAATCACTGATGGTACCCCATGAATCCATAAAATCTCCTGTACATAGAGGTGTCCAAATCCCTCTACTAATCCCTACTCTAGGATGGGTAAAAAGTAGGATGACTTGTTGAGTCGGTTAACGATCACCCAGATGGAATCATAGACCCTAGATTTACATGGTAGCCCTATCACGAAATCCATGGAAATACCATCCCACTTCCACTCTGGTATCTCTAAAGGTTTTGGTAAGCCTGCTGAAACCTGATGTTCGGACTTTATTTACTAACAAGTGAGGCATCGTGAAATAAACTTTGTCACTTCTTTCTTCATCCCTAGCCACCAGTGTTAACACTGAAGGTCCTGGTACATATTTTCCACACCAAGATGTACTACTAGAGGGGACAGGTGGAACTCCCTCAACACCTCCTCCTGTAGCACCACTGGTACTATGGTGCATCCTCTAAAGAGGATGACATGCTCCCCACCTTCAGAAAACCCATCAGGTGCCTGTCCTGAGGATATCTAAGCATGTCGAGCCTTGCTATCAAATTCCCCAAGTTGTGCCTCCCAAACTCGCTGAAGAAGTGGGAGAGTGAAAGTCATAGACTAGAGGTAAGCTGCTCCATCTTTATCCACAAAGGATATCTGCAACGTGGCTAGCTGCTTTGTCGCCTCACTCAGCAACTGTAGACCATACCTCCTGTAGAGTGTGTCTGCTAATATGTTCCCCTTCCTGGGAGTGTAGACTATCTCAATGTCATATTCCTAGATGAACTCTATCCAACGTTATTATCTCAGGTTCAGTTTCTTCTGTGAGAAGATATACCTAAGACTCTTGTGATCAGATTAAATATTAAATCATTCACCCATCAAGTAGTGTCACCAAATCTTCAAGGAGAAGACCACTACTGTTAACTCGAGGTCATGTTAGTATAGTTATGCTCATGCTTTCTCAACTATCATGAAGATTAAGAAATCATTCCTCACTACTGCATCAGGACACATCAAACTTTGATCCTTGATGTGTCACAGTAGACTACATACTCAACGCCCTCTTCTGGTAGCCTCAAGATGGTGGGCACTAGTCAGTATCTGCCTCAACTCCTAAAAACTCTATTTGCATCTCTCTATCCATATGAAGGGTTTCCCTTTCTTCGTCAATGCTGAAAAGGGTGCCTCAACTCTGGAAAATTCAGTTATGAATCTCTGATAGTACCCAGCCTACCCTAGGAAACTCCACACCTCGGTCACTCTCTGGGTGGATCTCATGCAAGCATAGCCTATATCTTCTCCAAATTCACTACAACCCCAGCCTCCGAGATAATGTGTCCAAGAAAGTGGACCTCCCATATCCAAAACTAAAACTTCAAGAGCTTGCCATAAATCTGGTGCTCTCGGAGTGTATCCATAACTATCTGCAAATGATAGGCATGCTCCTCCTCTGACACTGAGTATATCAAGATGTTGTCGATAAAGACCACCACAAAGTGATTCAGGTATGGCTGAAATATCCTATTCATGTGTCCCATAAACACTACAGAGGCATTGTTCATGCCGAATGGCATAACCATGAACTCATAGTGTCCATACAAACATCTAAAGGTCATCTTCTGCACATCCTCATCTCATACCCTGAGCTGATAATTGCTTGATCTGAGGTCTATCTATGAAAACCAACGAGCCCCCTTCAGCTGATCAAAGAGATCATCAATCCTCAGAAGTGGATACTTGTTCTGCATGGTCACCTGGTTTAGGCACTGATAATCCACATAGAGCCTCAAATTACCATCTACCTTCTTGGTGAACAAAATCATGGATTCCCATAGAGAAACACTAGTCCTTGTAAACCCCTTCATATATAAGTCCTCCATCTATACTCATAACTCATGAAGCTCTGTGGGAGCCATCTGATATCCTGGTGTAGATATCGGTGTCTTTCAAGGGTACAGGCCGATGTAGAAGGCCACCTCTCTGCAAGGAGGTAGTCGCGAAACATCATCAGGGAAGACATCGGCATACTAGTCCACCACTATAGGATAGCTCTGACTCTAAACATCAACTACTATGAGATTAAGGCTATCCAACTGATGTGTAATCGATTGTACCCTCCTCTGGGTAAGTCCATCATGTGCTGCAAAGGTTCCATTCTTGCCAGTGAAGGAATACCTAGTCCCATCCTCACGGACACACCGCACTTTGTGCCTAATGTAGTCAATCTGAGCATGGACTATGGATAACTAGTCCATACCCAAGATGACATCATAAGACCTCAATTCTGATACTAGAATATCTCATCCATAGCTCTCACCTACTAGAGTAATCTCACATTGATGGAACCAGTTTAATTGTCAAATCTTCTCCCGTATGAGTCTCTAATCACAAGAATCAAGAAAACGGCTCAACTGGAATTTCTGAGTTCCAAACAAGAGCCATGGAAATGAAAGAGTGGATAGAACCTGTGTCTATAAGTACTGAAACTTAGATGGCCCACATCTATCCCAGTCCGCCAGATGGTGGACTATTTTCTCCAGCTGGCCTCACGATTGAGGGATCGTTTCTTCTAGCCGGTGGGGCGATGCCCCACCAAATGAAACAGTCATCCATTTGGAAGACCGGCTTCTGCCAACGCGGCACAGCATGGGGCCACGCCACAGAATGTTGGTTGTAGCTGCTGTTACCAGTGGTGCCTGTCGGGGCCGCCCTTGTCCCACATAGCCGTCTCAGGCCAGCTACCTCTAGCTTCTGTAGCACGCGACGGCGCGCCTCTTTCCACCGCTCTCGGCTGGTCTCTACGGGTCTCCTCTGGCCACCGTCGGCCGCAGATGACATGGCGCATTGGCGGTTTCATCCACAGCCCACCGGACGTGCTCTGGTGGTCCATTTTTGATAATTTCAACACCTCTAAGGCTCTTGGGTCACTGTCACGGTTGTGTGTTCTCCGTTTGCGTCATACCGCTCCTTTTTGAAAACTGTTCTAGAATAATGAGACAACTACCATAGGAGCGGAGGGTCCAGGCCTTGTTCATTTGGCCCATACCCTCCGTGTTAGGATTACATCAAGAATTCAACAATTTATCTCCTAAATATGAACTTTACAAAAATACCCCTACCTAGTTTAGACGTTCACTGACGATGATCGACCAAACCTCCTTCATCATTGTCCTCAGTTCGTGATTCAGTGGTGCTCGACACCACTCACTAAAATTGGTCTAGTCCTCCAAGTGGTTGGCATTGCGTTACTTTTCTAGAGCTTCATTTCTTGGTGAATTTGTACCAAAACACCTCCCCGAGCTCTATATAAATAGGAGGGGGAAGAGGTGGTTAACGTTCCAAGGAATTTTGAGGTTCATTTAATTATTAAAACTCCTCAATTCCAATGGTATGGTTATAAACAAGGAGGATTCAAGCCAATTAATGGCTTGACATGTCTTCGGTCCCTCCACCACCACTTATATGTTGGAGAAAAAGAAAATAAATACAAAAAATAACATGTTATTTTATTAATCTTTCAAAAGTATTCAAAATTAACTTTTTCACCCAACCTACTTCGGCCAAATTGAAGCCTCCCTTAAGCAAATCATGGAGCTACAGATCCAATAGTGCCCTCAGATTTTTAATCTGAGCACTGGTTCAAAAGATAGAAAATGCCGCCCATGTGTTTACTGAACATACCTTAAAAAAGTTCAGAAATTCATTTCAGGAACACTAGGCCTCAGAATCACGCGCTTTCAATTTTCACAGACTCATAATAATTCCATATAATAAAAAACATATATGGAAAAATTTGGGTCTTTACACTGAAATCATGAACTTTACATTTCCTTATTTGTTGCTGATAATTATGACCCAATTTTTTCCAACCAAACCTTACAACTCTAAAAGGAAAAAATTGATCACTTACAACCTAGAGAACCTTTTAGGTTAAATTTTTTGAGAATTAGGACAAACTCTTACATAAACAATTCACATGACTTTAAATTAGTATTTCTCCTACTTAAACTATCTTTTATTTTTCACATTAAGACATCATCAGAATCCATATGAAATCTCTTATATACATAACATACTCAATGTCATTATTTATAATCTGGGGAAAAGGAAACATAATAAAGTTGAGCTAAATTCTCACTAATGTTAAACAAAATCATTAGCAATTGAATGTCATCAATGATAATAAGAAGTGAATAAGGGTATGATGAAATAATCATAGTGCATGGAAAAATCATAAAAGAAATCATACCCATAAATACTTGAATCATCAAATATGAAAACATGGAAAAGGAAAGAGTCATTAGAATCAATAATCATAAGACATGTGATATCAATCTTGATAGTGAGAAGCATTATAAACATATAACAAGCAATTAAAAACCCTTTTTGGTAACTTGGATATTTTCATTCATAAAACCCTTTTAATTAGAATAACTATACATCCAACTTCCAATATACTCATTACCCAATTAATTTGAGTGACATCTAGGTGCACCAATCATTTAAGCTATAACAGGCTTACCTGATGCTATCTGGGCCACCCCATGTTAATCTATAATAGGCATGTCTAGTGTTATTTGGGTTACCCCATGTTTAAGATATAATAGTCTTACATTGTGATATCTGGTCCACCCCATGTTAATCTGTAACAGGCTTAACTGGTGTTATCTGGGCCACCCCATGTTTAAGTTATAACAAGATTACCTGGTGCCATCTGGGGTACCCCATTGTAACAGGCTTACCCAGTTCTATCTGGGCCACCCCGTTTTCCATTTATAACATCCAAGAACCACAACATGAATAAATTAAAAAGATAATTCATCATAAAACTCATAAAAACATGATTAAACCATGGAATATAAATGGGTTTTATATTAATACATTTTAAAAATAATTGACCTATGGGAAAGAAATATATTTCACTAAAATATTTTTTAAACATTCATAATCCATCCATATAAATAATGAGGATGGTATCACTAAAAAATATCACCATTTGACCATAGGTAACAAAAGGTGTTTTTGAAATTAATGAATGAAAATAACATTAAAATAAAATTAGATACTCTTTTAGTAAAATAACCTTTCAGAATTTAAAAACACTTTTTAAAAAATTATTGAAAACATTTTTATAAAACATGGTTTTGGAATAAAAATTGTTTTTGACCAAAAATATAATTTTTAATAAAAACGTTATTTTTAACTTTTGACTACATAAAGAGAGGAAAATAAATGGGAAAATGTATTATAATGATAGAATAAAGGAGAAGAAAATTCATGAGAATTATTTATAGGTATATCATAAGATTTCATCATTTGATACTTAATCACAAACAATCCTGATAAACAACAAGATTGTAACATGAAACCATTACCACTTTGGTAACATTAAATTGTAAGCCACATGAAAGAATAACATTAAATGAAACTTATCATATCCTAAAAATAAATATATTCATGATTTAATATGTATAAGGTTAATTATATACACCTCAAAAAATAATATACATGTATGACATAACAAATGTCTCATGGAAGAAAAATTGAGACAAAAATCCCTTACCGTAATGGTAACTTTGAAATTGTAAACCCAATGAAATATTGATCATAAAATGGATATTTAAATAACCCTAAATTTAATTATAATAATAATAAAATACATTTATGGGTATTATATAAACCACACAAAAAAATAATTGATGAATACGGAAAGTTTCTCACAGAAATAAAAGTGAGATGATAGAAAAAACCCTTACCTTATGTAGTGAATTTCGTCATACTCATTCAAAAATATTGTATAATAAATATGATTTTATTATAAATATATTATATAAACATACTTATATATATCATACCATATATGTTTTCCTGATGACAATTTATTTCCCTAATATTAACAATTCCTTGTTAAAATTTCATTTCATGTAATAACTGCTTTATTTTTCATATATGTTTTGACTTGTTATTTTTTGTCCGATTAGTTAGATCAGGATTTCATAATATCCAAAATTTAAAAAATTAAATTACTATCATTTATATTCAATATATAAATATTTATATTAATCCATATAATTTAGTGATTGGAAATGAAATACACCGTTCATGGAGACAGTAGGTCATTCGTACGGATAAAAGTTGTTCCCATTTTATTTATTGTGTTGAATGAAAGAAAGAAAAATAATTAATGAATATATATTATAATTATATTATAAATTTTATTTCATATATAACACATAGTATTATTAATCTCATCCTTAATACATTCCATGTAAATCATGAACGAATCCCATCGCTTCGCAAGGCGTTAGTCTGTTATACACATGAATGATGTTATCATATTCCCACAAAATAGAAATCTTGAAGATTTGGGTTATATAATAATTAATTAATAATTATAAAATCATTAATATAATTCATATCATATATAAATATTATTTATATCATTATTCCCAACCTTTAATGGTGGTAATGGAAAAACGAATGACATCGGATCACAAGACAGAAGCCCGCCGTACACATGAATGATGATTTCACTACCATTTAGATGGAAGTGTGTGTGGTTTTAGGTAGTAAAATTAACATAAAAAATATATCTATATTTAATATACTTATTTCATTATATAATCTTGATATAAAAAAAATTTATGGATGTGGTGAAGGAAATAAAATAAAAATTCTTTTAGGATAACATTACCTATTTTTTAGGTATCTGCCTTAGGTTTTCACTAAAACCTTGAAAGGTTTTCTTTATTCCCAAAATAATTCTTATATGATGATTTTAGGAAAAAAATTAAGTAATTTTGGTAGGTTTTTTATTATACAAAAGGCTAGATAGTTTTGAATAAGTTGGAGTGAGTTCCTTTTTATAATTGAGGAGTG
The DNA here is from genome assembly GCA_963277665.1 of Viscum album. Lineage (NCBI taxonomy): Eukaryota > Viridiplantae > Streptophyta > Magnoliopsida > Santalales > Viscaceae > Viscum > Viscum album. The sequence continues at coordinate 482,031,581 of OY728126.1, forward strand.
GCATTCTTGTAAATACTCAAAAGTATTCATCATTGGGTGGTCAATATTACCTCAAGTGGATCCAATATTGATAATTAATGGGTTTTAAGGATTATATGTTAAATAAACACCTCCACCACACATTATAACACATGTTTAAAACATTTCCTTCCTTAACTTCTATGTTTCCCAATTTTTACCATTTTGGTTTTTCATTATGGAAACTAGTTTTATAACCTAAGTAATTTATCCTTCAAGACTAAATTAGAGTGAGACTTATTAGATTATTTATACCCACTAATTAGAAAAATTGAATCCAATTTTATCAAAATAAAAACATGTGTTTTTTGAAAATTAAATTTTATCACAAGCACATGCAACGCGCGAAGACACTGCTTTAACCCTAACTTCAATAGTAGAGTTTTTTACTCTTTACAGGTCAATATATTTATTATGAAAGAAAATTTGGTCCATGAATGTAACATAATTGATATTTATTAATATTTCAAAACTAATTGACAAAACATAGGATTTTTAGTAATTTTAAATTAATTAATAAAATATCATATTTTATAAAATAGCATTAATGTCAATTTTGACATTATTCATTTAATTTGATTTTAAAAATATCAAGATAGTAATGGCATTCAAATATATTAAGTTTAAATCTATGTATAATGATATATTAATCTAAAAAAATAATGTAACATACTAATTTATTTGATTTACTTCACTTTTAAATATTTTATTATCGTTTATTTTGTTTTATTATTAACTAAATAATCCATGCATTAGAATTTCTTATGCCTTTAACATAATTAAATCATCTCTAAAAAATCATGATAAATTATTATGATAAAAATAAATCATTTTTCCAAAATAATATTTATAACCGAAGCTATGTAGTTTTTTACCTATCCCCAAATATTAATAGAAATTAAAAGGAATAAAGGTACATTTTTGTCTTTTCCTTTATTTAAATTATTATATGGGTCACTTACTTTGGAAAGTGAAAGACCATGAACTTTTATGGAGTTGAATCGGGATTGTTTTTAGGTAATCTTTTTTCCTTATTTGAGTATGTTTTATTTGTGTTGTAGCTTCCGGTGTGTTTGGGTGAATTTTGAGAAAAAATTGAAGGAAATAGGGTTATGCATGGTTGGTGAATGGTTAGTGAAAATCATGCACCCCATCTTAGGAAAACATGCAACCTTGGATAGTAGGGGTTTTCACGGCTAACACATGGTTTTTCAAACTGTGCACCCCAAACAGAAAAATGATGCACCCCTAAAATAACAGGTGCATGGTTGGTTCATGTTTAGGGAAAATCATGGACCCCTACCGAGGAAATCATACGGGATTTTTAAAGTGGCTCAAAAATTAGTTTTAAATTCCCCCAAAACCCCAAAACTCACCCATTTAGACCCAAACTCAAAACCTTATGATTTTAAATAGTTCTATATCTTTCTATATGGATTCTAAGGTCGCCTAACCTCCATTATTCTCAATTCAAAACTCGTATCGAAGATTCGCATCCCTATTGGTAAGTGGATATTATCTTGTTGTTTTCTCATTCATCCTCCATTTTTCTATCTTTAATTTGGTGGAAGTTATCTTCTATATTTTCTAGATCTAGATCCAGATTTGATGAACCAAGACCTTGGATTATGGATCTATATCAAGATTTAAGGGATTTTGAATTTTTTAATCTTTATTTAAGGTTATAGATCTGGATCTCATTCTACGTCGTTGTGCCACCCAATTTTGGTGACTTCCATTGGATGTTCTTTCATAATGAAATTGAGGTAGGTGGTCTAACATTCAAATACCATAGTCATGGTTTTGATTATGTGTATGAAAATTATATAATTTCTATGGTTGTTTAGAAATTGAAGTTCTTAATAAAATTAATTAATTTTTGTGAATAAATTAATGACGGAATTGTGAAATTGTGGGATTTGAGAATAATTAATTATGAAATTAATTATGTGATATTGAGATAATTATTTGAGATAATTAATTATGTGATATTGATGTTATGAATTGAATAATTAATTAGTGAATTAATTATGAGATATTAAGATTGTAAATAAGATAATTAATCGTGGAATTAATTATGAGATATTGTCATTACTAAAATAAACTTAATTAATTATTGAATTAATTAATAGAATGTATGTGATTAATTAATTTTAGAATTAATTAATGGTATTAGTGTGATTAATTAATTGTTAGATTGATTAATGAGGATTATTATGATAAGATTATTAATGTTGATTAATTATAATTGATGTGATATAGTGATTTTTGTGATATTGGTGATATGTGTGTGTGTGTGTTTGTGTTTATATATATGTATATAAATGTTTGATAAACATGTGTGTGACATGGTTTGTTGTTTCTAAATCCCACATGAGCAAGACATGGTCTGCTATTTTTGAGTCCCATAGAGATAAACTATATGATGAATGTGTGTGGGACATGATATGTTATTTCCAAAGCCCAAAAGAGAAGGACATGGTATGTTGTTTCTGAATCCCATAGTGATAAACCGATTATGGACATGGTCTACTATTTCTAGATCCCATGGGGTCCTAGGCTCTATGACCTATACCCAAATAGTTGTAATTGGACTATGGTTCCAATTAGCCATATTATAAATTGAATTTAAATGGATAATGAAATCTCTTTTTGTTTAATGTGTTGTGAATTGATAATGTGAAATGGTTCGGTATACAAAATGGGCCAAAGTAGGTATTGAGGTCCAGTTGTCCCTGGGAACCTATTACTTAATTTGATTAAATAAAGAATAATTGATAATGTGATAACTATTTATTTAAGCATTATACTTATTTCTTTATACAACTATATACACTATTACTGACTAGATTCGTTTTAGATGTCGTTGGTGGTGGCTACTAAGTTGTACTCACACCCTACTCAAGCTGCCTAATCGGTACCCAAATAGACTTTATTGTTGCAAGATATGTTAATGGAAAAGACCCTGGGTTAGATTACTGATTTGGGAATAAATATTCGATGAGGGAACCATATGCAGTTCAATACCCACATGGGAGTCACTGGTGTCTTTATTTTCAACTTGAATTTTAGACGCTTGACATGTACATTATTGTAACATCCCAACCCAAGATCCACACACTAGTTCCCCAAGACAGACCACCACATGACCTCAGGTGTGCCTCCTCATACTCCAGAGGCTACTGAATAGCAGTGAGGGTCAGGTAAGTCAGTCATGGGGAGATTATACCATCTTTTATTAGAGTAAAACACCATTTGAAATAAATATACAATAGTGTAAGAATATATAATTATAAACAGTACCAATATCTCAAGATAAATAATGTAGGAATACAATATCAAACTAAAACAATAAACATACCATGATGAAGTACATGTCAAGAGTCTAAAATGAAAACTTAAAATAAAGAAATTTATTACTCCCAAGCAGGCCTCGATCTCCATTCAGTTCCCTCATCCATCTCCATCCCAACTCAGCCATCTAACTCAGGGCCTTTTCCCTTAACATATCCAAAAAACACAAAATCTACTTAGGTATTGATCAGGAAACCTGAGTAGGGTGTGAGTAAAACGTAGTAGGCCCCCACTAATGTTGTCTAAAATAAATCCATTCAATAAAAAGTGTATACAATTGTATAAACAAAAAATTAAAATTCATAAGTAAATAGATATCACATTATCATTTTACCTTTATTAAACTACATAGACTACCGGGTTTATGAGGACACCCATGCCTCAACACATGCTCCAGCCCATGTCGGGTCTAAATCATGTTACATATTCAATTCACTATTCATTTAAATAATGGGATTTCATTATCTATTTCATTTTAATCTCATTATTATGGCCACTTGGAACCATAGTCCAATATCGATGTTTTGGGTATAGATCTCCATGCCTAGCTCCCCATTTATCAATCCTGCATATTTACCATGGGCATAGAACATCATGTCTAGAACCCCAATTATCAATCATGAAAATACATCATAGGTTTAGAATGTCATGCCCAACACCACAATTCTCCGCTATGTGCATATCTCATTGGTGTAGATCATAATGTCTAACAACCCAACTCTCAACCATTCAGATAGATCTATCAGTGTCGTAGATTGTCATGTATAGCCCCCCATTTAACAAATATTCATGTATATATTTGGCATAGATCATCATGTATATCACCCCATTTATCAACTTTGCAGATATACCATTCATTATCACAACATCACATGTATCATCACATGTTTCCACATAATACCATCAACCAAGATTAATCATATTGACCTTCTTATCACTATTACTCATTGTATCTTCCATTAATTAATTAATCCAAATCCCTTAATTAATTCAACAATTAATTAATCCTTTCACAATATCAAAATACAATAATTATTTCACCAATTAATTATTCAAACTGAATTTTTCAAACTCTCATACTTAAATCACCAATTAATTATTCATTTCATTGAATCAATATCCCATAATTAATTCCCCAATTAATTATCTCAAATCATGATATCAGTTTCCCATAACTAATTTCTCAAGTAATTATCTCAATTCACAACCTCCACAGCCCGTAATTAATTCCACAATTAATTACCCAATTCAACCATCTAATTTCCATCATAATTAATTCCCACAATTAATTATTAAAATCAGTAAAATCAAAATCCCATAATTAATTATTCAATTAATTATCTCATTAAATTATCCATAAATATCAAAATTTCACAATCATCTCAATTAATAAAATTACCACATTAATTAATTCAATTAGGGGTTATAATTGATAAAAAAAATCTTGAAATTCTACAATTTTCATATACATAATCAAAATCATGACTATGTGATTTATATTTTATACCAACAACCTCAAGATTTGTGATGATGAAAGCTCACCCAAAAATATCCCAAATTGAGTGTAATAAATAATCTATTCATCGAAGAATAGGATTAAGATCTGACTCCTTCAAAGCAAAGTAAGTAGAGACAAAATCCCTATGTGTATGATAGAAATCATCTTCTGGATTCCTCTAAAAAAGAACTAGATAATCCATTAGCAACAGATCTAGAATAAAATTAATAACTGTAAGGAATACCTTAAAAATCTTGGTCCAGATATCCAAGATCTGGTGAGAGATCACTTCTAGATTGAATAGGACTCCCCAAAATCAATAGCAGAAGACCCGCAGTAAAGAGGAAGGTGAGTGAAGGGTCTTCGGTCAAAGAGTTCAATATGTGGGGGAGTTCTAGCCCAATTCATAGGTGAAATGAGAAGTTTTGGTCTAGAAATGGTGGTGTGCATAGCATCTGTGATAAATAAAAGTGGGTTCAGAGGGTTATGTAGGGTTGGAGAGGAGTTTTTAAAAAGTTTCATGTCAGAATAACATGATGTGAATCCTCAGTTCTTGTTGTGTAAAAATTATAACCAATCTCTCCTTTTTCCCATGTAAATACTATCACATTGTTTAAAAAAATTAATTAGAGATTACACATGGTTTAATCTGGTTTCATGACATGTCAAAACGCCACAAAAACTAGTTATGGGGTGTATAATCTGGTTTCATGACATGAAGAAATGCGGAAAAAATTATTTATAGGGTGTGTAATTTTTTCAATGTTTGAATTAAATCAATCTATGAATCAAATTCAAATGGTCTTCCACAAAAAATTTAAAAGGATTTGTACCTGGAAAAAAGACGGGATCTTACAATCTCCCCACATTATAACAGATTTTCCTCAAGATGCACTCCCAATCATCTCTAATATTCTAAGTCAGAAATTGTTTTCCACTGATCCTACATATCTTCCTCCCTTTCCCTTTTCTCCTCCCACACACATCCATATTTCCATAATACATGAACTATCGGCATGGTCTTTACCTGAAATAATTTCTCACTACAGTCCAACATACTTATCAGATGATCCTCAAAGGATGCATCTATATCCAGGTCAAACTTATCCACATCGATCTCTTGTGAAGGTTTGAGGTGATGCAATTGTACTTTTTATACATGGAAAACATTGTGCATAACATTTTACTTCCGCGGAAGAGCCAATTGGTATGCCACTAGCCCGATTCTCTCTACTACCTCTAAAGGTCCAACAAACCTGGGCACTAAATTTCCCTACCTATATATCCTATAGTGAACCAACATAGTCAACACCAGAAGGAATACATGATCACCATCTGTAAACTCTAGTAATCATATCCATCTATTAGTATGTGACTTATACCTACTCTGAGCCATATCTATCTGTTTTCAAATCAACTACACCATCTTTGTTGTCTCCTATATGAGACTCTGCCCCAACAAATCTAACTCACCAGCCTACATCCATTATAGCAGTGATATACATGGCCTATCATAAATATCCTCCTATGGTATCATCTATATAGTTTCTTGATAATTGTTGTTATAGGATAATTCCACCAAATCTAGGTGTTTCTCCCATAACCCACCAAAATCAAGCACACATGCCTGTAGCATATCTTCAAGAACCTTTATAGTATGCGTTGACTTCCCATATTTATGTGGTGGAAATCCATACTCAATAATACATGTGTACCAAGCACTTTTTGAAAGCCCTTCCAACAGTGTGAATTAAAACATGAATCGCAGTCTAAAACTATAGTATACAGAATCCCATGTAGACGGACTATCTTCTGAACATATAGTTCTCTCAACTACTCTACAGTAAAGTTTTCTTGTATTGGAAATAAATTTTTTACTTTGGTCAATCAACCACAAAAACCCAGATAGAATCAGTCTTCCTAAGAATCTTTGGAAGACCTACCACAAATTCCATGGTCACATCATCCCACTTTCATTCTAGAATAGGAAATGGATGTAGTAAACCTCTAGGTTGTTGATGCTCTATCTTCACCTAATGACAGGTGTAACATTGTTTCACAAACCCTTATATTTAAATTTTCATACCCACACACCAAAACTGTCTTCGTAGGTCATAATACATTTTGGTCATGCCTGGATGTACCACCCACTTTGAAGCATGAAATTCCCACATGATCTCATCTTTCATGCTCGTAGGCACAACAAATATATTCTTCACATAGATGATCACATCCTCATCTATCAACCAGTCAAAAGGTGTCTCCCCACCTTCAAATATTTCCCTCAAGGCCAAGATATCTAGATCCTTATACTATTTATCCCGGATCCCTATCAAAATTGTCGTCTCCACTAAAACTGATATGAGATCCATATGCTCCTAACTCTCCTAAACCACAAAATTCATCTCCACTAGCAACATCACTATCTTCCACTCAACACTAGACTCATGAACTTCCTGAGTCTAAGTTTTCCTTCTTAAATCATCAGACACACTGTTTCCCTTTCTGAGTGTATATACCAGCTCAAAATCAAAAGATTGTATATACTCAACCCATCTCTACTTATGAAGATTCAAATCTTTCTACAAAAAATATATATCTCATACTCTTGTGATCGGTAAACACCATAAACATCTCACCCAACAGGTAATTCCACCAAAAATTTAAAAGAATAAACCACTACTACTAACTCGAGGTCTTGCGTAGGGTAGTTCTGTTCATGTGGCCTCAACTGTCAAGACCCATAAACCAAAACTCGATATCCTTGCATCATCACAGCTCCATGTCTGATCCCATAAGCATTACATTACACCATGTACTCTTAACCTAACTCAGGTTTTGTCAAAATTGATGCCAATTTCAAATGCTTATTCAACTCCTAGAAGGCCTTCTCACACGCTTCATACAATTCAAATTTTATCCCCTTTTGTTCAATCCCAAAAGAATTTCTACCAAAAGATAAAATTCCTAGATGGAACTCCTATAAATCTAGCTAACCCTAAAAAATGGATATTAAATACATTCTTGGGTTACTATGAAAAACCACTACCTGAACCTTCTACAGGCCAACTAACACACCTTCCTATGAGATGATGTGACCCAGGAAGTGTTTCTGATCAATCCAAAACTGGCACCTAGATAACTTTTCATGTAGCTGATTATCTCTTAGTGTACTCAAGATGATGTGAATATATTGGGAATGATCATCCTGAGTCTTGGATTACACGAAGATTTCATCCACAAACACCAACAAAAATTAATCCAGGTACGGATGGAATATTTTTTTCATCAAGGCCATAAAAACTGTTGGCTTGTTCGTCAACCCAAACATCATTATGATGAACTCATATAGTATTTACATTATTCTGAATGTAGTCCTTGATATATCATAAGTCTAAACTCTCACCTGATGATACCCTGATATCAAGTCAATCTCCGAGAACACACAAGATCCTTGTAACGGTAATATAGATAATCAATACATTGAAGAGGATAGCGGTTATTTACAGTCATCTTGTTCAACTTCTAGTAATAAAAACATAAACACAAACTCTTTTTATCCTTCTCTGCAAACAACAAAGGTGATCTCCAAGGTGATGTACTCAGACGAATAAATCCCTTATCCTCCAACTCCTCTAACTAAGTCTTGTCCTCTGGAAGCTCTTTTAGTGACATTATATATGGTTTACTATATATTGGCTCATCCCCCGGCATGATATTAATAGTGAATTCTGCATCTCTCTCATATGGAAGCCCTGATAAGTCCTTAGGAAAGACATCCCGAAATAGTTCCACTACTCGTGGAAGGGCATATTTCATAACGCCCCCATCACCCGGAAATTGACTAGAAACTTGGGCTATGATATCTTCTATTTGTTGAGTAATTGGCCCTGCTCGGCCCTCCTGGATATCCCACTCTCCTTGATGAATGTAATGGTCACCCTTAAGATATATAAATGTAACTCTCCTGTAGAAATAGTCTATGTAAGATCAGTATGTGACTAGCCAATCCATACCCATAATTAGGTCAAATCCTTTTATATCAAGAATATAGAGACCCCATAGAAAATTGTACTCCTCAATATCAAGAGAACATCCCTTAAATATACAGATGTCTCTAGAATGTACTCCCAAAGGTGTGTCAATTTTCATAATCCCACATGCAAACTCCACCACCAAGCTCAAATCATTAACAAGTTTTTAAGATATAAAGGAATGAGAGGCTATCCATGATGATTTTAATTCGGAAAAAAAAAAGGAATGAGAGGCGCAAGTATCAAATAAGGGAATACATAATATAGAATCTACAAGAATTGTTCCTCTCATTATCGATGTTCCAACCTCACTATCTACAAGTATAGGTTGTACCACATGAAAGGGTGTTTCCCCTATTCCTTGTGATGTCATTTGACTCTCCTGACTTGCACCAATCTACTGATGTGGGCGCTCTTTCCTTGAGGCACCACGTCCACTGCCAATATCGCCTCATCCAGTATAAATCCAACTAATATAATAATATGGTGTAGAAGATCCCTTTCTCCCACCTTGGTTCTGTATATATCCTCTATAACTAATCATATTACATGGTTCTATATAGAACCTTCGTAGATTCCCCATATTTATATAAGATCTTCACTCCAATGGTGGTTGTTGGAAATGTGTTTGGAAGTTTCTCAGCTTACTGCATTGATGGAAAAGATCTTGAGTAAGATCATGAGTACCTGATCCCCCTAAAATTCCACTTTGCTTCCCACTTCTCTAGATAAAGTTGTCATAATGGTGATTCCTACTCTATGAATTCGTACCTCCTGATAATAATTAAGCAACTATCTATCTTGCACAAGAATCCTCTCTCAGGTTCCCCCCATCTATAATATCTTGATCCACCACCTCAGTAAACTTATTTAACCAAAATAAGTTAACTTGGGACTTAATCTTTCACTTAAGACTGCCCTGGAAATGTCTTCTTGTATCAGTCTCATCTCCTGCCAATGATAGATCAAAGCATTTTATATCCATAAAGTGTCCCATATATTCCATCACAGATATGCTCCCCTGAGTCAACCGCATAAACTCTTCTTATCTTTCCTTCCTCAGTGTATCTGGATAAAATTTTTCCAAGAAACTCTCCCAGAATTTCTTCCAGAACATACCATCAGTTTGTTCAGTCTGTTCTTGAATGTCCCACCATCTCTTCACTAGTTTTAAAAGAATATAATCATCCAACTTAACCCTCCTCTCAACCAAAGTCTCTATATGGTCAAGTATCATCTCTATAGACTCAACACAAAACTCAACTCCATCAAGTCCACCCTCCCCAGTAAAAGATAAAGGGTGTTGTAATTGAAATTACCTTATAAGTTCATACATGATCTTCTCAACCCACACTTGGCCTCTCTCCATTAATTTCATTAAGCGAGTGAATTTATCCCATAACTAATCCCCTGCTTCCTCACCCGGCAATATCGCTTCCCCAGGTTCCACCATTAGAGGATCATCCACCTCCATATCCTATGGTCTTCCTATCAACAAGAATCTTCATGGAGGCATATCTCTACAAATATAAACATGCACCTTAAGACATAGTTTACAATGTTAACACATTTACATGAGAGGTAAACACAACAAGACACAACCAGTCTCTTCTCCAGAACCTTGCCACACATTCATAACTGAGGCACTATCACTACCATTAACCATACTACACCTAGGTCCTAGTTAACCAGGGTAAAAAAAATTCATATTATATTTCTCCTTTATATGCCCATTTAGTATCATTATTGCATCATCATTAAATTTCAAATTGCACACCATTTTCATTTTAATTCATAAAAGAAATGAAAAATAATCAAGTTCAACATCTTACCCATAACCCATTTTCTCATGCGTGCCCTAAATGATGAATGTTTCAATAAACCTGACTGCTTAGAATGATGAACACAGACTTAGCTCGCATGCCTTTCTAGGATATGAGTCAATTATCAACAATTACTGAAACAATAATCACATCACACAATAAGTGTGTCACCCAAGGTGAAATAATATTCAACTATAATAGAAAACAATAATAAAAACAATCACACCCTGGGTACTTGGGTATTCCCCCGTACATGGGTCCGTAACTCCCATGCACAAGTTCATAACCAATCTTTGACTCTTCCTTCTCTCGTGTCTATCTTTCCTAAATAGTAAGACAAAAGAAGAAAAAAGAAAACTATACCTATGATACCATTTTGTAATATCCTGACCCAGGTTGCATACACCAATTCCATGAGATGGACTACCACATGACCTCATGTGTGCCTCTCCATATGCCATAGGTTGCAAACTAGAAGTGAGGGTCTGGTAAGTCATTTACGGGGAGACTATACCCACTTTTATCATAGTAAAACACCAGCATAAAAAATATACAATAGCATAATCATATATAATCTTAAACAGTACCAATATCTCAAGATAAACAATATAGGAATACAATATCAAACTAAAATAGAAAACATACCATGCCAAAGTACATGTCGAATTTCTAAAATGAAAACTAAAAATAAAGACGTTGACAACTCCCAAGTGGGTTCTGATCCCTATTTAGCTCCCTCATCCAGCTCTATCCCAACTCAACCATCTAACTCAGGTCCTTTTCCCTTAACCATTCCATAAAATAAAAAGTTTACTTAGGTATTGATCAGGCAGCCCAAGTAGTGTGTGAGTACATCTTAGTAGGCCACCACCAACAGTGTCTAAAATGAATCTAGTTAATAACAAGTGTATGAAGTTGTAAAAAGAAACAATTAAAATTCATAATTAAATAGTTATAACTTTATCAATTAACCTTTATTAAACAACATAGACAATAGGGTCTCTGAGGACATCCATACCTCAATACCTGCTCCGACTTGGGTCAGGTCTGAACCATCTTACATATTCAATTCACATTTTATTTAAACAATAGGATTTAATTTTCCATTTAATTTCAATATCATTATTATGGCCACTTGGAACAATATTCCAATTCCAATGTTTTGGGTATAGATCTTCATGTCTAGCTCCCCATTTATCAATCCTACATATATACCATGGGCATAGAATGTCATGTCTAGTACCCTAATTCTCAATCATGAAAATACATCATAGTATTATAATTTCATGTCTAACACCCCAATTCTTAGCTATGTGCATATCACATTGGTGTATATCTTCATGTATAACATCTGAATTCTCAACCATTTAGATAGATCTATCAATGGTGTAGATCATAATGTTCATCCCCCCCCATTTAACAACTATGCATGTATATTACTAGAATAGATCATCATGTCTTACACCCCATTTATCAGTTATGCATGTATACCATTAATTATCATAACCTCACATGTATCTTCACGTGTTTCCAAATTATCAAATCAAACAAGATTAATCATATTAATCTTCTTATTGTTGTTACCCATAATAGATTCCATTAATTAATTCATATATTGATTAATCTATTTCCATTAATTAGTTAGGAAATTAATTAATATTTTCATAGTATCAACATATAATAATTAATTTTCTAATTAATTATTAAAATAGACTACTTCAAAGTATCATAATTAATTCACCAATTAATTATTCATTTCGTGGCATCAATATCTGATAATTAATTCCCCAATTAATTATCTCAAATCATGATATCAGTTTCCCATAATTAATTTCCCAAGTAATTCTCTCAATTTTCAAGATCCATGTTGGTCAGAGTAGAGTACTCAAGAGGGGTGTAAATTGAGTATCTATTCAAAATTTATATTAAAAAGTTTTCTTAAAAAATTTCCCCAATAAGAATGAATACAACCTAGTCAATCAATGTAATAAGGTTATAAAAGTTTGACTGTTCAAATAACCTCTCAGAAGATTGATTAATTATCATTAATATCAATATGAATTATTAATACTAATTTTGAAGCTATTCTAATAAGTAAAAATAATTATAACTTCTATCCAAGACTAACTATCAAAGTAAAATATAGTGTTTGCTGAAATACATCATAAAACAAAGAAAAACTAAATTAAAAGGAACAATGGATAAAACAAGTGGTTCATTCTCAAGCTGATACCTAATCCACTCAACTTGGTGATCACCTTCCACTAAGCAGTTTATATTAATAAACCTGATCCACGCCCTGGATCGGGGTAAACAATAGTGCACAAGACTGTTCAGGTCACACAACCTCGTCCACTATTCTTCGTGGGTAAAAACTACCAGGTCACACAAGGACCTCTTCCACACTTATTTGTGGGAGTAAACAAATGTAAAAAGATATGAGGTGAATTATATCGTGTATCCTTCAGTTTAGTGCAGGAGAAAGTGTGTGTTTTAATACATACATACACACACTTCTCAAAAGATAAAAATAGTACACAATAGATCTAGGATGGTGAAAAAAAGGTTATAAGTACTCTGAGTGTTATTATATGAATATCTGGACTTGTAGGATGAAGCAGATGCAAGTATCAAGTCCTCTTGTAAAAAATACAGAGTATCGCAAGTCTTCCAGTTCGAAGGAGTAAGCTATCTAGCTCATGTTCTTCTTGAATGTGGTACTACAAATATGTTTTTGGATCTAATATATGGAATTCCATCATTTGGAATCAATATTTCTTTGTGTTTTCTTTAGTTGTTTCTTATTGTATGTATCAATTCACTTTTCAAAATTCTTGTACGTCTATTGCTCTACTTCTCGTCACTTGTTCTAGTGCCACGCCCTTCTTTTTATTTTTGAGTGCATGTGTTGTAGCTGATAGGATGAATGTATTTTTCACCTCATACCTTGTACTATCAGGTGACATGTCTGCAAAGAAATATTAATTTTGTCATTGAATTTAAATGACTCAAATATGAACGTTGGAAATTAAATTGAAAACAACAAAACATATTAAATAATGGTGACACAGTCTATCTAGAAATGGTATCACTTGGAAATGGTGTCACCATGAAACAGTGTATTCTTATTTGCCTTTGAGCAGTGAGATAGTCATGATGGCATAGTTGTATTGAGATCATGAACTGGTAGCACAGATTCGGTGTTAGGATCACAGTGTCTGGTCCTTTTCCAAACTTTGAACTGTTTCTTGGTGATGGTAGCATGAAACCGGTATCATAGAATTCATGAGATATGAAACCGGTCATGGTGTCTGGGTCATGGTGTTTGGGTCACGATGTCTGAGTCACGGTGTCCGGGTCATGGTGTCTGGGTCATGGTGTCTGGGTCACGGTGTCTAGGTCACGGTGTCTGGGTCACGGTGTCTGGGTAACGATGTCTGGGTTACGGTGTCTGGGTCCTTTTCCAGAAAACCAGAACCGGTGGCAGACTCACAGTTTCTCAGACTTATCCAAATATCTATTAACAGTATTAAGTAGTTATGTTCATAAAATGAATTAGACTTAATCATTCATATAATAAATAATTAGAGAAAAATTTAAATATTGTTTACAATAAATAGTATTAACAATATTTATAGGATTTACATGATTTACAGGATTTATAGGAGTTACAGGATTTATAGGATTTACAGGATTTGTGATCATTAAAACTTGATTAAAACATGACGAGTCTAACAATATCTCCCTTTTTGATGATCACAAATCTTATGAATTAGATTTCTATTCTTAGTGTGTTTTCTAGTACCTTGTTTTGTTGTTATCCCCATTTTGGGATTATCAAAAAGAGTATAATAAAAATAAATAATGAAGGTAAAAAATAGTTCACAATGCAGTAGATGGAAAATATGTGTCATTAAAAATAGTAGGAAATACAAAAAATCCCTATCAAAATACAGTATTCACTTTTCTTCAGCACCAGTTTTCTTTTTTCCCTTGGAAGAAGAATTAGAAGGAGCCATAGGAGTAGAAGTAGAAGTTGAATAAGGGATTGATCCAACTGTCATGGAAGGAAGAGGTATTCCTTCAAAAATAGAAGGTTCTAAAGTAGGTTTGATGGAATACTAAGTTATGTTTTGGTCAAGGATAACCGATCTGATCTGAATTAGAGCCTGAGATATAGACATTGAGGTAGATTAAAAGGCAGTGAATGAGAAAGGAGGTAAACCAGACCGTAAGGGTTAAGCTGTAGGATCCATAATAGCAGTGCTCTGCACATGAAGATAAGGCTTCAAAAATTGAATGAAGTCATTAATAATATCACCACCATACTGCATTGCTTTCTCAAAATCATATTTGTTCTCCATTAATTTTTCCAATATAGGAGTGAAATCTTTCAGGTTTTGAACTTGAGTCTTAAAGGCTTGAGTAACAGGAGAAATTTTCACATTCTCTACAAGATACTTGAAGTGATTGGTCAGATCATGCTTAGAGAAAATTTTATTAAAGTAAAAATCCACTTTCTTAGTAATTTCTTACTAATCATAATTTGAAATCATGGAATGAATCCTCACCAAATCAAGTACTCTATCACTATTCATGAAAATTGTAGATAGACTCTTCTTGTCAATGCCACTTAACACTGAATGAAGTTCCTCTTTAACTATAGTTCTAAGCAGATCATTGTTAAAGGGTTGACATGATTGTCCAGAGGCACTGGAGGCTGTAACAGCTAAAGTGAGGGACTTGAGCTGATTCAGAACTTTCTGTATACAACCCTTGTACTCATCAGTCAGTTTTTTGAGACCAGTAATAAGCTTATGCATCTCTTGGACTATCTTCTTGTTTCTCTCAGCCACTTTTTCAGCTAATGAAGTCAAGTTTGTTTGAATCAGAGAGGCAACTTGCTATGGAATCCAACCACTAACATCCTCAACAAGATGAGCAATAGGATCTTGTCTTGATTGAAAGGATTTTTTCATATTTTCAACCATATCTCTAAGAGACTCTACTTCATCACTTAGCTATTTGTTCTCAATTTTTACCTCTTGAATTTCATGAAGCATTTTTGTTTGAATCTTCCATATGATCTTCTCTATATAGCAAGGAAACATCTCTTTCACTTATATTTTTTATAGGAGTAGGTTGGGTGTTCGTGATATTTTTAACTCCTACCAATAAAAATAACTCCAATGGCTTTTAAATCACTCTTACTCATGAAAGCAAGAGATTCTTGTGGAGTTTTAGGAGTAGGAGCTGAGACAGGATTAGGTTACGTTGCAGAGATTACTTCTAGAGCCAAAACTGGTTTCAATTGAAACACAGTAGATAGGTCTATGACTTCAACCAAGGATTCCTAGGTATCATCTACATCAAAGTAGTTAGGTAACTTATATTAGGTATCCATAGTGCTTTGATTGATAGGATTAGGAACTTTAACACTTTCTAGACTAGGGTGAAGCTCCCCCCCAACAAGTGCATCTCTTACAGGACTAAGAGATTCAGTACCTTGAACTGGTTCTAAAAGATCATCTCTAATAATCTCACCCATTTCTTTTCTAGAAAACTAGAAGGATTTTTCCATTATTTCCTCAGTATATAAGATAACATCGGGATTATATTATTCCTCTAAAAAAATTTCAACCACAGCTTATTTCTCTAGAGAAAGTTTTTCTACTAAATGCTCCTATGGAAAATAATTTTCTATTCCATTAACAACAGATTCTATTTTAGAAGTAGGTTCTTCTTCTAAATCAATACTTCTTTCAGTAATAGGTGATTCCTTCTCAACTATAGCTTGTGGAATGGGTCCACTATATTCCTTATCCAAGACAGTTTCTTCTATAGGTGCAACAACTGCCACTTATTCCTCTTCATCAGGATAGTCAAAATTTTCATCTGGTTCCAAACCAAGATCAGATATGTTCTTAGGTCTTGAATTATGCTCAACTGGATTAAACTTTTCATATAACCTTTAATTATCCTCCACATATGTCTTTTTCCATGGATTTCAACTCATTTTCATCCTTTTGATTGTAACTGTAGAGATACAGAATTCACAGCCTTTGATGACTTCTTCATTCAGTCAAACCATTCCTTTATTATACACCATAGTAGATATTAATCTTTCTTAGAACGAGGAGTATACTTTGAGGATTTATTAATCAACTTACACATATGAAGTATCACATACTTTCACGGGTTAATCTTCTATCCATTCTTCATAAGATATATCAAAAATACATCTTGATATTTGAGGGTAGAAAAATCTCTTTTTCTTGGACTAATTAGATTCTTGATAAACATAAATAGCAATCTGGTTTCACCATACAATTTAGCAACAAGAGATCTTCTCTTCCTTTTTTGCCAGTCAAGCTTCCTAAGGCCTCTTCTAAAACAGAAAATATCACTAAGAGGAAGAGGACCTCTCTTGTAGTCCTCAAAAATTCCTTCATGGGGTATCCCTAGGAAAGAATCCCATAACCCCAATGAAAAAGTGCATATATTCCCATTGATCCATCCCCTCACATCAAAACCATCTTTAGTATTAAAAGAAAAAAGAACAAACTGATAAAACTGAGCAACAAGATTTGGATAAATCAGCCTTTTCTCTTTTGTGAACCAATACAGTCATCCTTTCTATTTTAGTACTTTCATAATTAAAGACTTACTTGATAGAAACCACTTATATATGATTTCTGTTTCTAGTACCACTATTTTATCAACAAGATTCAGGTTCAATAGTCCTTCAGGTGCTGCCTTTGGTGCTCTTTTCAATTTCTTCTTAGATCTACGCATCTCAGGGGTTGATGAAGATGGGAACTTAATCATGGGAATTTAATGAGGGTTTGAGGGAGAGAGATAGGTATGAAGGAGGTATTACAGTTTTAGAGAGAAGGGTATTGGTTTTGAGAAAAGAGAGCTCGAGTGAATAAAATAGTGAAAGACATTTGGTTTTTATCATTTAGGTATTTTAAGCAGTGAAAATTCAAAATCACAGTATGAATATAATGAAATAATAAACACATCGATATGGGTAAAAAATGAAAAGGTGTTATTGCGGTGAGACCATAACAGATCATCATGGTTAGACAGGAATAGTTTTTCACAGTGAGACCGGAATAGGTTCTCACAGTGTCATCTTTATGGTGTGTCGCCACATGGTGCGACAGTATTATTTGAGACAATAAGTGCAAGATAGTAACTGTGACACTCTAAACATGAAACAACAACTTCAAGATAGTGACTTTTGAAACCATAAACTGTGAAATAGTAAGCTGTGAAATAGTAATTTGTGAAACAGTATATCTTTTACTTAAGTTTTATCATTCCTAATTCTTGTATGATGTAATCTATCCTTTCAGAATTTAATGGTTTTGTGAATATATTATCAAGATGATAATCAGTTCCAATTAATTCAAAAATGATATCACCTTTTTGATAATGGTCTCTCAAAAAGTGATGTATTACATCAATATGTTTTGTCCTAGAGTGTGAAACGGTATTTTTTGAGATGTTAATAGAACTTGTATTGTCACAATTTATAGGTACATTCTTTAATTGATATCCATAATCTAGTAATGTGTGTTCCATCCACAAAAATTTTTCACAACAACTACCAGCAGCTATGTATTCAGCTTCAGCAGTAGATAATGCAACAGAGTTTTGATTCTTACTACACCATGATACCAGAGACTTGCCTAAAAAGTGACATGTTCCAGATTTTATTTTTATATCTAACTTACAACCACTAAAATCAACATTATAATAACTAACTAACTCAAATGATTGTCCTCTGGGATTGAACAGTCCTAGATTGGGTGTATATTTTAGGTATTTGAAAATCCTTTTAACATCATTTAAATGAGAATCCTTAGGGTTTTCTTGAAAATGAGCACACATACATACACTAAACATAATGCCAGGTCAACTATTAGTAAAGTAGAGCAAGCTTCCAATCATTCATCTATAAGTGGTTTTATTAATAGATTTTTTGTCTTCATCAATATCTAACTTACAAGCAGTACTCATCGGAGTATCACTACTTTTAGTGCTATCCAAGCCAAAACGTTTAAGAAGATATTTAGTATATTTTCTTTGATTTAAAATAATACCATATTTATTTTGAAAGATTTTAAATCCATGAAAAAAATTTAGTTCACTCATTAAACTCATTTCAAATTCATTTTGCATCATTTTAGAAAATTCAATACATAAAGAATTTTTTGAAGATCCAAAAATAATATCATCTACATAAATTTGAACAACTAAAATATCATTGGAAATTCGTTTTATAAAAAGGGTAGGATAAACTATACCTTTTTTAAAACCTTTGAAAATAATAAAAGTACTTAGTCTATCATACCAAGATCTTAGAGCTTATTTTAAACCATATAAATCTTTTGATAATTGGAAAATATGATTTGGAATGTGTGGATTTGTGAAACTAGGGGGTTGTTCAACAAAAAAATACTTAGCTATATACCCATTTAGGAATTCACTCTTGATATCCATTTTATATAGTTTGAAATTTAGATGTGAAGTATAATCAAGAAGGATTCTGATGGCTTCAAGTCTAGCTACTGGTGCAAAGTTTTCCTCATAGTCAATTCCTTCCTCTTGATTGTATCCTTGTGTAACCAATCAATCCTTATTTCTAACTATATTACTAGCTTTATCTACTTTATTTCTAAACACCAACTTAGTGCCTATGGTAAATATGTCTTTGGGCCTATTAACAAGTTTCCAAACTTTGTTCCTTTAAAATTGATTAAGCTCTTCTTTCATAGCCATCACCCAAAATTCATCATTAATAGCATCATTAATATTTTTAGGTTCAAGTTGTGGCAGGAAAACTTGATGTTCAACCAGATTTCTAAGAGAATCTATAGTTTGAGTTTCTTTATATAAATCTCCTACAACAGCATCTAAAGGATGGTTCTTAAGGGTTCTAACAGATCTTGAAAAATAGGGGATAGTTATTTCAGGTTCTTCATTAGCTTTAGGTTCATTATGACTTGAATTTGTCAAATTTCTATAACTAGGAGTTTTCACATATTCCTTTATAGGATGGTTAGTGGATTTAGTATTGATTTCCGGATTTGACATATCATCCTCAAGATTCTCTAGAGAAGTTTTAGGCTCATGTGGATCTGTTTCATCAAACATGACATGGATAGATTCTTCCACACATTTAGTTCTTTTGATAAACACTCTATAGGCTTTACTAGAGATTTAATATCCTATAAAACTTCCTTCATCACTCTTGGATGAAAACATGTCACGATTTTCCTTAGTATTAAGGATATATACATTGAAACCAAAAACTTTTAAGTATCTTACTTGTGGTTTTTTATTTTTCCATAACTCATATGGAGTTCTTTTAAGAATGGGTCTAATCAACACTCTATTAATAATATATCATGATGTATTTACAGCTTCATCCCAAAAATAAGTAGGTAAGTCGTATTCACTAAGCATGTTTTCAGAAATATCTTGCAAGGTCCTATTTATTCTTTCTATAACTCCATTTTGTTAAGGTATTCTAGGGGTAAAAAAATTATGACTATAGCCATTTTTTGAGAAAAGTGATTCAAACTCTTGATTTTCAAACTCACAACCATGAACACTTCTTATGGATTTAATTTTAATTTCACTAAGGTTTTCTATAGTTTTAGCATATTTGTTAAAATAAGATTAGGTTTCACTTTTGTGATCCAAAAAGATAGTCCAAGTATATCTATAAATGTCATCTACAAGAACATAAGCATAGTGCTTCCCATTTAAACTAGAAACTCTAGATAGTCTAAAAAAATCCATGTGAACCAACTTGAGAGGTTGAGAAGTTGAAACGTCTTTCTTTGGTTTGAAGGAAATTTTTTGTTGCTTTCCCTTTTGACAAGGATTACACACTTTATCATTTGGAAACTAAAGTTTGGGTAGGTCTTTGACTAAACTTTTTCTTGTTATCTTTCTAAGAGAGTGAATATTGCAGTGTCCTAGTCTTATATGACAAATCCAAGACTCTTTGTGAAATACACTTAAACATGAAGAATTTTGAGAAAATAAAGACTCTAAGTTAATAGATTATACATTTTCATTTCTTAATACAGAAAATACTAATTCATTTTTAGAATTAAAAATATTGCAAGCATCATTTTCAAATTTAACATGAAATTCATCATCACGTAGCTGTGAAATACTAATCAGATTATATTTTAGTCCATCAATAAAAAGTACTTTGGAAATTAAAACTGAGCTAGAGTTACCGATTTGGCCAAGTCCAATGATTTTTCCTTTAGCATTTTCACCAAAAGTGATATGTCTACCATCAATTTTAATTAAGTTCTTGAATCAGGAATAGTCTCCGGTCATGTGTCTTCTAAACCCATTATCCAAGTACCATAAACTTTTATAGGATATCTTTAAATGATTTTCCCATAAAATAGTCAAATAAAAATAGACTTTGGTACCCATATTTGTTTGGGTCTAGTAATATTAGTAACTAGTGATTTAGGAACCCGCATTAGCCTCATAGGTTTCCTAAAATCACTATGTAAAGTATTTGAAAAATAAACTCTATTTGGTCTAGAAAATCTTGAAACATTAGAGAGTGTGTCATAATTTGAACTAGCCTAATGTTTTTCTAAACTAGGAGTAAAGTTGTATGTTCTAGATTTAGAAACAAAATTAGTTTTTACAAAATTTATTTTACCAGGTTGATAGCCAATACCAGTAATGTATTTAGGGGAAATATTTTTACCTAGAATTTGTACTAAGACATCTTTATAATTAGTAAACTGTTCAAGGTCCTTTTTCAATTTCACATTAGATAGATTTAGTTCATTGTCTTCTTTGAGTAATTGATCATTTTTCACTCTTTTTATAGTAAGTTCAGACTTAACAGTTGAGGTAAGATCATATTGTTTCTTTAAAGACTTATATTTATCCTTTAGCCCATAACATGTCTATTAAAGCATATTGCAGTACTCAAAAATTTCTTCTCTAGACATATTTTCAGAATCACTTTAATCTCCATAATAATAAGAATTTTTTATAATAGATTTTAGGGTTACCTCAAATGTGTTTGTCATGAAACACATATTTTCTTTGTTATCCTATTCATTATGTAAAGATTTGGAGTCACTTGAACTATCCTCAGAAGCACTCCACGTTGCTTTCATTGCTTTTTTATAATTTTTATCTTTATCCTCATATTTATTTTTATACTTAAGCTTGGGATATTCAGCCTTTACGTTTCCCTTTCTCATACATTCATAACATACTATCTCATCAGACTTGTCATTTCTTTTCCAATCTTTCTTCCATCTTCCCTTTTGATCATATCTTCCTTTGAAGATATATTTTTGAAAAAATTTCTTCCTTTTGTAAAATTTATTAAATCTTCTGTCTAATTGATCCATCTCCTAATCACTTTCAGGTGATGATTGTTCACTACTAGAAATTTCTAAAAATACTTGTGGTTTCTTCTTTTCTTTATGTTTAGAGGTGGTGGTCTTGAATGTCACATATTTTCTTTTGGGCTCATCCTCCTCTTCCTTATTGACTTTCATCTCCTCATCATACATCATTAGTTTTCCAATGAGTTATTTGACAGTAAAATTGATGATTTCACATGACACTCTAATAGTGACAGAGGCTCCTCTCCATCTATCAGGTAGGCATCTGAGAATCCTCATTATTTGTTCTTTTGCAGTAAATTCTCTTTCAAGAGAAATCATTTTTTTGAAAATTTCATTGAACCTAAGATACATGTCAAAGATAAGATCATAAAGCTTCATTTTAAAGTTATAATATTTAATAGTATAAGTATTGAGTATAATTTCTTTAACACTATAAGTTCCTTCATGTGAAACAGATAAGGTATACCAAATTTCATGGGCATTTGTACATGTAGATATTCTGTTAAATTCAGCATCTCCTAAAGATCAATATAAAGCATTCATGGATTTGGAATTGTAGTTGTAAGCAGTATTGTTTGGGTCATCCCAATTAATTCTATCAGAATAAGGAAGCTTATACTCATCTATAATTGAAGACTAAATTTCAAATACCATACTTTCTAAATGCATTTTAATTTTAATTTTCCATTGTGCATAATTAGTTCCATTAAAAAAATGATGTTCTGTTTGTCGCAGAACCTTCCAATCTATTATCCATAATAAAAAATAATTTTAAAGAGATAGAAATTTAGAATTGATAGAAATTTAGAGATCTTTAAAGTACAATTGAAATCACCGTTGAACAAATTTTAAAAACAGAGTATTAACAAGAATAAAAATCCTTTGATACTAAATGTTGGTCACAGTAGAGTACTCAAGAGGGGGGTGAATTGATTATCTATTAAAAATTTTTGTTAAAAAGTTTTCTTTAAAAGGTTCCCTAATAAGAATGAATACATCACATTCAATCAAGATAATACAATTATAAAAGTTTAACTATTCAAATAACTTCTTAGAAGATTGATTAATTCTCAGTAATATCAATATTAATTATTGACACTACTTTTGACGCTATTCTAATAAGGCAAAACAATTACAACTTTTATCCAAGACTAACTATCAAAGTAAAATCTAGTGTTTTCTAAAATACAAAGTAAAATATATAAAAACTAAATTAAAAGTCATATCGGATAAAACAAGTGGTTTAGTCTCAAGATGAGACCTAGTACACTCCACTTGGTGATCACCTTCTACCAAGAAGTTTATATTAATAAACTTGATCCACATGCTGGATCTTTATAAACAGCAGTGCACAGGACGATTCAGGTTACACAACCACGTCCACTGTTCTTCATGGGTAAAAACTATTAGGTCACACAATGACCTATTCCACACTTATCTGTGGGAATAAATAGATGTAAAACAAGATATGAGAGGAAGGATATCTTGTATCTTTCAGTTTAGTGGAGGATAAAGTGTGTGTTTTAATATAGACAAACACACACTACTCAAAAGCTAAAAACAGTACACAATAAATCTAAGATAATGAGAAAAGGTTAGAAGTACTCTGAGTATTATTCTATGCAGCTCTGGACTTTTAGGATGTAGAAGATGCAATTATCAAGTCCTCTTATGAAAAAAAACAGAGTATCTCAAGTCTTCCAGTTCGAAGGTGTAAGTTGTCTATCTCATGTTCTTCTTTAAGGTGGTACTGTAAATATGTTTTTGGCTCTGATCTATGGAAGTCCATCCTTTTGAATCAAGAATTCTTTGTGTGGTCTTTATTTGTTTCTTGTTGCATGTATCGGTTCACTTTTCAAAATGATCATAGGTCTTCTTCTCTACTTCTCTTCACTTGTTCCAGTTCCATGCTCTTCTTTTTATTTTGGAGTGCATGTGTTGTAGTTGATAGGATTCATGTATTCTGCACCTCATACATTGTACTATCAGGTGACATGTCTAAAAATAAATATAAATTTTGTCAGTGCATTTAAATGGCTCAAATATGACCGTTAGAAATTAAATTGAAAACACAAAATATATTAAACAACAGTGTCACAGTCTACCTAGAAATGGCATCACTTGGAAATGGTGTCACCACAAAATGGTTCTTTCTTCTTTTCATTTGAGCAGTGATATAGTCATGATGGAATAGTTGTATTGAGATCAGAAACTGGTAGCATAGATGTGGTGTTAGGATCACGGTGTCTGGTCATTTTCCAAACATTGAATGGTGTCTTGGTGACGGTATCATGGAACTGGTATCACAGACTTCATGAGATCTGAAACTAGTCACGGTGTCTGGGTCATGGTGTCTGGGTCATGGTGTCTAGGTCACGGTGTTTGGGTCACGATTTCTAGTTCACGGTGTCTGGGTTACAGTTTCTGGGTTATGGTGTCTGGGTCCTTTGCCAAAAAACCAAAACCAGTGGCAGACTCATAGTTTCATAGACTTATCTAAAAATCTATAAATAGTATTAATCAGTAATGTTCATAGAATTAATTATATTTAATCATTCTTATAAGAAATCATTACAATAAAAATTAAATATATTTTACAATAAATAGGATTATTAAGATTTACAGGATTTACATGATTTTCAGGATTTACAGTATTTACATGATTTACACGAGTTACAGGATTTGCAGGATTTGTGATCATTAAAACATGATTAAAACATGGGGATTCCAAAAATATATAGACCATAATTAATTCCAAAATTAATTAACCAATTCAACCATCTCAATTCCATTATAATTATTTCCCAAAATTAATTATTAAAATCATTAATATCAAAATCCCATAATTAATTCTCCAATTAATTATCTCATTCAATGATCCTTAAATCTAAAAATTTCACAATCATATCAATTAATTAATTTATAAAATTAATTAATTTAATTAGGGATTATAATTTCTAAACAACACTATAAATTATACAACTTTCATATACATAATCAAAATCACGGCTATGGGATTTAGATTTTAGACCACCTGCCTCAAGATCGGAGACAAAAAATTCTCACCAATAAATATCCCCAAATTCATCATAATCAATCAATAATTTTTTAGAGAATAGGGTTTATATCTGACTCCTTGAAATTAGACTAAGCAGTGAAAAAATATTTATGTCTACGATAGCAATGCGCTTCTGGATTCCTTTCAACAAGAACCTAATAATCAGTTAGCAAAGGATCTATAAGAAAATTAATAATTAGAAGGCATGCCTTAAAAATCTAGGTCTGGATATCCACTATCTGATGTGAGATCAGTTCTAGATCGAATCAGACTTCTAAAAATCAATACCAGAAGACCCACAACAAGGATGGAGATTCATAGAGGGTCTTCAGTCAAATATTTCAATGTTAGGAAGAGTTTTAGTCAAAATAAGAGGTGCACGGAGAAGTTTCGGTCCAAAATGGTGGTTCTTAGAGAATCTCTTGCAAATAAAATGGATTTCATAGGGTTATGGGTTAATGGAGTGGAGTTTGTAAAATGTTGTGTGTCAAAATTACACAATGTGAATCTGCAGTTCACGTCATGTAAAAATCGTAACCCATCTTCCCTTTTTCCCATGTAAATCCCATCACACAATTTAAAAAAAATTAATTAAATATTTTTATGTGTTTTAATATAGTTTTATGACATGTCAGCGCATTATGAAAACTAGTTATAGTGTGTGTAATCTGATTTCGGGACATGTCGACATGTGGTGAAAATTATATATAGGGTGTGTAATTTTTTCAAGGTTTGAATTAAATCAAGCCATGAATCAAATTCACACGGTCTTTCATAAAAAATTTAAAAGGATTAAAACCTAGAAAAAATATTAGATCTTACAATTATCATGATGTTTTTTCTACTTTAGTTGAATATTGTATTTCCTTCTTTGATTATCATGAATTTTTTGTATTGATATTAGTTATATATGCTTCCTCTATTCTCTTTTTATTCCCAATAGAGTATTACTTTGATAAAAGAGGGTATAGTTTCCCCATTATTCACTTATCAGACCCTCGCTGCTAGTTGGTAGCCTCTGGCATATGGGGAGGCTCACTTGAGGTCATGTGGAAGTCCATCTCAGGGCAACAGCATATGGCACACGTGTTGGGATGTTACAAAGTCATATCAGAGCCCATTTTTATTTTCTTTTTCTTTTTTATTACTATTTAGTAAAGGTAGATAGGATACTAATAAGAGTCGGTCCTTGGTTATTATCTCGTTCATAGGAGTATCTAACCCATGTATGGGGGAGAAACTAAGTACCTAGGATGGGAATTGTTGTTATTACTATTTGTTGTTATAGTTGAATATTATTTCACCTTGGGTGATGCACTTGTGGTGTGATGTGATTATTGTTACAATTATTTGTTGATATTTGACTCATGGCCTATTATATAATGATATTTGAGTTCACATTATTCATTCTAGGCACTCAGGGTTATTATAGCATGCATCATTTTAGGCACGCACGGAAAACAAGTTATGGGTAAGTTATTAAACTAAAACTATTTTTCCTTAATTGTGAAATTAAATTGAAAATGGTTTATAATATAAATTTGATAATGGAAAAATAATCAAAAATGTGAATAAATTTGCGTTTAATGAAATTTTAATAATGATAACATTTTTACCCTTGTTAACCAAGACCTGGGTGTAGGATGGTTATGGGTACTGATAGTGCCTCGGTTTTGACCGCATGGAGAGATTTGGGGAAAAGACTTATTGGGAATCATTATGATTTTAATTTTTATTAAATGTGTTAATGTTGTCAAATATGTCCTAAGGTGTGTGTTGGGAGTTATATAGTTATGCCTCCACAATGATGCTTGTTGATAGGATGACCAGAGTACACGGCGGTGCAAGATCCTCCAGTGGTGGAACCTGAGGCACCGACAGTGTCGGGTGAGGAATAATGGGACCAGTTCTGAGATAACTTCACTCAATTCATGTAATTCATGGAAAGGGGTCCAGTTTGGCTTGAGAAGAGAATGTCTAACCTGAAAATGGAGTTTTAGTTACAGTACCCTCTGACTTTTACTAAAGAGAGTGGATCTGAGGGAGTTGAGTTCTAGGTTGAATCCATCGATAAGATACTTGACAACTAGGAGACTCCTTCTGGGAAAAGGGTCAATTTTTTCACTTATATCCTACAAGGATTAGTGAAGCAGCTATAGGAAATTCATGTGAGAACTAGATGGGCTAGTGGTATGTTATGGAAGGACTTTTTTAAAAAGTTCTTGGATCACTTCTACCTAGAGAAATTGAGATAGGAGAGAGAAGTTGAGTTCATGAGATAAACTCAGGGGAGCATGTCTATGATGGGCTATCCTAGAAGGTTCATAGATTTTCAATGCTTTTCTCTAGTGTTGGTGGGGGATGAGATAAATACAGTGAGGTTCTTTTAGAATAGATGTAAGTGCGAGGTTAAGTCCAAAGTTAACCTTTTTAGTTAAAGAAGTTTTATGAGGTGGGGGGTCATACTCTCATAGATGTGGGGAACCTGAGGAAGGATTCTAGTGCAGGATAGGTGGTTTCTTCTATATGGTCAAGGGGTATGACTTCCAAGAGCAGAAAGCATCACTATGACAACATTATCTAGAGCAGTGGGAAGCAGAATACATAGACAGAGGGTTCAGTTTCATAAGACCTTACTCATGGGTTTTGTCACTAGTTTGGTAGGATGTCACACTTACAAAAACATTTTTCCCAACCACCAATATAATTATTAGGTTTAGGAAATATTGGATATATATAGAGGTTATGTAAAAACCCACAATAGATGGTTGGTGATGGAGGAGCTATATCAAACCAGAGTGCAGGAAGGGGATCTTCTACACCATATCAGTATGGAAATTAGAGTTCTACTGGCTGTGGGGGTAGATGTAGTGGAAGTGGTTCTTCTAGGATATAGTGCCCATATCATTAGAGTGGTGCGACTAAGGGCCGTCATATGGAATCACAAGGAAGAGGGTAAGGATAGTTGCATGTGGTGTAGCCTACACTTGTGGATAGTGAGGATAGACCATTGACAGTGAGAGGTACAGTTCTTGAAGATTCTAATTTAGCTAGTTCCTTATTTGATATCGGTGCCTCTCATTCCTTTATATCTATAAAACATGTTAATGGTTTGAACCTAGATGTGTAGTTTGTGAGTGGGGTTATGACTATAGATACACCATTGGGAGCGTGTTCTAGAGAAATCTATATGTGAAAGGGATGTTCCCTTGAGATCGGGGAGTATCTTTTTCTCTGGGATCTATATATTCTTGGCATTTTAGGCTTTGACCGAATCATGTTTATAGGTTGGATAGTCACATACTGAGGCCACATTGATTGTTATCAAAGAAGAGTGAATTTTATGTCTCCTAAGGGTGACAACTATATTCATCATGGAGTGTGTGATATCTAGGTTATCCAAGTAGGGCCAATTACTTAGCAACTAAGAGAGCTCACATTCCAGATTTCTAGTATTTTGTTGGATGACGAAGGTGTTAAGAAATATGTATTTACACTAGTAGTGGAACTATTTTAGGATGCCTTTCATAAATACTTATCATGATTTCCACCTAAGAGAGATGTGGAATTTACTATTGAGCTCATGCCAGGGGATGAGAAAGTTTCTATTCCACCATACAGAATGGCACCGACAGAGCTTCAAGAGTTCAAGGATTAGCTGGAAGAGTTAAAGGATAAAGGATTTATCCATCTGAGTATGTCGCCTTGGGGTTAACCTATATTTTTTTCAAATAAGGTGGATGGGAGTTTGTCCTTGAGTGTTAATTATTAGAAGTTGAACAAGATAAATGTAAATAACTGTTATCCCCTTCCATGTATCGATGATCTATTTGACTAGTTGAGGGGAGCTTGTGTGTTCTTAAAGATATACTTGATATTGGGGTATCATTAGTTGAGATTTAGGATTTCTGATATATCAATGACTACATTTAGAAGCAGGTATGGCCTATATAAGTTCATCATAATTCTATTTGGGTTAAGGAATTCACCAGTAGTGTTTATGGACATGATGAACAGGATCTTCCATCCATACATGGATCATTTTGTGGTGGTGTTTGTGGAAGACATCTTGGTGTACTCCAAGACTCATGAAGATCATGCCCAACATCTTGACATCATCCTGAGTATACTAAGGGAGCATCATCTATAAATCAAGCTATCTAAGTACCAATTTTGGATCAATCAGGTACACATCTTGGGGCACGTCATCTCAGAGGAAGGTTTTTCAATAGATCTGGAGAAAGTTCAGGAACTGATTTCTTGGGAGTACCCCAAGAACGTATTCAATATTCGAATATTTCGAGGGTTAGCTGCATATTATCAAAGATTCATCCAAGACTTTTCTCATTTGGAATCACCGCTTTCTATCTTGACCAATAAAGGGATAAATTTTGAATGGTCATAAGCTTTTGATAATTCATTCTAAGATTTTAAGAAGAATTTGACAATTACACCAATCTAGATCCTACCTAATCCAGGTGATGATTATACGGTGTATTGTGAAACTTCTAGGATTAGACTTAGAGCATTGTTGATGTAGGGAGATCATGTTGTAGTGTATGGGTCTTATTAGTTGAGGCCACATGAACAAAAATACCCTACGCATGATCTCGAGCTGGTAATAGTGGTTTATGCTTTGAAGTGTTGGAATAATTATATGTTGGGTGAGAAGTTTACAATGTTTAAAGATAACAAGAGCTTAAAATACATATTTTCGTAGAGATAGGTTAATCTCTAGAAGTGAAGATGGGTAGATTGTATAGTCATTTGATTTTGAGCTGGAATATATGCATGGGAAGGTAAATAGTGTGGATTACGCTTTGAGTAGGAAAACTCATACTCAAAAAGTTCAAGAGTCTATCACTGGGTCAAAGATGATGACTTTGTTGGATGTGATGCATGTGGTGGTTTAGGAGAATCATAATAATATGTCTCTCATATTGGTTTCAGTGGATTCTAAGCTTTTGAGCTATATTAGAGACAAGAAGTATGAATATTTGGAGTGTTTGACCTCGAGGTAAATCCCTGAAGGTGGATATGCACCTTCATATTGGAGAATAGATGATGATGAGATCATCTATGTCAGGAATCGGGTTGTTGTGACTATGGGCATGTGAGAGGATATGATGTGGGGAGTTCATGCCTCGAGGTGGGTGGTACATCTAGGTGTGTCCAAAATGTACCATGATCTTCGACAATAATTTTGGTGTCCAAGAATCAAAAAGGATATGGAATGTTTTTTGACATGATGTTTCACCTATCAGTAGGTGATGGGGGAGCATCAATGACCTGGTGGTTTTCTATTGTCGTTTTCCATTCCAAAATGGAAGTGGGATGACATAGCCATGAATTTTTTGGTGTCTCTCAAAGACACCAAGGAAGAATGATGTTATTTGGGTTATTATGGATCGACTGACGAATGTAGTGCATTTCTTTCCTACATGGTAAACCTTATCAATGGAGCAGCTAGGGGATTTATATATTTGGGAGATAGACTTTCTGCATAGGGTGTCATGGACTATAGTTTCATATCATGACTCACATTTCACTTCACACTTCTGGAATCTCTTACAGAAGGATCTATATACACAGGTATTATTGAGTATGGTATTCCACCTACATATAGATGGGTAGTCAAAATTTACTATACAGGTGCTTGAGGATATGTTGCGACATGTGTTCTTGACTTCAGTGGATCTTGGGAGAAGCACTTGGATTTAGTGGAGTTTTCCTATAAAAATAGTTATCATAAAACTATACAAATTGAACCATATGAGGATCTTTATGTTTGTCCATGTTGATCACCTCTATGTTGGATAGATGCAGGTGAGTCTGAGTTTTTGGGACCGAGTCTTAGGTAGGAGAAATTGGAGTAGGTTCTGATAATTCAGAAACATATGGATATAGCTCAGAGTAGAAAATATTTGAATGCTGATATATGGAGACAACCCCAAGATTTTACTGAGGGTGATCATGTATTATTTCAAGTGTCACCTAGGTTGGATCACTAAAGGATACAGAAGTAGGTCAAGTTGGCACCCAGGTTCATTGGACCATTTGAGGCTGTGGAGAGAATTGGGCTGGGGGTGTACTGATTGGCTCTACCACATAAATACAGTGGTATGCATGACTTTATTCATGTTTCATAGCTACAGAGGTGTCACTATGAACCTTCTCATGTGATTGATGTGGACGACGTTGATCTTGAGGTAGATGTGTAATTTTAGGACCACCCAATACGTATGTTGGATCATGGTGGGAAAGTGTTGCGGGGAAGGACAGTTCTGATAGTTTGTATATTATGGAAAAATGGGTTTGTGTAGGAGGAGACAAGGTAAATGGAATTAGATATTCAATCTTAGTGTCCTGATCTTTGTTTCTTGTAATCTTAGAGATACTTGGGAGGGAAGCTCGAGGAAGAGCATTTATAAGGTAGGGAGATTTTAAGATCCTAACATTTTCTGTAGTTGAATCAAGTTTTTTTTTAGGTACTCATTTTTATTTATTTGATTACATTTTGTTTGGTTTGTAACTTGGGGTTTTTTTGGGTGAATTTTGAGAAAAAATTAAGGAAATAGGGTTGTGCACAGTTGGCACAAGATTATAGAAAACTATACACCCCAGCCTAGAAAACCATGCATCCTTGGATAGTGGGGGTTCGCATAGTTGGTGCATGGTTTATCAAACCATTAACCCCTAAAATAATGGGTGCACAGTTGGTGCATAGTTAGGTAAAACCATGCAACCCTATCTAGGAAACCGTGTGGGATTTTTAAAGTGTCATGAAAATTAGTTTTTAATTCCCTTGAACCACCAAAACTCACCCATTTCGACCCAAACTCATAGCCTTAGGATTTTGGATGCTTTCATATCTTTTTTGAGGGATTATAAGGTCTCCTGACCTCTGTTATTCATGATTTGAATCTTGGATTGAAGGTATGAATCCCTTCCAGTAAGTGGATATTTTCTCATTGCTTTCTCATTTATCCTCATGTGTTCTCTCTTTTGTTTGGTGGTAGTTATCATCTTTTTCTTCTATATCTAGATCTATATTTGATGAATCTAGATCTAGGATTATGAATCTATATCTAGATCTAAAAGGTCATGAATTTTTTAATCTTTCTTTGGGGTTATAGATCCAGATCTCATTCTTTGTCATTGTGCCACTCAATTTTGGGGATTTTTGTTGGATGATATTTTGTCAACAAATTGAGGTATTTGGTATAATATTAAAATCACATAGCCATGGTTTTGATTACATGTATGAATATTATATAATTTCTAGGATTTTTATAAATTGAATTTCTTGATTAACTTAATTAATTTGGGTGAATTAATTAATGAAAGAATTTTTAAATTGTGGGATTTGGGGATAATTAATTGTGAAATTAATTATGTGATATTGAAATAATTATTTGATATATTTAATTATAGAATTAATTATGTGATATTGATGTTATGAATTTAATAATTAATTGGTTAATTAATTATGAGATATTACAATTTTTAATTAGATAATTAATTATGAAATTAATTATGAGATATTATAATTTCTAAAATATAATTAATTAATTTTTGAATTAATCAATAGAATGGATGTGATTAATTAATTTTAGAAATAATTAATGGTATTAATGTGTTTAATTAATTTTTAAATTAATTAATGAGAATTATTGTGATAATAGAATTAATATTGATTAATCTTGATTGATGTGATATAATGATTTTTTTTATTGGTGATATATATATATATATATATATATATATATATATATATATATGTGTTATATAAATATATATATCAATGTTTGATAAACATGTGTGGTTCATTGTCTACTGTTTCCAAATCCCACATGAGCGAGACATGTTCTACTACTTTAGAAGCCCATAGAGATAAACTGTTTGATGAATACATGAGGGATAGGGTCTGTTGCTTTCAAATACCATGAGAGTAGGACATATTCAATTGTTTCTGAAGCCCATAGAGATAAATCTATGTGGGACATGGTATATTATTTCTTAATCCCATGGGGACCTAGGCTTGATTACCTAGACCTAAATAGTTGGAATTGGACTATAGATCCAATTGGTCGTATTATAAATTGAATTGAAATATATAATGAAATTCATTTTTATTTAATGATTTTTGAATTGATAATGTTAAATGGTTCAAACTCTATCATGGTCCAAAGTAAGTATTGAGGTTCGAGTGTCCTCAGGAACATGGGAGTTAATATGATTAAATAAAGAATAATTGATAATATTAAAACTATTTATTTATGCATTATACTGATTTATTTATACAAATTTCTACATTTTTATTGAATGGATTTGTTTTAGATTCCATTTTTGGTGGACTAATGATTTGTACTCACACCCTACTTGGGATTCCTGATCGGTACCCTAATAGATTTTATTATTACAGGATAGGTTAAGGGAAAGGGCCTTGGGTTAGATTTCTTATTTGGGAATCGAGCTTGGATGATGGAATTGGATGTGGTTTGGGACCCACATGAGATTCGTCGGTGTCTTTATTTTTATCTTATATTTTAGACACTTGACATGTACACTAGTATGACATGTTTTCTACTTTAGTTAGATATTGTATTTCTTTATTTGATTATCATGTTTTTTGGTATTGTTATTTGTTATATATGCTTACTCTATTCTATGTTTATTTTATCTGGTGTATTACTATGATAAAATAGGGCATAGTATCCCCATGATCTACTTATCATATCCTCACTGCTAATCGACAACCTATAGCAAATGGGGAGGTGCGCTTGAGGTCACGTGGCGTTTCAGCTCGAGGCACTAGTATGTGGAACTCGATCTGGGATGTTATAGGAAAGTGTCCTAAAAACTCATAAATTTCAAGACTAAGGTAATAAGGGTTGAAATATTCCCATAAAAAAGGTTTTAGAAATGTTTTGGGACATTTTTACATCATATATTATAATTTTAGTCACTCAGTAAACTCATTTTTACCTTAATCGGTGTAATTAATTTTAATTGTTTTCACTAATCACTTTAGTCAAAAATTAAG
This sequence comes from Viscum album, assembly GCA_963277665.1. Taxonomy (NCBI): domain Eukaryota; kingdom Viridiplantae; phylum Streptophyta; class Magnoliopsida; order Santalales; family Viscaceae; genus Viscum; species Viscum album. The sequence continues at coordinate 482,065,832 of OY728126.1, forward strand.
TAGAACATATTAGATAATATAAAATATGATGATTCCAAATATGTAATCCATTTTTTCAAATTCAACTCACATAAGTTACAGGATTTAATTTAAAATTATTCCTACAGATGTGATGACAAAGTAGGTTTTTAAAGGTGAAAATGTTTAAAATTTTACTAAGGTTTTATATCTAAATTTAATTTGAAAAATATTATAAGGAACTAAATTTTATTAATTAATATAAGTTTTAACTAGTTTTACTTTAAAACCAATTCAAAATATAATTTAACTTTGTAAATAATTTAGGTGAAAAGACAATTTTTAATTAAAATTTAATATTTTTCACTATTCATCAAAAATTGAAAATTTTCAGAAAAAATACCAAAAAAATCACCCTAAGATAATTTTGGTATTATTTTTCAAAAATTAATTTTATTTTTTAAATAAAAATTTTCAAATTTTCAAAAATTAGTTTTAAAATAAGTACACCATAAAAAGACGACAAAACTGCTTTTTATAAAAATACTATTTTTATATATATAGTTGGATTTATTTATATCAGTTATCTAGAAAATAGATAGGATGAATGTTAAAAATTATATTGAATATATTAAGTATAAATTCCATCAATATAATCCAAAAATGGTGATTTGTTTAATTTATTGGTATAAAACACACTTGTGTGCATTTAATTAGTTCTTCAGAAAAAATATTTCCTTTTATTTTCAAAAGGGTTTTATTTTCATTTTTAATTAATTGGTCACCAAAAAATTTTATTATATATACATGTGTAAAAAAATATTTTCACAATTCTGTTAATCCTATCCATACCCTTCATTCCAATCACTAGGTGATAACTATCATGTTAAATAATAATATTAATAGTATATTATTGTTCGGTAAAACTTGGTCTTGCATGTAATGTAAGATATTGAAGAAACTCATTGTTTTTTGTATCATAAGATAAATTTAGTGTTGTGTGTAATGAAAGATAAACTCAATGTTCCATGTCCCTTACACTATTGAATATAATTTTCTTCTTTTAAAATCTTGGGGTGTTACATCCTCCCCCCCCCCCCTTAAAAAATTATATCCTCACGATTTGAAATTTATCTCGATAATAAAAGGTTGGACATTTGAAAATACTTTTATTATAAAACCACATTTTAAAAATGGTTACTAAAACATATTCTTGATAAAATTTAAATGTAATTATGATATTCATCTGGAATCAAAAGTAATTGGGTCTCTATGTAGGAGAGCATTGGTGGAAAGTGAAGATATGGGCATGGAATAAAAATATAAATCCCAAATAAGGATATAAAATGATTGAGATCATTGATAAATATAAATTGAATGATCGAGAATAAATTTAACAAACACAAAACCATAAACCAAAAAGGAATGAAAAGGGTCATTGATATTATCTAATATGATGGTAATAGGATATCATTTTGTTTTCAAGATACTTTTCCTAGAGTTGAGGAATTATCTTACCATCTAGGCTAAGAGAATATGGAAGTATACTTACTTGATGAATATAATTTCACATTTTAATCAATTTCCACCGCAATATCATATTTCTCTAGAATATGTGTATTCAAAATGAATTTTTTATACTCAAAACACAAAAATTTAAATTTAAATACCATATAACCAAAAAAGGTATAACAATCTATTCCTCATATCTTTAAAGTTAACCAAAACCAAAATGATTAACACATGGTAAGATAATTCCGAAAAAGAATAAACCTTTATATGATACACTAATCTTCAAAATTCAATAGTATTACCCAAAGTTCAAACCAAATAGTTCCATAAATAACTATCCTTAAAATTATTCAAAATTTTCCTAGCTAAGTTTGAAACCCAAAGATTAAAAGTATTTGATCATATATTCCTCTAATATAATTCAATCGTTATTCCACAAATAAATCCCATATGTTTCTTCTAATATACTAACCTTTTATATGGATGTATCATGCTCAGTTTTTGGAAATCTTTTACTCTTGTTTTTTATTATATGGGTGGGTTTTTATTTTAGGGTATTTTGGGTGAAAATTTTATAAATTTGAAAGGAGGGGCGGTGTGTGGTTTGCAAACAGTTTTCCAAAACTGTGTGCCTACCCTTAGAAAACCATACATCCCCAGATACAGGGGGATATCATAGTTAGAACATGGTTTTTCAAACCATAAACCCTATTGGGAGAAACTATGTGTCCTTATGGGGAGGTGCACGGTTAAGGATTACGGTTTAGGAAAATTTTACTCCCCATACAAGTAATCATTCACGTGGAAAATTAAGCCCCTGAAAAATTATTAAAAAATTTATGAAACCTTAGTTCATATCCCTAAACACCTTTCCTCAAACTTAACTCATTTAATATGATTTTAGAGTCTCATAAATGAATTTAAAGGCCTTCTAAACACCATTCTTCCCAAATCGAATATTAATTTGATAGATCTCCACCTCTCCCAATAATTAATCTCTTCCTGATTCGATTCGTCTCTCTTATCTCTCATTCTAGATGAAGAGGAGTGTTTTATTACCCATTTTCAAGGTTTTATGTCTAATTTATGATATATCTAACTCCATTTTTATCTTGGATCTAGTTTTTGGTTCTATATCTCATTCTTTATTGTGAAATTAAACATCCCGCTTAAATTTTTTGGATTTATGGTTTAGAAAATGCTCGTTAATGACCTTAAGGTAGGTGGTATAAATTGAAAATCCCATATTCTGGATTATAATTATGTGTATAAAATTGTGGAATTTCAATTGCAATGTTTTAAAATTGAACTTTGATTTGGATTAATTAATTTTTTAATTAATTAATGGAATGATGTTATTATGAAATTGATGGGATATTGGGATTATGAAATTGGTAAATTAATGGAATTTTGTAATTAGATAATTGATGGAATGTGGAATTGATTGTCTAATGGGGGTTAAAGTTATGTTTGGATTAGAATTATAGGGTTAATGGTTTATATGATTAAATGTGGATAAATGGTTTAATGGTGAATTGTTCACATTATCCCATGTGAATTTAAAGTGTTGAACCATGATTATTTTTATAATTGAAATGGTATACCATAATGACAATATTTGATAAGAAGGTTAATAATGATTAACCTTGATGAATGTGATATATGTGATATATTTGTTATTTATTGATAAATGGGATGTGGGAGAAGGACTGAGGATCTGAATACCCATGGGGTGATATCCATGTTGTTCTAGGCCCAAATGAATGAATGTGAATATTATTGTATGGGATAGGGACTGATGATCCAAATACCCATGAGGTGTGGGATAGGGACTGATGCTACAAATACCTATGGGGTGCTAGACTCAATATTCTATGCCCATGAGATTGGCATTGGATTATGGTTCCCAATGGATATTTTATGTAGTGGAATTTAAATGGATAATAAAATCCCATGTTATAATGAATTTTGTTTTCCCTATATGATGTGGTTCAGACTCTAGCATGATCTGAAGTATGTATTGATAGTATGGGTGTCATTGTGAACCTGGGAGAAATAATGTGGTTAGATAAAGAATAATTGAATAATTAAACTACTTAATTTATTAGTTGTACTTTGTTATTTATAAAAATGTATACACTATTATTGATTAGATGTTGTTTTAGATGTCATTGGTGGTGGACTAAAGAGTTTTACTCACACCTAACTCAGGGTGCCTGATCAGTACCCAAATAGACGTCATGTTTTCATGACTGGATAAGGGTAAGAGCCTTATGCTAGATGGATGAGTTGGGTTGGATCATGGACGATGGAACCAAACTTGGTGTTGGGACCCAATTAAGAGTGTCAGTGTCTTTATTTTGGTTTTTAATGAGACAATTGACACATATTTTGGGATGACATATCTACTATTTAAATTTTGGATATTGTACCTATTTTGGTTCAGCATGTGATACTGGCCTGTTTTGGTTATGGCATTTAGTTTGGTTATTTTTTTGGCTATTTTTTATTTATTTATATTGTTGTAATACTTTGATGAAAAATGTATAGTCTCCTTGTGATCTATATAATAACCTCGTTGTTATTCGATAGCCTCTAACATGTGAGGAGGCACTCTTGAGGTCATGTGGCCAACCAGTTTGGGGCATCAGCTTGTGTCACCCGAGTCGGGATTTCACAAAGTTATATCAGTAGAGTATTCTTTTATTTGATTTTGTATTACTATTTGGGAAAGGTAGAAAGGATATTAATATGATTAATTCCTTTATTAATATCTCTTAAATGGGATTTTCTAACCCATGTACAGGGGTAAAATCCAAGTACCCAGGGTGGGATTATTGTTATTGATGTGTGTTGTTACTGTTAGATGTTATTTCACTTTGAGTGATGCACTTATTGTGTGGTGTGATTATTTTTTCTAAGATTTTATAATATTTTACTCATGGTCTGGTATGGTATGATATTTGAGTATGCATGTATCATTCTAGTCACTAAAGAATTATTATAATATGCATCATTTTAGTAATGCATAGAAAATAAGGTTCTGGGAAAGTTGTTGAAATTGAAATGTTTTTCTTTGCCTATGTAATTGAACTAAAAAGGTTCCTAATATGAATTAAAAATTTTAAAATGATGAAAAATGTGGAAAATTGGTGTCAAATTAGATACTGGGTTAATGATAATGTGTTTACCCTTCATTAAACATGACCTAAAACCATAATGGTTAAGGGTAATGATAGAGACTTGGTTTTTACCCTGTGGTATAGTATGGGGTGACTTTTCATGGCTTTATAATAATCCCCATAATTGTGTAGATGATGTGTTATGTGTCCTGAGATGTGTGTTTTTCATTTTAGAGATATGATTCCATGAAAACTGTTATTGTTAGGATGATATGACATTGCTCGAAATGTGCCTCTAGTAGTGGAACCTAAGGCTCTGATAGTTCCAGGTGATAAATATGGAGAGAAGTTTTGTGAGAAATTTTCTCAAATTATACAGTTTATAAAAAGAGACCCAGGGGAGGTTTTAAAGATTATTTCTAACTTTACAAGAGAGTTTTAGTTGCATCACCCTCCAAACTTCACTGGAGGGGGTGGTATTGAGCATCTAAGTTATGGATTGAGTCTATATAGACAATTATTGACCACTTAGAGACTCCTACTAATAAAATATTCAAACCGGTATCTTATATGCTATGAGGATCAGTGAAGATATAGTAGGATGTTCAGGATTGGAGTGAGAAGCTGTAAAACATGGTATGGAAGGACTTCCAAGATAAGTACCTAAAGCACTTTAACCTCAAGTCACTACGACATAAGTGGAAAGAATAGTTTAGGAGGATGAACTAGGGGAGTATGTCTGTGATGGTCTATGTTGATCACTTTAATGACTAGCAGTGCCTTTCTATAGCACTCGTAGGTTATGAGATAGCTATAATAACACTTTTTCAGGATGAAATTAAATATGAGATTAAGTCCCAAGTTAACATATTTTAGTTAAAGAAGATTACTAAGATAGTGTATCAGGCTCTCATATCTGAGGGGAAACTGAAGGATTCTTCCAACGAAGAATAGGTGGTTTTAGTTGGATGAATTACACAAGGGTTTTTGTCATGAAACTTTATCCAATAACTTTCCCCTTAATATTTAGCACAATGGTGACCACGGCGTTGTCTAACAAGGAGGTTACAGACTAAGTTGTTAAACTGCCACTTTGTTAATTAGTTTTTTTTCATGTTAGAACTAAAATTAGGGATTTAAATTGAGTTAAAATAAGTAAAATTAAAGTAAAACATATTAAAAATATAAATCTATTTTAATTATTGGAAATAAAAAGCAAATATGACTAAAAAAACTAAATAAGGTAGCGGTGGACAAGATTCGATCTTTAAACACTCTATTTATCATTGTCGACAATTGATTTACAATTGAATTGTCTAATGTATACATCAAGACCATAATATATAAACCTATATTGACTAGAAATTATAATGATACCTCAATTATGGTTTTTTATCCGCTTATGAAAGTGATTCCATGACCCAAAGACCTTTGAGAAACTGAAACAAATTGACCTTATTGTGCTCAATGGGGAGACCTATTCTAAAGAAGTTTAAACAAAAATAAACATATTATACAATAATAAGTTGATAAAAAATAAAAAAAACAGAATTCAATTAAAATAATAGAGAAATATACTACCATCAATCATGCAAAAAAATACCAGTATAATCCAAAAGAAAAGAGTTTACAATGAAAAACACAAACTCAAAAGGGGAAATGTCCTTAGATCTTCATTTCCCACTATTTCTTGGATTTTAGGCCTTCATAGCTTGATTAATTCATGTAATACTCCTCTATTCCATCATATATTCTCCTACATATCTCACCTCCTCAATCCAACCATCCTTGAAATGAAAGTGGAGATTAAAATATAAAGGCAAAAGGGGGGTGGAAATCTTCTATCTAGAATTCGTATCTAGAAATTATGCTCTAATTTGGACCACCTCCTAGTATAATCATGCAGAGGTGTATTCATAAATTTTTTTGAAACATGAGTTCACTTTCTTTCTACAAAATTTTATATCATTATAACTTGTTTTAAAAAAGATATATCTGATTTACTTATAAAATATTTTTTAGCCTAAGTGACTCTTCAACTTCTTCCAATTTCATGCACCCAACGGCCATCTTAAGGATAGAATTTAAGCATGGTCTTTATCATGGAGATGATTCTTAGAGTAATATATCTTTATTAGGTGTAATAACTTCATTTTTACACATGTGGTATTCATTATTCCTAATTTATTTAAGGGGTATAAATTATGTACGAAAAATTATGCTCCAAATTGATTTATTTTTTTGGGCCTTCGGATTGTCGATTCAGTACTTGTTTCAGTTGGAACATATAAATACCATTATTAAAGGTTTCCTAAAAAAATAATTTCAACAATTTTATTAGAATAGAAAAAGTAATTTCGAAAACCAAAAATAAATGAAAAGTGGTTAAAATTCCAGAATTAGGCATTTTCACAATTTAGCTCAAAACACTTCAAAATTCCAAAAATGACACAATTTTACATAAAATGAAAAATTTTGGGGGTTTAAATCATTTAAATGGAGATGAAAATTATTGAAAATATTATATCTATCAATTATCCCACATTGTTCGCTTAGACTCCCAGACAAGTGATCACGCAAAATAGATTTCCAATGAAAATACATAACATATGTCAACAAAATCCATAAGCTCAAAATCAAGGATCCCAACTTATCATTCCACTTCAATAAATTAAATTCAAAATTATTAATTCTGTTCATTCATTATATTCCCATTTCATTCATTCCTCCATGCACAAGTATTCCTACCTCACTTTTTTTTTCTCAACACATGATTTTGATTTTGAACAAAAAATTTATCAGACAAATAAATATAAGGGTCACCTTAGGCTTGAAAATTTTATAAATATACACCCAATTGATTCAATGAATTATATCCATTATGAGGAATTATAAAGGGTTGTTATGATTTTTATAGTTTGGTGGGTTTTTATATCTGAAAAAAATATTGATGCCAAATAAGGAGGGTTCAACTCTTTGTTGAAGAAAAATTACATGATTCTAGTTTTCACTCATGTATAGTCTCCTCCTTAATCTCTTTAAAGAAAAAAATCTCTAAGGATCTTCAAAAATATATTTTCCTTCCCACGCCATCAATATTTCAATAGGAAGAAATGAAATTCCATTCTCTTTTTTTCTTGAAAGCTCTATATGGACACAATTATTTCTTTGAGAGCTTCATATAGGCACATCTATTTTCCTTTTAAGAGATCCAGATTGGAAAATCTCTTTTAGAAAAATATTTTCTAGTAGAAAAAAAATCTCTTCAATATTTTAATCTCCTCCCAAAGCAACACCAATTTAGGTATAAACCAAATTCATCTTCTCCCCACACTTAATTTTGAATAGATTGTGAATTTTTACTTCTAGAGTAGGTTAGAAAGGGAAATGGATTGTAATGTGGCTAAATTAATAGGATGTACATGGATTATAAGGTCTCACAAAGTTAAAATTTATAGAGAATACCAAAATTAAAATGATTCTCACAAAAATGGATCTTTCAATCAAAAACAAATTACCTCAATAATTTTGAACACAACTTCTTTAAGGATCAACGGTTTTTATAGAAAAAAAAAAGGAAAGTTCTTGTTAAAACAGGAATTATTTTGGTTCACTCAATAAGGGTTTGAATGTGAAGAAGATGAAAAAATGGTTCAGAATACTCACAGTAAATTGATTTCCAATATTGGGTAGCATTCATAGAATGGAATTCAAAATTCAATGGTCTTTTCCTAAATTTCCACAATTTGAATCCAAAAAATATATATTTCAATAATAATTTATGTTTAATTCCATGAATCAAGTTAGTTATTTTCATTAAAATAATAAATTCAAAAATGATATTACTTTGAATCTCACGATTTTTTTAAACACAAAATTTGAAATAAAACACACAAAATTTGAAAATAAAAAACACAAAATCATAATCTACCCAGCATGTTCCTCCCCCCACACTTATTTTTTACAATTTACTCCTTATGAATAGTATTTCAAATTATGAATTCAAAATCAATAAGATAATATATGAAAAAAAACAAGTGGAGAATAAAAACACAATCTGGTTTTCATTGAGTAGTAGCATCCTTTAACTAGCCTCATAGATGATACAACCTAGAAACCTACATGAAAAACAAAACAAAGCATAAAAATTTTATTGAGATAAATTAAATTAAATTAAAAGAAACATAAGTTAAAAGTGGCTTGGTATGAACCCCCAAGTGGGAGCTAGGATTTCACTACCCCTAGTCAAGAAATTCTAGTTAATCATCCCTAATGTGAAGGTGGGTTTAATTTCTTCTTCATGAATTGGAAAAATAAATTTTCTCTAGTCTTCTTCAGCTCACACAACTTTTTGAAGCTCACAAAAATAGATTTATTCAAGTTCCCCTCCATAAATTTATTATTCCAATGATATAATGGAAAAGGGAACAAAATGTAAAAGAAACTTCCCATAGCTTGATCCTTACAAAATGAATTCAATGGTTGTTAATTTTAATCTCAATATGTGGTCCATATTCAACTTCATCTTAAAAAATTATTTCTTATTTTAAAATCATCTTGGTACAACCATCCTCATCTAAAATAATGTACACTTTAATCAGACACATCATTATTCATTCTATTTTAGTTTTCCCTTCATCTTCATCTGAAAAATAATTCCACTCAATGAAATAGGAACTAAATATATATAGGGAGAAAAATTTATCAATTTATTATCAATATAATAAATAAACATTTTATCAATATTTGAGACATCTCGCTATGGATTCTCAAGTTCCAACTCTATATAGGAGTCAAAAACAGTTGTATTGAAAGTGTGAAGTATCCCAGGTTCCTCTAAATTCTATTCAAAATTGAAAGAATAATTTTTCTCTTCCTCTTTATTCAAAGTTTCATACAAAGGTTCTAAATTTTCAATTTTAAAAATAGTGGCTTCACATGAAATTTCATTTTCAACACATTCATCCCAATTATTTTCTAAAGTGTTATGATTTCCAAAAGACACATCAGTTGGTGAATCAGTGACGATTCCTTCCTTAAAATTTGAAAAATGATATTCCAAATCATTTTCTAGTTCATCCAAAAAAGGATAATCAACATAAAAAGTGGGTGCAATAATATTTTTCATTTCTTTATTAGCTTTTTAAGCTTTTAGTTCTTTCAATTCTTTTAAAGCATTAGAAATAATCTCCATTTGTTTACTTACTTATTGAATCATGGAAGATTGTTGATGATGCGTCATAGCATTTTTTTGGAGTTAAAATTTTAAAAATTCATTATTACTAGGCTCCTTATATTATTTATAATCAAGTCAAGCATAAAATTAGTCACTGTGAAAATCCATTTTTTGGTGTTTTTAAGAATCTAAATTAGTATTTAAAATCTTATAAATTCAAAATCAAATAAAAAAATAGTCAAACTCCCCCATAAACATAACCAAATTGATGCTAGGGTTTTTTTTATGAAACTCCAGTCAATAATTTTCCCCTTATAATGTATCATAGTGGTGACCACGGGGTTGTCTCACAAGGAGGTTGCAGTCCGAGTTGTCAAACTACCACTTTTTTAATTTTTTTTAATGTTAAAACTAAAATTAGGGATTTAAATATAGTTAAATAAAATTAAAATATATTAAAACTATGAATATATGTTAGTGATTAGAAATTAGAATCTAACCAGATTAAAAAAAATAAACTAAAGAAGGAAATGGTGGGAAATCTTTGATCATCGGACACTCCCTTAATCATTGTCAACAATTGATTTCCAATTGAGTTATACAATTTATACCTCCATACCTAAATATATACACCTATATTGACTAAAACCCATATTTATACCTCAATTATGGGTTTTTATCTTATTATGAAAGTGATTTGATTACCCAAAGACCTCCAAGAAACCCAAACTAATTGACCTTATTGTGCTCAATGGGGAGACCTCTCCTAAAGAAGTTTAAACAATAAGAAAAATATTTTACAATCATAATTTGATAAAAAATTTAGAAAAAAATAGAATAAAATGAAAAGAAGACAGAAAGATACCTCCTTAAATCATGCAAACAAATTCTAGGATAATTCAAAATAAAACAGTTTATAATAAAAACCTCAAACCCAAAAGGGAAAATGTTATCAGATCTTTACTGCCCAAAACTACATGGAGTTTAGTAATTAATGTATTTATTACTTCATTGAATACACCTATATTACATCACATATTCTATAGAAAATATCACTCCCTCAACCCAACCATACTTTAAATTAATGTGGAGATGAAAATATAAAGGTAAAAGGGGAGGGATGGGAATATTCTGTCCAGAATCTATATCCTAAAATTACACTCCAATTTTGCCCCTCCTGGCCGAATCTGTAAGAGTTGGTGTCCTAGAAAAAACTGGTTGTACTTTGATTACATGGATATTTAAAGTATTTAAATATTAAACATATTATTACATATTGTTCATTGTTCTGTATAACTATGATGTAATAATGTCCTAGAGTATTTGTTTCATTAATAAGGTCAATGCAGTTCCCCACTATGATGAGAACCATGAAATTCTATAACAATATTCTTAAATATAAATCTACGGTTGGATGAAATACTATGAAGGGACACATAGCATGCAGATTGTCAGGTGTGAGTACTTGTAAATAGATAAGACTTCTTCTCATGAAGTTCTCACTTGGTAATCTCCAAGATAGAAGATTATGAGAACAGACCGGCCAGTAGGAATTCTGCATGTTTTTTTATCATCGGATATTTTTATCTGCAATCATGTGTAAATATCCTTAAACATTAATATTATCATTAATACATGTCACGACTCAAACACCTTGATTTACTGACAAAACCGTCATGCAGAAAGTTGGTGGGAATTAGGGTATGTTGGGTGTGTCACGAGTGACATGATATTAATGGATGATTCAATGAAGGATTTGTCCCATCCATTTAAGGAAGTTGTTATTAGTGTAATATATATATATATATTTATGTGTGTGTGTTTAATTTAACATCTGTGTAATGTTCATTTCTACTGATTGGGTAGTTATTAATGGGAATTCACTGGGTTTCCTCCAAGGTACAAGTTACATACAAAGATAATTTTAAATGAATTTATTTGTTTAAAATTATAATGGATGAGAATCTCAAGTAAATTCATAAAATGGTTTAAGATAAAAGGATTAATTAATTAAATATGATAATTAATTGATTTGAGCATGATTTATCTTAAACAAGAAATATTAAATAATTTAATTCTAGTTTTTTTTATGTGTAAATATCGTTACATGCATGGATGATCATGATCTAGAAAAATACCTTTGTATGTGGATGGTTTATTTTAATTTATTTATTTAAATAAAATTTGTTGTCCTATGAGACTTCTCCTCATTAATATGTAGGGCTTGAGTGCCCAAGGTTTCTTTTATGTAAAACCCCTTTTTTACACCTCACCTACATGTGAGTTTATAAAAAGTCATATATAATGGATGGAACTCCCATGCTAGTGGAGATGGTTCAATGGTGAGGGCCATTGGGACTTGATAAAAAAGTGGGAGACTTAATAAAAATTTATTATTTCTCATAAAATGTAACCAAGAAAGTAACAATGGTCTACTCTTTTAATTGTAGAATAAAAATGAAAAGCTCATCAAACACGCTCTCCCTGTGATCAATTCTAGATAAAGACCACATCCTTACTGGCAGTAACTTCCAAGAATGGTTTAGATGCCTTTGGTTTTTCCTACACCATGAATGGAAGTATTGCGTGTTGGAGTCGACATTACCTGATCTTCCTTCCAAAGAGGCAAGTGATGAGGATTTCCTGGTCTATGAGAAACATATGAACGATGCAGGTGATGTTAAATGTTTGACACTATCATCAATGTCTAGTGATATCATGAAGTCTCATGAAAACATGGATTCTTATAGCATGCTCGAGCACCTCCATGATCTTTACCAAGAGAGAGTAAGACAGGAAAGGTTTGATATCTCTAAGTCACTCTTTCTGGGTAAACTTAGAGAAGGTTCCCCAGCTAGGCCTCATGTAGTCACGCTCATTGGCTACATTGAGTGAATGGAGGTTCTAGGGTTTAAACTCCCTAAAGAACTAGGAACCGATCTCATTCACGCAACACTCCCTTGGAGGTTCTCTAACTTTTTTTGTCAATTTCAATATGAACAACATTGAGAAGTCTCTATCTGATCTTCTTATCCTCATTCGCCAAGTGGACACATATATGAAGCGTGAAAATACATTTGTCCTTATGGTGAATAAGAGGAAAGGGAAGGTGAAGAGATTTAATCCCAAAGCTTCTTCACGGCCTTTCAAGAAAAGGAATATCAAATGGGATGAAAAGGAATAGGAGGTTGTTTGTTTCGTATGTGTCAAGAAGGGCCACTGGAAGAAGAACTACACCTAGCCTAAGAAGAAAGGGGAAGCTTCATGTGAATTTGTTATTGAATGAAATCTATATGATTCTACAAATTGGGTATTAGATACAACATTTGGTTCTATCATATGTATCCAAACATAGAAACCATGTATATTTAGAAAGATTGACCGAGGGGAGGTAGATCTACAAGCATCCAATGGATCCAGACTTGTTGATGTAGTTGTCAGGGACTACCACCTCACATTGCCAAATGGGATGGTCTTTGTGTTAAAGGGTTGTTATTATGTGCCTTTTATTGCTAAAAACATTATTTCTGTATCTATATTAGATACATATGTATTTTTTTCAAGTTTGGAAATGAATGTTTCTTCTTTTACAAAGATAGAATTTGTTTTGGTAGGGCACATTTATACAATGGTCTTTACGTGTTGGATTACACAAACCAGGTAGTTGAAATTGATAACAAAGATAGTTCACATGACTCACACCACACCCAACTTTGGCATCATTGTCTAGGTCATGTAAATGGTAAATGCTTGAAAAATTTACATCAATATGGATATTTAGATTCTTTCAAACTAAAACCACTTGGTGTATGTCATGCATGTTTACAAGGAAAAATGAACAAAGCCCAATTTAGTGAGAAAGGTGAAAGGGCTAAAGAACTACTTGAATTGGTTCATACTAATGTGTGTGGACCATTTCCAATTGAAGCAAGGGAAGGGTACTCATAATTCATAACTTTTACTGATGATTTTAGTAGATATGGATATATCTACTTAATGAGGTATAATTCATATTATTTTGATAAGTTCAAAGAATACAAGAATGAAGTTGAGAACCATATTGGTAAGAAGATTAAGAAAACCCACTTCGACCGAGGTGGAGAATATCTTAATCAAGACTTCATTGATTACTTACGAAAGTTTGGGATCCTATCCCAAATCACTTTCTATACACACCCCAATGGAATGGTGTGAGCAAAAGGAGGAACCACACCCTGTTGGACATGGTGAGATTAATGATGAGTCATGTGATTCTTACATTATCCTTTTGGTGATATGCATTACAAATAGAGGCACGAATACTAAACCAAGTACCAACTAAATTGATAAATGGTATTCCATATGAGTTCTAGATTGGAAAAAAATCCATGTTATATAATTTACATGTGTGGGGTAGCTAAGTTTTTATCAAGTCCTCTTCAGGTAACAAACTCACACCCCAAGGCACAAAGTGTTCCTTTATACGATACACCAAGAAAACAAGGGGATATTACATATACAGCCCCTCATACAAAAAGTTTATAGCGGCAAGACATGCCACATTCCTTGAGGGGGAGCACATCTCCAAAAGAGATAGTGGGATCGAGATAGAATTTGATGAATTTGAGGCTCAAGGTACACAATAGTTGGTATAGGAATAGATTCTACAAATCCCCATGGAAGAATAATCCTTTCCAGAGACACAAGTATTGCATAGGAGTACAACAGAGGTTATAGAACCAAAACAGTATATTTTTCTAGTTACCAAGAATGGTGACTCATTATTAGTTGATAATAATGATCCTCTAACCTACAAGGAAGCAGTAAGTAGCACAGATGTTTCCAAGTGGCAAGAATCCATGAAATCTAAAATGGATTCCATGTATCAAAATCAAGTCTGGATTTTGGTAGATCCTCCAGTTGATGTAAATCATGTCGGTTGCGAATCGGTATTCAAGAAGAAATTGGAAATGGAAGGACAAGACAATACCTATAAGGCACGACTGGTTGCAAAAGGGTTCAAACAACATCAAGGAATTTACTACGATGAAATATTTTCACCAGTTGCAATGTTGAAATCCATCAGAATTCTACTTTCCATTGTGGCTTACCATGACTATGAGATTAGAAAAAATAGATGTCAAAGCAGCCTTCCTTAATAGTAACCTTCAGGAATATGTCTACATGACACAACCTGAAGGGTTTGTGACTCCAAAGGATTCCAATAAGGTATGAAAGTTGAAAAAATCCATTTAATGATTAAAGAAAGCATCCAGGTCATGAAACATTCGTTTTTATGAAACCATAACAAAATTTGGTTTTATCAAGAATGAATGTGAGCCTTGTGTCTACAAAAGGTTTAGTGGGAGTGCAGTCATTTTTCTAATAGTATATGTTGATGACATATTACTTATTGGAAATGAGATACCAGTCTTACAGTATTTTAAGGCATGGTTGAATTAATGCTTCTCCATAAAGGACATGGGAAAGGCAACATATATTCTTGGGATAAATATTCATCATGATAAGTCCAAGAGATTATTGGGCCTAAGTCAAAGTACATACATTGATAAGATACTGAAGATATTTAGTACGAAACAATCCAAGAAGGTATTGTTTCCAGTGTCACATGGAATTCATCTTTCTAAGAAAATGTGTCCTCAGTCACATGAGGAAAGAATGATAATGTCAAGGACCCCATAAAGATCAGTGATTGGGTCAGTCATGTATGTCATGCTATGTACAAGGATGGATGTCGCCTATGCATTAAGTACTATAGGCAGATATCAAGCTGACCCAGGTGACCACCATTGGATGACATTAAAGACTATCCTAAAGTATCTGAGGCATACTAAGGATATTTTCTTGGTTTATGGAGGAGATGATGAACTAGTTATCATATGATATGCAGATTCTAGTTTCCAGACTGATCAAGATGACATGAAGTTCAAAACGGGATACATCTTCACATTAAATGAAGGTGCAGTGAGCTGGAAGAGCTCAATGAAGAGTGTGGTCACAGATTCTACAGCAGATTCTGGGTATATCACAGCTTCTGAGCTAGATAAATAAGAAATTTGGATGCAAAGATTTTCCCAGGAGATGGATGTGATACCTAGAAGTACAGATCCCATCACACTGTACTGTGATAATACTGCAGTGGTGGATCTTTCAAAAGATCCAAGGTCACATCAGCTAATGAAGCACATACTTCTGAAGTATCACCTAATGAGGGATTTTTCTCAGAGAGGTGAAGTTTTAGTGATAATTATTTCCACAGAAGACAACATGGAAGACCCCTTGACTAAAGCCTTGACTCAACAGAAACATGATCACCATGTGAGGTCTAGTGGACTGGAATTTGAAGGCAGTTGGCTCTAGTCCAAGTGGTAGTTTGTAAGATTTGGTGTCCTAGAACCAACTAGTTGTATTTTTATTGCATGGATATTTAAAGTATTTAAATATTAAACATCTTATTACATATTGTTTATTGTTCTCCATGACTATGATGAAATAATGTCCTAGAGTTTTTTTTAATTGATAAGGTCATGGAAGTTCCCTATTATGATGAGAACCTTGAAATTCTATAACAATATTCATAAATATAGTTCTACGATTGGATGAAATACTATTAACGAATACATAGAATGAAGATTGTCAGGTGTGAGTACTCGTAAGCAGATTAGAATTCCTCTCATGAATTTCTCACTTGGTAATCTCCAAGATAGAAGATTATGAGAACAGACATGCTGGTAGGAATTCCGCATGTTTTGGTATCATTGGATATTTCTATCTGCAAGCCAGTGTAATGATCCTTAAACTTTAAGATTATCATTAATGCATGTCACGACTCGCAAACTTTGATTTACTGATGAAAACCATCACGCAGAAAGTTGGCAGGAAGTAGGGTACGTTGGGTGCATCACGAGTGTCATGATATTAATGGATAAGTCGAGGAAGTATTTGTCCCTTCCATTTATGGAAGTTGATATCTCAACCCTTTTATTGAAATAGAACCATCATGTGAAATTCCATGTCCATGGTGTAACGACGAGTTTATTTCATGTAGTCAAAGAATGACGTATCAAGTATAAAGGTTGATGACATTATCATGAAACTTGCTTGATGTGATATTGAGACAAGGGATTTTATGACACAATGATCATTCGTATGTGGATGTCATTGTGGTGACTTTATGTTCTTTCTCTTAGGTGCCTTGACCCATTGCTAGATGGTAATATTAGACTTTAGGAAAGCCCACCTGATGCCAACGACAAAGAATCCTATAGGGTCACACACTAAGTGTTTTTGGTGTTTCTCGGTTAAATTCTATTTGAATTTAATTAATGAAATAAATATTTTTCTCAAGACTGTGGAATAATTTTTTTCAAGTTAAGATGATCGCATAAATTAAATAAAATATATTTATTGATTTTATTAAATATTTAATAAATATTTATTTACAAGTTTTTAAATAGAATTTTTATTTAAGAGAATAAATTATTTATTTATTTATTCGGGTCTTCAATAAATGGAAGTGGATTTCAAGTGGAAAAAGGCCAGTCCGATAGTAAAATAATTATTTGCAAGATGGTAAATAATTATTAGTTTGAACAAGTTAAAATAATAATGACACTATTATTATTTTGTGACGCAGAATTTTATTCATAATTCCGTTTTGCGCAAGTTGGCACACCATAAATAATGACACTATATTATTATTATAAGCATGGGTTTTATCTAAGTTCATGAATGTATTTAATTTATATTATGCAATTAAATATTGAAATTGAAGTTCCATGTATATAAATAGACAATTACGTCTATTGTATCATAGTGAACACACCGCACTCTTGTTGAATTGAGAATTGTTGAGCTAAATAATTTTTCTCTCAAATAATATTCCCTCCCCTCTCAAGAACGAGAGACGTTCTTCAAGGCCAAAGAACAAGCGATAAATAATGACTAACACAAGACACTCGCTTCATTGCACTAGCATCCAGAGAATGATTGGTGTCAATTGGAGGCCATCAGAGCATGTTTGGATCATCTCTAGAGGGATTCTAGTTTGGATCCTCACAAGCACAATGAGATAATCCATAAGGGTTTTTTCAAATGATCAGCATCATCAACGAAGAAAATACTGAAGATCAGGTATTCTTTTCTTTATGAAATTAATTAAATTAATTATAAACATGATTTTAAAGATCCTCTCTAAAGGTTTCAAATTCTTCCTTCTTTATCTAAATACTTTATTCTATTCTGTGGAGACCGTAATTCATTGTCGTATTGATCCCGGAATAATCATTGATCATGGTAAAAATTAATGTTGGGTGTTGGCCCAACTACGCTTCCGTTGCACCCGAAACCTTCTGAATCATGCTGAGGTATCTTCATAAATATTTTCTAAATGCATGTTCTATTTATAGCAACAAAATATGATATCCTTTGGACACTTGGTGAAAAAGATATATCCTATTAACATAGAAAATATTCTCTGGGTGAAGTGACTCTTCAACTTTCTCAACATTCACATTCCCAATGACCATCTTAATGATAGAATTTAATCCCATTATTTATCATAGATATTATGATTCGAGTCATAACACTTGATTAGGTGTAATATCCACATTTGGATACCTTTAATCTTTGTTATTCCTAATTTTTTGAAGGGGAATCAATTCAGTAAGAAAAATGATTTTCCAAATTGATTTATTTTTTGGGGCCTTTAGATAGTTGATTCAAAACTTGTCCAGTTGGAACATATGAATCCCATTATAAAAGATTCCATAAAAAATAATTTCAAAAATTATATCAGTATAGAAAACATTATTCCCAAAAAACAAATATATGAAAAACTATTAAAATTCCAGAATTAGGCAATTTTCACAATTTAGCTCAAAACACTTCAAAATTCCAAAAATGATACAATTTCACATGAAATGAAAACTTTTTGGGGTTTAAATCTTTGAAATAAAGATAATAATTATTTAAAATATTATCTTTATCAATTACCATGAGTTACAACTATTGAGATTATGAATCATTTCTATGAGAATGATGACCAGAGTGGTGGAAAGAAAAATGGCCAGGGGGGTCATTTACTCAGGATCTTACCTGAGTGATCCATTACCAGTGTGGTAGGTTAGGTTACCTTCATAGTTATTTTCCCCGATCATTGGTATAGTTCCATGCTTTTGGTAGTGATGGAGAAACTAGGAAGAACCAGGGCACTTTAGGGGGTCTTATACACCATACTAGTCTAGAAATTTGAATTATACTAGATGTGGAGGTCAAGGTAGTGGATGTGGTACTTCTAGGAAAGAGTGCCCATATCATTGGAGTGGTGCATCTCCAGGGACTCAGAATGTATCTTAAGGAAGAGGGGTAGGACAGTTAGATGTATTTTAGCCTACACTTGTGGATAGTGAGGCTGGACCATCAATAGTTAAATGTAATATTCTTGAAGATTATACACTGATCAGTGCCTTATTTGATATCAGTGCCTCTCATTCCTTTATATATTCACACCTTTTTAATGTTTTATGTTTGGAGGTGGAGTTGTGTGTGGTGTTTTGACGATCGATACACTACTGGGAGTACAGTTGAGAGACATATGTTTGTGAAAGGGGTATTCTCTTGAGGTTAGTGGGTAACATTTTATTTGGGATATTTACATACTAGATAGGTCAGTATTTTACTTGATCATGGGTATGTACTAGTTATTAGCATACCGATCCCATATAGATTGTTACCACAAGATATTGACTTTAACATCTCCTGAGGGTAAAAATTATGTTTGTCATGGAAAGTGAGATATCTAGGTGGGTCGTGCAGGGCCATCTCATCAGCAAATAGGAGATCCCAACACCAAATTTGTAATTATTATGCTGGATTATGGGGGTGTAAAGCATGATGTATTCCCACCCATATTAGATAGGTTTCAGGATTTATTTCCAGAGTACTTATCAAGGCTTCCACCTGAGAGGGATGTTGAATTTATGATTAATCTCATGCTTGGAGCTGATTTGATTTCCATTCCACCTTATAGAATGGAACCAATCAATCTTCAAGCACTCAATACATAGCTCGAAGATTTTAGGGATAAGGGGTTTATCCATACGAGTACGTCACCTTGGGGTTCTCTAGTCTTGTTTACAAATAAGGATGATGGGACTTTGTGCTTATGTGTTGATTACCGTAAGTTGAACTGAATGACTGTAAAGAACCGGTATCCTCTTTAGTGTATCAGTGATATGTTTGACCAGTTGAGAGGAGCTTCTTTCTTATCCAATATTGACTTGAGATCGGGGTATCATCAGTTGATATTTCAACCTTTAGACATACCTTGGACTTCCTTTAGAACCAGTGTGTCCTATATGAGTTCATCATGATGTCATTTAGGTTGACTAACACTCTAGCGGTCTTTATGGCCTGGATGAATAGAATCTTAAACCCATGCCTAGATCAGTTTTTGGTAGTGTTTTTGGATGAAATCTTGGTTTAATCCAAGACTCATGATGACCATTCTCAATATCTTGACATTGTCCTGAGTACACTAAGAGAGCATCAGTTATATGCCAATATATCTAAGTGTCAATTCTAGATTGATTAGGTACATTTCTTGGGTCACATCATCTCATAAGAAGGTGTTTAAGTGGAACCAGATAAGGTGTAGGTAGTTGTTTCTTGGGAGCATCCCAAAAAAAAATTGATATCTGTAGCTTTCTGGTGTTGGTGGGTTTCTATCGAAGATTTATATAGGACTTTTCCAACTTGGAAGTACCATTTTTGGGTTTGACCAAGAAGGGATTTATGTTTTAATGGTATGGATTATGTGATAATACTTTCCAAGAGTCGAATAAGTGGTTGATGAAAACACCGATATTGATCATACCCAATCTAGGGGAGGAGTATATGGTGTTTTGTGATGCATCTGGGATCGGTCTTGGAGAAGTTTTGATGCGGGGGGGTGAGTTATGGCACATGGTTCATAGAATTTGAGGTCATATGGATAGAATTTCACTACAAAATACATTGAGTTACCTGCAGTTGTTTATGCATTGAAGTTTTGGCAGCATTACCTATTGGATGAAAGGTCAACTGTGTATACCGACCACAAGAGCTTAAAATACATATTTTTCCAATGAGATTTGAATCTCCTACAGTAGATTTTGGTTAATCATATACAGTCATTTGACTTTGAGATAGAATATACACCTGGAAATGGAAACATTATTACTAATGCTTTGAGTAGGAAAACATAGACTCGGGCAATTCAGAAGTCTAGTTTAGAGTGGAAGATGGAGATTTTTTTGGCTGAGATGCATGTTGTGGTTCTGAAGAGCCAGGAGTATATGACCCTCATCTCAGTATCAGTAAAGTATAAATTTTAAGTCACTTTAGGGAGAGGTAGTATCAGGATCTAGAATGTTTGTCCATGATGGAAATCCTTGAATGGGGGAGTCACCTTTTGATTGGACCATAGATGAATATGAGATCATCTATATTAGGAATCGGGTTGTTGTGCCTATGGGTATGCATGAGGAGTTGATGTGTGAATTTCCTGCCTCAAAATGGGTGTTACATCCAGGTTTGACCAACATGTACCATAACATACTTCAATAGTATTGGGGGTAAGGAATGAAAAAGTAGATAGCAAGGTTTGTGAAATAATGATACACCTTTCAACAGGTGAAGGTCAAGCATCAACAACCTAGTGGTTTACTATAGTCTTTTCCCATTCTATAATAGAAGTGTGGAAATGTTATATGGACTTTTTAGTGGTTCTCCTATGGAACCCTCTTAAGAATGATGTTATTAATGTGATTGTTTACCAACTGATAAAATTAGTACATTTCTTGCATATATGGGATACTCTCTTGGTTGATCAATTGGGATACTTGTATGTTCGGGATATAGTTCTTATGCATAGGGTTTCATAGAGTATATTTTAAAACCATGACTCAAGTTTCACTATGAAATTCTAGAAGGGCTTATATAAGGCTATTGGTATGTAGGTATTAATTAGTATATATTTCTAACCACTGACATATGGGAAGTTAGAGCATACTATATAGTTTTTGTAAGACATGATACAAGAATGAATTCTTGAATTTTGTGGTTATTAAGAGAAGAACCTATCAATTGTGGAGTTTTCCTATAAAACATTTATCAGGCGACTATTTATATGGAACCATATTGGGATATTTATCATAGGCCATGTAAATCACCTCTATGTTTGATGCAGGTAGGTGAGTCAAAACTATTGGGATTGAATCTTGTACAGGAGAAGTCGGAGAAGGTTCAACTGATTTAGAAATATATGGTTATTACTTAGAGTATCCATAATTCATTTTTGATAGATGTTGAAAACCCCTAGATTTTACAAAGTGTGATCATGTATTCCTTCAAGTGCCACCTAGAATGGGTCACTATAGGATTCAAAGGTAGGGAAAGTTGGTGCCTAGGTGTTTCAGACCTTTTGAGGTAGTAGATTGAATTGGGACAATGGAATACCAGTTGGATCTTCTATAGAGTTAAAGTTATATACACAATGTTTTTCATGTGTCACAACTTCAATGGTTTCACCCCAACCCTTCTCATGTGATTAGTATTGATGATGTTGATCTTGAGATTGATGCGTCTTTTAAGGATCATCGAATAGGTGTGTTGGATTGTAGTGAGAAAGTGTTGTGAGGAAATATTTTTCTAATAGTTAGAGTATTTTGGAAACATGGGTGTGTTTAGGAGGAAACATGTTAGAGGTAAGAGGATATGTGGGCTCAGTGGACCGATCTTTTTACCTCAGAATATTTGAGATTCTTAAGAGTATGACTCGAGGATGAGCTGTTATAAGGTGGGGATATTGTAAGATCCTTACCTTTTATGAAGATGTCTCACACTCATTTTCAAGTACTCTTTTACTCTTTTTTTGGTATTCTTTTTGTGGGTTTTTGTTTCATGGTATTTTAAGTTAAAATTTGATAATTTTAGAAGAAGAGGGGAGATACACGGCTGGCACATGGTTTTCCCAAACTGTGAACCTACCCCTAGAAAATAATGCATCCCCAAACAGAGGGAGATTTCATGGTTAGTTCAAGGTTTTTCAAACCATGCACCCCATTTGTAGAAATAGTGGGTACCTAAGGGGAGGCTCATATTAAAGAATCATGGTTTGGGAAAATTGTGCACCCCATACAGGAAATCGTTCATGTAAGAAATTAAACCCCAAAAATAGTTAGAAATTTTCTAAACCCTTGGTTTATATCCCTAAACACCCCATATTGAACCTAACTCATTTACTATAATTTTAGAGGCTCCTAGATGGATTCTAAGGCCTTCTAAACACTATTCTTTGTGAATTGAAGATCTATTTGATATATCTGCACCTCTCCAAGTAAGTAATCTCTTCCCGATTAGATTACTCTATCCCATGTCTCTCCTTCCGGATAAATAGGAGGATTTCATTACCCACTATAATGGTTTTAGATATAGATTATGATATATATAACTCTTTTTTTCTTGGATCTAGGTTTTGGTTTTAGTTCACATTCTTTGTTGTGCAATTGAACGTTCTCCTTTAATTTGGGGATTTCTAGTTTGGCAAATGCTCCTCAACAACCCTGAGGTGGGTGGTATAAATTGAAAATACCATAGTTTTGATTATAATTGTGTGAATTGAATTTTGGAATTTCAATTTTCCATGTTTGAAAATTTAATCTTTATTTGGATTAATTAATTGGTTAATTAATTAATGGAATGAGGTGATTATGAAATTGATGAGATATTAGGATTATGAAATTGGTCAATTAATGGGATTGTGTAATTGGTTAATTGATGGAATATGGAATTTATTGATTAATGGGAGTTAAAGGGATGTTTGGATTAACCTTAAAGGTTTAGTGGTTTATATTATTAAATGTGGATAAATTGTTTAATGGTGAATCATTCATATTATCCCATGTGAATTTAAAGTGTCAAAACATGATTGTTTTGATAATTGAAATGGTATACCACGATGAGAATGTTTGATAAGAAGGTTAATGATGATTAACCTTAATGAATGTGATATAAGTAATATATTTGTGATTGATTGATAAAGGGGTGAGGGATAAGGATTAAGGCTCCAAATACCCAAGGGGTGTTATCCAAGACGTTCTATGACCAAATTCATGAATGTGAATATTATTATATGGTATAGGGACTGATTATACAAATACCAATGGGGTATGGGATAGGGGCTAATGCTATAAATACCCATGGGGTGCTAGGCACGACATTCTACACCCATAATATTAGCATTGGACTATGGATCCAAATGGTCATGCTATGAAATGGAATTTAAATGGATAATGAAATCCCATGTTATAATGAATTTTTTTTTACTATGTGATGTAGTTAGGAATCTATCACAGGAAAAGTGGGTATTGATGGTACGTGTTTCATCATGAACTCGGGAGATAAAATGCGGCTAGATAAAGAATAATTTAATATGTAAACTATTTAATTTATTGGTCATGCTTTATTGTTTATACAACTACATACACTATTATTGATTGGATATTGTTTTAGATGCCATTGGTGGTGACCTAATGAGTTATACTCACACCTTACTCTAGATGCCTGGTCGATACCTGAATATAATTTATGTTTGCAGGACAGGATAAGGACAAGATCCCAATTCTAGAAAACTAAGTTGGGTTGGAGCATGGATGAGGGAACCAGAATTTGTTTCTAGATCTACTTGGGAGTTTCAATGTATTTATTTTGTTATTTTATTAGACACTTGACACATATTGTGTATCAAATATCTACTATTTCAGTTTTTTAGATATTTTTCATGTCTTGGTTCAACATGTGATACTGGTCTATTTTGGTTATTTCATTCAATTTAGATATTCATTTGGATATTTTTTATTTATTTCCATTGTTGTAATGCTTTGATAAATAGGTTATAGTCTCCACATGATCGATATTAGACCATCACTGCTAGTCAAAAGCCTCTAGCATGTAGGGAGGTGCGCTTGAGGCCTTGTAGCCAATTGGCTTGAGGTATAGGCATGTGGCACCTAGGTTGGAATGTAAAATTTCTAAAATAAACATAATCTTTATCTATGAAAATTCCATTCAAACCAGGACATCATATAGTCTAGTGATAGGCATGAAACCTTATCATCCTTTGGTCATGGGTTTAGGCCCCACTACCTTACAGGATGTGATAGGTTGTCACCCAGCATACAGATTATCCTTTTTTAAAACATGAAAAATAAATCCTACTTAAATATACATATTTTTTATCCTATGGGTTATAAATACCCAACCCCAATAAAACTTCTCCCAAAATATCATTAATAACCTCAAAATATTTACTACTTAAAACCCTCAAATGAGGTATCTAAGACATTGAAAATTTTATTGACCTTAATCTTATAGACCTATGATGGTATCCATGACTCTTAAGATAACCATGCATGAAAACAACCTAATATATAAAGTTATATAAACCATCCTTTGATACCAACTATAACATCCCAGAACCTGCACTTCCAAATCCTGGCCTAAAATCATGAACTTTACATTCCTATAAATGTTGTCAATAATTATGACATAATTTTTCTTCATCCAAACTATACAACACAAAAGGAAAAAATTTGTTCATTTACAAACTCAAGGACCATTTAGGTTTAGATATTTAGAGAATTAAAAAAACTCCTAAAAACAATTCACATGACTTTAAATGAGCATTTCTCCCACTGAAACCAGCTATTATTTTTTCCATTAAGACATCATCATCATCTATATGAAATCCATTTTAGACAAAACTAGTTCAACATAATTATTTATAATCTAGGTAAAAGGAAACATAATTATTTTGAGATCAAATTATTAGTAAGGGTAAACATAATAATTAGAAATTTAATTTCATCAATGAGAATAAGATGTGCATAAGGGTATGATGACATTTTTAAAGTGCATGAGAAAATCATAAAAGAACTCACACCCATAAATACTTGAAACATAAAATATAAAAATATGGAAAAGGAAATATTCATCAGAATAAATAATCATGATCCATGTGATATCAATATTGATCATGAGAAATTTTATAAACCCATAATAATAAATTAAAACCCCTTTTTGTTAACTTGGATCATCACATTCATAAAACCATTTCAAATCCTTTTTAATTAGAATAATCATACCTCTGAAATCCAATATATTCATTACCCAATGTATTGGAAAGATATCTAGGCATTCCCATCATTTAAGATATAATGGGAATACCCGATTCTATTTGGGCCACCCCATGTTAAGTTGTAATGGGATTACCTAGCACTATCTAGTCAACCCCATGTTTAAGCTATAACGGGCTTACTTGGTGCTATCTGAGAGACCCCATGTTTAAGATGTAATGTCCATACCCAATGTTATCCGGGTGACCCCATGTTAATCTGTAATGGGATTATTTGACACTATCTTGACCATGCCATTTTTTATGTATAATGTCTATGAACCACAAGATGAATAAATTACAAAGAGAATTCACCATAAAACTCATAAAAAATGGTTAACCCATGGAAAAGAAATGGGTTTCATATCAATCCCTTTTTAATATAATTTAACAGTGGAAAAGAAATGGATTTCATAAAAAAACTCTTTGAAATAATCTTAATCTGTCTTGAGAAAGAATGAGGATGATATAACTACAAAATATCCCCATTTGAGCATAGGTAATAAAAAGGGTTGTTGATATTGATGAGTAGAAATAACATTAAAATATAATTAAATAATTTTTTTAGGAAAATACCCTTTCATCTTTGGACAACACTTTTTAAGACATTCTTGAAAACATTTTTAGAAAACATTGTTTTGTAAGAAAAGGAGTTTTCAACCAAAAAGATGATTTTTTCATAAAAACATTATTTTGAACTATTAAGTACATAAATAGAGGTAAATAGAGGGAAAAAATATATTCTCATGACATAAATATAGGAGAATAAAATTCATGAGAATAATTTAGAGTTATATCATAATATTTCCACATTAGAGACTTAACCACAAACGATCCCAATAAATGATGAGATTGTAATATGAAACTCTTACAACTTTGGTAACATTGAATCATAATCCCCATAAAAGAATGAAATTAAATGAAAGTTACGATATCATGAAAATAATAAAATTCATGATATAACATGTCAAATTTTCAGTATATACATCTCATAAAATAATATAGGTGTATAACATAACAGACATCTCATGTAAGGAAAATTGAGACAAAAATCCCTTACCACTTTGGTAACTTTGAGACCATAAAACCCATGAAATAGATATAATTAAATGGATATTTAAATCCACATAAATTTAATTATAATAATCATAAAATACATTCATGAGTATTATATACACCACATAATAAAAATAAGTGGTGAATATGACATGTGTCTCACATAAATAAAATTGAAATGAGAAAAAAAACCCTTACCTTAAGTATTGACTTCCATCATACTCGTTCAAATGTTTTGTATAATAAATATGAGATTATTATACATATATTAAATAAACATAATTATATATATCATAAAATATATTATTTCCTTAGGACCTTTTATTACCCTTTTATTAACAATTCCTTGTTAAAGTTACGTTTTGGGTAATAACCGCTTTGGTTTTTGTATATGTTTTGACTTTTTATTTTTTGTCTTCTCAATTAGATCATGATTTAATAATATAAAAAATGTAAAACATGATATTTATATCATATATTTTAATTATATAATTATTTTTAGTAATCCATATAATTTAGTGATAGGATTTTAAATACACTGTTCATGGAGATGGTAGGTTGTCCGTACATATGAATGTTATTCCCATTTTGTTTATCAAATTGAAATAAATAAAGAAAATAAATTGATAAATATATTCTATAATTATATTATAATTTTTATTACATATATAACACATAGTATTATTAAATTCATCTTTAATACATTCCATGTAAAGAATGAATTAATAACAATGATTTGTGAGTTGGTAGTTGGTAGTTCATCGTACACACGAACAACGTTATCATATTCCCAAAAAAAATGGAAACCATAAATATATGTGTTAATAATAATTATATAAGTATAATAACATCATAAATATCATTAATATGGTATATAAATATTATTTCCATCATTATTCTAAACCTTTAAAGGTGTTAATGGAAAAATTAATGACATTGGTTAGTGAGGCAGTAGTCGGACGTACAAATGAACGAAGATTTCGTAACACTTTGATGGAAGTGTGTGTGGTTTTTGGTATTAACATTAAAATAAAAAATATATAAGTATATTTAATATAATTATTTCATTATATAATAAATATATAAAAATAATTTAAGTAGGTGGAGAATGAAATAAAATAAAAATTCTTTTACAAGAACATTACCTCATCTTTGGGAATCCTCCTCATATTTGCACTAAAAACCTTAAAGTTTTACTTTATACCTAGGATAAGTCTTATATTATAAGGGTGTAGAATGTGGTAAGTGATTTGGGTAGGTTTTGGAGGATCTAAAAGGCTTGAGTGATGTGAATAAGTTGAGAGAGTGGGTTTCTTTTTAAAGTTGAGGAGGAATGAAATTCTTGTAAATACTCAAAAAGTATTCACTATTGGGAGGGAAATCTTACCTAAAGTTGATCCAAGAGTTATAATTAATGTGTTTTAGGAATTTTATGTTCTATAAATTTCTCCAAAACACATTATAACACATATTTTAAACATTTCATTCCATAAATTTGAAGTTTCTAAATTTTTACCATTTTGGTTTTTCATTATTGAAACTAGTTTTCTAACCTAAGTAACTTATCATTTAAGACTAAATTAGAGTGAGCCTTATTATATAATTTATACCCATTTATTATAAAAATTAAATCAAAATTTATCAAATGAAAATATTATGTTTTTCTTAAATTAATTTTTAACACAAGTGTATGTAACACGTAAAGACGCCGCTTTAACCCTAACTACACTAAAATAGTTTTTTACTATTTAGGGGTCAATATATTCATTATGAACAAAAAATTAGTCCATGAATGGGAAATAAATAATTTTTATTAATATTTAAAAATAAATTTTCAAAATATATGATATTTAGTAATTTTAAATTAATTTATAAAATAGCATTTATTATAAAATAGCATTAAGGTCAATTTTGACATTATTCATTTAATTTGAATTCAAAAATATCAAGAAAATAATGGAATTAAAATATAATAAGTTTAAATATTTTTATTGTGGTATAGTAATCTAAAAAAATAATGGAACATAATAATTCATTCTATTTACATAACTTTTAATGTTTTTAGTATCGTTTAATTTATTTAATTATTAACTAAATAATACATGTGTTATCATTTATTAAGAATTTAATGTAATTATATCATCTCTAAAAATTAATGATAAATTAATATGATAAAAATAAATCATTTATCTCCCAAAAAGTGTGATTTTTTTAATTTATTCGTATAAAACACATTTGTACGCATTTAAATTGTTTTTCATAAAAACATTTCCTTTTATTTTTAAAAGGGTTTTATTTTCATTTAAAAGTAATTGGTCACCAAATAATTCATTATATATACATTTTTAGAAAATATTTTCATAATTCAGTTAATCCTATACATATCCTCCATTCTAATGGCTGGGTGATAACTATCATATTAATTAATAGTATTAATAGTATAGTGGTGTTCGTTAAAACTCGGTCTTGGGTGAAACGCAAGCTATTGAATAAACTCATTGTTTCATATATAATAAGATAAATTGAGTGTTACATGTAACATAAGATACACTCAGTGTTTCATTTCATTTATGCTATTAAATATAATTTTCTTATTTTAAAATCTTAGGGTGTTATATCCTCTCTTCTTGAAATGATTTTTCTGAAGAACCAGTTTGATGATAAATTTTGTGGCATTAGGGATTCTATTTATGGTTGGGAGATAATTGTTGAGTTTTTATTATATTTTTTAAGGTATATTATTTTTTAAGAATTGGTGAATTGTGTATTTTCTTGTGACAAAGGTTCTAATGAAAATTCCAAGTGGGCAGTGCAGTTGAAGGGTTGGGACATCTCTATATACAATAAATTTTCAAATTTCATGGAGTTCCATTTACTATACTCTATGATAGGGATCCCTATTTTAATTATAACTTCTATAGAGTCCTCCAAGAGGAAATTTAATACTGGTTATGTTTTATCATAGCATATCATCCTCTTATGGATGGACAGATAGAATGGTCTATACATATTTTGGAAGACATGCCTTATTCTTGCATTCTTAAATTTTTTGGATCTTGGGATGACCACTTGGGATTGGTTGAGTTCTCTAACAAATATAGTTATCATTAATCTATTAGGATGGATCCTTTTGAGGCCTTTTATGTCTATCCTTGTAGAACTTCATTATGTTGGTTGGAGAATTTTTAAAGTTCCTTGGTTGGACCAAGTTTAGTCTATGAGATGATGATGAGGATTCAATTGATACATCATATATTTTTTATGGAACAAAGCCAGTATAAATCCTATGTTTATAATTATTAGTGACCATTGGAGTTTTATAATGGTTACCATGTTTCTTATAGTGGTTCACCTCAATTGGGTCACCAATGTCTTGGGAAATAGGAAAATCAAGTGCTGAGGTTTGTGGGTCCTTTTGAGCATGTTGATAAAGAGGGGAAAGTGACTTACTCTTTGTAATTTCCACCATATTTTACTTTGATACACAATGTGTTTCATGTATCACATATTCAAATATATCTTTCTAACACTGATCACATTCTGAGCTAAGAATATCTTGATATTTCCCCTAATTTATCTATGACTGAGCATCAAGTCAGGATTGTCAATTTCGAGAAAAAGGTTCTTTGTGGGAAGATGACACCTTTGTTCTTTGTGATATGGCAACATAGTTCTAATTTTTATAGAACTTGGAATCATGAGACACTAGTGAGATATTAGTTGCATCATATATTTGATATGGAATCTTCCTAAATGATTAATGTGGATAGAATTTGTTTATGGTGGTGAGGTTGCAACACCCCCATTACCTTCTTTCAAGTTCTTATGGACTCTCATTTTGGTTTCTATTTTTGTTTGGGGTGAGTTCCAATAATTTATATAATAAAGAACTTTTGTTGAGGAAAATGACCTAATTTTTATGGATGTATATTTTTTTAAATTAATAGATTCCATGTATAAATGTTTCCAAGGTTTTAAAAGGTGTGTTCCTTGTACTTTTGGGGTTTTTTGGAATAGATACTTGTTTTAGAAAGGAGATATGTCGTGGTATAGGGGTTATAATATGAAGATTCCCAACTGCACCATGTAATATTAGGATATAGCTTGGGGTAGCTTGAGGTTAGATATGAATATGAAATAAGTGGTCAGATATATTGAGCGACCCTGATGGACGATTTTTATAGTTAATTACAATTTCGGCATAGTTGCACTATGGTGGTCCGGCTGCACTATGGATCCCTGTTATAGGAATTTCAGTGATTCTACCAAATCAATCACTATTTTGGCATAGTTATAAGTTTTCATCATAACCTTACCCAAGGTAAATCATATCTAGGTGAGGGCTATAACACATTTTCAGGATTCGATTGAGCAAAGGTGGTTACAGTGTGGTTGTAGGAGGCTATGCAATGGTTTGTCTATTTGAAAACTTTTTGCATCCTGTCCATGAGGGTTTTGGCATGGTATATGTTTTAATAGACATAAATGACCTGGATAGTTTTAAATTCCAACTCCCCTCCCCCCTCTTAATCCTCATTTGATCTTTTGTTACTTGAAGGCTCTCGAGAGGAGTTTTGGACCCTCAAACCTATTATCTTTTTGAATCAAAACATTAGTAATCACATTGTGTAACATCCTATAATGTTAAAAGGTTAAAATGGACAAATGATATGACTCATGTCGAAAAGGTACACCATTATTTTTAGGATAATACCCGATTATAAATCCATAGTTAAGAGTGTTTTTCCTGGAGTAGTGATCAGGATGGGTGACCTTAAGGGCAGTTTCTCAGGGTGTGTATGAGTGAGGACAAAGCGCACTAGAAAAACATGTGTGTGGGAATTTTAATTAGTCTAATGACTTGTTCGAGCACATGGATGGTCCCCAGGGAGGGGACTACATGTCTATGGGGAAACTAGTGGTACTTGGTGGGCCAGGACCCAACAACCATGTTAAGGTGGGGTGCTTGTGCCGCCAAAGGGTCCATTTATTACATTGGTATCAGAGCAGGAACCAAACCTTAAGTGTTGTGACACTTCCTAGGTTGAGATATAGTATCCACAATGAGGATGTTGATCTCTAAAAGGGGTGAATGTAACACCCCAGAATATTAAAGGGTTAAAAGGGCTAAATTATGTGACTCATGTCAACAAGGTACACCTTTCTTTTTGGGATCCTACCTAATTATAACTCCATATTTAAGAATTCCATACCTAGAGTGGTGATCAAAATGGTTGACCTTCTGAGAATTTTCCCAAGGTGTGTGTGAGTGAGGAAAAAACACACTAGAAAGAACATGTATTGGCATGTGGGGAGAATCATTAGTTTAATAACCAATTCAGTAATGTGGGTGGACCCCGGGGAGGGGACCACATGTCTGTGGGGAAACTAGTGGTACCTGTCAGTCTAGGACCCAACGGCCATGTTAAGGCGGGGGGTCTGTGTTGTCGGTGGGGCCCATTTGTGACATGTTGGATATCCTTCCAGTGATTAAATATAATCTATTTTAATTCCTTATGGTATTTTATTCTATCATTCTTATATATTAACAGATATAATCTCTATTTTTATAGATCTTGATTCTAGTCTAGATTTATTGATCTCATATGTCATCATTATCCATTGACAATCCCATTGTGGGTATTGATTTGATTCCATGATTTAAAGGTAGGTGGTTCCATATGATTTTTCCCTAAGTGAGTAAATTTAGTCTCTTACAGTTCCTTATGGTATTCTATTATCTCATTATTATATATTGATAGATATAATCTCTATTTGTATGGATCTTTATTCTAGTTTAGATTTATTGATCTCATATATCGTCATTCTTCATTGATGATCCCATTTTGGTTATTGATTTGATTTTGTTATTTAATGCTATGTGGTATGATATGATTTTCCCCTAAAATTGAAAGCTTTAATTTCTTAATTGATTTGAAATTATTTTTTAAATTATTTTAAAACTTGGATTTGATATTTTTGATGTATTCTTTTTAAAAGGGAATGAATATTTTTGAAAACCCACAATTTCAAAGGTATTGAATTTATTGGGTGGATTTGTGAAAATTGATGGATTGATTTGGAAATTGATTTGATGAAATTATTTGATGTTGGACCTTGAGACAAATGAATTAAATTTAAATAATTTTAAAAGACATGAATTTATGAAAACACATGATTTGTTTTTGAAATGAGAATGGCCTATTGAAAACTAAATATTAGGAAATTGTATTTTGAACTGATTTGAAATTATTGATCTTCCCATGATTGATTGATTGATTGATGGACTGAAGCACATGTGAGCATGGGTAGTTATTGGGAAATTAAGACAAGAAAGTTGTTATTTAACCCCTATAATATGATTAAAGATGAAAACACAAACATAAACATATTGCATCATGATTTTATTTAATGGGGAATTGAGACATGATGGCCTATTTCATGGGATATGTGCACATATTGAATCAATATCACTGATTGAGTAGTGTGAGGATCATTTTAAAAAAACTAACACACCAAAAGGCTTATTTTATGGTGCCATGATAAGTTTAATTTTATTATTACATTACATTGATTATTGAACTTTTTTATTCATGACTACTACTTTACATAAATGTTTTATATAAAATTTTCATTTAATCTTATTTGGAAATACCTTCCATCTTTTTTATTAAAAAATAATTTTGTGTTGAAAAAATATAATTTTCATTCCATGACTTGTTTTATTTAAATTGAAAGAATAATTGGTTTAATTGTAATGGAATTGATTATGGAATACTTGGTGAGACCCCACTAGTCTTTATAGCTTACACCCTACCTTTTCATTTGGGAATTGGTAGACTATCTTATGTCAGGTCCAAGAAAAAAGGAAGAGATCCACTTATAGGTGGTGGATATTCTTAATCATTGGGACTTTGAGTGATGGATGAGATCCAATTATTTTATGGGTTTTATGAGATTTTTTTTAAAATATTTTGTATCTCTTGATGATGTTTTGTTTGGGTATTGTTTTAGCTGTTTATTTTGGTAATTTTTCTCTTTGGAGTATTGAGTATGTTGTCTTATATATTTTGTCTTCTGTATGTTTTTTGGAAAAAATAATTCCATTGTGTTTCTTGTATGATTATAGGTTCTAGTTTCCAATACATAGAGATTGGTAACACCCTTCAGTCCATGTTATGGCCAGATCAAGTATCAAGGTACCAAGGTATTTAGGCTAGTTCATGACAAAGGGATATAGATCCATGACCTCCTTTTAATTTCCCTTTTTCAGTTGCCTCTAGGTTGGAACCTACTTTCTTTATTCTGGGTTGGTCATGTAATTTTTACCTTTTTCATTAGTTTATAGTTATCTCTCAGACTCTAAATTATTTCTTAGAAGTTATTGCATGCATCGTTTATGCCCTTGAGGTTTTGATTTATTATATTTATGCATTTTTTCATGTGTCTAGGTGTGTTTGTGTGTTTCTCTAATTAAATTAAGTTAAGGCCTCACAATTTAGTAATATAACTACTTGTAACTTGTTTCAAGTCTCTTACATATTAGAGGTGGTCTTGGGGTGTCACTCTCAATTTAATGTTGGACCAGGCAGGGCCTCGGTTTGTTAGGCTCGGACAAGTTCAATGGGAAAGATGTATTGCGGTACCATTCTTTTATTTATGATTTAATGATATATTACTCGCTTATATGAGTTATATGGTTAGGATTACTTAGTGAGGATAGAATTATTGTTTACCTATTTACATGACTAGTTGATTTAATGTTTTAGTCATTGAGTATTAGTAATACTCTTACACATTTTCATGATTGATTTCAATGAGGATCCTACTATATATAACTATATTCTCATACTTTTATATATTATTTTTTATGTCTCAATAAGTTTTTTGGAGATCAATAAAGTCCTTACTAGCTCATAGTGTCTATTCATGAGTTATTAATGTTCTTGATTGTCATTGTGAGTGTCATTGTGGTGTATTTTCTATTTATATATAACATTATAAGATGTTATATGCATTTTGATGGTTTATGTATTTATGTTATGAAGTTGATTGGTGGTTTCTTTTATTCATGGGAATCATTAGGGTAATTATTTCTATTTTTTAAGTTTTATACCATTGGTGAAAGTTTCCAACACATGACCTATTGTAGGCGAGATATCAGGGTCACTACCACCTTCATTACTAGTCCATGAGGGGAACTAGTGAAGGGAGACCATAAATGATTCAATTATATTATAGAAATATAAATGTTTAATATAAATCATCTATGAATCTAAAAACCTCAAAACTAAGAAAACTCATTTCATTTTAATAATGGATAACTAACACATATACCAAAGAAGGGAATTAAAAAACTCACCTCTGGTGGAATTTTCATCAATGAATAAGATCTAAGAACTATCATCATAAAAAATCTTAGTCCCTTTCTTTCTTATCTCAACATCATTTTCACAAGTCACTTATAGAATCGTTTTATTTTCCAAAATACTCACACCAAGGGAGTACTCTATCCTCTTGTATTAATTTATTTACAATCCAAAACTGAAATAGTTTTTCTAAATATGATGTATCATTTTTTAACTCAACCAAATCATAACTTATAAATATTAGTTACATTTTGTAAATAATTTTAAATTAAGAAAAATGAAATATTTTATTTATTGATGCATAAATTAGGAAAACACTTACCAATAATCAACATCACCAATCAATCTTATGATCTCAACATAACATGGCATCAAACTCCCATGACTTCCTAAACATTATTATCCTAACTAAGAGAACAATTTCAATAATAAATGATACCTAAAATCAAATATCTATATTAATCATTAATGATAAATATAAAAATTCTGTAAACTCTAATATAAAACCATATATTTCTAAATTATTTTACCTTAACATATTCTCTCTTTTACAACACTGGGTCCAACAAGAGTCCTATCACAAGTCTCAGTCCAAAAAATTGTTGATTTAAATGGTTAAATATATAATTTATTTAATGGTGACATGTATATAAATAATTAAAAATTTATATTATAAATAGACTCCAACAATAATGGATTGTCTTCCCAAAAAATCCCAAAGTCTAGTAGACATTATTGGAACATATCTTAAATTTTTTGAATTGTTCATTAAATATATCAATTTATTTGAGTTCAATATCTCATACTCATCCTAAACTATATTATAATAACATTGAAGAGTACCTTTGGGAATCTATATTTTAAAAATATATTTCAATTTTTGATAACATAATTTCAAAACACATGAAGTTGAAATTTACCTAAATTTGAATCTTAACAAGGTTTTGGTGTGAAAATAATTATTATATAGGTACTTAATGAATTTATTTCTTGAGTTTACTTTCCAATACCTAAACACAGTTAGGAATACATGGTAATCTTGTCAACCCAATCATGAAATCCATGGAAATATGCACTCACTTCCATGATGAAATGAAAAAAAAAATCAAAACAACCATTTATATCATTTTCCTTTGCTTTGTATTGTTAAAAAAGAAAAACATTAAAAAATGAAATAAAAAACATCATTCTTAATTCCTATCCCCAAAAAAATTATTCCTAATTTCAAGATATATTTGTGTATCTATAGGATATATTTATAAAAATTAATAGTTAAAATATTTCAAAAATATATTCCTTATTCTTATAAGAACCACACTTCATTCTATATAATAAAGGACTTTGTTTTTTAAATAGTATATCCATATATTGTATTCCCAACATGTATGAAATACCTTATCCTATTAAATTATTCATTAGATAATTGATTCCCTTTCACTTGACCTATAAATATGGATTTCAGCATAAGACATGAGATAAATACAAAATCTATCGTTTTATATACTACCATGCTAATGTCCCCCAAAAATACCATTAACTTTCACTACTCCTAAACCTCCTTCACTACTTGAATTAGAGTCCTCTAAATCAAAGAATTTGCCACCAAATTTTATTTACCTAGTGGATACATGAAATTAAAATTTGAAGATTAAAGATAAATCACTACAAATATTATCTTTAGTTTAAATCACATATTAAATAAATGTACTTAAAAATAATATGATCTATATATAGTATAATTTTCATTCTGAGGAATAAATTCCTCCAAATATTTTAAACAATAATGACGTTTGTGGACATAAAATTATAAAATGGATAACTATTTCATTAGGTCTCAATTTTATTAATCTATATACTTAAACCTTTCTCTATTTTATCATAACATATTCTAATCTCATCCTAGAGGTGTTATAATAGACTTCATAATTATATCCTAAAATAGGATGAATTAAAATAGGAACATATGTAATTATATTATTTATTTCAATAAAAACTTCCTAGTATATCATATTCTAACCAAATTTCATTCAAATCAAAGTCACAATTATCATAGGATAATTCAATTATGGAATGTTTTCAAAAAAAATAAATTTATTTAAACCATAGATAATCCATATTCAAAATATGTTCATAGTTTTTTCTTATGACATCAATTATTTCACCTTCTATGATTTAGAATATCTTGATTTGTTATAAAAAATATAGTCAACAAAAATTACATACTAAATATAAAAATAAATTTTTACAATTTATCATTGAACAAAAACTCATGAATAATTTCATAAATAACCCTCATGTCATACCATGACCATCATCTTATCATGAGTATATGGGTTTATTATCCACAAATATCATAAGAAATTTTTCCAGGTAATATATGTGTATTTGTTTTTTTAATTACATAAAAAAATATAAGTGTTTATATAACCCAAAAAGGCATAACCAAAAACTTATAATGTCCATATCAGCACTAAAAATTCATTTTTATAAATCATATTTTATTACCATTATATAATGATATCCAAACCAAAGTAAATGATTCGAAAAATAATAATATACCTTTATAAAATCAAATAAATCATTATTTCAATGTAGGATATATTTTTCCCCACTATTATTAGTTTTAAATTTTGATAATTAAAACATAATATGAAATGTTCATCTACATTATTGGAAAGTAAAACATGGGTCTCCCATTGATAAAAAACTTTGTTAAATATACACTTTCTATTCAATATCATTCCTAATATGCATTCACATCACATAATTTTGTTAGTTTCATGTAATAAGATGGTAATTAAATAGGGCTTACCCCTATGACTTGTTTAATGAAAAATATATGTCAATAATTTCTATCCCGAATGGCCCGAAGGCCTTATTTTTTATTTTATTATAGATAATACCCCCTTTTAAGGGTTGAAGGGGAACCCATACATGACCCGTAGGCCCAAGGCACAAGGCCCAACATGACCCGAAATACATGACTCGAAGGCCCAGAGGCATACCATGCACATTACATGACCCGTAGGCCCAGCCCACTAGAACTGCCCCTCCCCAGCATCTTGAATCATTGATCTCCTTAACTCCCCACCTTGCATTTCTGATCGGCTAGCATTTCCCTGTACAAAGCTGCATGGTGCCTGGTCCCGATGGCGGCTGCCATACCCTCTCATTATTCCAATCTGGTTAGCTCTGCATCTGGTGGCTGCTACTCCTATTGCTCAGATCCTCTTCTGGGGCCTGTTCTATGTGAACTGGGCTACTCTATGGTCTACGTGACCTAAAGGCCCTGAGGCCCGAAGTCCTTTGATGACTCGAAGGCCATGGAGACCCGTAGGCCCAAACCGGTGGCCCGAAGGCCCAAATCGGGTGAATAGTTCCAGCTTCTACAGTACCGAACAGTAACTGCTACAGTAACTACTACAATACTACTATAGTGACGGGTACAGTACTGCTATAGTAACCTGAAAATTTGCCTTCACCCGGTTTTGAACTCGGGTCTCTTGGATGCCAAGCAGGAGCCCTTACCACTCGGGTACGGACTCGTTGGCTCAATACATTCTAGTAATATAGAAAATTACACTAAGAAAACATTTAGATACAGATCTAGCACATATATAGGTAGATATTATATTTACATTAATAAAAATAGTATCCCTACAAAATATTATTAAATAGATTCAGCATCATAATCCATTAAATATACCCTACTTTCATGAATATCTCACTCTCCCATAAAAGGGTGAACAGTGTCCTATAATAGTATAAAGATAACTATCCTACTATATTAGTCAATTTATGCCTTAATTATTATTATCAAATCCATAAAAATAATAAAATAATATCCCTTTATAGAATAAACTTTGAGTTCTCATGAGGTTTCCATGATACCTATCATAATCAAGCAAGATAATCATTTTAACCCATGCTCATTAATTTCACCCATTAGAGCGTCAATATTTATAAAATAAAATTTCAATTCCACTCAAAACCCTAATTTATTAACCAATGATTAATTTAAGAAAAAATAATGTTCTTATTTATCTAAAAAATCATAAATAATCATTGAAATTATTAAAATGGAACATCATATCATAGAAGATCCTTTATGAGATATAGATTACTCTAATAGATTCTTTTATTTAATGATATTTTATAGAATCTTCTATAGAGTTTACTCTCTCCAAATTATTCCCACACTCTTCCATGATCCCCTATCTCAGTCCACCATAGTTTATTACTTGCACATGTGATCCCTACGTATGGTTTGATACACCATCACTACTCATCTATAATAATATACCATATTAACTCTTCATATGATCCATATTCCCAAATAAAAATCATGGATTAGGTGGAAGAGGATACATTTATATTTTATTTATTGGTTTAATACATTGTAAACACTCCAGTGGGATTCTTCTTAGGCAAATTTTAGAGGATTAATCCACTTATTTCTCTCACAAGTCATTATAATTCCTCTTTAGAACACTAAGGGAGTTTCTTCATCCACTAGACTAAGGAAGAAATGTATTGTAACAAACCGACCCAGGTTACCCTCAACACGGTAACCTAACTTGATCCGCCACATACCCTAAAATCATTCCCGATCCCCATGGGTTGGCAATAATCACCTGAGTAATCGAACAACATGCCATATGGAATGATTTCACCCAACCTGAAAAAACCCATGACATATATATTAAGAAAGAAAGAAATT
Organism: Viscum album; assembly: GCA_963277665.1. NCBI lineage: Eukaryota > Viridiplantae > Streptophyta > Magnoliopsida > Santalales > Viscaceae > Viscum > Viscum album. The sequence continues at coordinate 482,105,958 of OY728126.1, forward strand.
GTGGAAGACTAATGAATATATATGGCATAACAGTGAGAAATATAGTTTAAAAAATAACTAGAAATTAGTCAAAACACCAAAGGACAAGTACAACTACAAAAGACTAAAACCAACAGCCACTCCAAGTGATGGTGTGGATGAACTCCCACCATATCACCCCTAGCTACCCAACATAGTTGACATGTAACCTCAAGACCTCATTGTGGTGCCTTGTATTTCCTTGCACTAGATTACATACAAAGGTCTAAGCACCACCAAATAGGTGTGAAGGGTGTGAGCTAACATGCTCTGTAGGATCTCACCCAACTGTTCCATATCAATTCCTTGTATAACAATTCATTTATGCTTTAAATAAAACATGAAATGAAGATAAGTAAATAAAATTTATAGAAAACATGGAAATCATTTACATTTTTCAAAGTTCTAAACAAAAACATATATAACATGCATATAAAGGATAACTCAGAAAGGCAAGAAGTACCAAATAGAAATAGCAGCATAGGAATTAGTTTCAAGGATCACTATAGGTCAGACTAGAAAACAACTTGTACCATAATAAATCAAGTGCATAATCCAGTTCCTAGAATATGGGCCTAGTAATTAGAGTAATACCCCATGATTAAACCCCCTAACAAATTTCAGTATCCATCCCCTAGAAAAAAGGGCCTAAAAGATAGAGGAAATCCCCTTGAGAAATCCTCCTGATAATCACAAAACATAGATGATAGCCTCAAACTAAACCTCCCACGTAAGTACCCAAGGTAACCCATGTTCTCGTTTTCACAAAATCAATTTCAATGTTTCAAAAGTACCCATTTCCTTTTAATTTATCAAAAACCATGGAAAACCCATTTCTCTTTTAATATCCTTTTTTAATACACACAAACAATCATACAAATTTGATAAATCAATTTATAAAGTAATCAGGTTAATTATTATAGGCTATATATGGAACCACCTACCTTAAAGCTCTGGTCGCACACGCCCGCAACAGAATCCACCAACAAAGAAACCCAAAATCACCAGAAGGGGCCCCAAAATCCAATCCACTCATCAAGATTAATCAAATATAGAAACCAAGGGTTCAGAGGAAAGGGAAAACACCACATACCTTAAGAACGGATGTCCACCACACCACAAATAACCAAGTAATGGATTCTAAAACAAGATCTCCCAAAGGATATAGAAGAAGAATTGAAGAAACAGCAACTTAGATCAACAGATCCGATGATGAAACCTCATAATGCTACCGCTATCAATAGTAACTAAGAAGCATAAATGTTAATCACTTGGAGAGATTCACCATAATTACAATGGAGATCAAGTGCCGGTATGATTGATCTGGAAGGAGATAAGTCTCTTCAAAATTCTTGGGGAAAGTCTTAGGTCAAGATAAATGAAGATATTAAGAAATAACCAAGACAAAACTGTTGTGTTCATGTTTTAAAACTAGACGTGGGCCATTTCATGGCGTGTAATATAGTTACACACCATGAAATCTGTAGTGTACATGTACATAGAAAAATTTGTCACCTTGGATTAAAATTATATTGTTTAAATAATTCATGACGTGAAACCACCCTTCATGACATGTAAGATTTAACAGCGTGAATCTCCTTTTATGGCTTGTACCCAGCAATAGTTACACGGTGTGTAACCCAATTACATAGTGTGAAATCCTGCTACATCCTACAGAAAAATCTAGTTAAAGTTGAAAGTCTAAAAAATATCTTACTTCAACATTATATGTATCCTCCCAATATTAAAGGAGAGGGAAATTGTGGTGAGGTTAAGGGTGTACCTAAAAAATGGAAACGGGGTGTTATAAACTCCCCACCATAAATGATTTACATCCCCGAGAAGTCATGTGGAAGATGTAACACATGGAAAGAGATGAGGACACTACTCCCTCATCAATGATTCATATTCCCAAGTCTCATGAGAATATGATCCTTGTTTCCATAGAACTCTGACCAATGGAATCAACTTCCCATGAAATACTTTCACTTGAGAGTTAGCAATCTCAAATGGTTTTTCCAAAATATAAACATCTGGCTCTAACTCAATTTCTTCCCAACTCAGAACATGAGCAGGATCAGGATGGTATTTCTTGAGCTGAGACTTGTGGAAAACATAATTAATAACCATAAAATGAACCAACAATGATAACTGATAAGAAAATTTTATGATCCACTCAATGACCTCAAATGGTCCAACATATCATGGAGACAACTTTACCTGCTTTCCAAGTTGAAGGTGACCCAACCAAGGAGAAACTTTCAAGAAAGCCCAATCACCCATGGAAAACTCGAAAGGTCGATGTCGCTGATTAGTATACGATTTCTATCGACTCTAGTTTGTAAACAGATATTTATGTACATCTTGAATCTTCTTAAACTTTTCTTGAACCAAACTTGGTCCAACTAAAGATACTTCACCCACCTCAACCCTACAAAGAGGTGATCTACACAGACAACCATATAATGCCTCAAAGGGATCCATTCTAATTGATGATCGATAAAGTTTTTTATAAATAAACTCAACTAGTCCCAGATGGATATCCCATTATCCTTCGAAATCCAAGACACAGGCACAGAGCATATCCTCCAGTATTGGAATCACACACTCCGTCTAACCACTATCTGAGGATGGTAAGTTGTACCCAACTTGACCTGAGTTACCATTACCTCTTGGAGACTCCTCAAAAACCTTGAGGTAAACCTAGGATCCCTATCATAAACAAAGTAATAAGTAATCCCATGTATCCTTATAATATCTTGCATATACATCATACCTAGATCTTCAACTTTAGTGATGTCTTTGATCAGAATAAAATGAATAGACTTCATCAACCAATCAACAACCACCCAGATAGCATTCCTCCATCAAGGAGTCCATGGTAATCCAACCAAAAAAATCCATGGACACCTCATACCATTTCCAGATCGACACCAGAAGAGTCTGAAGAAAACCATAAGCTTTTAAGTGCTCTAACTTTATCCATTGGCAGGTGTAATAGCGAGATACAAACTCTGTGATTCCATTCTTCATACTTGGACACTAGAATCATCTCCTCATGTCAAAATACATATTCATTATGTCTAGATGAATAGCCCATGAAGATTTATGATAATAAAACAAGACTAAACTTCTTATAGATTTCGGGATGACAACCTTCTTACTGAAGTGGAGAATACCATATGAAGAAAGAGACCAGCCAAAAATTGTCTCCGCACCATAAATGATTTATCAAGTTTTTCTAAAACTCATCAACCTAATTCTAATCCTGAAAAATAGAATCCATGAGAGATAGTGATAAATAAACACTGGTAAGAACCATACCTGAAACATCCTCCTGATCATCCAAGTAAAATTGACCAAAATGCCCCATAAGGTTCCACTCCCCCTTCAATTCCAGAATAGTCTGTGATGGAACTTTACTTCCAAGGTCATTTGAAATGATGTTTCCCTTTACTATGGTGTAGGATATATCAAAGTCAAACATATAAAGGTATTCTACCCATTTTCTAGGTTTGATATTCAAGTCCTTATGAGAAAATATATAACTCAGACTCTTATGATTAGAGAAGACTATGAACTTCTCCCCAAAAAGATAGTTCTGCCAACATTTAAGCACATGCATAACTGCAGTAAGCTCTAAATCATGAGTGGGTTTATTATTCTCATGTGGTAGAATCTAACAAGAGTCTTAAGCTACCATATGTTCATCCTGCATAACCACACATCCCAAACCAGCACCTGAGGCATCACAAAACACCACAAATCCCTTATTGGGCTCAGGTAAGATAATAATAGGATCCTTTGTTAGAATTCATTTCAATTACTCAAAATAGAAATTCCACTTTTCATACCATGTGAATTTTACCGCTTTCTTAGTAATAGAAGTCAAAGGTGATTCTAATATATAAAAATCCTAAACAAACCATTTGTATTATTTAGAAATACCAAGGAAGCTTCGTATCTAAAAGACATTTTGTGGTTCCTTCCATAACAAAATAGCCTTTAACTTCTCTAGATCAATTGATAATCTATGATCATAAATTTTTTTCCCCAATAAATTCACTTCTTGAATCAATAAACTACATTTTTAAATCTTTCTATACAAATAGTGACTTCTCAAAATTTCTAGAACCAAAATCATATGGTTCTCATGCTCGTGCTCAAATTTCAAATAAATCATAATATCATCCATGAACACTACCAAAAAAGTGTCAAGATGTTGATGGAATATTAAATTCATTAAGGATATAGAAATTTCAGGAGAATTACTCATACCAGAAGGCATCACAAGATATTCTTAGTGGCCATACCTACTCCTGAAAGTTTTTTTTGATAAATCAGACTTCTGAACTCTGAGTTGATGATAACCCAACTGAAGATAAATTTTTGAAAACCACTTTTCTCCTTCAACTAATCAAATAAATCATCCACACGAGGAAAAGTATATTTTTTCTTAACCATTATCTAGTTTAAATTTTGATAGTACACACATAACTGTAGTGAACTATCTACTTTTTTAGAAAATAGCGCCAAAGATTACCAAGGGGAAACACTAGGCTGGAAAAAAAATTCAATAGGTCATCCAACTGAATCTTGATCTCCTTAAGCTCATCTGGTGACATATGATATGAAGGTATCAATATAGACTGTGTACCTATAACTTGTTTAATCATAAACTCTACCACTCTATCTATAGGAAGACCAGAGAAATAATTTGGGAAAAAGTTAGGAAAGTCTCAAACAACAATAGAAATATCAAAAATATGAGAAATTTCATTAAGATTAATCACAATAGAAGACAGAAAACTCCTGATCTCTGGGAAGGAAGGCCCAGCACGACCTGATATCAAAACCCATTGTCCTTGAAACACATGAGATCTCCCATTGATAGTAAGAAACGAGACACGCCAATGATAAAAATCAACCTCATCTCAATGAGCAACAAAGAAATCAATGTCAATGATGACGTTAAATAGATATAGATCAAGAATGATAAAATCTCATACAAACTCTATATCGGCTATCGTTAACGAACAATGACACTAAAACCTCTTCTCTTTCCTCTTGATAATATGCATCGCTAACTCCATTGTAAATTACATAAGTTTTGTTGGTATTTTAATAATATCAACAAAATGTATATATATAAAAGAGTGGGAGGCACTAGTAAGCAATTGGTACTAAAGATTCAATAAGAAGCGTAACTCTCACTATTGTCAGACCTACATCAACTTATATTAGACACAAATCTACTGCATGAAAAATTTTCACTCCTGAGTCTTATGGCTAGAGACCTGTAGTATTTGAATATTATGACTATACCACAGTATCCTTTGGAGATGATAAACCCTGACCATAACGAGGCATAGGCATATCCTGAAAGAAGCATTGTAACTAACCAATTCATCCACAACTATTTCACATATTCATGGGCATAGGAAAATAAAGTCTTGTGTTTCTACCCTTTCTAGATTGATAGCAAGTCATAGGCACATTTCCAACTACATCAGACAGTGCAAAGGAGGCTCATTGCTAAGACCCACCTCCACCACTTTTGCAATGATCCGGCCACTTCCTTTTCTCCCCATGCATGCCACTGAAGGTGTTACTAAATGAAAGAAAAGTGGTAGTAAAGTCGAACTTTACTTCCATATTCATCCCTTCCATCATCTCTACATAGGAATAAATCTTAAACATAAACACTTGGAAACTGATATTTGGTATCAAACCCTATAGGTACTTCTATGCCTTTAGTTGATCATTCTTCACTATGTCCAGAGAAAAATGAACAAACTCAACAAAATGGTTGGTGTATGACGACACTGAATGCTCTCCCTATTGTAAAGACAGAAAATCTAGATACTTCGATAGAATTAGAAACTCTAGACAAAACTGTTGAAAGAAAAGGGTTTTGAAACCCTTCAAATATGAGTCCATGTGTTTGTCTTCCTAGATCATGGAATCCCACCATCACTTACCGAAACCCTTGAATTTGAACATTTCACACTTAACCCTGATATTCTTAGGTGTTTCCATAAATTCAATGATCTGATCGATCCTATCCATCCAATCCTTTTCCTCTTGAGGTTCAATTATTCCTTTAATGGATAGTGTCTTCTCATGCAAGAATTCATGTGATCGGTCTCTCTCTCCTTCAGATCCTCGTTATACCTCAAAAACAATTTTCTAAGCCTGTGGTACATATTGATCAATAGTACATACTGCTCATATGATAGTCTTGATGAGATTCTGATCTATAGGTGGATTACCTTGAGGAGCATCAGTTGCACCCTCCTGAGGAACTCGTGGAAGACATCTCAAAGGCATATTGTTGCACACCAAAACAAAAGAACAATCATAAAATAGAACAAATATTATTTCAAAATAGAAAAATCATTAGTAGAAACTGAGATTTAAAATCAAACCCAACACTAGAGACACGCATCCCAACATCACATGGTAACTTTAGTCTCATGACGATAAGAGATGGCCTGGTACTCATCAAAATATACCTCTCAAGTCCCAATAATCCTATATTCAGTCTAACTGACTTCCCAAGATAAGGACTCTTGAGGGAATACCTACCTATGATACCAAAATGTAATGAACCGACCTGGGTTACCCTCAACACTGACACATTACCTGAACTTCCACATACCTGAAGATCATTTCCGATACCCATGGGCTGGTGAAAAGAATTTGGGCAATCAAACAACACACCAGAGGGAATGATTTTTCCCAACCTAAACAACCACATTACATATATATAAATCAAGAAAGAAATTGAATAATACTAATGAGTATATATGCCATAATAGTGAGAAAGATAGTGGAAACAACAACTATAAAGTAGTTAAACTCCAAAGGATAAGTCCAACTACAAAGGACTAAAACCAATAGCTACTCCATGTAATGGTGTGGATGAACTCCATTCATCTCACTACCAACTACCCAACTCAACTGACATGTAACCTCTCCACCTCACTACGGCGACTTGCAGTTCCCTGCATTGGAATTCATACAAAGGTCTATGCACCACCAAAGAGGTGTGTAGGGTGTGATCTAAAAGGATTAGTAGGATCCCACCCAGGTGTTCCATATAAAGTCTATGTATAGCAATTCATTTATTTTACTATAAATAAAACATATCATGATGATCAGTAAATTGGTTTTATAGAAAACATGGTAAATATTTTACATTTTCACAATTCTAAACAAAAGTAGATATAACATGCATATCAAGGCTAACTCAGAAGTCCAAGTAGTACAAAACAAAAATTTTAGCACAGGAATCAGTACCAAGGATCACTATAGATCGGACTATAAAACTACTCATACCACAATAAATCAAGTGCACAATCCAGTTCCTAGAACATGGGCCTAGGAAGAAAAGGAATACCCCATGATTAAACCCCCCCCCCTCCCTAACAAATGTCAAAATCCATACCCTGGAAATAGGGGCCTAGAAGACAGAGGAAATTCCTATGAGAAAATCTCTTGATAATCATAAAACATTGATTATGGCCTTAAGATAAACCTTCCACCTAAGTACCCAAGGTAACCCATGTTCTCATTTTCACAAATCAATTTCAATGTTTCAAACGTACCAATTTCCTTTTCATTTATCAAAAACCAAGGAAAAACCATTTCTATTTTAAAACCCTTTTTCAACACACACAAACAATCATGCTAATTTGATAAATCAATTTATAAAGTAACCAGGATAATTATAATAGGATAGAGATAGAACCACCTACCTCAAAGCTCGGGTCGCACACACCCGCAATATAATCCACCATAAAAAAACCAACAACACCAGAGGAGACCCTATAATCCAATCCATGCCTCAATATTGATCCAACATAAAAAAATAAGGGGTGCGTAGAAAGGGAAAACACAATATACCTCAAGAATGGATGTCTGTCATGCCATAACTAATAAAGGAATGGATTCTAAAATGAGATCTTCTAAAGGGTCTAGAAGAAGATGCAAAGAAACACCAACTTAGATCATCGAATCTCATGATGATACCTCAGGATGATACCATGATCAATAGAAACGAATAAGGGGAAAGGTTAATCACTCTGAGAGATGCACCAAAATTGAAACAGAGATTGAGTGTTGATCAGATTGATCTTGAAGGATATAAGTCTCTCAAAACTTTCTGGGAACAACCTTAGGTCGAGAGAAATGAAGATTCAGAGAAAGATCCAAGACAAAACTATTGTGCACATGATTTAAAACTAGACACAAACTATTTCACGATGTGTAATATAATCAAACACCATAAAATCAACATTGTACATGTACGATGAAAAATATATCACCTTAGATTAAAAATATAATATTTAAATAATTCACAATGTGAAACCACCCTTCGTGATGTGTAAAATTTCACAGCATAGATCCCCTTTCACGGATTGTACCCAGCAATAGTTACATGGCGTATAACCCATTTATATAGTGTAAAATCCTTCTGAATCCTTCAGAAAAAGCTAGTTAAAGTTGAAAGTTCAACAAATCTATGACTTCACCGTTATAGGTATCCTCTCAATCTCAAATTAGGGGGAAACCACTATGAGGTTAAGGATGTAGCTTATAAAATGGTAACAAAATATTACAAGTACTTTCACTTTGAGTTGTTTCCATGTATACCAGTGTTGTAGCATCCCTAATAACTACTTTAATTCAATTCGGTAAATTCAAAAAAATAATCATATGTTTTATTTCTTACCACCACTATATCTTAAACCGTTATAACTTAAGATTTTCATTTACACCAAATCTATTAAATATTTTATATGATCAAAAAAATTAATGAATAATTTATCCCAGACATACTATTATTCTCAAAATATTGATATTTTTTAGTATTATCCTTCGCTAACTCTTATAGATCATTATATATATTTTTAAAACCTTCCAATTTTGATCCTTATATCACAATGATTCCTAGATCAACTATAAACACTTCAAAGATGATACCTATGTCAAATAATTTTTTTTAAGATTTGAGTTATAAATTCTACCTTCTATAAAACTAACATTGATATAGAAATCACAATAGATGAAGATAAAATTATCTATTTTCTATGTAACATAAATAATCATATCTACATGTACATTCATGTGCATAAAGAGGGGAGTATAAAATCAGTATAATTTCCAAAAGTATTCTAATATTTTAACATAAATGAAGACATACAATAATTAAATTCATATCTATAATGATAAAAAAAAATTACATTTTTATCAAAAAAATGACTTATAAGAACCTTTCCAAGAGTTAGATATCCAATCTATTCATTTTTAACCATTTAAAAACCAAATTTCCAAATTCCCTAAAATAAAATCCTCAGTTTTAAATTTATTTATAACCATGATTTCCCATTGAAATCATTATTCTAAAAAACTCTATTTTTACCAAGTCTCATTGAAAACTCCTTATCTTCCAAAATTTTCATTGTAAATTCTCTATTTTTAAAATTTTACATCATAAACTCGCTATTTCATGAAAATATACCCATGTTATAGAAAATATATTTCATAATTAAATATTATAAATATTATATAGCTACCCAAAATGAACCATCACTCATTCAAGAACAATTTAATTATAATTCATTTTACTCTAAAGATTAAAAAAATTCATCTATTGTCTATACATTAAGAACGTAACTATATATATTAGGATTATAAGAAGTGGTGGTGTCCAAAATGCCTTGAATATAATAATAATTTAATTCCTTTATGAAAACACTCTAAGTATCTCATTTTACATGGATGAAGCTTAAATATTTTAACAATAGTTTATGTAGGGAATTTTTATTCTATTCACATACAACATGAAAGAATTTCTAAACCAATTGCATTAAAATATATTAGAAAAATCCAACCCTTTATAATTTTATTTTAATAAAAAATAATAAATTTTCAGCAATGACTAATTTAAAAAAACTCATTACCAATTAATGAAAAACAATTTAACCATTCATCATCCAATAAAGTGATTCAATTATATTGAAAAATCATTTTTTAAATTTCAATCATTAATAGTTATAAAACCTAAAAAGATGGGAAAATCCATTTCATTTGAATATTAATATTTTTATAAAGACATGATTCTATGAAAATTATAAAATTAAAATCATTATTCAAAAATATTTAATTAAAAAAGAATAATATATTAACCAATATCAAAAAAAAATATCAAGAACACCTACATAGATATGTCATACCATAGAATCCCCAAATCCTCATTCCAAGATCATACTAAATGGTTGAATCCTTGAATACTTATCATAAAGAATGAAAATTCAAGGTACAATACTACAGTTCTATAAATCTAATTTCCCTAAGCCAAGAACTAAGAGAGATAATATAAGGATCCATATGAGATAAATTATATATTAATCTTATAATATATTCAATGTCAAATGGTTGATCTACCAATATGGCACATTGAATCACTAAATGATACATAGATAATACATTAAGAAACCTAGATAATTTCTCATGATATTTTAAAATGGTAATAGAGAAATTTTGATGTGTTTTAGGTGTCTTTAATTTAAATCTTGCAACTTAATGCTTCTTACATGATCAGATTGCATGGTATACTAGTTTATGTGGTTGATCATTAAGATTCTACTACAGCAAAATATATATATGATGGAAAAACTGTGTAAGCTCATTTTCCTATATAGTTGACTATGAAAACCCCAATATATCCAAAAAATGAATAATATATTTAAACATTATACCCACCCCTTGCAGCTATCCAAGAATCATTCCCTCCCAACATTATTTAGTAGTACATATTCACATGAAACTATAACCTAGGAATAACCACCCAATTCAAAATATAATAGAGTAAGAAAAATTCACTTTTCTAATTATATATATATATATCCATTTAATAAATATAATTCAAAAAAATAAATCATCCCATAAACATAAATACCACATCTTATATTACCTAAAAATGGAAAAATAACACATATACCAACTACAAGTAATTAAAAACATACATAATTATATTTATATATATTGTTTATTTGTATTAATTTTAATGATATATGTTAATTAAATTTATAAAAAGGATACACAAAAAATATTTTTACTAATAAAATTTAAACACCCTTTCATTTAAAATTTTTATTTCATAATATTTTATTGATTTAGAGTCATGTTTGATAGATCAAAGTAAATTTTCATTATAATTTATATACACTTAATTGAATATTTTACTTACATTATAGAATTCATCCTTTATTTAATAAAAGGTATCACTTTTGAAAAAAAAAATTATCACTGGTTATTTTTATTTGGGATTATTACCATGAAATTTCTCAAATTCCTCATTTAGGTTGCATTAACATATTAAAAATAAATGATAGAGACGCTATTTTGACATAAATTATATAAAATTTAGATACAATATGTATTTTTTAACAATTATACCATTGATATTCCCCTTTTATCTTTGGTGAAAAATTCTTGATTGCATAAGCACTTTTTTGACCTAAATATTCTTATCTGCACTTTCATTAAATTTTGAAATTTTTAATCATTAATTTAACATTTTGGTATCATTTTTTTATCTTCATTTTATTAAGTTTGTGTAATACTTATGTGTGGGGAAGATAGTTAGCATTAGTATGATGAAAATGTTCTTCTTTAATTTCCCAATTTTTTATCTTCTCTTTTATTATATATTTTATTATTTTGTTTTTTTTATTTTTCAAACTAGTTGAGTAATTATGTTTATAGTAGTATGGTTTACTCGATTATGATATCTCCACATTATATTTTTCACCTATATTTTTTTACAATGGATTTGGAATATATTTTCCATTATACAATTCATTATGGGTTATTTATTTTTAAAATAAGTTTAGATTCCCCACATTTTGTATAATTCTTCCTTTCATGTGATTTTCTAGAAACTATATTGTATATATATTTTTATCCACATCTAAAAGTGATAAAATAAAGGAATTCATGATTTTTTATTATTTAATATCTATAAAGTAATGCTATTTTCTAAATAAATCTTGGAAAAAATGAAAAGAAAAGAAAAAAATGGAAATAAATTATCAGTCTAAGGACTAATAGTGGTTCTTATAAAATTAAATTTTTATAAAGTATATAAATAAAAATAATGGTATTATTTAGTTTTTTTTATTCTTTATTACTTATTCACAAGTATCATTATTTCATCATATTCATTTTTTTGTAAATAACTAAGTAAAATTTTCCTCATTTTATCCTTTTTCATTTCATTCCATTTGTTTCATTAAAAAATCTTTGAAATGGTATTTAAATGAAATCTTGAGGTTTTAGTTTCTATCAATTATTAGTGATATCATATTCTTTATAATTTTATGGTATGATGCATGTAGCACACCTAGTTTCAAGTAAGTAACCCTTCTTTTATGCTTTTTAAGTATATAAAGTATTAGGGTGATGTTTGGAAGAGTTTGTAAGAAGTTTGGAATATTTTTGAGGCTTTTATAAAGTTGAATGTTTGGTTCACAGTTATTAGAAACTATAAAACTTCCCCAGGAAACCATGAAAAATTAGATAGAGGGCACTGGGTAGGCGCATGGTTAAAGAGCATAGTCTGAACAAACCATGTTGTCACCTAGTAGAAACCATACAAAGCTAGATTGTGGGCTTCAGCATGATTGGTTCATGGTTTGGAAACTATGTTAGTCAATTGTGTGAGGTTACTAATTTAGGTATTATTTAGCACATGGTTAGCACACAGTTTGTCTAATTCTGCGGCTAGCTATTCGTGGTTTAAAAACTAGATCCATAAAAGGTGGATCTAGGTCAATTTTATGTTTTAACCCCTCATTTGTGCCCCAAACCAACCCTAACTTAATATTTCTTTCTATAAAAGGATAAGGAGGCTTCTCCCACTAATCTAGAGGTGATATGAAGGCTTCTCTTGGGTTTTTTTAAGACAGATTCTTGCGTTAAGTCATCGTTCTTGGTAGTTTCCATTGGTTTTTCTTAAATCCACTTCTCTCTCTCTCTCTCTATTTTTATTAGATCTATGTTAGCTGTGGATATATATAGGGTATTTTATTCCAAATATTATTAGATTTGGATTTTTTTGTTAAGGGAATGGATCTAAGGCAGATTTTGGGGGATTTGGCCTATTTTCATGGACATTTTCATGTCGTTTTCCATTTTTTCCAAGTTTTATGAGGTAAGTAGCTTCACTCTTGACTCCTATATTTATAAATTGAAGTCTTGATTTCAAATTGGTTTTTTTACTTGAAATTATTATGAAATTGGTGTGAAAATCATGGTAGAAAACCTCTTTAGTGACGGTTTTTAATTTTTATAGAAATTGTGGAATTGTTATACTAAATGATTTGTGGTTTGATTTTAAAATGATGATTTTAAAATCAGTTGTTTGTTTTGATTTATGAAAAAAAAATATGGAATGGTTTTCAATAAAAAATTTGTTTTTTTGAAATTGGTTTAGAATACTTTGTTTTGGCATGGGTTTGGAATGGTTGGTGTGTGTTCATGTGCATTAGGTTTAATAAGGGCATAAAGTACCCCAATAAAAAGGTTGGGATGGATATGGACATGAAGTACCCCCATCAAAATGGTTCACTAAGTCATGTATTTGGGAAAGGATGAATCACTACTCAAAAGTATAGGGAGGTCTAGGTTGCATGCATGGTTGGATGTGTGGATCTTTGTAATAGAATAGATTATGCCAAAATGGAATTTATGAAATGTTTTTAGAGAATTGTTAATTACTTTCCTTGGAACTTGATATTGTTTTGAGAAAACTATTTTATTATGGAAATTGTTTATATTCTTATATAAACTATTTTATAAATTGTTTTATATAAAAAAATTTATATAAATGTGCTATCATGTTTGATCCTAGTGGTGTGAGTAGGGAATTCATTTGGGAAAACCCTATTGAGTTTCATTACTCACCCCTTATTTAGTACTTTGGTTCTTTTGAATATTTTTTTTATCATTACATGGGAAAAAGTAAAGTATCACACTTCTCTAGTGGTTCTTAGTGATTCTTAGTATATTTTTTTGAATATAGCATGGAGCAAGTTGGATCTTTGGAGTTGTGGTTGTCTTTGAGTTTGTTGGATTTGTAGTCTTCCATTGTGTACTTGGTTGTTTTGTAGTCTTCCATTATGGTACTTTGTTTTATTTAGTTTTCAATATCAATGGTTGATTTTTGTTGTATTTCATTGATATCATGCATCATGTAGGGGTTTATATAATTATGACATTTTTTGTTGGTTGTTTTATTTTCAAAAGGAAAATCATCCCCCAACTATTAATGAATTCATTGGAATTTATTGCCAACCTTTGTCATCTTGAGGATGTCGCTTATGACCAGGTAATGTTCTTCCACCTTCTCAATCCAATGAGAAGGGCATGGGTGTTACAAGTGGTATCAGTCTTTTTCCTTCCAAAAATATTTATGGAAAAAGAGTTCATTAGTTCTGTCAATCTCGGAGTTGAAATTCATTTTTGTTTTATTCCTTGTGTCAGGTTGGTAGAGTGGATTATGATTTTTGGGACTTGAAATGTAGGTCATAAAAATAAATAGCTAACATTCTTATAATAAACTTAAAATTACCTATGTGTTGGGTACATAAGTGTTTTGGAAACAATTATAGGAATTGGAATCTCATTGTCATGGGTTTATCCAATGATATGAGCATGAAATGCATTATAGAAATGACTTCCCACTAGAAGTTCATATTTCTTTTTTAGTGATCATTTATGATTTGGTGTAAAGTGTTGATTTTTTGAAAAATGTTAAAGTTGTTTTAAAATGAAAGATTTTTAAAAAGAGAATCATTGTGGTATTTTTAAAATGGTTTGATTTTCAAAATCAAGTAGATATTTTTCAAAAATGGTTGAACATGGAAAATGGTTGATTTGGGAAATCACTATTGTGATAGTATTATGTGGTAGCTGAGCTACCAGAAGGGTAGCATGTGAGAGGAACCCATCCTCTCCTTGTTAGCTGAGCTATCAGTGGAGTCAGCTGATGTAGAGATGTTGGAGGTTCTAGGTATCTTCGGTGAGTTTATGGATGTCTTCCTTAAGGAGGTAACGACTCTGCCCCCTCGACGTGATGTCGAGTTTGGGATAGACTTATAGCCTGGTGCTCGTCCTATCTCGATGGCTTCCTACCGAATGGCACCTTCAGAGCTACTGGAGTTGCGGATTCAGATTGATGATCTGATGAAGAGGGGTTATGTTCGACCAAGTGCGTCACCGTGGGGTTCTCCAATATTTTTTGCAAAGAAGGCAGATGGTGGTCTAAGGCTGTACATAGACTACAGGAGGCTGAATTAGGTGATGGTCAAGAATCGCTACCCTCTTCTGAGGATAGATGATCTTTTCGACCTGCTGAAGGGGGCGGGATGGTTCTCCAAGGTCGACCTGCGGTCTGGATATCACCAGTTGAGGGTGAAAGAGGGAGACATCCCGAAGACGTCCTTCAGGTGCATATATGGACACTTCAAGTTTGTGGTCATGACGTTTGGTGTTACAAATGCTCCAGTTGTATTCATGGGGCTTATGAACTACATCTTCTGGGAGTATCTGGATCATTTCGTAGTAAAGTTCATCGATGACATCCTGATCTATTAAAAATCAGAGGAGGATCATGCTGAGCACCTGAGGACAGTTTTAGAGGTCCTCTGATAGCACCAGCTCTATGGGAAGTTGTCTAAGTGCAAGTTCTGGACGCGAGAAGTACACTTCCTTGGGCACGTAGTGTACGAGTAGGTAGTAGCGGTAGACCCATCGAAGGTTGAAGCGATTGTTTCTTGGGCAGCACCCAAGAACGTGGCAGAGGTCCATAGTTTCCTCGGTCTGGTAGGTTACTATCAGAGATTTGTACCCAACTTTTCCCGAGTTGCATAACCTTTGACAGCCTTGAAAAAGAAGGATTGATCTTTCATGTGGGACGAGCAATGCAAGGTTGCCTTCAGCTATCTGAAGGAGAAGTTGGTTAGTGCCCCAGTGCTGAGATTACCAGAATAAGGGGCAGTATATGAGGTGTTCTGTGATGCTTCAGGGCAGGGCATCAAATGTGTGTTGATACTACAGCAAGGGGTGATCTCCTATGGGTCTAGGAATTTACTTCCCCATGAGCGTAGCTATGCCACCCATGATCTGGAGCTTGCGGTGGTCGTGTTTGCACTAAAGTTTTGGCATCACTACCTCATCGGGGAGCACTTTTTGTTCTTCACCGATCACAAGAGCTTGAAGTATGTCTTATCCTTTGTCTCTCCTTTCTGTGTATCATGCAGGGTGGGCATGATTTTGCCTCTGTGGAAATTGATGAACCCAAACTTAACGAAGATAATGAAAGGACTTTTAAAGAATAAAGGGGGGTGTGATCGATGTTCTATTGTACTCTTTATGTTGTTATGTGTTGTGAGTTGTATGGGCCTATGCTCACTAAAAATCATGGTCGTTGGTGGTCTTTCTCTATGCACTAATGAACCTCGGTTCTCCTAGATGTTTAAATAACTGTAACATGGAATTGGTTAATTACGTATACTCGGTTAAATAAATTGAAAGCACCAGGATCAACCCTTTTCTGTGATAACCCCAGTTAAAGCCCAGTGGAATTGAAACCATGGATTGTGTTAAATCTTTTAAATCTAAAAATACATGCACAGCCTGCCTTCTGTTGGAGGTAGTGGTTTGGTTGTTTCTTTCACGGGCCTATTGTTGGGGTGATACGGGGGGGGGGGGGATGGGATCCACTGTTGTTGTACTTTTTCTGGTTGTGAATTTGAGGTTGTGTGGTTACTCTACTTATATCATGAATTGGGGTGGAATCCTCTGTTGTTGAGAGGTCATTAGCTCCTGGATTTTTGGGACATGGGGCTATGTCTTGGGGTTTTCTTTGGTTCCAGTACTTTGAGGGATCTCACTTTTCCCTTTGTTGTTGTGACTTGAAAGAGAACCGAGTGTGAATGCTTAAATTGTTGTTTGGCTGTTTATTTCCTTTTTGGCTTGTGGTTATGCCTGTAATTTTCCCGGTGGTGAAGAATTCACCCTAATGGGATCACTTGAACATGAAAACAAGAATGGTTGAGTGGGGAATTAGTTTGCGAATGAGTTGTGAATTGGCTGCGAGTGTCGTAACTTCTTTTGTGAATGAATAGTAACAAGGGTGTTTGTTCTTAGGTTTTGGAACCCCTAGGTTGGGATGAGTGTCTGTTACCTATAAATATATCTGTAGTTTTTTTTATGTTTCTTATTCGCACCCCACCCAAGTTGAGCACTTAGTGTCGAACACCTCATTTCATGGGGAGGGTTTTTTTTTCAACACTCCTATGAGTGGCTGGTAATTAGCTCCTTTTATGATCCCTTTCCCGAATATCCCAATACTCTTCGGGTAGGCTGTGATGGCCTTGGGTCCATTATTAGCCCAAGAATCTTTGGGCAGGGTAGTTGTGGTGGTTGGCCCAGGTGTTTGCGGGCAGGTTGTTTCCCAAGTGTCTTCGGGATGAGGCTCAGGTGTCTTCAGGCATGGTAGTAGTTGATCTGACCCAGGTGTTTGTGAGTGTGGTTACACGTGGTGGTTGTGGCCCAGGTGTCTGCGGGCGGGATAGCAGTTATGGCCCAGGTGTGTGCGGGCGGGGTTTGGCAGTGGTACTACGGTGAGGTTGTGGGCCAGGTGTGTGTGTGGGCGGGTTTCGGCAGTGGGACTGCAGTGAGAATGGTGGGATTGGTTCGATGCGTAGGATGTATTCAATAACCAGTGGGAAAGTGGCGTGGGGTACCCAAATATCGATGTGCTATTACTATATGTTACTTGACTTGCATTATTTGGGGACCTGCCTTGGTGAGACTTGGGTGGATAGTTTTTCCTTGCTAGGAGCTTTGGTTTTTCTTTTCTCACAGGGCATTAGAATGTCTCCTCACTTGTTCACGAGAGTCTTTGGTTTTCCCTACTGAGTGTACTTGTATGCTCACCCTAAATAAATAAAAGTGTTTTCAGGTTTCCAGGAGGACTTCAGGGATCGTGTGGGGCCATACTAGCGCGGACCTTGGGGCAGTTGTTGTTGTCATCTTCCTTTTTCTTGGTACTTACCTTTGGAGTTTTGAGGCTTGTATTATTTACTGTTGAACATGCATTTGGGAATGGGTTACTTTTACCTCTACATTTACTTCCATATTTGGTATTGTTGGGGTTGCTATCTTATCTCTCAATCCTATAAAAATAAAAAGGGTAATGCCTTCCATTTTGTGTGAGATTCTATACCCTTGGATCTGGTCGTCACTCCGGGACCTATTGAAGGCGGGTTTCAGGGGTCATTATCTCTCCTTCAACTTAAATAAGGAAGGGCTTAGAAATATGCTGACCCTTCCCTCCTTTTGGTGAATCTGGGTCGTGACATTGACCTAGAGCCAGATTCTTCGTTAGTTCACATGTTAGTGTGGATTGTGGATAGGTAAGAGAAAATATTGTGTGGAAAAAGCATCAGTCTTGGGTGGAAAAATCCCCATCTTTATAACTTTGGTGATTTTTTAGATGTTGTTTATCAAGACATGGTAAAAGTTAAATTATCACACTTATCTAGTGGTGCTTAGTGATTCTTGGGTTGTTTTGTGGAGTGGACCATAGAGAAGAGCTTTGTATTTTTGGTTTTCTTTGAGTTTATTGGCTTTATAGTATTCTTCTTTATATTTGGTTGTTTTGTTGTCTTCCACAATAGTACTTGGTTTTAGTTGGTTTTCAGTGTCAATGGTTTCTTTAATTTTACTTTCATTGATATCATACTTCATGTTGTGGTTTATTTGGTTATGACATGTTTGGTTGGTTGTTTTATTTCCAAAGGGAAAATCATCTCCCGACTATTAATGAATCCATTGGCATTTATTTCCAACCTTTGGTGTCTTGGTGATGTCACTTAATTCCAAGTAATGTTCCTTAACCTTCTGAAGCCAATGAGGAGGGTGGGTATGTTACAATGCACCTATTTAATGAATTATTGAATCATTAGTTAATTATTTTTAATTTTTATTATATTAAGAGTGGAGTGAGTGATCATATGGAGGGTGTATTCTATTGATATTTGATGTTAAAAATAGAATGATTTGGAAAATTCATAATTTTCAAAGTGTAAAAATTTTGTATTAAATTTTATATTTATAATAAATGAATATTTTATTAAATTTAATTATTTTAAATTTTTACTTACTTTGAAATATAAATTTTATTTTATTCCACTTGTGAATGTAATCATTTACAACCATAAGTGTGGGTTATTGATTGTTACATTTTTTCAATAATTTTTCTATCTATTTTATTATTTTCTAGTTGTTGTTATGTTATAAAAAAATTATTAACATAAATAAAATTTAATTAGTTTACATTATATTTTTTAATATTTAGTAATTTTTCAATATTTTGTAGTACTTTTTAAATTATATTATTAGTGTGTAATTTTAATTAATTTAAATTTTACTTAAAATAGTTTATTTTGGAGCCTCTTACTCCATGTAAACTTTTTATTTTTAGTTATGTGATTTAGTTTTTATATTTTACATAGCACAATAATTTTAATTTGAGATACATTAAGCTGGATTATTCAATCAGCATGACACAACTCTAAAATTCAATAATGCTACTCCACAAATCTATGAATATTTTGTTTGTCTATTCAACATAACCATTTTAAGGGATATATTTCTATTTTTTACTTCACATGGATGAATAATTGTGTGACTATACTCTATAAGAGTAATAAACCTATTCAATGTAGCTCTATATATGATTGTATATGTTAAATTCACCTATATTCTAACTCTAAAAAACTAAAAAACAGTTGTTCTTCATGTAAAAAATAAATTTTAAATTCATATTCACATATCCAATAACTCTTTTTAATGCATCATTTTAAAGGTGATTTATTATAGTAATGTTAATAAATTTACAAAATTTGTTAATTTGATATGTTTTATATTTTATAAATGATTAAATATAAAAAATAAATATCTTTAATATCTTTAATTTTTTTTGAAATTTATGTTGTTTCATTACTTTTTTTGGGAAATCATGAATAAGATACTTGTTATAAAAGATAAAAAAAATTCTATATATAATGAATAATAGGATAGTATGGGTTAGATTTGATCTTAAGTAGTATCTATGAGTATTTATTAAAGAAAAAACACACTCCCCTTATACTATATGAAAATTGTACATGGTGATTCCCTTGGGCTCCATCACTTCTGACCTCCTCAAATATTTTATTTTTAGCATTTTATGACCCTTAAAATAAAATTTATAAATGTTTTATTCACACTTAATCAACCATGATAACAAAAAATATGAAATATGTGGTTCTATATTATTATATATATATATATATATCATTTTTTAATTATAGAATATGTTGATTAATTAAATTATAAGTTTTTGGCTAGTTTTTCATTTGGATAGAAGATGAGATAAATTCATTTATATTCAAGTGATTCTACCAATGTAATGTTTTCTTCTCATGTTTTCCATTATACTAATAATTGGATATTGTAGTTATAGTTTTTCTCACCAAACTTGTTGAGTATATTTTTTATTGTATCCTATAGTAGTGTAAATTAAAAATATAGTATAAAATTTTTATAATTTCAAATAGTTTTAATTTGTTTGTGTATTTATGTATTTAAAATTCTTATATTTTCAATTTTTAGTATACACTATATATTTTTGGTCAAACTATGAATTTAAAATTTAAGGTTAATCAATTTTGAGTCTTATAACCTCTTAAGGTAAATTGGTTTAACTCTATTGGTATTTTAAATTTTAAATTGATTAATATCACTAGATTTTAAGGTATATTCTGAAATGTAAATTAGAATTGAGTAATTAGTTATTAATAATCATTTTTTGATATTAGTATTAAACTTTAAGATTTTTTTTTGTGCCGACAGTGCTTCTAGGGTTTTCTCTGGTCTTATGGGCGTGTGTTGTTTTTTCCCTATGGGACTTTGGGCCGTTGTAATGATCTATGGACTGGGTTTTGTTGTTGGTTGTTCCCTCTGGGTTTAATAGCTTGTAATGGTTTTCCCTTTCCCATTAAAAAGGTTTCTTGTGTTTTTCTTTTTCTTTTTTAATAAAGGGGCTTGACCCCAATCTTTTGGCTATATTACTTGGTTATTTAACTATAGGTATGGGTTGGGTTATAAATGTAGTTTATTTATTTTTAAAGGAATGTATTAACATTTTAGGGTGAAATTGATTTTTGTATTGGATGGTTTCTAATATAGAGATCATGTTTCTCAGAATTAACAGCCCAAAGTAATCACTTCCATAGGAGGGTATATGAAATTAACCAAGATAAAAAAATCATATCATGATTATACAATTATAGGGAGAATCCACCACTATGTTCCCAATAGTTATCCGTTAACACAATCTAAGGACTTCATAATGAAGTTGTTAGACCCTTTATAATTTCCTGTCAAGATTGACATTAAATAATTAGAATTTGTGCCTTGGTGTTGTTTTCTGTGTTTACACTATTTAAAGAGCACATGCTGGTAGTGTGGGTTTCCAAGACATAATAATGAGAATTTTCAAGTTACAACATCATTATTCTATTTATAGTGTCTTGATTCTAGTGAATAACCATAGA
This sequence comes from Viscum album, assembly GCA_963277665.1. Taxonomy (NCBI): domain Eukaryota; kingdom Viridiplantae; phylum Streptophyta; class Magnoliopsida; order Santalales; family Viscaceae; genus Viscum; species Viscum album. The sequence goes on from OY728126.1 coordinate 482,127,653, forward strand.
TTCTACTTACAATATATAACTATAGTCCTATGATCATTAACCTATGGACCAGTTGAGTGAGAGTTAACACTTATTAATTATGGTAATTACACATAAACTTATATAAAATATCCTAAATAAAAAATCAATTAAAACTCAATTCCATCATTTAACATGATGAATAGCCCAAGAAACATAGTAGATCATGTAAATAATAAGAGAAACGGAGAAAGAAATCTTAATATTTCCTATTCTAAGCCCATTTTTTCTCCTCTCAATCACGGATTAGCTCTTTCCCCTAGAAGACTCTCCTTTTTTAAACAAAGTTATATCCACTTTCTTGAATACACCTGTTTCTACCATGGGTAATAAATCTCTTACTACTATGGATTCAACCACCTCTGATACAAGTTCTGGATATTTTCCTTTATTACACAACTAACTATTTATATTTGTATGAAAGTAAGGATTTGATAACTTCCTTATGTACTCCTCATTTTTTCTTTAAAGATTAATCTAATTAAATCACACATCCCCATGATCCTCTTTATATAAGTATTCTATGTAGAGATATAGCATTCTATTTTCCCAATTTTTTTAAAAAATATGTTCTAATAAATCTTTACTTTTCCATAAACTCCATGGTGCTATAGTTGAATTAAGGGCTTATTTTCTTTCATTTAAATTCTTTTCAAATACTAAATTATTCTAGGGAGGTTTGGGTTTATAGGTTAATATTAATTTAGTATTTTTAATTAATGTTCAATAATTTCAATTATATAAATATAGAATAATTGGTTATATTGTTTTTTTTTTCACTCTCACACCACTCAACCACATATTACTCTATTTTTTACAAAGTTTTTTAATCTTATTAAGCTTCAAAAAATCATTTAATCTTATGTAATAATAACTTACCCTTTTCCAACCAATATTTATACTTATAAAACTCTTTTTTATTCTTATTTATCCATTGATATTTATATTTAATAGTATGTGGCCTTCATATTTTTATGTTAAATCAAAAAATAGATGGATTATCTTTTCAATTATATAAAAAAAAGAATTTTTTTTCATGCATCATTTGTTCACCATATGAGTTAATCGTATGTGAGCTTTCCAATTTCTAGTTCACTCATATGTGGATGGATAAAATCCCATGTTAGACTTATATTATTACGGAGTTATTCATACATAACTAACTCAATGTTACTCTTACATAGCTCAAACATCATCTAATTTTAGTTGTCCCATTCTCAACCATCCTTGAATTTATTATTGTAAAATAAATTATATAAATTATGTTATTAAATAATAATAAATTAATAATAGAAACTTTAAAATATATAAATTTTTAAATTATCAAAATTAAATTTACAAAATAATTTAAATATATAAATTTATTATTAAAAAGTATATACAATAAAAAAATAATTTTATGTGGGTTTGAAATTGAATGATTAAAATTAATAAATATATATATATAACAACCTAAAATTATAAATAATGTTAAATTATTCAAAAAAATTCATATAACAAAAAAACATGATCAATTCCATTAATTATATGGTATTTTGGCATGATAACACAAAAAAATGAAAATAAATGGAAACTTTAGCCCAAAAAATCATTAATCACTCCCTCATCACTAAACCCATGATTTTACTTAATAATTAATCTCAACATTATCACAATTATATCAAATTATTTCATGTTTAAACAACATAATTCCATTATCTTTAAAAAATATAATTTTAGTGGATAATTGAGAAAACACTTATGAAATTCTGGAATTATATCCCTTCTCAAATAAATTCAATTAAGACAATGTATTCTAGTTGATTCCAAAATTCTATAATTAAATGTTGAATTAATATGTATGATTAAAATTAAATATTTTAAAATCATACTCACTATTCTTTAATTATGTCCTATGTATAGGCATTTAAACACCACATGTTTTTTATATTTATCATTTTCAATCCATTTTGTGTAATGCTCTTATTAGATTATGAATTAATCATGTATGTAACTATACCATTCTAATAATTATTCATCCCCCATAGTTAATAGTAATAACCATGGTATGGTATAAATGTTAGACAACTTGATCTCAAATATATTTTTCTAAAATCATGAGTCCAACTAATCATGATTTTAGAAATTCCTTTAGTTGGTACTCCCTTAAGAATATTTGTGATAGTCAAGGAATTAAAGCATCATAGAGAGTGAATTTTATGATTTCCCTTAACTCATTTTCATTGGTGTTATTTAAAAAAATTAATTATATATATTATTCATTTACATGCATTGACCATATATATTTGAAAACCTTAAAATTTGTTTTTGATAATTATAAACTACTCTAAATAATGCCCATATCTATTTAATATAAAAAATAATGTTTTGAAATTTTTCACTTTTAAAAACTCATCAACTTAACAAAGTTATGAATTATCAATCAAATTCATTAAATCATTTTCAAACTAATACACACATATTATTTTTAATTAATTGTCATGTTATATTTTTTTATTAATGGAATCATGTTTAACCAGGTAAACATATCCCCTATGTTAGTTAAATAAATTTTATTCGTATGGGTTACACAAGTGGTCTATCACCTTGAACAAAAAACCTATAATATATATATATATATATATCAAATTGATATTGTTATTTGGGGTAGTCATATTTTTAGTAAGAATTTAAAATTAATTCAATGAAGGTACAAAAATCTAAAAAGAAATTATTATGATTCTCAAATGTTGAATAAAAATCCTTTTTCATTAAAGTATAATGGAGATTTAATCTTCATTATATTTCTAGTTACTTTTAGGTCAAAAATATCATTAGAGTGGCTCAATTCAATAACATTTATTTAAATTAAAAACAATAACAAACTAAAATGTTAAAAAAATAAAATAAATTCAAATAAAATAACTCATTAAAAGTATTGGGCTACCTGCCAAAAAGTTTTTGGACCTAAACCCCTTTATCCAAGATCCACAAAAAACTTATACCCATTCTGATGTGGGTGTGATTTACTTGGATTAATCACTAAACATAGTTTCCTCCCATTATTTTAAAAATTAAAACTACTACTTATTGTATTGGAGGATCTATAATATCATCATTTACTAAATATTCTATGAAAACCACTTCATGTTTCCCTTTTATAGTCATTATAAATAGACATACCAATTCCAACTTGATAATTTCATGTATGTACAAGTCTAATAAGGGTAGTAAAATCATGTGGGGTACGCTATGAGCTCCTAATGTTCTTTATAGTATCATTCCACTTTATACATTTCTACTTATTAATATTCATGTTATTTTTATTTAACTTTGATATAATTTTCCTTCATTATCATGGCCTTGATATATTATATATCCAAAATTAGTTTCTAAATTTTAAATATATACTATATATATTCTTTTCCAGATCCTTCAACCTGAAAATGTGTATATCCTGCAAATATAAAACATATTAGTGAAATAAAATTTTGATAAAATTAAAATGAAATAAAGTAAATAATAAAAAATATCTATAGGTGAATGATAATGAATTAAATAAAGTGTATACACAGTAAAAACATTTTTTATATTCTTCTAATTTTTGTAAATTTTCAAGTTATTAGAATTTTTTAATTTTCTAATTTTTATTTTATGTTTCTTTTTTTATAATATTTTTGTTTCTTAATCAAAACACAAGTAATCCCAAAAAAAACTACCCCCAAAAACATATCAAAGGGTGCTTTATTTATGTGTGTGGTGTTACCAATAAATTCTTTTATAAGTGAATAATGTTATAATAGTATAATATCAATTCTGTATTAGGTCATTCTTATATAGGGATGGGTTGATTTGTAAGTGTATTTAGTTGATTTTTCATGGAAATAACTAAAATAATAGTGTGAAGTTATTTGTGTGAAAGGATTTGTGGTATGATAGAGATCAAGTCTCTTGGAATTAATTACTCATGGTACTCATCTAAATTTTAGTAGCTACAATTAATGGAAGAATCAATAAATAAACTTAGAAAAACATACCTCAAAATCATGAAAATGTTGTGAGAAATTACAAATATGTTCCTTATAATTCTCTATGGACACACCATAAAGAAATACTAATAAGTTAGTAAGTCCTCGTAAGTTTTTCTATCAATGTCCACTTCATAAGATAAATATTTATGTCTTAGTGGTGTTGTGTATGTTTCTACTATGTAAAGATTCCATGTAAGTAATGTGGGTTTTCAAGCTACACTAATGTGAGTTTTTAACTCACAACACCCTTATTCTATTTCCAAAACCTAGTTCTCTTTCATGATCATATATTATACTTTATCTCTATCACTATAGTAATTTGATCGTATACATAGTGATTAATTGAGTAATAAATAAGTCCTAGTAATTATGATCAACACAAAAACACCCAGAGATATAAATATTGATGAAAAATCAATCAAAACACTATTCTATAATCTAACATGATGAATAATCAAATAATTATATTAGATAAATTATATTATAATTGAAAACAAGAAATAAATCTAAACATTTCTCATACTAAGACCACTTATTTTTACTCCTGATATTTTATAAAACCCAACGTATTAGCAAGTTCCCCTCGAAAACTCTCTTATGGTTATAAATTATCTAAATACTTACATTAATTCACATGGTTATCCCATAGGAGAGTTATCTCTTGTTATAATGGATTTTACCTCCTATTATACAACATCTAGAAAATTCCATTTTCAACTCAACCTATGACCTATATTGGTATATACATAAGTATTAGATCACATGCACATATTCTCTTTAAGTTTCCATTATAAATAATATAATTGAATCACACTTCATTATTCTTCTCTCTATAGTATCATTCCACATTGAGATATACTACTCTCTTTTATAGATTTTCTAAAATAGTATATACTAAGAATTATTTACATGTGCATATAATCACTTGGAAGTGAGATATAATTGAGAGATACTTTTAATTATTTTAAACCCTTATTAAATATTAAATAAAATTACAGGGGGTGGTGTGGTGAATCATGTTAATCAATTGGATGATTCATGTTTAAGTCTTAATGTTCCAATTATAGGGGTTCATGGGGGTTCTCTTGGAAGTGTTGAGGATGAGGTAGCGGGTGTCAAAAGTTTTCAAAAGGAAATGGGAAAAAGACCTACTTATAGTCTTCAATAGGTTAATATTGTAAATTATTAATTACTTGATGGGATATGATAGTAATCTTAGGTTATTGAGGATCATTTTCATTACTCATTCAAATATAACACTTTAAGGGACATTTTTATATGGGCTCTGCTTGAATCACAAAGTCAAGTTTGTTTTAATTATTCACAAATTCAAGAGTATATAAATAAAATTATGTAGCTTCAATGAATTTATGGTAGTTGGGATGATATGGAGGATTTAGATCCTCATAAAAACACCCCTTGTAATGATTCATTCTCATAAGGGAAGAATATTTTGGTTGAAAAAGAGGGGTTTTAAATAGTACCACTAAGGAAATAAAGACACATGCTCTCACTTGAAACAATAAATAGTTATAATATCTATTTTGGTATATAATAATGATTTGAATATTGATTATGGTTATGATAATGAACTATTTTATTATGTTCATTTATGTTTTTTTCATAATTGGTCTTCAATTTCTAGTTATTCAAGAATGAGGAATGTTTTTTTCTGGACTCATTCTCCCTTTATATCTTTTTTTATAATAGATAGTGTAGTGTTCTATGAATCCTTACCTTTTTTACTTTATATCAAGGATACTTAGGAGGATAAGGTTGATGAATCATGATGAATTTAGTGTTTTAAAAAAAAGTTCAATAATTTCAATTATATGAATATATCATAATTGGTAGCATAATCTTTGTGAATTCTTTTATAACTTGACCATATTTTTCTCAATTCTTACAAAAGTATTTTACTATTATATATATTTATAATTTTCCAATTATTCTTATTAACTAAAATTTACACTTCCACAACAATAATTCGTTCATATGAAACTCATTTTTATTCTTACATACACTTTGATATTTCTATTTAAACCTATGTGACCTTCATGCATTTTTTTTAACCTTTTATATTTTCCAATCTTATAATTTTTTTTAAATTATTTTAACATACAAAGCCTCTGTAATGGTCAGGTTAATCATATATGAGGTAACCAATTTCTAGTTTACCCATATATAGATGGTCAAAATATCAGGTTATTCTTACATGAGAAAAATGTTTTCCATAAAAAATATATTTAAAAAAGGAGTTACTCTAATGAAACTCAAACTCCCCTTGATTACAATTGTTCCATTAATATACATCATAAAATTTCTTCTTTCAAAAAAATAAATAAATTGTTTTATTAAATCATAATAAGAAAGAAATGAATTATAATATAATTAAAATTTATAAATTATTAAATTATCAAAATCAAACCTAAAAAATAATTAAAATATATATAATTTATTTTAAAACAATGTATACAAAAGAAAATTAATTCTATTTACTATTCAAAAATTATAAATCAATATATATCCAATATTTCTAGAAATTATTAATTACATTTATGTATTCACAATTTTCAAAAAAACCCATAATTGAAAAAAAATAATTATTTATATGGGCTATTTGCAAGAAATAACAAAAAAAATAAGTAAAAATGATGGTAAAAAAGTGATCTAATTATTATACATAATTATTTTACTTCCACTCTAACTATACATTGATCAACCACTCTAAGATATGAGTGATTCCTAGGTTCACTTCTAAAATATTATGCCCTATTTATTAAATATTCATGTACATTTATTTAATAAAAGATGTATATTCCTTTTATTTTAAACCATCTATATATCATAAGCATCTATAATTTTTGTGTCATAATACAATCAACATACAATATTTAAGTTCATAGCCAACTCATAATGAATGCTCTCTTTCAATGAACCTCGATACCATTATTTAATAATTGCAACATTATTAGTAAAAATTTATTTATCAAAAATAAAAATAATAGGAAATTTAACATTAGACTAAAAAATATAAATTCTTACTATTGATTATAATAATTTAAAATACCAAAGATTATTTATTTATCATTTTTATTAATAAATTTATGAAAATATTATTACTGAATTATTGATTTTATTTTTATTATAAATAAGATATTAATAATATTTATCTCAATATTAATATTAATTTCAAATTCAAAATCATAATAAAAAGTTCCATTATATGAAATTATTTGGTTTAGGTAATTAAAAAAACTAAACATCTGTAAAGTACATTTTTGACTATTTTTATTTTAAAAATGTATATGTTTGAGGAAATATTGATATGACACATTGTATTTTTGTTATATTAAGAATAACTTTGTTAAAGTGTTATTTATTGTTGAAGAAAGTGATAATATAGTAATAAGTAAAGTATATTATAATTATAGAATGTGTGATGTCGTAAATATAATGACCCATATTTTTAGTAAATATTTATCTATAAATAAATATGGTGTCTAAAAGATTATTTCACATGTAAATCCAAACTAAAAATATCTTTTAAATATTAAATAATAAAAATATATAAATAATAAATCCCCACCAAAAATTTTACATCATATCACTATACATCTTAGTGCTTCCTATATGAATAAAGAAGGATGAGCTATGTGTATCATCTAAAATTTTCTTATGTAGTTTTGATTTTGATGGGATACATTACTGAGTTCCAAACCTTATGAATCCACCTTTAAAAAAATTTAATTCTATAATATTTGTAACATTTTTTGTAGCTCATCATCTTTTTGGGTTCCTTGATCCACTCAAGAATGGATGGTTGAGAAGTTATTTTAGTAAGGTAAGATAAATTTACTTTTATGACTCCCATGATCATTCTTTTCATGTCCAATATGATTGGATCCATTTTAATCCTTATTATGGATAGGGTTGTGGGGTCCTTTATACTCATAGAATATTCCACTTTGTTTTCCTTCATGTGATAGTAATGGATTGAAAATCATAATAGTTGATCAGGTTTAACCACCTTTATTGATTCATATTGATATCCTTTTTGTGAATATATATTTGAGTCTTTTGTGATCTGTAGATATGTCACACTTATCACTGTAGATATAAATTTACCAAATCATCAATTTGAAGATCATTGTATCCAATTATAGATTGTGATTTGGGTAGTTCTTCTCATGGATATTTAATTTTTTGGAGGCATGGTCTATCACTTTTTTAGATTTCATGAGTACACAACCCAATACTTTTTTGGATACATAGTTTTATATCATCAATCTTTCCCCACTGGTGGGTAGTGTGAGCATAGGGGTAGTGATTAGCCTCTTATTTAACTCTTTAAATCTTCCTCACGTTCATCTATTTATAAAAACTTCACTCTCTTACAAGTTATCTTAGTTAGTGGTCTTTACAATCATGATAAGTTTCTCACAACTAGATGATAGTACCCAACTAATCCAAGGAAACTATGGATCTCCATCACAGATGTTGGTATGGTTTATCCTTCAATTTCCTACATTTTTTAAGGATTAACATATATCCCTTTAATAGTGATAACATTCCCCATTAATGTTAATTCACTATCCAAAACTCATATTTATTGTACTTCACATATAAATTTTCCTTTTTCAAGGTATTCAATACATCATTCAAATGATCCTCATATTCCTTCTATATTTTTGAGTAGATAAGAATATCATCTATAAATACTACCAAAAATTTATCAAGGTAATCCCTAAAGACACTTTTCATTATGTCCATGAATATAGTTAGAGCATTACTGGGTCCAAATAAAATCACTATGAACTTTTAATGCGCGTACCTTGTGCAAAAATCAGTCTTGGGGATATCCTCTTTCTTCACCTTTACTTGATAATATCCCAATTAAAGATCCAACTTATAATATTAATGTTCTTCACCTAGATAATCGAATAAGTCATCAATAAATGGAAAATGATACTTGTTCTTTATTTTAATATTATTTATCTCACTATAATCAATTTAGAGGCATTTTTACCCATCCTTCTTCTTGATGAAGATGGCTGGTGAACCCCATAGTGAAGAACTTGGGAATATAAACCCTTTATCTTGATTCCCCTATAGTTTCTTCTTTAGTTCCTGAAGTTCAACAGTAATAATTCTATATAGAGTCTTGGATAATGGAAAACTCTAGACATAATCTCAATTGAGAACTCAACTGCACTACTTAGAGGAATATGAAGAAATTATACAAGAAAAACATCATTATATTCTCTTACAATGGTAATGTTATCAAGGATGATATTTTCCTTAGTCTAAATCATTTGAGCTACATACGCTTTCTTATAAGGAAATAATATCCATGCTTGAGATGATTATACCAAAGGAGATTTATTCTCCTCCTTTCACTTATATAGAATTGAAGGGAAATTCATGATACATTGGGAAATTTATTCTCTTAGAAATTTATGTTTCCTTCATATAAGGAAATTTAATCCATGCCCATAATTCCATCAAAATATGCTAAAGAGATTATTATAATGTTCTCTAGGAAATCCAAACTATAAATATGGATAGGTGGGAAGTTATATATTTGGGATTCAATAATTTTTACTTTTTCCATTTTCATAGATAGCTTCACTTATATGTTTTTAGGTGGTGTTTGAATAGTTATACTAAACTTGTGTGGTATGAAACAATGCGTAGAAATAGAATCAAGTAGTATATTCATTATCCTTGAATTAATAAATATTATACCTATCCCCACATTGTTATTCATATCCACCTTAGTAGTTGTGATGGAATATGCTCTCCCTTGATTTTTAGGCCTTGGAAATTGTTTTCATTGGTTATTTTCGATAACCCTTGTCTTAGTGTGCTGGTTCACATAGTATCATTCTTCCTTGAAGTTAAAACATTAGGAAGTTAGAATAGGGTTGACTAGATAATTTCTTTCTTACATAACATTTCTAGGTTTATCTCATTGACATTCACTATCTAGGCTCCCTTCCTTACCACACCAAAGACATTTCCTTTTCCCCTTCAAGAAATTTCTAGGATGATTCTTCCCACACTTTTAACAAGTTGGGTGTTATAAATTCTTGCACCCAAGAGATTTATATATCATACTGCAGAATTAAAATCTATTCTCTTCTTATAATATCTTGACCCATGAGACCCATGAAATTAACTAATCTATATTTCAAATTTTAGGGCACATCGTAAAATTTCCTCATAGCTTTCAAAATCTAAAATCACTAAATCTTTTTGTATACTTGGATTTAAATCTCCAAAAAAGTAGTCAACTTTACTTTTAGGGTCAATAAAAAATGCATAGTTGTATCATGAAAGTATTGTGAAGTTATCCTCATACACCCCAATGGATTTTTCATTATTTTACTTGAGGCTAATGAAATCACTCTCTATTTTAAGTTGGAGAGTGAGGGGAAAATATTTATCAAAACAATTATACAATTCCTTCCAGTCCATCACTTTAATCTCCTCTTAGGGATTTTTATTTTTTATCAGTATCCATCATCGATAAGTTTCTCCATCCATATGATATACAGATAGCACTACCTTCTCTTCATTAAATAATTGAAGGATAGAGAATATATTTTCAATGGATTAGATCCATTATTCCATGCTTAAAGGTTCATAATATCCACTGAATATTGGAGGCCTTTATCATATAATGGTCTCAATTTCAACTTTCTATTTCTTAAGGAGATGTGGTTTTCCCCTAGATTCAAGTTTAAATTCATAACTTTAGTTAATTTAGAAAGTATTGTCATAAAGTTCTCAACTCCCACTCCCATTGGGTTGGGAATATCATTTGGGAATTTCCCATCAAATTGTTTATGGGATTGGTTCCTCATATTTCTATCCATTAAAATCATAAAAGAAAAATTAGGGATGAAAATTATTAAACTATTATACATATAAAATATAAACTATTAACATTGAAGGGATAAATCATAAATAATATAAATTCCTTTTCCAATGAATTTATAAGTTTCAATCTAAATTATCCCTGGTATGTTTCCTAACATAAAATTATATGAGAATTGTGTTCCCTTCATAATGGTTCATAAAGTGGTTGTGAATTTTCCAAATCATATCCCCCAGGAGTTTCAAACCATTTTTGTAGAAAAGACTATTTTTTTCTACCTAGTGATGATCGAGTTAATACACAATGTGTAATTTTCAAGTTTATTACCTGTAGGTACAACTATTTTAGATCCACATCAACTTGTATTATCAAAATAGGGATTCTGTTACTTATAAACCACTTATTCTATATTTTACCAAAAGTTAAGGATATTTTCTTAATTTAAGAATAATTTCTAAGAATTTTCTAAGGTTCTCTAATCCTAATCCCTGAAAATAAAAAGACATTCCTCTGATACCGACTATGACAAGTCATATCTTTAATACACCTTAATTCATGATTTATTACATAATGATACACTTAATACAATCTTAAAAGATTGAAAGACCTAGTTCATTTGGGTAATTATATATATAACATAATAAAATTAAATAAAGATTTGATAACATTATTTATAAGTCTTTAACATTCTCTTAAAATTACATTTCTCTTCTAAAACTACTAGGGATAATGTTGAGGCATACATAAGAAAATCATGATCTATAAAACCCAATAATGGAATAGTAAAATTATAACATTATCAAAGTAATACATGTAATAAAATAGGAATATCAAAGTGAATTAAAAGTGGTGATAATAATAAATATGAAAATTGAATCATAATGTAAAATGATAACATCAATATGACATGGGTTTGTGGCATCAATATAAAACATAACATCATAAGAATAAGTCAAGGATAATCACCAAGAAAACATAACATAGTGTGCTTAGGATAACCTATCATTCACCATACATGGTATCTCATGAGATAAAAACATTACCCAGTTCATTGGAGGGCTATATAATTATAGTCCCACCCATAAAATTCATATTATGTACATAAATTTGTGTTCCACATAGATCATACAACATAAGAATTCCTTTCATCAGTTTTAACATGATGATTAAGTATTGTGTGTTATATTCATGGAATTACCCAATTAATTAAGGATATATATAAATAGGTGAATACCCTTAAGTTTAAATGGGTATGGGTATTCACTATATAAATGGTTTTCTTGGAAAATCGTAGGATAATTTTGGCAGCATAATGGGTGTATATAACGATTCATGTAAGGGTTTAATGATAGTGAAATGTGTCATATAATTACTTTTAAATCATAATTATAGTAAAATGGATGTTTAAAAACACATTATAACATGAACAATTGAAAATAAAATGGTTTAATATAAATATAGTGATTGAATAAAGAGGATTAGATAATCTCTTACCTTGATAGGGTGCTTATAAAAGCTTGGGAGGAGATTCTTAAGATATTGAGAACACCTTGTGAGGGATTTAGAGATTTATAGTGGGAGGAACTTTGTTCTCAATTTGTTTTGAGTAAATATTAGTGGGATTTTGGGTGCATAATTATACAAAAAGAGAGGGGAATTCTTTATTAATTTCTAAACTTAGGTTTTGGACTCTATATGATAAAATAATCAAAAACAAAAACCGTCTTGTGGTTTTTACCATGTTTTTTACCATGTTTTATACCAAAGAGGATTTTTTTTCAATATTTTATAAGGTTAATAACTTAAATCATTAAAATAATACCCTTGCTTATGTGGAAGTGATTCATGTTCATAAATAATTGATTTTAAAATATTAAAATATAATATAGGTTTTGGAGGATTATTTAACGATTTATAAATTTAATAAAATAACTTAAAAATAAATCATTTTTAAGGATAAATATATATTTGGTCTTGGATGGATTTTAAGAAATTTATTACAACACTTTTTGGCCATTATGATGTCATAATATAGATCGTATCTTTATATTGTATTTAACTTTTACCCAAGAATTCGACCATCTCTTAAAAATATAAATATTTCAATTGTATAATTTCAATGTGATTATTTCAAAAATAATAATTATTTTATAAAAAAATTCTAAATATGATAAATTTTACTTTTAAAAATCCCTATTTACTGGAAAATACTATTTTTTACGATATTATCCACTTTCTGACCTTTATTAAAATTACATTGGGATTTATTAAAATATATTATCATTTATATTTGTATAATTATTATAGAAAAAATAATATTTTATTAAAATATCATTTAATTCAAAAATCCATTAATGTATCAAAAGGGTGTCATAATTGAAATAATATATTTCCCAAAAATACAATTTTGATTTCTTCATGTCAAAATCTAATTTTTATCAAACTAATAATATAATCATTCATAAAGTAATAATAAAATGGATAAATATAATTATTATTTTATTTTAAATAAAATATAAAAATTCATAATTCTAGGTTATATATACAAAACCTTTTATTACAACAGTGTATGCCCTAAGGGTAAGGTGTGTGATGGTGTCGCTTTCTTGAGGTGGTTTAATGAACATGGTTTGGTCTGTGATTTAGATAATCTTTAAATTCACCAATAAATAGTTTCTATCAAGATTTATTTATTTAATATCATCTTTGGATTGGTCAAAGGAAAATCCTATGGATTCAATATCCCTAAAAAGCTCTAATAGATGGGCTTCATAGGGTATTATCCTACTTATTGAGGCCATCACTTCTTCTATCTATGTCGATTATACATTATCATAACCCCTAATATATAATAATCATATAATTCATTGTAAAATGGATATATTATTAATTTTTAATATGTTTAATGGTATTTTAAATCTAAATGGATATTTTTTATAATAACCAAAGTATCGCATGTGTATTCCGTAACTAAATAAATCTTTAATTCATTCAAAAATGGAATACATTTATAAAATTTCAGGACATTATAGTGAAAGTTAAGGAAGTTACCAACCCCATTGGATAAATAGCACATCATCAAGATGAGGACATTAGATGAAGGAGTTCCCAACTCTATAGATAGAGGACCCACACCCCAATAGTGGGGGGTCCTAACTCTATTAGTCATATAGAATTTCCACACCTTATTTGGAATAAGGGACTATCGAACCCATGATCAAATATAGAGGACCTATATATTGGGTATGTGGGGTCATACCAAACCCTATGAATAATTTTTGGGACCCATTCCATATCATTATCATGTCACTGAGGGAGTGCTCGACCCCATGTTTACTCTGATTGTCTCAATTGAGCCCAAAAATTGCCTCTGTAGAGATAAGATTCTAAAACAAACCAAGACACTTCATAAACAGTCCTAATATCCAATAGGATATGATCTTCACACTATATATATATAATCACTTAGAATAGACTATTCATGTTCCCAAATCTGAGTTTCAGGTATGGAATTGTGAAAAACACCAATGATTAGGAAGTATACAATGTGTATGATGGGTTGCACGATGTGTGACTTTGTAAAAGTATCCAATTCATGTACCATAACTAATCCTTACATGTGTAGGTAGACATACATTTCATGTACATAATTCTACATGTTGTGTGAGTCCCATGAGTTATTCAGCATGTACTTCTAGATTCTTTAGTATTGTAGTCCCAAAATACATGGTGTTCCTTTAACCACCACATGGTGTGAGGTCCATGGAAGTTATTTTTTTTATATAATGTGTCCCACCTCATGTCACATAACATGTACATGTAATGTACTCCAATTACACACTATATAAACTAGATGTGGTTGTTGGTCATTTACCCTATCGCAACCCAGGTTGTGCGGTCTAGAACTACATGGTGCATACCCCATCTCATATGGAATGTGTGGGAAAAGGGTAATTTGGACATGTTATTTTATGCACATTGAGACACATAACATATCAATACATGGTCTTCATTCCAAATTCACACACTATGTAATATTTATAAACTACTAAAACCTTATCACCACAACCAAAGTGACATACTTATTGTGTGTTAATGAAACTAGATACTGTGTGGAAAAAATTTATAGATCTAATATTATTCTCCATAATTAAAATTTATACCATAACTATCATAGGACTAACTTCCAACCAATCCTATCATGATATCCACCACTATTCAAGTTCCTTAGGGGTCCTTCTCTCAACTTTGTTTGTCACCAACACACCACCACAAAGCCCCTTACGTGATCCCCATCAGACCTGAACCCCATTATTGTTCCTACTATAGCCAACACATGGTAATTTTTCCACCACCTTTACATCATCAATAACCATGCACTCCACCACTTCTATATCCAACATCACCATTCTCTCCATTTATGAAAAATTGGTCCCGCACTCAAGCACCCGATGTCAAACTGCCTATCATTACAATGGTCAGCAGTGAATCCTCATCATGTAGAGGAGGAGGAGGAAATATGATGACAAAGAATCTGAATATAGTTTTATTTTTTCCCACAAAAGGGTTTATTCATAGTTCATTTTCAATAAATTAAAGGGATAAAAATATTAACATAATAATCATGAGAAAAATATTAGGTATCTATGAATCACTAAGGACAAAATAAATCGTGATGGGAAAATCACTAAAGAATATAATCTAACATTAAGAAAGAAATTGAAAAATGATTTCTAGTGAAGTACATGGTATAAATTGAAATCAAATCCCTAACTCAACATATAATCACATCACTTCATAGGTTCGTTAATTTCATGGGTTCCAATAATCATTGGTGTTATTATTCTGGAACTCACCTCAACCTTGAAATCCATTAATGGATAACCTCAAAAGAGGATCTATAATCCCTTTAACTCTCTCTATGGTTTCATCATTAGTATAAATGGATAACACTAGGAAAAATGAAATATATGAGAATTTATAACCCATAATTAGGTTAACTGGTCTTTTAATAAAAGACTAGGAAATACTCAGTCTTTAAATATACACCTGAGCACAAAAATTATACCTTATCTAGGGGAAAGACCTTATTTCTAACTCAAACAAAGTTCCAAAAAAATATCTAAGCATCCATTATGGATATCACCATCTTCACTCATTAGATAATTATTTATTTAAATATATATATTAAAAATAACTTGTAATTATTCATGATTTAAATTAAAAAAAACTAATCCTAAGGGGTAAACACCATTCCTTGAGATCTAAATAACCTTATAAAAAAATTGTGGCCATTTTATATGGTAAATTTACAATTTTACCCTTAGAGGGGTCTTGAGACACTAAGACTAAAAATTAAGCTAAGTATTGATCATGAAAAATCTAGTTCACTACATCCTTCAAACTTTTAAACCTTTTCATCCCTAAAAAGGAAATGGATAGATATGTTAAACATGATAACTATAGAAAAATCATGTAAAAAGACTATCTGCCCATAGACGCACTCCATTTACTTCCAATGGTCCAAGGTCTAAGTGAACTCAGTATGTAGCCATATAGGTAAAGAACATTCTCCTTTACAATACCCATCTAGACTTTCTTCCTTAAGATTATACATCAACATAAGAGTTGTTAGCTCAAAATCATATTAAATAAAACCTCTGTGAAAGAATAATATTTCATTATATTGGTCTGATAAAGACTCTATACCCAAATCCTTTTCTCACTAAAACATCATCTAATTACATGGAGTAAAGTAAAACCACAAACCATTATCATCAATCTTGGAATGGTTCATCTTTAATGATACCTATTATGGGATAATTATTATCCATGCCTTTAAAAAAATTTCCAAATAGATATCACATGGTATAAATCTATCTACATAGAACCCATCTATTGAGAACACCATGAAGATTTTGTACTAGATTTGGAAGAACTGTGGGATAGAATTATCTTTTGGGTTTTCTTCAGCTTCCTATTAACCCTAATCATCAAGTAATATACATCATTGTCTTTAGAACAATTAACAAGGACACCATGGTCCTTTCTATTCAATAACTCCTCAGATATTGGTGGAGACTGCACACCCATATGTCCATTCCCAAACATGATCGTGTCCACTACCAAAAAATGGTTGTACTATTGTCTCTCATTTATGAAAGACACTAATGAGAACATAAAGAAAAAATACCAATATTATAAAACTTCCCAATATCATACCACTTCTTATCAATAAACTAATCCTCTAAAATTTAAAGTAAAAGATATTGACCATTCAAATGAACTAACTATGTCATCTCAGGGATCCGAGATAACACCTTCAAAATCTTGAGTAGTCAAAAAACCAAAAAATATAGGGATAACATTCTCCAAAGTGTAGAAAAAGACTCTATGATTTAGGAATATCTAAAATATTTATTTTATATACCACATTGAGTACCATGCCCCACTAAGGAATTCCTCATTGAGGATTTCCATCAAAATATTCAATATGAACATCAAGAGAAAGACAATATCCACTTGGTAAAGTGCATGACATTCTCCCCACCTTTGGGAAAAAATTAAATCCAGTTGCCTAAGAACATATGGTTATATAAAACCACTAAATTTACATCACTAGTATAATCCTTTCTCACATGAAGTAATGGTATGTATCCACCATTTTTTATTAAAGGTTGGAAACATATCCCTATCCAAATAAGAATTCAACCACTTTTGGGATATATTTCCAAGAACCTATTTTTTCAACTAGACAAATAATTTCCCAAAAAGGTAATGAGCCACCACATCACCACTCAACCACTCAGATCTCATCAATCATTATAGACTTAACCTTTACAAATTCCATTTTCTACTCTAGTATTAACATCAATAGGCCTCAAAGAAAAGACTAAATAAATCTAAAATACCCATATTAAAAACCTTTAACTAACATAAGAAATTTTTTGGTCTAGATGGATCAATAATACAGTAAGGGAATATTTTATCCTATACATCAACACTTGAAAACCATTATATAGAATTAAAGTTGATACATACATCAGTCTCCTATAATGGGACAATCATGGGTGACCCTTCAGAAATAATCTGTGGAATTCCCTAGAAGGGATTCCTTAGCCACACCCATAGTGCATAAATCCATTCTTACCATATGATGGGTAGATGAAATCTGAAGTTGAATCTCACCTCATTTACTAAATTCATTACCACTAAGAAATACTAGAAAAAAGGTAACCAATCCATATCAAGTATAGTACCACTAGGTCTTATCTCTACTATGAAGGAATCCTATGAAAGACCTATTATTCCACCAAGGATGGATTTACTTCACCAAAGGGGGTGAGTAAAAGATTATTTCCATCAACAAAACTCTCTAAATGATAAGGTTTGGATATGATCTCCATTGAAATCTCTAAGTATTGAATAAAAAATATAGGAAGAATATTTTATGTATGTACTAGTGGGAATGAGGTTTTGTGATGAGAAAACATGAATCATACATTAATTTTCATCAGATGATACCTAAAAATAGTCATCCATTTCATTGTTAACTTATATCTCTGACTATTATCACTTCATGATTAATGGTAATTAACTGAAGGTGTTTATAGTGAGTGTGGATATAATCATTGTTCATATCCATTATATTCTACACCACTAATTTCTCTATAAAAAATGAATCTTTATAGTTCATTATTACCATGAAAGAAATATCTCTAGTCTCAATGATAATTTCATCATATAGTTCTATCCATGGTGCCAAACTGTTTATCCTCAAGAAAAATTTTAACCTACTCCCATAACTAGGGTTAATATATGTCATGAATCAACCCATTTAGGCTCTACTCAGGCCAACAGTAAGCTAATAGTGTCTCCCCAAGCCTTCCTCCAATAGTTCAAGGGCGGGTGACTAACACCAATTAGGAATATCTCATAATATGGTAGGTGTTAACCTATATCAACTTAAAACAAATACATATCTTCAATATACAAATAAAAAACCCAAAATATTAATAGGATATATGTAACCAATTAAACTGTATATAATGCATTCAAGAGATATAAAACATAAGAACATCTCATAAAGTATAAAAAAGGGAAATAGAACATCCAAAAAATATTTAAAACATAAGCACTAAGAAGATACTCCAATCTACATGCACTCCTAGATCACTCTCCCACTATAATCATCAATTCCACCATCAAGAATCACCCTGATCTAGAATTTATCTCCAAGAATCACAAGGATTTAATTCTCAACATTCTATACTAGCTTCATATCTACCCATCCCATCTCTAAACCCATACATTATCTATATAGGAACAACACATGTGGGAAAAATATCCATGCAGATGTGAGTATATACATACCTAGTATCATGCTCTAAAAACCATACTATAAATACAAAGGAACAATTCATCTCAACTCTTGGTATGAGTGATGACTAGTAAGAATAAAAAGAGGAAAGCTAGACATAAATTTATATCAAATCCTTGAGTACTAATGTGTAAACATATTTATAACAAGGAAGGATAAACCATATATACTCAACAATTAGAAACATTAGGTAAATACATAGAAGTCTCAGTCATCCTAGTTCCAACCCATGAGGGTCATAATATCATGAGCATACATGGATACTGAGAGAAGTGAAAACTTTATAAATTCTGAAGTATATAGATAGACTCACATTGAGTCTCGAAGGCCACCAAGGGATTCCTAAGGAGTTACAAGTATCAAATAAGTATACATTTCTTATCACTTCTAAATAATACTCCATCGCTAAAAACCATAGTGGGGGCCATGCTCATCACTGAAGCATGCTTCCCGATTCAGGGAATAAAGCATCCTTTGGAAGATCAATATTGTATCATTAATAAAACATCAAAACTATCAATGTTAATTAAACTATATAGCTTCTATAGAATAGTGGTGGGGCCCATGTCTCATTGATAGATATGAGATAGTCGAGGGGATACTGACCCCGATGGAAGACCCATATCCCACATGTTCTCCTAGACATGAGGATACTGAATTCACAAATAGGGGACCCACATCCTAGGTGTGTATAGGTTAATAGTAACCTTGTATATATAAAGTAATTAGGGCACCTATACCATGGCATAACCATGTTTCTAGAGAGATACTGACCCCCAATATCACTATGAAGATCGCACACAAACCCCTTCATTGATTGTCCAAAAATGAAGAGAGAGTAAAATCCTCCTATTTCTTCACATATCATCTCTAATATCTAATAAAATATTAGAATCATGTTCTATGAATAAAAACAATCTATTTAATCTATTTACTTTACCCAATCAAAGTTGCAAAAAAGAATATTCTCTAAGACACAAAATCTGGAAGGAGTGAAAAATGTGTGTTATAGGGTTCACAACATGTATCCCCTAAGAAGTATCCTAGTCATGTACTAGAAAAATACATGTAATGTAAGCACCTTTACACAATGTATAGGATATACTACAAGAAATTTTAATCTAGGTAGAGTATTCATCATACACCACCACTACTTGTGTCATGATTGATAGGTACACGGTGTGTAGTCCTAACCCATATGGAATATAAGTCCAAACTACCACCTGGGCATGTACTCCATTTACATGCCATGATAGTTGGCTTAGGGTACATTTATTGTTGGTTGATTCAAATGGAATATGATATTTAACTCAGATCAAAACCATAGTCATCACACCAACCAAGATACATAGTGATCATTCTTCCAAACTACATATTATGTAATTGGGTTTTTAAATAATTATTATACCCCCACCCAAAAATCGCACAATCTTATCATATGTTTTCACCAATAATGCTCAATTTTTATTTTATGAACCCAATAATGGATGTAACACCATTTAATATTGGTTTCTAGGACTCGATCATTGGAAATAGAATTTATATATTTTTGTGGGAGTCTCTCATTACCCCACACATCACTATTCAAAAAAGAAATTACACCTCCATTCCTTTAATGTCTTCCATAACTCAAAGTTCAATCCAATTTCCACATCCTTCATTTTCAAAAATTAACCATCTCATAGGGTCCAGGTATTTGATCAATATTCGAATCAAACCATGAAATTAAAATTTTCAACCTAACCATAGTTTGATGATAAATACATGAAGAATAGTGGTAAGAATCCAAATATACAAGAAATTATGAATTGATGTCCTAACTTGGACATCGATCATAGGTTTGATAAATTGAAAAATATATAAAGAAAAATAAAAAATATATATTATAGGAGAATTAATATAATTATAATTTCACATAACCATGTGAAATAGAGGGGAAGTAATGATACACATCATTCCATACCTAAAAATCACATAAAGGAGGATTAAATTCTTCAATAAAAATCCCCCCCCAAGTAACAATGGTTTATGCTTGAATTCTTCATCACAATCATGATAATATCATTTATTTCCCCAATAATTAGGTATTCTTTCTCCAATATAAAGTCTTTGCCACCAAATTTTGTCCTCTCTCTATCCCATATCTCTCTCTCTAAGGTTCATAATGGAAAAAATGAAAAACCTAGAGGGAAACATAATAGGAATACATATATATAAATTCTAGGGTTTTTCATAATAAATTAACTAATTAATTAGTTAATTATATTAATTAAGTCAATAAAATAATCCATACATGATGTAAATTCCTAAGGGTACCAGTGTTAATGAAACTAATAATGATATTAAGAAAAACTCTATTTATGGACCCAACCATACTCTCAGTTTCCTCATCTAAGATCATGTTTATTAGATATAATCAATTCTTTCCTAATACATGTATGGGGGATAAAAAAATGTTTTTAATATTAATATATTTTTATCATGTCCCACCACACTTGTAATATCATGTTGTCTCTTCCTAGGGGTAAACATCGCACAATGGAATCAATAGAACCATAAAATAATTTTTTGAGGTAATCTACAATTATAATTTTATAATTTTACCCCTAGGAAGGTATTAGGGATTTGAAAGTAAAAATTAAGCTCTTTATTGATCAAAAAAACTTGGGCCTCTATATAATTCCCACCTTTATCCATTTCATCCCTAGAAAAGAAATAATAGGAGTATAAAACCATTAAATCCAATGAAACATAATGTGGAAAATAGCATAGCATCACATGAACTGCTCTCATCTTTAAGTGGCCATCCCTAAACGAGCTAAACACCCCACTGAATAAGAAGGAAACATCCTTTCTCATAAATGATTTAGCCATATCTATATCATCTAAATAAATACCTTAATAGAAACATGTATCCAATATTTTCAATTATATCCATGACTTGTCACCCAAAACCTTTCCTCATCCAAAGGTTTTCCCACCACATGGAACAAAACAAAACCATAAACCATTGACACAAATTTCAAAAAGGGAATTTAAACAAGGTTATAATTAGTGAGAGAAATTGTGTCACCACATTAAAATAGAATTATTAAGAATTATTATATGTGTAAAACCATATATTGCACACTCCACAACTAGCGCTTCACATGATCTCACACAAACACTAGAGGAATAGTTATGAAGCATGCTCCCCCAGACCAATGTCAGTTCCACTTCCATATTCTATCCACAAAAAATTAGAACCTATGTTTCTAGCTCATGACACAAAGTGGATATAATCCTTCTTCTATAACCTCAACATTTCAAGGAATCCTCTATCCACATCCCAATCCCTAACATTTTATTCATTTTTATCTCTAATTGACTCTCACCCACTATTGAAGATAACCCAATTGTGTTTTCATCGCTCATTTTTGAAATCTATTGATGAAAAGAGTAGATATAAAATCGACCACACACAACTACTCAATAATAAAGAAATACTCATCAGGTTTCTAAATCCACCAAAATCCAAATCAGACAGTCTTTCCCATTTAGATGAATAAACTCTTTTGGATATAGACCCTAGTATAACACCTTCCCAGGTAACCAAAAACCATAAACTCTCAAGAATACCTCATCATTTATCCTATATAAAGTTTTTACATGTGGTGGGTATACCCATAATGATTCCCTGGGCAAAGTGTTCTAAGGACCATTCTATACTATAGTCGTCTTAGGTCAAATTTCTCATCCCCACATATAACATGGGAATTAGGAGTAAATCACTACCCACTCAAGTAAGTGAGTGACCTACTCCTCACCTTCAGGGAACCCATACCTATATGGTGTATATAGACAATCATTAATCCTAGAACCACCAAATCAACACTACCACTACCATGGCATCTCACACACAGTGGAAGATTGTGGGGCCACCACCATAAATTGAAGGTGATCAATGTACCCCTTTATAAATGATAATCACTACTCAAAAGATACTCGCTCATATACCTCGATCACCACCCAGACACAAGGTCTTCCTCTAAGAGTTTTTAAAAACAATTTCATTACTATTTCAGTCTAATCTCACTAACTTCCCTGACTTAAAATTCAGGAAATAAAAAATTCATAAAAAATTAATTCTCACATAATGAGAGTTTACTTTACAATATACACTCTCATGGTAATACTAGTCCAATCCATAAACATCTAAAAGGCTCCACCTTAAACAATATCAAGGGAAATTTTATCTCAGAAGCTTTATAATCTCAACAAGGTAGTTTACCATCTAATTAATCAACATTAAAAATTCATCCTAGAATTGAACTTTGATGAAAACACCAGCATCTAATTTGGGTTCAACTATAGGTTACCCTTTTAAACCACTAATTAATTCCTCAACATTCATGGGAAGTGAATTCACATCAAAAAACTGAAGGAAAAAGTCACACTTAATAGCTAATGTTTATTTATCCCAATATCTTGGGGGTGGATTTACTCACTACCCCTGGGAGTCATGATCACTTTTTTATATAGAACCTAGATCATATTCTCAATCATTATCACCTCACTACACTAGAAATGGGGAAAAATTACAGCAATGAGGGTACCACTACACCTATTCTTCGCCACAAGGAGTTTATTAAAAGACCTCTTTCACCATTAATGATAGGCTCAATTCACAAGAAAGGGTGACTAAATGATATTCACCATTAGTGAAAGTTCCCAATATTGATAGGGTTATACTAGAATCTATATCCCCCAAACATACAATATAGGAAGAATAACTGATTCTCATACTAACTGGTATGGGATTATATAAATAATAGATATGAACTATAATTTGATTTACACTTATTGATTCATGATCATTGGTACTTATAGCTTGTGTCATCCCATATATATGACTATTAGAACTCTATCTTGTATAGGAACTAACCTAATTTGGTAGTCATGATAGAGGTTCAATGTGTTGTCTAACTCTAACTACACTTGTTCCACTTGATATCTACCAAACAACTCCTCATTATTCAATAGTGTCTATAAAAAAGAAAGTTTTTGGTACCATCAATAACCAAAATTTTGTAGGTCTATATATGGAATCACTTTGGATAATTTTAGGTGAAAATATTACCTGATCACATAGGTGGGGTGCATCTCTACCAAGGATTCTGAATCTACCAATGTTTTCTCATGTGACTCTGGCATAGGTGGTATTTCAGGAAAGAACAACCACATATCATAATATCTTCCTTAAAAGTCCCTATATAAATCCCTAAGCTCAACAATTTCACTAAAAACATAACTATAAAATACATCACAAGGTCTATTATACTTGAAACATACCCAAAAATGGTTGTGATGCCTTGCAGAAAATATATCATCCTTTATTAAATCCCATCTCAAATATAGGGAACAAGCTTCATCCATGATAGAGAATTTATATCACAAGTTTGAGAAAAGAAACATCAATTCACAAAGACTTAAAGTGTCATATAAGGATCTCAAATTAATAATCATCATTTTTTTCATTGTATGTTGAACCATCCTGAAACATGAATCCTAAAATCCATTTGATTCCCTGTCACCTGAGGATTGGGCTCATCTTGAACATATGAAATAACTCACCATGTTCAACCATGTAAAGTTTAATCAAAATCATAGGAACTTCAATCCATTCCATAAGAAGATAGCACTAAGAATAAAGTGGAAGTAAGTTTCCTTATATTATAGGTCAAGTATATCACTCAGCTGAATTCTTAAAAAAATGCCTCATTTCTCATTATTTAGTTATGGGAATATATATCTATAGGCATGGTCTCATCACGAAACTACTTAAGAACAAATTTTTTCTATAATTGGGTACTTCACTTCATCTGATAGAATAAAACAACAAGGATTGGATTATATCAAGGTGACCTAACATGGAAAGTACATGAAATACCATAATTGGTTTCTATATGATGCATGTACCAACTTTCATGTGCTTTGTAATGATGATTCAAATATCTTAGTAAACTATTAGGTTATCAAAGTCTTTTTGAAATTAAATTTAAGTTGTTGCACCTATGTTGGTATCTATAATTTGATGACTGAAATTAAGACCCCCTTAACATCATTTTCTTAAGTTCCCAAACCAAATCCTTATAAGACTACTAACTCCAAGCATAATCCCAAGAAAAAATCTCTTTGATACAACTTTGGAATGACCCAAACCACTGAGGATCTTCCTAGGTCAATGGTAAGATAATAGTGACACTTCAATCTTACCTCCATTGGGCTAGGTGCAGTTTAATAGCACCAAGTAAGAATATCAAACAATATGGGAGGACTTAACCTATATCAACCTATAACAGATACTTATCTTAAATATATAAGATAAAATTAAAATACTAGTAGGATATAAATAACCAAATAAATTGTATATAATGCATAAAATAGACAACAAGAACAAGCACATCACATAATGTAAATATGAGGAAAATAAAACATTTGAAAAGTATTTGAAACACAAGAACTGATAAGATCCTCAATGATACTTGAATTATTGGATCACTCTCCTACCACAATGATCACTACCACCATCATGAATCACCATACTACATAATCTCTCTCCAAGAATCACCAGGAATTAAATCCAAAAAATCCACACTGGATCCTTTTCTACCCATCCCATCTTAGAACTAGTGTGTCATCTGTATAAATAAAATACATGTGGGTATAAGGACCATGTAGTGGAGAGTATAAAAACACCCATTAGGATTCCTTAAAATCTATAATATGAACACAAAGAAATAATTAAACTCAAATCCTAGTATGAGTAGTGACCAAAAGGAATAAAAATAGGAAAAACAGACACTAAGCCAAATAAAATCCCTTAGAACTAAAGAGTAACCATATGTATAACAGAGAAGGATAAACCTAACTACTAAAATTCTTATGGAAATGAAAGTAAGTAACAACCATCCTAGTTATAGAATATTATGGTCATAATCTCATTATAATATATGTACTCTTAGAATAGAGAAAATTTTACAAATTATGAAGTATATATTCAGCTGCACATTGCATCTAGATGTACACCATAGGGTGCCTAAGGAGTCACAAGTCTCAAATAATCCCACACTACCTAGACCTTAAAAATACTACACCACCATTAAAAACCATAGAGAGGTGTATTATAATCACTAGAGTATAATTTCTAGTTGATGTAATACCACATCCTCTGGCCCATTAATATCTTATAATTGATCAAACATTTGAGTTATCACTCCCAACAAATCCACCTAACATATCTAGAGTGGTAGTGACGAACCCATATCTTAATGATGGATACACGATGGTCGAGAGGATACCAACCTTGAAAGAGGACCCTCATCAAGATTGATCTTTGAGATAGGGGAATACTGACTTAGCATATAGAGGACATGAGTCCTAGGTGCGTATAAGGGGATACTAACCATCTCTATATAAAGTAAGTGGAGGGGACTAGGTCATAACATAACCATTCCCCCAAGGAGATACCAACTATAATATCACTCTAAATATCACACGAAAATCTCAACATTGGCTATCCAAAATTGAATATAGAGGAACCTTCTCATATTTCCTCATTCCACATCTATGATATTGAATAAAATTTCAAAATCACATTATGATTTAAAGAACACTCAAGATGATAAATTTACTTATCCAAATCCAAGTCTTAGGCAAGATTGTATAATGATACACAAGTTATAGGAGTACACAACATGTGTTATAGGTTACATGGTGTGTATCCCCTAAGAAGTAGCTTGGTCGTGTACTAGAAAACTACATGGCATGTAAGGACCTATACATAGTGTGTAGTATGAACTACATGGAATGTTAGTACAGGTGTGGTACTTTGAATTTACCATCACTACTCATTTAATTCATGATAGGTAATATAAAAACCTAGACATAACATACATGGACATTGGATAATTTTACATGAATATTCAGCACATTACAAAATACATTACCAAGGACCATAATATCTTAGAGTCTTTGGAAACTTGGAACATGTTATTCTAATTTAGTGAAATATCTTTAAAATATCCATCAAATATCTTCCCCTTTAGTACTCCTACTTAAAACCTATCTTCATAACCTGGGGAAATTAAACATAAGAAAGGGGTGAGCTTAAATGATCAGTAAGGGTAAATAAAGGAGATACGTAATCATAACATGAATATAATGGTATGATAACATGATATTAACATTTGAACATCATACCCTAAATATCAAAGAATATAAAAATGAATCATGTAATAAATATTGTCAGTTTGTAAGGCATGAATCGTAAGGGAATCAAGGTAATAATTCATGATATTATAACATATGAATAAGACATGGAATTGTGGAATACACATAAACATGTAATATCATTCCCTATAAGTGAAGGATAATTGATAGAAATTATCAGGGCACTTTATGGGGACTACACCTAATAGTCAGGACACACCACTATCCCTAGTCATAGTTCTTTCCTTATAAGGGATTGTGTTTCCCTATCTTCAAATAGTGGATCGGGTTTCCCCTTCTTCTAATAGTGGATCGGGTTTCCCTGTCTTCCATAGTGTATCAAGTCCATTGACTTGATTCTCATCATTATATCATTTGATATAAATCTTTAACCAATGCATTATATGTAGATATAGGTCTCACTCATTACATACTAAAATCATACCTACATGTTCCACAAGATAATAAAACTTGCATCATATCATGACCCATAAAAAGAGATGGTTTTCATAAAAATCATATCATAACCCATGAAATGAAATGGGTATCATAAAAAATTCATCATATAATTACCTATTGAAAAGATATAGGTCTCATAATTATTTCATCAAATCATAACCCATGAAAAGAAGTGGGTTTCAAAATCATACAACCTTTGGAAGAGAAACTTGTGTCATAAACATCAATCCATTAAAATATAAACCATTCAAGAAAGAATATAAATGGTATTATTGGATCATATATCCAGTAAATAATAAATTATAACAAATTATGTCATATTATGTGGAAAATTATTTGAAAGATCATAGGGAACATTTCCTTAAGGAAAATATTATTTATTTTAAAATCCTTTTCATAAAACCATTTCAAAAATATTTTTCTAATAAAGAAAGATTTAAAATTTCATTTAAAACATTTATTGAGGAAAATAACTTACCCACTTTGAAAACACTTTTTAAAACATA
The DNA here is from genome assembly GCA_963277665.1 of Viscum album. Taxonomy (NCBI): domain Eukaryota; kingdom Viridiplantae; phylum Streptophyta; class Magnoliopsida; order Santalales; family Viscaceae; genus Viscum; species Viscum album. The sequence continues at coordinate 482,156,159 of OY728126.1, forward strand.
AATCATTTTGAAAACATTTTTCTTTAAAAATATATCTAAAAAATTATAAATTAAGATTGCAAATATTTTGAAAACATTTTTCTTTGAAAACACCTTGAAAACTCATAAAGAAATCTTGAAAACCTCTTTCTTTGAAAATAATTCTAAAATAAAAAAAATCTTGAATATTAGGAAAAAAATTTAATTAAAAATAACCTTGTAAAATTTCAAAGGATGATTCAAGTAAATTATGTTCATGACAGCAGGTAAGTCCGTACATGCTGAACATTCCTTTTGCACCTTAAAATTTTAGAAAAGTGACTTGATCAGAAAACAACAAGAATATTACTTTTAAAAACAATGTTTAAAAAGGTGAGACATGGGTAAAAATTTTCTTTAAATTTAATTGGATAATATTCAAATGTTTTTTAAAACATTTTTAGAAAATGTGATTTTGAAAGGACATAGATTTTCAACTAAAAGGAAAATAAATTTGGATTTTTTTAAAAACACTTTCTTTTTTTTTCTTAAGTACCAAGGAGTTGAAAAATGATACCAATAAAGGAATATATGATGAATAAATATAATATAATAAAATTCATGAGTTTTCTTGAGATATGGATCATAATACTTCATCAATGGAAGCATAATCATAAACAATCCCTAAAAACAATGAGATTGTAGTAATAAAATATTACCACTTTGGTAACTCTGACTCATAATACACATGATATAATAAAATTAAATGAAGATTAAAATATCATAAAAGAATTATATTAATTATATAAATTTTAAAAAGGTAGTATATGCACCCCATATAAAAATATAGGTGCATAACATGACATGTATCTTAGAGAAGGCAAATTGAGACAAAAAATACTATACCAATTTGGTAACTTTTTAACTATAAACCCCATAAAAATATCATAAAATGGATTTGTAAATACCCATAAATTTATTTATAAGAATAATATAATGCATTCATGGGAATCATGTACACCACACAAAATAAATGAGTGGGGAATAAGGCATAAGTCTCACAAAAATAAAAGTGAGATGAGAAAACCCTTACCTTAAGTATTGAATTTCTTAATACATCTTAAAACCTAGTCTATAATAAATATAAGTTTATTATAAATATATAATATAACTATATTATTATATATAATACCATATATTATTTTATTATGACTTTATATTACATTTTTATTAATAATTACATGTTAATGTTACATTTCGGGTAAAATCTGTTTTATTTTTCATATACGTTTTGACTTGTTATTCTTGATACTCTTACTTAGATCATGATTTAATTTTTTAAAGAATTTAGAAACTAATATAAGTATAATATATATTTATTATATAAATATTTATAATAATCTATAAAATATAGAAATATTAAATGGAATACACTGTTCAAGGAGACGGTAGGCCATATGTACGCATGAACACTGTTTCTGTTTTATTATCGTATTGAAAGAAAGTAAGTAAATGAAATATATGAATATATATATATATATATATTATCATTCAAGAATCATTATTATTTCATATATATCATATAATTTAACTAAAATATTTCTTAATACATTCCATTTAAAGTGTGAATGAATCATATCATTTTAAGGAGGTGGTAGTCCACACGTCCACAAACAAAGTTATCGTACTTACATAAAATGGAAATAATGAAGGTATATTTTATGTAATAATTAAAGAAGAATAAATAATTAAAAAATATAATATATATCATATAAAAATAGTATTTATATCATAATTCCCACCATGATAGTTGGTAGAGGAAAAATGAACAACATCGTTTTGCGAGGTGGTAGTCCACTGTACACATGAACAGTAAGTTTTTTACCCATTAGATGGAAGTTTGTGTAAGTTTAGGTAGAAAACTTAAAATAAAAAACATATCAGTATATTTATGATACTTTTTTATTATATAATCATGTAATAAGAACATTTTAGGGGGTGTATAATGAAAATAAAACAAAAGGGATTATGGAAGGATGTTACCTCTTCTTTGGGTAACTCCTCTTGGTTTGCACAAAAGGGATTAATTGTTTGGATTTATGCCCAAAGATAGGATTTTATGATGAAGTTATGTATATTATGAGGATATTTTGGTAGATATTTTTTAGACAAAGGGCTTGAAATGTGTGAATAAGTGGGAGGGATGAGTGCCTTTTTATAGTGGAGGAGTGTCATTCCTATAAATTTTTAAAAAGGGAATTCCTCCCATGTTTTTACCTTATAAAGTGGATAAAATAATGGTAAATATATGAGTTAATGGATGATATGGTCGAAATATGTACATCAAATTTCTAGTTTCTAGGTCACTTTGGGACTTAAGTTTAAGGTTTAGTCTTTTGTTAAGCTAATTTTTCATTTAATCACTCTAATTAATTTTAATCACTTTCACTAATATTTTTAGTCAAAAAATAAGTTGAACTTATTAAAAATTATAAATTATTCTAATTATAAATATGGAATAAATTTTTCTAAATTAAAAACACAAAAGTGGCAGAAAGTAAATTAAATTTAATGTCGTAGATAAGATAACAAATCGGGTATCTAAAGTAAAAATGTGCAGAAGTTTAAAATGTTTTTATATCCAATTACAATATGAAATTGATTACAATGAAATAAATTGGATTAATTGATGTAAAATTTATATAATTAAACTTTAAAACCAATTAAAAATATAATTTAACCTTATAAATTATTTATATGTAAACCCAGTTTTGAATTAAAATTCAGTATTTTTTACTATTCATCAAAAAATGAAACTTCTCAGAAAAAGACCAAAATTCACCCAAAGTAAATTTTTATATTAATATTTAAAAATTTAATTTTATTCTATCAAATAAAAATTATAAAAGTTTAAAATTTTATATTTAAAATGGATACTCCATTAAAAGGTAGAAAATTACCTTTTAGAAAAAAAAATACATATTTTTATTCATTAAATTGGATTTAATCTTATCTTATATCTATAAAATATATTGTATGAGTATCAAGAATAATGATTGAATATATAATATATAAATTTTATTTAAAACATTCATCAAAATTATTTTGTTCATTGGGATAAAATTGTGTATGTATATAGAAAAATAGTTTTCTTAGAAAAGTAATTTCTTTATTTTCAAATGGTTCTTATATTTATTTATAGCTAACTAATAAAAAAAGGATTAATAATATACACATTTTTAGATCATATTTTCATAATTTAGTTAATATTATTCAAAACTTCAATTATAACAGTTAGGTGACAACTATAATAATATTTTAACAATAATATTAATAGTACATTGTAGTTTGGTAAAACTTGGTCTTACGTGTAACACAAGTTATATAAGGGGCATGAAATTGTGTACAACATAATACAAACGTAGTGTTTCATGTACTAGAAGATAATATAAGTGTTTCATGCAGTGAAATATTTACATATTGTTTCATAAAAATAAAAAATAACTTGGTGATTTCATATAACACAAGATATATTTAGTATTGTGTGAAATAAAGAATATTGAAAAGATTTAATTAATTAGAAAAAAATATTTTACAAAATCTTAGGGTGTTACATTCTACCCCTCTTAAAATAAATATTTCCCTATAAATTCATCTAGGTTATAAATGGTTTAATAAATTAAGTTCCTTTCATAGAAACCCAAATAATAAAAATGAATACTAAAACTTCTATTAAAAGGGGAAAGTTAAAAACATAACGGTTACTCAAAGTGAATCATAACTAGGTTTACAGATAGGAGAACATATGTATAAATTAAAAACATGGACATGGAAAAAAATCCTAAATAATCAAAGATATTAATAAAGATCATCGATCACAAGAAATTGGATGTTCCAGATAAAGATAACAATTATAAAACCATAAACTGAAGAAGCATGAATGAGGTTATTGGTATCATCAAAAATTATGATAATAGGACAACATTTTATTTCAAGACTGTTTTCCAAAAGTTGAATACTTGTTTTTACATTAAGGGATATTTACTTGATTTCATTCCCTTTCATAAGAAAAATCTCACCCTTTGGTTGTTCCTTGATCAATTACCACTTCATCTCTTACTCTAATAAATAATGGGGAATTTTTCATTCCTAAAGTACTAACATATCATGAGATCCATACATAGAATGTTAAGTCATTCCATTTATATTTAGTTATCATCATATAAAAATGGTTAGAAAAAGTTTTCCAATATGAATAAATCATCATATGGAAAGATAATACTTTAATCTATAAAACTCCATCCAAAGTTTAACATAAACCATTCCATTAATAGTTAACCATATAACCCTTCCAAAAGAAGAAAGTCCAAAACATTAGAAACAAAGTCACTAAATTTCTCAAATTTAGCTTAACATTAATCCAACATGTATCATAAAGTAGATATTTTTTGTTACATACCAAACATGTGAATACCTTTATCATGTATTCTCTTTAAACATAGTAATAACCTAAATTACCATAAACCCTTATTGAAAACATTAATTCTTCTTTATTCCAAATATTATTGGATATATTCCATAAATCCAAAAATACTATAAAATTCATCAATGATCATATCAACCACCTTTTCAAGGAATCCTTTATCAATTATAAGTTCACAAATACAATCCAAATTACTTTATCCATATCAAACATCTCTATTGTTTGGGTTCTATTCCCACTAAGTGTACTGAGTTTTTTCATCTAGATTCACCGGGTCTTCATTACATTAGACAATCGTGACCTTGTTGTTTACTTTAATTTTTTATTATTAATAAAATATATTATCCCACCCCCTATATAAAACATATATTTATCCAACTAAATATAATTTCCTCAACATCAGGAACACATTAAGGGTTTGATTCCCTTAATCAAAATATCATCTTTCCATGAAATCACTTTTCTACTTCATCAAAACCATTCAACATATCCCTTAAAATAATTAACAAAAAACATATACATAAAATAATTATATATTTCATGATTCTTATAACATAATATTTTAATTACAAAACAAAAATACTCCATTCATCCCACTTACTTCTCAAACAATTAACTAATCTTAATCATCTTATTCCTTAATACCCATTTCCTAAAATATGAAATATGAATCATGTCTTAACATTTATCAAACTAAATTTAATAATTCTTATAAAAATAATATTAGAACACCACATAATTTTCATATGTTGTTCATGGTCTCTTCATCATCACCAGCAAAATCATTACTTGCACCACCTTACTGATTATTTTTGTAAGCCTTCCACATAAGACATTGATTTTCATAATGCCCATACTTTCCACATTTAAATTATTCATCACTTGATAATACCTAATGGAGGAAAATATTCACATAAATTTCATTAATTGAACCTTTCATTATCCCTTTACAGTTACTTATTGTGTATCCTTCTTTTCTACAGTCAAAATAGCTTCATGTCCCTCTAATACCTTCACTTGGGTACTTCTTTCCACATTCTCAACACAAAGGAAATTGAATCTTCATTCCTTGATGATCTCCATTACCTGAACTCTCTGCGAACTCTTTTCTTGTATTCTTTGGTGAGTACGAGATTTGGTTAAGGTGCACATTTTTAATCATGTTCTGTGAAAACTAATTAGGAATGGTTACAACAACCTTCACTCTAGTGATCATCCCATTTTACTACTCATCAGCAAATTGTCTATCACATTAAATGTTAACCCAATTACTTATAGTTCTCTCCATTTACTAAAACCATAAATCATAGTGTGATCAGCACTTATTATATAGTAAAACTACCTAATCATGACAAATCACTTATAGTATTTCTAAATTATGACACCTTCCTTTAAATCAATGACACCATAGGATTATCCTTAGAAACATCCCTAGACATATCCTTAGAAATACCCATATAGATCTCACTAAAGTTTTCTCATCCTAGTTTTCAAAGTTTAACTAAATCTTCCCTTTGATACCAACTATAATTACCTAGGATTAACATACATATATATTGCATCATTTTAGACGAATATTCAGCACATTATAAAATAAATTATTGAGGACCATAATAGTTTAGCATATTTGGAAACCAGGAACACATTATTATAATTTGGTAAAAGATCTTCCACATCTTCCTTAAAGATCTTCCCCTTTATTACTCCTACTTAAAACCATTCTCCATAACCTGGGGAAAGGAAATATAAGAAAAGGGTGTGCTCAAATGATCAAAAAGGGTAAATAAAGGAGAAACATAAACATAACATGAACATAATGGTATAATAACATGATCATAACATTTTAAGATCATAACCTACATATTAAAGAACATAAAAATGAATCATGGCATAAAGATTGGTAGTTTGTAAGACATGAATTATAATGGAATCAAGATCATAATCCATAAAATCATAACATAGGAATAAGACATGGAATTGTGGAATACACATAAATATGTAATATCATTCCTTATAAGTCAAGGTGCATTTATAGAACTTATCAGGTCACTTCATGGGTACTGCACAAACTATTCAAGATGCACCACCATCCCTAATCGTATTCCATTCCTTATAAGGGATCAAGATTCCCCATCCTCCCATAGTGGATTGGGTTTCCCCATCTTTCCATAGTGGATCGGGTTTCCCCATCTTTCATAGTAGATCAATCACATCGAATTGATTCCCATCATTATCTCATGCGATATAAATATTTACCTAATTCATTGGAGGGAGATATAGGTCACACCCATCACATAATAAAATAATATATACATGTTCCATAAGATAATAAAACATGAATTATATCATGACCCATAAAAAATATGGGTTTTATAAACATAGTATCATAAACCATGAAATAAAATGGGTATCATAACCATTTCATAATATCATTAATTATATAAAACATATTGGTCTCATAATAATTTCATAAAAGTATAACCCATAAAAAGAAGTGGTTTTCAAAATAATACAACCTGTGGAAGAGAAATGGGTGTCATAAACATTATTCCATTAAAACATAAACCATTCAAGAAATAATATGAATGGTATTCTTGGATCATATCCCTAGTAAATCATAAACAATAAAAAAGTATGTCATATTAGATGGAGAATTATTTTAAAGTTCACATGGAACATTTCTTAAGGAAAATAGCCTTTATTTAAAAAACATTTTCATAAAACCATTTCAAAAATCCTTTTATTATAAATAAATCATTAAAATTTGATTTCTAACATTTCTTGAGGAAAATAAATTTTCCACTCTAAAAATGATATTTAATATATAAATCATTTCGAAAACATATTTATTTTAAAATATCTATGAAAACTTATAAAGGAATATTGAAAATATTTTGAAAATATTTTTCTTTGACAACACATTAAAAACTCAAAAATAAATCTTGAAATATTTTGAAAAACCTTTTCCTTTGAAAATAATTTGAAATGAAAAATTTTAATAGTATTAGAAAAACATTTTATTTAAAAATAACCTTGTAAACTTAAAAATTAAGCTTCAAAGAAATTATGGCCATGACGACGGGTATGTATGTACATATCAATCATTACTTTTTCACCTTAAAAGTTATAAAAGTTCCTTGATCGATAAACAACAAGAATATTCCTTTTAAAACTGTTTTTTAAAAAGGAAATACATGGGGTAAAAAATTGATTTATACATTATAGGATAATAGTAAAATATTTTTGAAAATGTTTTTAGAAAACATGGATTTTAAAGAACACATATTTACATCTAAAAGGATAAATAAAGTAAGATTTTTTTAAAAACACTTTCTTATTTATCGTAGGTACCTAGGAGTGTAAAAATGGTACCAATACATGATTATATCATGAATAACTATAATATAATAAAATTAATTAGTTTTCTTCTGATATGGATCATAATATTTCATTAATGGAAGCATAATCATAAACAATCTCGATAAATGATGAGATTGTAGCAATAAACTATTACCAATTTGGTAACTTTAACTCCTAATCCACATGAGATAATAAAATTAAATTAAGTTTAAAATATAATGAAATAATTATATTCATGATATAACATATAAAAGGGTATTATATACACTCCATATAAAAATATAGGTTCATAACATGGCATATATCTCAAGGAAGGAAAATTGAGACAAAAATTATTGTACCAATTTGGTAACTTTTGAACCATAAACCCCATGAAATAAAGATAAAAAAATAGATATTTAAATAAACATAAATTTAAATATAATAATCATATAATATATTCATAGTAATTATGTACATCACACAAAATAAATGAGTGGTGAATAAGGCATAAGTCTCACAGAAATAAAAGTAAGACGAGAAAAACTTTACCTTAAGTCTTGACTTTCTCCATACACATTCAAACCTCCTATATAATAAATATAAGTTTATTATAAATCTACCAAAAACCAAAATTTTTATATATAATATCATATATTATTTTATTATGACTTTATATTACCTTTTTATTAACAATTCCATGTTAATGTTATGTTTCAGGTAATATTTGTATTGTTTTTCATATATGTTTTAACTTGTTATTCTTGGTACTCTTACTTAGATCATGATTTAATTTTTTCAACAATGTAAAATATTATATAAATATCATATATATTCATTATATAAATATTTATAATAATTTATAAAACATATAAAAATGAAATTGAATACACTGTTTATAGAGATGGTAGGTCGTACATACGCATGATGGTTGTTTCCGTTTTATTATCATATTGAAAGAAAGTAAATGACATATATGTATGTATGTGTGTATATATATATTATCATTCCCTTATAATTATTATTTTATATATATCATATAATTTTACTAAACTCATCCTTAATATATTCCATGTAAAATGTGAACGAATCACATCGCTTTGAGGAGGTGGTAGTCCACACATCTACAAAGAAAGTTATTGTATTTACATAACATGGAAAACATGAAGGTATGTTTTATGTAATAATTCCATAAGAATAAAAAATCATAAATATAAGATATATCATATAAAAATAGTATTTTCATCATACTTCCCACTATGAGAGGCGGTAAAGTAAAAATTAACAACATCATTTTGTGAGGTGGTAGTTCGTCGTACACAAAAACGGTAAGTTTACTACCCACAATATGGAAGTGTGTGTAATTATAGGTATAAAACTTATAATAAAAAAATATTAATATATTTATGATACTACGTTAATTATATAATCATTTATTAAGAATATTTTATAGGGTGGATAATGAAAATAAAACAAAAGAGCTTGTGGAAGGATATTACCTCTTCTTTGGGTAACTCCTCTATGTTTGCATCAAAGGGATTCCTTATTTGGATTTATTTCCAAAAAGAGGATTATGTGATAAATTTTGGTATTTTTGGAGGATATTTTTTCAGATTTTTTCTGAGAAAAATGTCTTTAGATCTTTGAATAAGTGTGATGGGTTCCTACCTTTTTATAGTGGAGGATGAGTGGTATTCTTGTAAATTTTTTAAAAAAGGAATTCCACCCATGTTTTTTCCATGTAAAGTAGCTAAAATAATGTTAAAATACAGTAAAATGGAGTATAGAGTCTAAATATGAACATAAAATGGATTTTGAACAAGTTTATTGGTCATTTTGGGCCTTAATTTTACGGTTTAGTTCTTTGTTAAGCTAATTTTTCTCTTAATCGCTGTAATTAATTTTAATCACTTTTACAAGTATTTTTGGTAAAAACTAATATGAACTTATTATAAATTATAAATTATTAATATTACCAATATTTAATCCATTTTTCCTAATTCCAAACATATGAGTAGCATAAATTAATTTAAATTTAATCCCACATATGGGATGACAAAGTGGGTTTTTAAAGTAAAAATGTTCAAAAGTTTTAAATATTTTTATATATAATTTCTATGTGAAATTGATTATAATAAACTAAATTGTATTTTTTATGTAAAATTTATATAATAAAACATTAAAAAATAAAAATATAATTTAACCCTATAAATTATTTAAACGAAAAAGCAATTTTGAATTAAAATTCGGTATTTTTCACTATTCATCAAAAAATGATACTTCACAGAAGGCGGTAAAATTATATTCCAATTTATAAAAGTTTCAAAATTTATATTCCAATTTAAAAAATGTTTATATTAAAATTTAAAAAATGAATTTTATTTTTTCAAAAAAAATTCATAAAAGTTTCAACATTTATATTTAAAATGGTTTCACCATTAAAAGGGGGTAAAATTACCTTTTAGAAAAATATATATTTTTATTCATAAAATTGAATTTATTCTTATCTTATACATATAAAATATATTGGATGAGTATCAAAAATATTGATTGAATATATAATATATAAATTTTATTGTAAACATTCATCAAAATTGGTTTGTTTAATTTATTGGGATAAAAAAATTTGTATATAGAAAAATAGTTTTCTTAGAAAAGTAATTTATTTATTTTAAAATAGTTATTAAATTCGTTTATAGATAATTTATAACCAAAGGATTCATTTTATAAACATTTTTAGATCATATTTTTGTAATTTATTTAATCTTATTCAAAAATTCTATTCTAACAGCTAGGTGAAAACTATAATAATAGTTTAACAATAATATTAATAGTATGTTGTAGTTTAGTAGAATTTGGTCTTGTAAGCAACGCAAGTTATCAAAGGGGGTCAGTAATGTGTGTAACAAAAGATAAACATAGATTGTGTGTACCAAAAACTGATCTAAGTGTTTCATGTAGTGAAATATTGACATATTGTTGCGCACAAAGCAAGAATAACTTGTTGATTTTATATAAAGCAAGCTATATTCAATTTTGTGTGAAAGGAATAATATTGAAAAGATTAAATTAATTTGAAAAAATATATTTCACAAAATCTCAGGGTGTTATAGGTAAAATGTGTGTGTTCCTAACCCATATTCCTTTTCAATCCAAAAATCCACATGGGCATGTAATCCATGTATACAACATGCTATTTAGCTAGGGGTACATGGAATATGGGTTAATTTACATGATTTCTTATATTTAACTCAAAGTAAAATACTAGCTTATAAACTAACCTAGATACATGGTGTGTGTTCTTCTGAACTACACATCATTAGTCAGGTTATTAACTAATAATTTAATATTTTTATTAAGAAATGAAAAGGGTAAAAAGAACTGATTTAAGTATGATAGAAGTAGTCAATCCCAAGTTCATCCCCTTGGAAAATTCTAATACAGACCATTGGTATAAAACAAAATCTTTAATAAGTAATCGTCACCTCTTCCTAATATCCTTTGGAAGCAAGAAGATCGGCCACCTTATTCTCCTCATGTCAGGTGTGCAATATTTTGAAATCCTATTGAAGCATAATTCTATATTATTTTCTGATATATTCAATGATATAATTGTTGGCATAGAGACCCATTAAATAATATACCACCATAAATTAATTTTATTCAACCATAGAGATATTGATGTTTTACAAAGTGAAAATATTTATTCTAGTTAACATTTACCAATATTTTCCTTTAATATAGATTACCACCCCATATAAGGATGAAAATTATATGATGATTAATACCCAATGGAATTGGATAATACCATAATTTTTCATGATACCATGGGCACAAGACCTATTTAAATTGAGCTTAATTACCTAAATTAACACTTTACAACACACCCAAAACCCATTGCCTCCTTTGTTAATAACTTTCCTAGTTATGGATGAGTGAGGGGTCAGGTTCCTTAAAGATTGAGGTAAAACTACCTCCTTACACATCAAACCTGGAGAGATTGCTAGAGATCCATAAATTCTTATTAATTATTAGAACCTGAGATACCCTTGAGATTAGTCCAAATATATCTCTCCAAATACCCTTAAGTGAAAAAATGTAACATCGATTTAATATTTGTATTCATGAAAAACATACATTTAGAGGCAAGATTAATACATTTTCTTTAAACATCAGCATCTATATAGATAGTCTGGTCTCAAAGACACTATATGAGAAACTTAAATTTAGTTGGGAGATTTTTTCACCATAAATTACTATCAAATTCATATAAGCTATAATATACATGAATAATTTTACAATAATATGTGATTCTAAAGGAACCTGATGAAGAATGAGTAAATACAGTGATATTAAAATCATCTAACAACTGAATAATGTCAGAAAAGGACCTTGTTCTTCATTAAGGATCACTTTCATAAATGAGGGATGATCATTAGCTTACTTGAATTTGAGGTCTGGGATAAGACATCTTGGAAATAATATGGGAGATCCCAACCAATTTTCTTTATATAAATCAATTTCATCTATACCTATAATCTATTGATACTTATCATAGATATTACAGATGGTATCATGAAGGATATACCACAACTTAGAGACAGTGTATTTCTTAATCTAGTAGATAGGGGAACTCGTGGATCTATTATTGATTAATTTGGCCTAGAGATATTTCCCCGATATCACCTCCCAAAATAACTTATCCTAAATTCATTTAATAATTTCATTAATGCCCTTGATATTAGTATCCCATTATTAAATCAATTTTTCTATCCTAGACCAGTTGTCCCAATGGTGCCATCCCACTTGATGTGAGTCCCAAATGAAGTTTTTAAAGGTATAATAAATGTTCCTTATCACTATATTTGGGTTCTAAAAAACATAAATCATGTGTATAGGAATATAAGAAAGAATGAAATTTACCATAGTGATCCAACCGCCAAAAAAAAAGAAAGAAACTCTTTTAATTAATGATCCTTCACTTGATTCTATTTGAGATACCTTCAAAATGTTAGATATGAATCCTTATATTCAATAATGGAAAACCCAAATATTCCATTGGAAAATTTCTTTTATAGATTCTGAGCCTCTTCTTAATTAATATAGAGTGATTTCCATTCACTTGGTTAGAGATATAAATAATAATTTTATCAATATTGATGTGTTGGCCACACCTATTTCTATAAGAATATAGGATCAATTTGAAAATATGAATTTAATTTCAACTTACATTAGTGAATAAAATCATCTCATCTATGAAGAATAAATGGGAGATTCTTATGAATTCATATCAACCACTAAATGGGTAAACCAAACCACTTGATATTCCATTATTAATATTCAAATTGAGAACATCTTGAGCCATAAAAAACTCACAAAGAGGGGATCTCCTTGAAAAATAACCCTTGATTTCTTGAAGATACCAAATCTCTCCCCCATGAGAGAAATCATGAACCATGGATAGAAGATTGAAAAATAAATAAATGATCATAGGGCCACTAATAAAATCCACACCATCTCATAACTCTTATGATGAATCTTTATCCCATCCTATCATAATCCTTTTCCATAAAAAATTTCATGATTATGTTTGAACCAACAACTCTTATATAAAGTCATGTTATTATTAATTCAGCTAGGAAAATCACTCCTTTAATACTTCTTCCTTTTAGAAATACATATTATTCATTTGATATATATAAGTCCAAGTTGTGGGAAAGCCTTTTGTTCAAAATTGTATAAATCACCTTTTATGAAAAATTATGCATACTAATGGGATTAAACATACCAAATACATTTGGTTGGATCACCTTAAGAATTAAGATAATAATAGTAGCAGTGGTAACTCTTGGGAGAGAACCCCCTTTAAAGTAATCTTGAATTTCTTAAATGACTCCATTTTTTATGAGGCCCTATGAATCCATATAGAAGGAGCCTATAAATCCATAAGGTATCGATGTTCTATCAGGATTAAGGATTTTAATATCATCTTTAATCCCTTATTCATATAAAATGTATTTTAGTGAGATATTATCTTGGTCATGAATAGTCCTTGGTATATTATTAAATAATATTACTTCATCTTCCATCATGGGGAACCCATATCTCACCCATTTTCGATGACTTAAAATAAGTCTTCTGAAATAATAAACTACAAGAGGTCCTATAATACTAGCATCACTAGTGTGGGAGCCTCCTCAAGTTTCATATTGATTTTCTAAAAAAATCATCTCCCATATATAAGAATGAAATAAAGTTTTGTTTCTATCATCTTCCCTAATACACTTAGATCTAGATCAATCACTAGCCACTCTATCTTCTTTTAACAACTCCACCTACAAATGATTTCATATAAAAGTGAGGAGAATAAAAAATTCATCATCTCGTTGATATTGTAATTGAACATAAATATAACTAATCACTTCTTTAAGTTATTCTAATTTGATGTTGAGACTTGGTTGATTATTATTCCAATTAAGTATTAACCTTTCAATATTTTGACTTTATTTTGAAGTACCACCATGGATGACCTTGAATGGGATACATCTAGGATGATAAAACCATCTCTTTGAAGAAATTGTCTTCCATACATTGATTTCAGTAAATGAATCTTCATTCATAAGACATCAAGTTTTTTATTTATGGAAGAAAAGGAGAATCGTTAGATAGGATGTGAGCCGGTTTTTTGATAAATGTTCTCAAGAAATTAGGGATAGAATGCAGGTTGTATAGGAATATATCCAACTAACTCTAAATTATATTGTTTCCTCTATTCTTATTACACCATATGAAATTTTCTCTAGTGTATATAAGATCTAAGAGATTTATGTGAGTAAGAAAAGAGTGAAATTAATTCATAGACCTACTTGAATAGAGACCACCTCCCTACTTTTTAGAATAATCAAGGATGGTGTTGCATTTGGCCCCTATGAACTAGGTAGTGGATTCGATATTGGAGGGGTAGTGTTTTCTAAATATCTCCTCTTTCACCAACCACATATTTTTCATAAATGATAGAAATAAAGAAGGATATAGGTTATTTATTAACTTTAATAGTAATATGTTGTAGGGAAATATCAATTAAGCCACTTGAATTTGGTTCTCCCATAAAATATAGATATCAAAATTAATTTAATTTCCATGAATGTAGAGTGACATATGTAGTTTTTTAGAAAAATCACTAATAAAAAGGTACTTATGTTTAGGTTCCAATACTATAAGGAGAGAAATATGTTTTCAACAAAGAATATAGAGATGATACACACTTTTACTTTTTTTTAAAGGTTGGGGTTGAAGCCTCATTTTATTAAAGCAAAGCAAATGCCTCTTTTAACTAGGTAGAGGGAGACCCATTACATAGCCTGAAATCCCAGTGGGCTTGTGGCCCATTACATAGCCCGTAGGTCCAAATTTTTGGCCCAATACCCATTCTGTGAATATTAACCTGCCTGCTACAGTACCTGCATAGTACCACCAGTGCTACAGTACCCTATCACCGCTATAGTACCCGCGGATCTACAGTGTCGCTGCTGCTACAGTGCTGCTACAGTAACCTACGCCCAAAAAAATATAGAGATCATGGTTATAGTGAGTAGAAATACTAGAATCCTATAACCTCTTTTTTGGGGTAGATAGATAACCCATACTAATATTGGACTTTGAATGTGTTTACACACTATTGGGGCCAGGTTTTATGACCAATATCATCCCCTTCCCCTAAAATCACACCATCTTCTCCAATTTCACCACCAACAACACCCAATTATTAATTTAAGTACTTGATTATGGATGTAAATCCACTATATGTCTATTTTTGACCATGGATCATTGGAAAAAATATCCACTCACACCTCCTAGATTCTACCATCCCCCTTTATTTAGTTACTTGAGAAAGGAATCACACCCCCTACTTTCTAGATCCTCTATCACCCAAAGATAAATATAGTTACCACAACCTTTGATGTTAAAAATAAATCATCACACATAATATATGTATTCATTCATGATTCAAATCAAACCAAGAAAGTCAAATTTTAAGCTTGGTTGTAGTCCAATGATGAATACATGAAGAATGATGGGTGGAATCCAAATAAACATGAAAAATGACTTCAAAAAAAATTGAACCTAACCATTAATAGGTGTGATAAAAAAATAATGGATAAAGATAAAGAAAACATAGATAATACAGGCTAATTAAGAAACTTGTAATCTAACAGGGCTATATGAAATAGAGGGGAATCAATGATTTACATCATTCCGTGCCTGAAAATCATATAAAGGTAAATAAAATCTACTAATAACAAATCCCTACCTCAAGGAACAATGGATAAAGCATGAATACATCATCACACACATGATCGCTTCATCGATGTCACCAAGAATTAGTTCTTGTTCCTCTTATCTGATGTTGTCACCACTAAATTCCAACCTCTCTCTCTTCCCTCTCCATTTATCTAAGGTTTATAGCTGCAAAAAATGACTAACCATAGAGAGAAACATAAAAAGGATACATATAGAGTAATTCTATGTTTTCTATAATAAATCAAAAAATTAATTAATTTACTATATTAATTAAATTAATTAATTAATCTATACATGATGAGAAACACCTGAGGGTCCCATTATAGATGAAACTAACACTACTCTCAAAGAAATACCCATATTCTAAACCCAACCATGGTCTCATTTTCCTCATCTGAGATCCAATTTAAAATATATAATCATTTCTTCCTGAATTCATGTGTGTAAGTTAAAAAAAATATTTCTAATATTAATATATTTTTATCAAGCCTCGTTATTCTTGCAGTACCCCACTAGTTTTTACTTAGGTTAAACACCACACCCAATAGTCAATAGAACCATCATATAATTTCTTCGAGGTCATATTCTAAGGTAAATTTACAATTTTACCCCTAAGGAGGCTCTAGGACTTGAAAACTCAAGAATTGAGCTAAATCTTAGTTAGGAAAACCCCAACTTTGTACAATATATATTATAAATAATAAAGTAACAACACTCACTCAAGGAATCTAGTGTTAGTGTAGTTATTTAATAGAATAATCGTATCTTAAATTCTCTCTCTTAAGGCACTAATTAAATACTAAATTCAATCATTTCCATTTTAAATCATATTCATGGATTACCTTGTGATGTTTAGGGGGCTCTATGCATACTTAGACATAGTCATGTTATCCTGCTTAGGGTTTAGTATATCTTGAACTCAAAATTCTCTAAACATCTTTATATATAACACTATCCTATAAATGGGAACAAAATATAACCATGGTAGAGTATTCCCATATTGAATTTTATAAAAACAACATACACTTAAGGAACATTGTGTTATGTAGGTTGATCAATACAATAATTATTATATGGTTAAAGGGTTTCCAAACTAGAATAATTTAATGAGTTATTAACACTATCCAATCCACCATCGCATAAGGATTATGGTTATCTCATAATATTGGGATCCTCTGCTAATAAACTTATACATGGAACTCAACCTATAGGTAGTATCATCTTGCTTAGTGGGAATTTCTATATGCTCTACAAGAAGTACTTACCTGAACATAAAGGGTATAGAATATTAAAACTATTATGGGTATAAGATGTATCTTAATAAAGTCTCTAAATCAATTCCTTCTCATTTAACTTATCAATGGAAAGAGGCTTAAGCACTAGCATGACCTTTCACTCTCATTTTGGGTTATGGTTATTTTATAGTGGAGGAATATCCTTTCATCTCCACTTCTCCTATAATGTGATAGGATTCCTTCCCCTAATAATTATCCACCTCTTTCACTTTACTTCCTTCTTGGGTATGTTCATCTTATAATTTGTTTCCTTGTAACCTTTTTTACCAATTCCCCCCTTTATTTTTGTTCATAAGTTGCCTTTAAGGTTTTTTTATACCTTTTTCCTTTTCTCTTACCACATAAACCAAAATTATTGACCCCATATTGTTTATAATAATAGGGTTTCTCAGTGATTTTGGATTTTGTGGGAGATATTGTTTTTAGGTATCTTTATGACTTTAGTTTTTTGTCTGTTGGTTTTTTTATTATGCTTGCAATAAAATTCATTATTCAATCCATCATGCTCTTTATACCTGACCTAGTGAACCAAACCCCATCCTTGGTCCAGTGTGATGGTGATCATAGTGGTTTGGGAATTTTTTGGTGGTTTGTGTTAGTGATTGACCCTGTAAATGCATCTCATAGTTTTATTTTCTCTCTATTATCCCCAGTGTGTTGGGCTTGCTCTGTGATCCTTCATTAGTGGTTGAAAATATAAAAGGTCTTTTTCTCTCATTCCTTACCTTGATTACTCCTCTCAATTTCCACCTCTATATTCCAATTATTCTAGAATTAAATAACTTATAATTGAATTTATTTATTTCTTTACTTGAGATCATTCATATTTAGATGCTCACTAGCCCAAGCATATGGGGTTCACTACATCCTGAACTTTAATACATTGAATTGGTATAACTTCTAGATAGACTTTATATGTGGCCCTCTAGGACCTTATCACACTAGTTGTGAGCCTAAATTAAAAATTATGAGTGGTATGTAGCAACACATCATGACCCCAAAATAGATAAGGATGAGTCATAACAGTTCTAACCCTTCCTATAAATATACATGGCCTAATATAATCTCTTTGTAAAAAGATATCTTTATAAAGTATGATGCATCTTTATGTCACTATAATTTCATGATTTATTTATTATTTCTTTTATTTTATTATATATACTTTCCTTCCTTTACTATGTCCATGGATTGAATAAAATCACTACTATCAAAGTTAAAATTCCAAAGATATCTTCTTCAAATACTCAAATTTGAAAAACCCTATCTTAATCACTTAATTAATGTTATACCATTAATCACACACCTAACACAAGTTACCTCACCAAAAATATAAATTTTATTAGTTTTTACCATGCATCAAATTACATGATTAATGAAATTCATTAATAATGATTAAAATTAAAGAGACCTATACACATTCTAGTAGATATAAACATACAATAACCCCTAAATATGTGTTATTCATATTATTGGGTTATTCCTCATAATCTCGCATACTTGATATTACCATGTGATAAATTTATGATAAGAATTTTCTATTCTTATGATACCTTATCACCTTATAGTGGTAAATTATTTTTATGTCGTCATATTGATGTATTTAGACCATAAGACGTATTTTAAGATTATTTTCATAGTATTACATGGTCATCATTATAATTAAGAATGAATATAACCTTTTTATATGATATATAATCTAATAATATTACCATATATTTTATGTGTAGATGTAATAATACTATCATGGTAATAGAGATAAAAGTATTTAAAAAACTATATACATGACATGGTAATTAAAATTTTCAATCTCTAGTTGGGTCTAGGGGACCCACTCTTACAAACTCTCACTTTCATTTGAGCTAACTACTAAGTAATTTAATTTTACTATCTCTCAAAAGAAGATAATGCTAATGTTGAGGTGTAACTTTTCAGTGGGACTATCACATTGTATTATTTGGATACCCTACTAACTATAACTTCACCACTTTCAGTAAAATCCCAAAATAGATGAAATTTCTTAAGTATATTCTTTATATTATAGTGTGATGTGGGATTTTTGAAAGTACCAGTGCTACAATATTATCACAATATATTAAAGTAGGGTTTTCACTGCTAGGTAAAATACCATGATATAATACAAATTTGTGTATCCATACTGCTTCTTTATTTGTATCAAAAGTTATAATATACTCTAACTCTACTATAGAAGATTGATTATGGGTTATTTAAATTTTATATAGCTTAATAAACCACCATTCAATTAAAATACATATGAATATTATGATTTAAGATCATTATGATCAGTCTAAAAACTAGAATAAGTGTATCCCCTCACCACTAGCTCCTCATCTCCTCCATAAACCAAGAATATCACCTTTTTATACCTCGAGTACTTTTGAATAAGCTTAAATACCACCCAATACAACTCTCAAGTATTTACTAGACATCTAAGCACCATGCTAAAGTCATAAGAAACATCAAACATAGTATATAGCATGTAATATATAAATAATACCACCACATAGTTTTAAGGAATTCTACTCATTATATATATCATTTACTCTATTTTTAGACTTATTTTTAAAGATATTAATACTATATGACATTAAAATCAATGCTCTCTCGGATTTTTACATATTATACCTTTTTAGTACCTTGTCAATTTATGTACTTTGAATTAGGTCAGCTATCATCCTAGATCTGTTTTGATAGATCTTAAAACCTAAAATATTATCAAATTTCTCTTGAATTTATTGAATAAGTTTTCTTTGTTTTCAACCCTATATGAGGGATATTATGTGATCCTTTATAAGTAAGTTTTATATTCTCTAAAGTTTTCTAAATGTTTTTGGGATTTTTTGGGTTCATTTTGATATAATCTGTAAGTACTAATCTGGATTCAAAAAATGGCTCAGGAAAATGTATTTTGGAACCTTTGTAAGATAATTTTTGAGAAACACATAGGAAAATTATTCTACATGTAAGAATTTTGAGCTAAGTGTAGATCTTAGTAAAATGGAAAAGGAGATTATCCTATTCATATGATATTTCAATAATTTATAGGATATTTCATTTTTTTGGAAGAGTCTGGAAAAACACATATGAAATTTGACATGCGTAAGACTCTTTGGAAAAATGGAATAGGGGATTCATCTACGCAAAAGTAAATTGGATAGTAGGTAATATTTTTTGATCTACCATATGATATTTTAGTGTGCTAATTTTTTTAAAATAAAATTTTCAATCAACATATGATATTTCACTCATATGATATTTTTTGTTCAGTATGACTTTGAGATATCATATGATATTTGAGTCTCATGTATGAATTTCGAGTCAGGAAATCAAGTTGAGAATATGTTATGATATTTACATTTCTCATAAGATATTTTACATTGTGGTATTTCTAAATTATAGAAATTTTAATAATTTCATAATGTAATATTCAGAGTAAAAATAATTAAATCAAAATATTCCCATTAAATGTTCTTCATTGATCACATATCACAAAGAATTGTGATTAAAGATGAGACTACAACATCAAATTTAAGGTTATGTTGTGAGATGAAATGAGTACCACACACTGTAGAAAAAGGTCCTATATCATCTTTCTGTGTCATCTTAAATGGAATTTGATATCCTATGAGTTTTATGGAAGTTTTTAAGGAGTTATTTTTTTGAGTTTCATTGAGTTTTTTTTAATGGGTTTTTTCCTATAATTAAATGATAAGATCATGTATATTTATTATAGATTTTGAATTAAAATATTCAAAATTATTATTCATGAAAGATTTTACAGTTTTTCAGAGAGTCTTTAGCCAAGATCTTTGATGGAGTTGATAAAAATAAGTTTCCAAATTTTATTTTGGAAAAATTATTTAGGTTTAAAGAAATAATATAAATAGAAAAAATAAAGAATAAAATAATGTTCAATAATTCTGGGGAATAATTTAATACTCTATAACTCTAGTAATCATCTATATCAAAGTCTAATAGAATCAAGAAGTTTGACTGAAACTATATCTATGATCCTTTAGAGAGGTCAAGGTGAGACAAAACTAAAAATATAGGTTTTAGGGATTACTACTAACATATAAGAACATCATTATCTTGTGTGAATGCTATCAGGAATGAAGATATCATCCTGTAGAATAGTGAGGTGAATCTACTGTGAATTTTGTTGTATTGATTACATCCTAGCAGTCAAATTCTTCACATAATAAAATTTTATCTTTTGATTTTGATGCATTTAGAAGTATTATAAAGATCTGATTCACATTAAATGGTGATAATGAAATCTTGAAGAATATGCGGTAACAGTATAAATAAAACCATACATTATTGTAGTGGGAAGTGGATCATACCTACCCATAA
This sequence comes from Viscum album, assembly GCA_963277665.1. NCBI lineage: Eukaryota > Viridiplantae > Streptophyta > Magnoliopsida > Santalales > Viscaceae > Viscum > Viscum album. Next base: position 482,177,909 of record OY728126.1, read on the forward strand.
ATAGAAGTGGATAATTCTTCCTCAAAACTTGTGATTAAATTGAATTAATTTTTAACCATTTCAAATTATAGTGATAATAAAATATATAAAAATCTATAGGTTGATCCTTGAAAGGATTAGGCACTCACATTAAGGTCAAACCATGAAAAAATTATTATGGGTTTTTTACCTTCATTTTATTCTTAAATATGGGAGAGGAGTTATTAATAAGAGTGTATCATGACTCTAAAAAGTAACATAGGTTTAATTTTTTTAAAATAAATAATTTTTAAAAATAAGTAATACCAATTCACCCCCCCCCCACACACACACAAAGTTACACCATCTGATATGGAAATAACATGTGGTATCAAATTCATGGTATTCCTTGAGATTATGCTCTTTTGAAGTTCATTATGGAAAATAAAAGTTTTATGAATAGCAGACATGTTTCTTATTTTGATTGGAAAAATTTCTATGGTTATAAGAATTCGATGCTATCAAATTTTCTCTAATAGGGTTTAAAAGTGATTATTGTTGTCACTGTACATTTTCCACTTCTATTAAGAGATGAATCTATGAAATTTATTGAAAAAAGAAATCTTAAAACTGATGGGAAGTCAATAAATTCAATTTAATAATTTTTTCATAAAAATTCTATACTAAATTTATAGGACTAAAAATATTAAAAGAAATGTGGAATAAAATTGAGAACATGTATGAAGGAAACCTTAATATCAAAGAATCAAATTTTCAAATTTAGAGAGAGGAATTTCAAGACATAAAGATCGATGAATATGGGAATATTGATAACTATTTCACAAGTATAAATGACATAGTTAGTCATATATGAGGTTTTGGTGACAAGATATATGATTCATCTATGATCAAAAATTTATAAAAAACTTCCCTAATATATTTAAACCTATTATCTTAGATTTTTAAGAAATAAATGATATTTATCTTGATGGGTAACACAACACTCTTTTGAATTATGAGATGATAAAAGCACTTGTTTTTAGAAAAATAAAAAATAAGAGATGTAATTAAAATTCATGAATGAATTTAAGATTAAATAATAGGGATACGAGTCCTCAAATGACTTAAATGTGATTATAATAGTGATTAAAATCATAATAATCTCATGGATATCATGTCTAAAAATACTCACTAAAGGAAAAGGAAAATATAAAAGAATATCCCACTTAAATGATTAGAGTGTGGATGAATCAGAAAATTTTCTAAATATATTACAAGAAAGAAGAAATATATGGAATCTAATGATACATAAGATGAAGAGAAATTTCAAATAAGTTATAAAATAAAATTTGGTAAATTCCAAAATAAATCTGATGTGGTTATAAGGAAAGTGTCTAAGAAAAATAAAAGAATTATTCTCAAAAGGGAGTAAAAAATAGCTACTTATAAAGTAGTGGATTAAGGGAAGGTTATGTAAGAAGAGACACTAACTTTATGGAACATGTTGAGAGTAAAGGAGATACCTTTATCAGTGAATAATAATAAAAAGAAGTTGAAGCATATATGATTCACAATTTGAGGAAAAAACCTTAAGTATATATTGAAAGGAAGATAGATCTCAAGAAGGAAGTTAAAATTTTCAAGAAGAAAATTTAAATTCTAAAGAAGGTTGAAGATAAGTTTAATGATAATGAAAATGAGTCTATTAAGAAGATAAAACTTTTATAAGTTAAATCTAATGAGAAAAAAAATTATAAAATAATCATAGAAAATAAGAACTTCTCAAGAATAAAACCTTAGTCAAGATGAGTCCTAGTGTCATAAAGTTGAAATAAACCTTTTAAAAATAAATTTTTACTTTGAAAAAGGTATTAAAGTTAGGTCTAAGTCATCATAAATTATTGATTTTCCTTATACATCAACTCAGGTAAAATATTCATCTATAATTTCTGAAAATATTATATTTTCCTTAGTTGATATTATAGGTCATAAATTTCAAATTGGGAAATATTAGGTTTATAAAAACTTGAGAAGGAAACTATTATATCTAAAGGATTTGATAAATATATGAAGAATCAATCCTTATCAAAAACCAAGAAAATTAATGTTGATTATATGATAAAATAACAAGTAGATTTTTAGGGATTGTTTCAACAATTTCCTAGTAGAACTAGTTTCAGAGGCTACTATTGATATTATGGAATATATGAACATAAAGACTATTTTTTCTAGTATATAATTTCTCTATATTAGAATTCAATAATTTATATTTTTATATGGATATAATTATATAACAAAATTTATGGACCTATGAAAAGATAAAATGAAAATTATTACTCATATGTTATGCCTATATAAAAAAGGTTTTAAGAGCTTAAGGGGATTTAAGGAAGGTGTGAACAGTAAGGTCACTATATTGAGGAATTTTTTTCCATGATTCTAGGTCAACAAAAACATATTTCAAAAGTTAATAAGATTCAATAGGTAAAAAGGGATAAAAACATTAATTGTGGAGTTTGGTATGAAGGCTAGTAAAATAAGCAAGCCATGGATTATTGATAGTGCATTCTCTTCACATATGATAAGAGATACAGAGATCCTAAAAAATATTTAGGAGTATTATGGAGTTTTTTAACCTATGGGAATAAGATATCTTTAAAAATCAATAGAATTGGTTCTACTGAAATTTAACCATCCAAACTAAAATCAATGGTGGTTTTATTTATTGATGGGGTTAAACATAATCTATTGAGTGTAAACTAATTATGTGATTAAGCTAATGAGGTATTATTCAAGAATAAAATTTATCTCATTAAAAGGGTTTTTGATGAAAGGATTGTTATAAGAGGATAAATAACCCATGGGAATTTATTTCAAATTGGAGATCCTAGTAATTCCTTTTATCTCAGTGCTAGAGAAGAGAAAAATATGTTGCATAGAATACTTGACCAAATTGGTGAAAATAATTTGAGTAAGATCTATAAATAAAATATGATAAGGGATCTACCCCAATTGATCTGAGATATATATCAGGTGTGTAAAACCTATTAAAATTGAAAAATTATTAAAGGGAATAACAAATGAGTCGATACCCAATCAATAATACCTCTTGAATTTGTTCACTCAAATTTATATAGACCTATAGGATAAAAATCCTCAAGAGGTGACTAATATTTTACCATATTAATTGAATATTATACAAGGATATAAAGATTTATATTAATTAATCACAATTCATGAACAATGGATATGTTCAAGATTTATAGAAGATATGATGAAAGAGGGCTTGGAATTCATATCAAGAAATTAAGAACTGGTAACAAGAAGAAGTGCACTGAAAAATTATTTGAATATTACCTTGTAAATTATGGTATTAAACTTCAATATATAACCCTACATTCACCTAAATATAATGAGATTATTGAGATAATGAATAGAACCATTATACAAATGATTATAAAAATTCTTGTAGAATTTGAAAGATCAAAGTTATTTTGAAGAGAGACAATCTGCATAGTAGTGCACATTCAAAAATAACTCTTTTTTAGTTAAAACTAAAATATGACCTCATATAATAGTCGGTATAATAAGAAGGAAATAATTAATTAATTTAGAGTCTTTATAATTCTTTGCTTCCTCAAAATCAAATAATTGAATTATGTAAAATTTGATGAAAGATATAAAGATGGTAACTTTATTGGATACATATCTAATATAAAAGGATATAAATTATTGAATAAAATAATTCATAAGGTTTTTAATTGTTATGATGTCAAAAATATTGAAAAATAACCTTTAAATAGTTTTCTAAGTGTATCAGTTTTTTAATAAAGTAATGAATCAAGCAAGAATATTTCTTGAAAAATCAGTAAGAAATAGGTTAAATATAAACTGAGTGTAGTATAAGATGAATTCAATCATACTAGTGATGAGTAAAAGGAAACTAAAATTTGAAAATATAAGTATCAAAGGATAAAATATCATGTTGAAGGAGGAAACATCATTTTATATCAAACTGCATCTATACATACTTAAAAAAAGCTTAGATGTGATGACCCTATGGTAGAATCAACTAAAAGAAGACTAAGGTTTGAGGATTAGACATAACCTATTTATCAATTAGAACCATAATAAATCTCTTAATCATTACAATATAAATAATTTATTGGGGATATGGATGATGGCTTGAAAAAAATTGGGAATAATGTTACATAGGATCTTGTTCCAAGACCCAATAACTAATGTTTCATTAGAATAAAATTATTTTTCACCAACAAACTAAATGATTAAGGAAATGTTTTCATAAATAAGGCCAAAATTTTATAAAAAATATATTCTAAAGTTGATTTTTTGTATTTTGAAAAAAAAAATCTTTTTGTAAGATTAGAGGCTATAATAATGTTCTATATTGTGTCATTATATCAAAAATATAAAATCTACCAAATAGATGTCAAATATTCCTTTAAAAATAATGAAATTCAAGAAGTTGTATATATTGATCAGACTGGTGGTTTTATTCTTGATGATTATGTAATAAGAGTTTGAAAATTGAATAAGGTTTTGTATGTATTAAAATAATCCCCAATGTCTTGGTATTCAAGGCTAGATGATGGTTTAAATGAATTAAAATTCAACAAAATAAAAGTTGGAAAAAACATGTATATCAAACAAATGAATATGGGTACACTTATTTTAATTTTATATATATATATATATTATCATTTTTTAAGGTTCTCATGAGAATTATTAGAAAGATTTTTCAAATCAAATAAAGTAATAATTTAAGATACCCATGCTTGGTGAGATAAGATAGTTCTTGAGATTACAAGTGATGCAAAAATAAAATTTTATTTTCTTATCTAAAGAGAATTATTATAGATAATTATTGAAGAATTTTAAGATATAGGAGTTAAAGATAGTGTATACAGTCATTCATATGGGACTGAAATTATCTAAAGATGTTAAAGGAGAGTGTGTTAATTAAAGAGAATTCATAATATTAAATGGTGGATAGATTTGTCTCACATCTTCTAGGCCTAATTTTTTTTTTGTGAGCCTCTATGATAGATATCAAAGTAACCCAGAGGAGTCATATATTATGGATTCAAAATGAGTCCTTATATATTCCAAAGGTACTATGAGCTATAAGATTTTTTATAATGGAATAAATAATTTAAATCTATTTGATTTTACAGATGTTGATGGGGTAAGTGATTGTGATGATATACGTTCCACTTTAGGAGTAATTTTCCACTTGGGTGATAGTTTTATGGGTTGTCACTATAATAAATAGAACTCAATTACACTGAGTACTACATGGGATAATTATATTTTTTTTACTATTGTTTGAACTCAAATTATTTGGATGAATGAGAAGTTGAATGATTTTAGGGTGAAAATTGAGAAAACTATTAGAATTAATTTTGATAATAATAGTGTTATATACTATTCTAAAAATCATGTTCAACGCTTAATGTCTGAGTATATTGATATCAGAACTCAATTCATCAACAAAAGTGTGGCCAATAGAGACATCATATTGGAATTTTTACTTAATAAAATCCAGTTGGTAGATATCTTTACCAATGTTATGCATAGGGATAGATTTTAGAAATTGAGTTTTAACATGGGTGTCCAACCCCTACAACATCACCAAAAATATTTTGGAGGGTCCCCAACTAATACTTGGATTATATTGTCAAAGTGGGAGAAGTAAGTGAAAAACTCTTTTCTTGGATCTATATTGGGTGGATTTATATCATTATTTTTATGAGGCTATTTTTATTATGAAAAGTGAGAGTTTATTTAAAGTAGTGAGATCATTTTCTGAGGGGCAGATAACTTTATCACTTGTCCAAAATATTGCTTATCATCAAGATATTGAGTTCACTAAAAAACATTTATCTAACATATGGTGTTGTGTAAATATGTTTATCTTTTGAAAAAATGTTATGATTTAATTTTTATTGTATAATAATTTGATTTTTAATATTTTGTTAAAAAATATTCATAAAGGTTGAGAGAAAATATAAAGGGGGGTTGAAGTGACCTTTAATTTTTTAAAGAATTTGTTTTTATTGTCAAACCGATATAAGAGATATAATGTGATCCTTCATAAGTGTTTTAGATATTATTTTACGTAATATAAGAGGCTTTTGGAAGTTTTTGGGTTCATTTTGAAGTAATATAGAAGTGTTGTAATGGAATCAAAAAAAAGATAAGGATAATTTATTATGTCTCATTTATAAGATAATTTATGAGTAGCATGTAGGAGAGTTATCCTATGCATGAGAAGTTTGAGCTATGATTAGAGTCGAGAAAATTTTAAAATGAAGTTATCCAATGAATAATAGATTTTAGTAGTGAATAATACATTTTATCTACACAAAAATATTTTCTAGCCAGTGTGTATGATATTCAGCACACATAATACTTTTTTTAACAAAAGGTAAAGGGGATTCATCTATATAGAATTAAATTGGTCAGTACATAAGATATTTTGATCAGCCATATGATATTTTAGTGTTCCATTTTTGTAAAAAAAAACTATATGACCTATGACATTTCACTCAAAATAAATTTATCAATCCATATGAATTTGAGATGGTGTATGATATTTTAGTGTTGCGTGAAACTTTTGAGTTTGACATACAAGTTCAGAATCCTATAAAACATTTGAATTCCTCATATTATATTTTACATTATGGTATTTTTGAATTGTATAAATTTAAATAATTTAATAATGTGATATTTTTGAGTAAAAAAAATTAAATCAAACAATTCTCATGCACTTTTCTACATTGATCAAGTATCACAAAGAATTTTAATTCAAGCTGAGATTGCAACATTAACCTAAAGGTGATGTTGTGTGATAAATTGAATTCTTCACACTAAAGAATAAGGTATGGCATTACAATTCCATTTTATCTTAAATATAATTTGATAACGTATGAGTTTTATGGAATTTTTTAAAGATATATTTATTATAAGTTTCATAGAGTTTTTTTAAATTAGTTTATAACCAGAATTAAATGAGAATATCATGCATATTTATTATAGATTTTGAATTCAAATATTTGAAATTATTGTTCAAGAAATTTGGAGAAATTTACAATGATTCTTTGAACAAGATCTTTGATTTTGATAAGAAATAATGTGTTTACAAATTTTATTTTGGAAACATTATTTGCGTTTAGTGTGTGTATATAAATTTAAGAAATAATGAAGAAAATGGTGTTTGAGAATTCTAGAAATAAGGCTGATACTCTGCAACTCTAAAAATCCTATTTATCAAATTTTGATAGAATCCATAATATTGGACTAAAATATATATGTGATCCTTTATCAAGGTTGAGGTGATTCATGCTTAAAACTATAGATTCTAGGTCCTGGTTCTGAGAAGAAAGGAGATCTCTATCATGCATAAATTCTCCCTTGTGTTATGAGACCATCCTAGCTAATTTTGATCTGAATTTTATGTTCGTGGTCTAGTATTAGTAACATCTTAGTTGTTGAAGTATTCAAAAAATAAGATATTATCATATATACTCATTAATTTAGAAGTATTATGAATATTTGATTCACATTCAAGAGTGAGGTATATTTCTTTAAGAACTGGTGGTACCAATATAAATAACACCATACATTATTGTAGTGGAAAGTGTACAATAACTTCCCATGAAGATAAGTAGAAAATATATGCTTAAATCTTGTGTTCCAATTATATGAATTTGTAATAACTACAAATTATATTGATAATAAAATAAGTGAAACAACCATAAGTTTATCATGAAAAGGAGTAGGCTTTCGCATCAAGGTTGAACCTTGTAAAATAAGTATGTGTTGTTTTTATTCATTTTATTATTTAATATGGGTGATAAGGTATTAATAGAAATGGATAATGGGTCTAAAAATTTATGGGGGTTTAATTATGAAAGTAAAGAATTTTCAAAAACAATTACCTTTTATTCACCCCCTAGTGGTGCACCATTTGATTTAATAACTACAATAGGTTTATTTTCCAAATTATTTCATAGAGAATCATTCATTTAACTAATTATTAAATAACTATAATACTTTAACTCAATTTATCATTAGTAATATGTCATCAACATTTTAATCTAGAAAAATTATAGAACTCCAAATAACCATTTATAGAAAAACATCTCACTTCTATTTCTAATGAAACTAAAATTTGTTATAGCCTCGTCAAAATGAATATTACATGATCGTGATGTATAATTTAATTAATAGATATATATTTCCAACTTTTATACCCTTTTTATATTAATATATTTCATAAATCCTTTTTAATATGTTATAAATACATCTAGAAACAATTTCTCATTTAGGAAATTAGTTTTAATATCAATTTTTAAAAAGGTAGTATCATAATCAATGCCTTGACATTGTATAAATTATTATCAACCAATCATTATTTATAGGTATTAATTTTACCATACATGTCCAATTTTTTCATGAATACCCATTTACACTTATATGTTTTATATCTTCCAGTTGGTCTACCAATGACTAAACATGATTTTGGTATATAAAATCTATTTCAGAATTCATAGCATCTTTCCACTTGGAAATGCATTTTCTATATTTATTCCCTTATATTTAAGTGGTTTATTATCCTCAAGGAATAATTTTACACCTATTTCAATGACTATAAAACAATATATATTTGGTTCTATAACCCTCCTCAATGATATATGCAGTACTTTTATCTCAAAAACTTCTTCTTCCTCTAGTTCTTATAGAATTTGTTCCTATATCAACTCGTGTTAATATAAAACTTCAACTTTATTTAATTAAATATTCTTCCCACTATTTATATAGGAAATTTTATCATTTTATATAAATATATAACATCTTTATATAATATCCTTTCTGACTAAAGGGTTTTATAGGTGGTATTATTTAGTTTCATTAGGATATCCTATAAATATTCACTATTTGATTTGTGATGTGACTTTATCATTGGGTATTGTCTTGAAAAAAAACCCCATATATGTATACACGATAGTCTAGGTTTATTTAAATATCATAACTCATATGGAATATCATCTAACACTTTAGTTGGTACTAGGTTGAGTTTATACACCTCTACTTTCAATGTATATCCCCAAAAGGATAATAGAAGAGGTGAATGAGTCATCATTGATCTAGAAATTCCAAGTAAGGTATGATTTCTCTATTCCATAACACCATTTCTCTAAGTTATATAAGGATAATTTAGTTAGGATACTATCCCACACTCTTTGAAATCTTCAATGAAATCTTGGTTATGATACTCTCCATGTTGTTCTAAGTGAATTTTATTTATTTTTTTCCAAGATTATTTTCTAATCCATTTTTAGTTTACATAAGTATAAGTACAGATCATTAAGTTTACATAAGTTTACATAAGTTTACATAAGTATCATCTTACTTTACAAGTTTCCACTTTATCCTACTAGAAATGGATCATATACATCTACTCTAATTAAATCCATAAGTTTTATAGCTCCTTATCCTTTACCACTAAAAGGTCTTTTGGTCATTTTACCTTTTAAACATTCATGAAATATATCAAAGGGTTTTAACTTAAAATGTTTCAAATACCTTTATTTATATAATTTATTTAAACTCTTTCTATTAGAATAACCAAGATTGAAATTTCATTAATGGTTGGGATATGAGCCTTGTTTACTGGATTTTAAATTTCGAGAATATATAAACCATTATTCAGATGATCCATACCATAACATAAATCATTATTATAAAAGAAAAAAATCATATTTCAAAACTTTAAATAAAATTACTTTATGTAAAAATATGTCATATGTATTATGTTTCTCATAAAAATGGTACATAATAATAGTTTTCAAATAAAAAAACTAATACACCCAGTAAAGTAAGATGATATTCTCCTATTGTTAATATTGTTAATCTAGTCCCATTATCTGCTTGAAGATACAATTCACTATTATTTATCCTCTTGAATCTACATTAATCTTATAATTAAATATGTGTGTGTGTGTGATGCATAATCTATATCAAATTCCCAACTTTTAGAAATAGAAATATTCTATTTAATGATAAATTTCCTAAAACTAAGGCCTCCATTTACCTATCCTTTTCTATGATGAAGTTTTTATTCCAATGGACCATTTTCTCACATACAAATAAAACATATCCCTAATCGTTAATCTCCCTTAATATATTTAGCTTCTTAGAAATGTGGTTTATAGGTTCCTTTGGATTTAACTTGAACATTGACATATTAAAATTTAATTTCCTTTTATTATTCACCAAAATAAAGTATTATTTTTCTTTATATACTTATAATTTTAGTAAACCATTGAAAAAAGATATTGGAGAAACTTCTTCATTTTATTCATGTTATAGGTAATAGTAAAATTTGAGAAGATCGGAGGTAAAGATGATATTATGATATTAGTGGATAGCTTTTGAATAATCTTAAACACCATGGTTTCTAATAACTCAATATATACGATAATATTTAGTATAATAAACCCTTTTTAGTTTAAACCTTCCAACCTATATATAAAAAGTGTTTTGTATATATCATACAACTTCTACCTTTCTCTCTCCTAATATAATTATTGGAGATGGGGCATAATTTTATATTCATTTTTGTCCTCATGAATTCATTGTAATTTATTGGAAATCAATGATAACATGATGTATTGGACATCCAATGAATCATATATATGTATCATATAGAATATTTTATTGCTTTACATGATCCTTGAGTAGGATCAATATAAAGTGGGGACTCTAAAAAATACAACTTTGTTCCTTGGTTTAGTACTATGCACAAGCACCTATACCAATCTAGAAAATTATTCCAGGTCCAAGAATTCCCTTTATATAGGATTGATCATATTGAAAGTGAGTTTTTGGTGTTTATTAACATGTTATATATAAAAAATAAAATTTAGAACTTTAGTACTTTATCTTAATTATCAATAATTTAGATCATACTAATAAATTACTCTTTAATTTATATCAATATTTTCTTTAAATACTAATAGTCCTCAACTATTGGATTTATAATATTTAATATATTGAATATTATATTGGGAAGGGATCCTTAAACCTCTATTAATAGTCAACTATATGGATAAACCACTACTTATAGAGTTTATATTTGTCTTTTGGTAGGAAAAATGTACTAACTCGTAGTACCTTGATTTGTTGAGTGAATTCCCACCTCCTAAAAATCCTAATATTGAATTCACTCAAAAGAATTAATCTAAAATTGTATCAATATATCTATGGAAATTTATTTTATTTCAATTTTATTTAATTCAATCCATTAATCTTATTATAACTCCCCAATAGGTGGAGAAACCTTCCCCTATGGCTAATAAGCACTCTGAACAATGATTTTATCCAAACTTAAGTGATATAGGTACCCTCATCTCAAATCACCTCATAATGAGGCCTCCCTTATTTAAAATCATATACTTATACATGTGTGAGGGGAACTTGGGATGTGTTATTGAATTTAGTAATCTAAATGTGGACACAGAAGCCCCTATACAATTCAAAGTTAGAGGGATGGTGTGAAAAATCATTAAAAACTATTATTTAATAATTAATTATTATAAAGTTAACTAATTATAATAATTAAAATAAATTAATAAAAAATAAATAATGCACTGGTTTTTCATATATTATGATTAGTCTCATAAAATTCACAAATTCATAATAAATATTAACATGCTAAAATTTTAATTGAGAGATTTTTCAAGTAGTAAGATGACATTAAAATATTTTTATTTTCTTAATGACACTTTCACTAGTCCTAAATAATATTTATTTAAATTTTTTGTACTTTAAAATGTTTTTTAAGATTTTTTTTATAATTTTAAAATGTGTTTTTGATGAAATTAGGTCAAAAAGACCCTCATAGGGTTTTTGGTCTAGTTTAGGAGGGTTCGACCTAGAAGCTCATGTTGTAGTTTTGGATGATCATTTTTTATATTGATTTTTGTATTTTAATATCTTTTGAGGTGTGTTATAAATACCCCCCCCCCCTTCAATTATAGGGGGAATTGGTAGGGATGGGTTTTGGGAACATGTGGTGCTACTGCCAACTTTTTATTTTATGTTTTAAAAAAATAGTCATGTTAATGTGGTATCCCCCCCACCCCACCCGTGATGTGTGGCCTACCCCTATTATTCTCTACCAGTGAATACTAATCCTTCAAAAAGACATATATAAACCATATATACTATGATCAATGAATCTTTGGGGCCATATTAATCCCACTTACATTAATTTTAGAAATTTTAATTAAAATTATTGACTTAAATTCTGTACAATGACTCTGATATCAACTAAACTAGCCTAGGAAAAGTATGAGAATTCATAACAGGTGGTTTAAAAAATTAAACAAAATATGCATCCTAACATAAGATCTAATATACTAGCACCATGTTCTTGTTTTTTATTATGTGTAGATGAATTTAAGCATGATAAAAATAAATGAAATAATGCCTCATTCATTCATGAAATATCAATGTACTCCACTCATTTAGAATTCATCATAGATAAAAAGGTATTAAAAAGGGGGATATATAGATCATACACACATGATTCATGAATCTCTTGGTTCATAGATATTTAATTATCATGTGTTATCATGAAATATTAACATTCTTTATAATGAACATGTGATCACCGAAAGAACATAAGATCAATTCATGAAAGAAAAATGATATATTATAGTTATTCCCTCTTCTTTCACACTTTAGAACTTGAAAGAGAGGATTTAAGGATAGGGAATTTGGGAAATAATTTTCCACACCCATTATAGGGTTTAAAATAAGATTATATACTTAGGTTTAAATTTCTTTATTTTCACTTTAGCCCTTAAAGAAAGTTAACCTATTAAACTGAACCAATATGTCAATACTGAATTATTTTACTTATCTTAAGTGTAACTTATATTTCAAAAATAACTTGTATTAATCTCACATTTCATGTGATGAACTATGAACCAATAACTCATCTCATTCCTCTAAAGTGTGTTTAACACACCCCAAAAAATTAATGTTCATCTGAAAAACAATTTTCTTATATTCACTTATTTAAATTTAAATAACCTACAAATTTCATGATAAATAAATTAATATTATTATAAACATGAATAAATTATAATTGAATTTTTTATTTATTTACTTAAAATCATTCATATTAAAACATTTACCCACCCACATACATGGATCCTACTTCATCATGAACTCTAATTCATCTAAATTGATAGAATATTTAGATATGCACTTTGTGTGTGGCCCCACACACCATATTTCAATAGTAATGAGTCTGACACACAAAATAAGAGTGGTATCTAAAAACACATAATGGATCCTAAATAGATAAGTATAATTCATTGTAATTATGGTATCTCCTATGAATCTACACCATGTAATATAATCTCTTTATTAAAATATATCTTCATAAATTAGGATGCGCATTTTGTGTCATCATCATGTAATGATTTATTTATTTGTTTTTGACTATATTGGATGGACTTTCCAGACAATACCATGGTAATGGATTTAATTAGGAAACTATCATCCAATTAAAAGGGTTAGAGATATCTTCTTCACATATATATAAGTGAAAATTCCTATCTTGAGCATTCAATCAATATCACGACACTAATAGTGCACCCAACACAAGCTAACTCACCATAAATATAAAATATCAGGGTTACCATAATGAATAAAATTATGTGATTAATTTCATATATTAACAATGATTTTATGTAAATATATCAATACATGTTATTTTATATAGGAATATCCAATGAAACCTAAAATATGTGGTGTTTCTATTGGCGGCTCAATACTTATAATATATTATACTTGAGATTATCAAGTGTGAAATTCTTAAAAATAAGTCCACATGACTATAAGAAACCATCACTTAATAGTTAGATATCATATGTGTCATTTCACATTGATGTATCTAGACCATAGAACATATTTTAATATTATTTTAATATGATCAAAGGGTTCTTGTTATAGGAGAAAACTACTACAAACATTTGATAAAAAATATAATCTAAGGAAATTAATGCATATTTTATATAAAATGGTAATAATATTATCATAAAAATATAAATACAAGTATATATATATAACTATATACATAACATGGTAACAGAAAATTAAAATCTCAACTTGGGTTGAGCACACCCACTCTCATAATACGGATAGATTATCCTAAACCTATTTATCATTTTTTGTGTACTATCCATCCAAAAAATTCTTTAATTTCTTTATAATTTTACTTTTCTATTTCTCGTTGCTTATAATGGTTCAATATTATTTATAGTTCATAAAAAAGTCCAAAAATTGAGCTTGATTTTTTCACTCATTTTATTTTCCTTTAATATTCACATCCATTATTACTTTATCATATTTTAGATATATATCTTAAACAAATCATATAAAAATTAGAAGGTAATAATTCATTTATCTAGAAAGTATTTTCTTGGAAAGTTGTTATATTTTTTATTCCTAAGCTTATTTTTCTCTATTTTTTTATGCTTTCACACTAATTTTTTTATTTTTTACTTTTTTTATCTAATTTCTTGATTTAAGTGTGAATTTTATTTTAAGAGATTTTTTCATAATGTTTTCAAATGAATCCACTCCCTTGAAGTTGCCTACTATAGTTAATATCATCTCAAATTGGGGGAGTAATAAATATTGATGTTTTTAACATGATACATTTCTATATATTAGAGTGGTATAATTATGATAGAACACTATGATACTTTTGAATTTGGAAACCAATACCAAACTGACCAAAAAAAGTGTAGTAAATTCTACTAATCAAGTTAACTGGTCAATATAATTCTCATTGGACTACTAAACATTGATATTATATTGCTCTATGGAAAAATTGGTATATAATTTTTGTGCTTTGGTATGATACCTCTGATAATTTATATTTTAGTCGAATCTGAAAACATATAATGTATAAATGCATCGCACAATGATTTGTCACACCCCTTGGAAACGTTTTTCATAAAGCGGTAATAAATAATTTTTTTCCTCAATGTAAATGTATTTTATATTTAATAATATATTATTATTATATTTTGGAATATGTATCCTCTCCCCTTAATTATTTTTGTATACTAGAGGTTCAATCATGTTTTATCTTTGACTCACTTATATTTTCCATGAATTCCATATCATAGTAAATGAATGTTATTCAAAATGTATTACCTTGAAAGCATGTATACCCTTATCCTCCAGTGCATCTCATTCCAAAGCATGACATCAATGATGTTAGGAATCATCCACTACATAGGTGTAGACGTCATCCAACTACTACAGATCCATCCACTGTCCACATTAATATACCCATTGTAATGTTAGTAGATCTATCACACTTTACCCTCTATCTATATATAGTTTCAGTTTTTACCATCTTGTCACATGGGAGTCAATCGGCTGAGACTATCACTATATTTTTTCCATAACACTTTCATTATTAGGTACAATTTTTACCACAAGTTGACATATAATTTTCTATGATGAGTCACTTCGACATGTTCTTTTTTGATGAATATGATTTTCAATGATTTCATGCACTAGGTGGACTTGGACATGATCAAGAAAATAGAGAATATTAACCACCCTAAGAACCTTATACACTACAAGAAAAACCTTCAAAATAACCACCTCAATGTCAAAGAGAGTCACCATAGCTAGTGAAGTTATATTTGTTTGATGAAGTGGTATTGATAGTCACTTTTATGGACATAACCAATGGTTACTTTTTATAGAACATTAAAATTATGTATATTACCAGTATTAATTTTAAAGTTATTTTATGTGGAACATTTAATTTTTTATATTTTATTAGTCTAAAGTGAATTTTTTTTCTTAGAAATAAATATTTTTTGATATATTAATCAAAAAAAATTTAAATATGATTCAAAATGAGTTATAAATTTATTGATTTTTTATTTGGTCAACTCACAGAAAAATTTGGTATCTAAGGATGGTTCTAAAAAAATTTAAGTGATTATAGTTGTAGGTTAAATTTTTATAAAAATCATAATTATCTCAATATTATAAATTAAATAAATATCTTTAAAATTAAATATAAAATTTAAAAAAACTTTAAAATGATTTTTTAAAATGTAAAGAAGATATATTTTATATTACATAATATAAATAAATTATTAATATAAACATAAATGATAAAAAATAAAATAAGTGTGTTTCATGGTAAAAAACCATTTAGAAAAAAATAAATATTATATGATAAAAAAATTAACATTAAGAAAAAATAATTATGAATGAAATAAAAATAAAAATAAAAAAAATATTTCCTTAAAACAGGGAAGTTTTTAAAGGTTTTTAGATGATTTTTTAACTATGCTAATTTTAAAAAAATCACATTCATCTTAAAATTTTAAAATAAATGGAATACATTTAAAATTAAATGTAAAATTAAGCAGTATTTAGAACTATTTGTAAAAAAAGGTATTATTTTAAGTTACATGATAGAAAAAAATTATTAATAGAAACATAAAATTATAAAAATAGATTATAGGATAAATAACATTTAGAAAAAAATATTACATGATAAAAAAATGTTTATAAAAAACTATGGAAAAAGGAATAAAAGTATTTATTTATTTATTTAAATAATAAAAGTGAAGTCAAAATGGAAGGTGTGGTTTTTTGGGACAATAAGGTTCTTAGTGATGAATACTTTAACAGGTGAAATAAGGAATGAAAAACTAATTCCAATTTAAACCATTTTATCTATTAAACTCTCATTGTGCCAATAAATCTTGACCTCATGATTACTATGGTAGCATTTAGGCTCCTCTTAAGATAATGATATGATTAGCATTCCCTTTGATTTTTTTCCTCAACCCAAGTTATTAAATAATCATTTAACCCATAAATAAATTTATATCATGTAAAATATATGTAAATTATGCACACAATACATATAAATTTTACTTAGTTCACCCTCTCTAGGCTATATCAAATGAGCTTACAATAATAATGTATCGATGTTCCAAAATCCACTAAAGAATTTTTATTTGTGGGTTTAGTTAAGGTCGCTGGTTAATCCAAGGGTTACTCCCTTTACAAAGGGTTTAGGTATGGTTCACTACCTCCCAAGGGTCACTCCCTACTTCTTCCCCTTACTCTTACTACTCAAGAAAGGAAAAATAATTAGAATGAAGGTCATTATAAGGATAAGAACAATATCACCATTGTTGTTGTTTTACAAAGTATATATGGGTGCTCCTTAGTGTATCCCATTGTGGGTAAGCCAAGTAAAATTATTGTGACTTGTGTGCATATTTTACATATCATTAGTTATGGATTAATAATCCAATAATATTTTTGTTTTGATAATAAAAATAATATGTTTCTAATTTATATCTATGTTTTTATTTTTTTTACTCTTGAATTTGAGTAAGTAATGAGTTGATAATAGAATAATTTATGTGTTTCATTTCAAGATGACATCAAACCTAAAATATCCTGCATTAGGACTCTAGAAAATGTTAGTGAATATCCCCCTATGTTTTGATTCCCTATTTTAGTTTCTATTGGTTTGAATTTAATTATTTTTATCATTATTCTGGTTGAATTCAAATTCTTAGACCATTTTTTTATAGATAACAAGTTTATTAAGAGAGGATGGTTTATTTATAACCCTATAGGATTTATATTGATCTAAAATTATTTAGGAAGATGGAAACCATGATGAAAAGATAGTTATGAGCTAACATGATACTAACGATTATACCATGAAAATTTTAAATTAATCATCTATTAGTTACATTGTACGTTATTATTTAATGTTCCAGATAATAAAATGTCAAGGTGTTAACAAAGAACTACAATTGAACACAGACAGTTAACTCAAGATCATTGTGCTAGCAATTTTATGCATACTACAAAACTTGTGTTAATTATTTATTGATATTTTAGATAGGACAACATCACCAAACCAATTCGCTATTGATATCTATCATTAAATAATGATTTAAATTTAATTCTCTATTAACTTTATTAATATGGAGAATGTTAAAACATTAATGTTTTATTGTTATCTAATATAGATAGTGATGAAAAGAGAATTTTATATGACCAACCAATGAAAACAAAATAAACCAAAGAACATGGTATCAGGTATGAATATAGATAGTATTTATAAATAACACACTATTAGGTTTTATCTCAAAAAAGTGTCATGATTACAATGTTATACTAAATACAGACGTGAAAAATGAACTCAACCTAGAACATCAATTGGAAAATTAAAATATAGAAACCATTGGCTTTAATATCAGTGGAATAATTTGGAAACTTCATGTTTTGAAAATTAAAGAAAAAAATATTATAATAAATTATATATTAAAGGTAGATGAAGAGAAATAGAACATTAACACCACTATTATTGTTATATCACTTTTGGTATATCATTTTATTGATATATTTGTGTTTTTTTACTATATTGGTATGATTATGATGCATAATAATTGATCTGAATCATTTCAAATATTTTCTTCCATTATTTTTTGTGATTATTTTTATATTTCCACTATGATTTTACTTATAATGTGGTTTATTATTTTTCCTATAGAATTAGTGTCCTTGTAATTGGATATACCTCCATAAGAGATATATGTTTTATGACTAGGTTGTGTATTCTTTAGTAAATAAAGTTTTCTAAATTTATATGACTCCCCTTCAAAAGTTAGTGTCTCTTAATGTGATCCACACCTCTTGAAAAGTCATAGAAACTATAAAGAGTGTAGTAATATTTTTAATTGAAACTACTATAAAAATCATGTGTGATTTTTATTTTTTATTCATTAGTTTTTTTATTACTATTTATTTACCCCCCCCCCCAATTTTTACATTATTTATGATTATATTTAGGAAAACATAGTTGTTCATAAATTCATGTGTGGTTTTGGTGATTATTGAATCGTTTGGGTTAAGGCAAACAAAAAAAGGGTATACTAATCAGATCATTATCTTAATAAGAGCACCCTAATAATTATGAGGTCGAGATCTATTAGGGTAGTGATGGTTTAATGTATAAATTATATTAAATTTGAATAAAGTTTCATACCCTAATTCACCCCTAGGGGTATCTTTGTAATGACCTGGACCCACTAGGAATCCTCCTAAGTTGACAACAATATTGAGAGTTCCCCTTGAAGACCACCTCCAGACTACAAGGTGATGGATAAAAACAAGGGTGTAAATAACAAAATATGGGATACATTTCCCATTTATATATAAATAAACAACCCCAAATCGGAAAAAAAATTCCTTAAACATGGTAATCAACTTCCATATAAATGAACGAACATGTGCATGAGTATGAAAACAAGCAACCAAACTAAAACACCATCCTCCGACTACAAAGGGAACACACTGATAAGTGTCACATTTTATTTCAATATAATTCATCACATGCCTAAATTATTAATGCTTTACACCACCCTCAATGTGATCCTAAAATTCAAAAATATAACAAATCACAATAGGGTGAGTATATAAGTATATTAAGTAGCTTCCTCCTCCAACCTTTCTCAATCCTAGAGAATTGGTATAATAAAACAATAATAAATGGTATAAAAAAGTATAAATAGAATTTAATTTAATAATAAATCCAAGAATAAAAACCAAACCATAAAATCATTATCACATTTTATCTATATCCATATCCCTTCTCTGTATCATCCTTTGAGAATATATAATCCCTCTAACAACCATAATGGTAATTCTCTTTCAAGGATATGGTATGTGAATTTTAATAAATTAAGAAACATCTGATTGAAAATATAAATCTTGAATGGGATTCATGGACATAGAAAAGAAAATTAATTTTCCTTTTTTGAAGCACTTAGTGATGTGAATGTCATCTAATATGATCTTCCTAAACCTATTAACTTTAAAATAAATGGTTGATGGTGGTTTCTCGGTCATTGTTGATCTAAAATCCCTTCAATAAAGACTTGATCTATGAAAATTATCAATTCTTAGAAATATTATGTACTCCAAGGGGGAAAAACCATGGTCCAATGAAGATCTCAAATCAAGGATTTTGTGATGTTGGGGTGGAAGTGACTGGAAGATAATTTCGATTAGAAGTGGATTCTTTCATATCCTTATGAAAATTAAATATTTCCTCGAATCAATGCAGATGATTAGTAATTTTCACCTGAATCTTGGAACATTGAGGATTTCTTATTGGAATATTAATTTTGATCCTTTTAATTAAAGGAATTCAACGGATCAAATTTGGTTTAGATTGCATGGCCTGAAATGGGTGTATTGGCATCCTAAAATATTGAATGATCTTACTAATTGGATTGGAATTTCTATAAAGATAGACCACTACACTCTTAATGGAGAGCTAGAATTATATTCCAAAATCATGTTTGATTCTTATTTGGATACAAAGCAACCAAATTCTATTAATTTCATTTCTAATGACCACAATATTTAAGTAAAGGTATATTATGAATATGTTCCTCCTTTTTTTGATTTCTATAGAATTATAGGTTATAATATTTCTAACTACATAATCATTAAAAAGAAAGTGAAGCCTCCTTATAATGATAATAAAGGAAAAGCTACTACCCTGGAAAAAAAATCATCCACCAAGAAAAGATTAACCTGGGAAATGGGTTAAAAAATAATCAAAATACTTATGATGTTAAAAACATTAGTCGAAAATATTAGGCCTTTATTGTTGATGAAGTGGGAATGGAATCTGATATACCTCGACCATCCACAAATATTATTTTACCAAGGCCTTATGGTGTTGGTTTAGTTTATAATATAGTGAAAAGAAATGTGTATAAATACATTTTTCTAGAAATTTCCCATGATAGTGTGAGCCTTGTTGATCATCTACAAGATAGTCATTATGGTGTTTCCTCTTATAAGCATGAAGATACTATAGCCTCTTAGTATATCATTAGTAATACATGTGTTGCTTCCCAGGATGTTAATGATACTAATAAAAATAAAACCTCAGTGAGATTTGTTGAAGGTTCTAAAAGGTAAATTATAGAGACTTGTCATCAGCTAGATTCAGTGAAAGGGGACATGATCAATATCACATCTCTGAAGTCTGACAGACCACATTTATCTACACAGGTAGTTCCTGATGAGAACTCTTCTCAAACTATCACTATAGTGTGTCTTCCTATATAGAAAGTCTTAATAGAAAAGAAAAATTCAAATGGAATGCCTAATTATTCTGTTCATTTTTTTAAAACTACCAGAAACACACCTATGGATGTTTATATAACCAGTAACAGTGGATCTCAGGAACATATTGAAAAAACATCTCCTAGGGAGGGATATACATAATTACATTTCAGTGAAATTCAATGAGCAAGAACTCTTTATATCTTATGACAATGCCATGAATATTACAGTGTAATATCAATGAACTACTAATCATATTCCTTCATCTCAAAAGAATGTATATTGTACCAAAAATGTTTCATTGGTATATAAATGCACTATTAATGAAAGTATTTTAGTTCTCTAGAATTTAGTGAGTCATTCAAGTCTAGAAATATCATTTAAATTAGACACCCTAAGGTATAATTATAAAGAACCAGTTTCTACCCTAAAATAAAATAGAAATAGAAATTTTGGTGAGAATAAAAAAGGGATCTCTTTCTCCAAATGCAAGTTTAAATTAAGATTCTCTTCTAAAATTTTCAGGGGCTATCCAATCCTAATTCAATTAGATACCTTAAAATTTTTATCAATAATAACAAACCTGATATTATAGGTATTTAGGAACCAAAGAGGATTTATTCTGAGAATATTTATTCTCTTGATAATATGGGTTACCAGATTATAAATACAAACCATCCTGACAATGACACCAAGTGGCTTTGTGTTTTTTCTCACTTGAGAATAGATGTAATCTCTTCTGTTGTCTCTACATAAAAAATGTTAACTTTCAACTAAAATTAGATGGGAATGAAATAATACTTATATTTTTATGTATTCCTATAATGTATACCAAGAAAGAATGGGGATATGGAAGAACATACAATACCTGATTATCTTAATTAATTTTCCAGACTCTTATTCTATATTTCAATTACATTATGAATCCAGATGATAGGTTAGGCATGCTTAAATCCTCTACATTAACCAGAGAGTTCAAGGCTTTTATTGAGAACAGTGATCTTTATGAGGTCAATTTTTTGGGTTCCAAATATACTTGGTATAGAAATCACTTAAATAAGATGGTGGCCGGTAAATAGGATATAACCTTTTTCAATGATTGACCATTGATTCTGGGGCCTCTATCGCATGCTCTACTCTTTCCAAATTCAATTTTTATCATCATCCTATTTTGTCAAAGTTTGTTACCAAAGATGAAAAACCTCCCTTTCCCTTCAGATTCATTAATCCATGGAACCTCCACCCTAATTGTAGAAAATTATTTTGGGAAACTTTGGTTTATCTCTACTTTAAGGATGATGCCTTGGATTGTATTTTAAGGCTCAAAATTATTAAAAAAATATGGAAGTTTAGATCATAGAATGATTTAGTCACATTGATGAAAACATTATTCAACTAGATTCTCTACTTCACTGTATTTAGGTGAATGATTTTGATTGTAATTTTTCCATAGGTATTGATCAAGAAAATGAGGTTATTCATGACCTCACTTTTTAACTTAACCTCAAATAAGGTATGTAGATATAATCATATAAATTCAAATGTATTAATAATGGTGAAAATAACACTAAATTTTTCAATATCTTAAAGGATTGGAAAAATAAATTGGTTTTTGGCTATTATCAGTGATAATAGAAATTTCTTTGATAAGAAAGGAGATTTGGATTCCAATGTTGTATCTTATTACATGAATCTCTTTGATTCTCCCAACACTTTAACTAAAAAAATAAAAGATATTATTCCCAAGCTTGTTAATCATGAGTATAATTAAAATTTATTTGAAGTTCCTCTTGACATTAAGATCAGAGTTTCAATTTTTGGCTTAAACTCTGGAAGCTCTCCTAGCCTGAATGGATTCACAAACTCCTTTCAAAAATTGTGGGATATTATTAAATGTGATGTTTACAGACTTGTCAAACATATTTTTAAATAAGGTCAAATAATGTAAGTCGTCAATGCTCAATTTTTTCCCTCATTCCTAAAGTTGGTAATGAAAATGAGATTCACCTATTTAGACGTTTTTCCTTGGTCAACACCATTTAAAAAAATTATTAGGAAAATTATTTCAAACAAGCTTACTAGCATTGCTAATAGGATTGTGTCCTCTAAATAGTTTAAATTCATTAAAGGTAGAACTATTCAGTATTGTCTTATCACTGCCTCTGAATGTGTTAACCTTCATAGGAAATTCAATAAAGTAGGTGATATTTCTCTCAATATTTATGTTAAAAATTATTTTGATACATTATATTGTGGACTTATTTGTAATTTTTTAAATATATTTTTATTTGATTTGGTCTTTGTTAAATGGGTTAAAGTCCTTCTGAGATATGCCCATATCTTAGTGCTTATCAGTGGCTCTCCTAAAGGATACTAAACTTTCTAAAGAGGGGTAAGAAAAGGTGATCATATTTTGGAAATAATTTCTTATATCACTAAGGATTACTTAAGTAGGATTCTCCTCAACATGGTGAATACCAAACAAATAACTCCTACCATGGATGGTAGAGGCCCTGTTACTCTCACTAATTTATTATATGTTAATGATAGAATCCTCTTTACTCAAGGTGACAAAATAAACATCAAGAACATCAAAAATTATCACCTTAATTATGAAAAAATTTCATGGTAGATTATTAGTTAGAACAAATCATACTTTTATTTTGGAAAAAATATTCATGATACTAGAAAAGATAATATTATAAATGATTCGGTAATCTATAAAGTTTTGTTTCCATTCATCTACTTGGGTGTTCCCATGTTTTGGGGGAAACCTCATGTTGGGAAATTTTCTCACACAGTGATCCGGATTAGAAATCAGTTAACCTCATGGAAATTCAAATCATTTTTGATGGCAGGAAGGATCAGCCTTATAAAATTGGTTATTGTTTTAAAATTCATTTATTAATTTATGTTTTATAATTGGATACCTTCCCTAATTAAAAATATCAGTTCTTATATAAGGAATTTTTCTTGGAGTGGAATCATCCTACAAAGAAAACCTTCCACTATTCCATGGAAACAATGTTGTCAGCCTCTTGATTTTGGAGTCCTTGGTATTAAAAATCTCAGTAAATTCAATCAGTATTTACATGATAATTTCATATTTAGATTCATAAATGATAATTTAGAATATCTTGATTTTATAAAGGCTATATTTTTGGGAAATCTCAAAGATATAAATGTGAACTATATGGAATTATTCATATGGACAGCTCTTAAAACATCCTTCCCTACAATTGATGTTAATTCCCAATGTTTGTCTAGAATTAACTCCTCTATTAATTTCTGGTCAGATAATTGGATATGTACTCCTCTCATTAACAGCTTAATCTCTTGTGATATACCATTTAATACACATATGTCTATTTAGGATAAAATGAAGGATTACTTAGATATCTTTCTTGATGATATCAAGAAAAAAAATTGAACTATAATTTCATTAATGTTGATGATATTATTGTTTGGGAGTCTACTTCCAATGGAAAACTCTCCTCAAAATATTTTTATCATGAGATCACACAAATTCATATTTTCACCTGGTTTAAGTGTTTAAACCGAACTTGGATTATTCCTTCTATAATGACTCTTGCTTGGATAGTGTTTAATTACAAGTTACCTACTGATGAATTTTTTTAGTTTATAGGCATAAATATTCACTCTATATATTCTATATTTAATCAATATAGGGGTTATATTGATCATATTTTTATCAGTTGTGTTAAAGTTTCTACATTATGGAAATTAGTGGGTGATCTCTTTTGAAGTTAATATTCCCTAAACTATTGGTATCAGGGAGTATTTAAATGATTGTATGTGATTTCCCATCTCACAGTAGCTACAGAACTTGCTCATTATGGACAACACCTAAACTCTTCATGTGATTTGGTTCAACCATAATAAATAGATACATGAGGTAATTACATTCTACCTTCAAATGGAACTATCCAAAATCATTTTTATTGTGAAAGGCACAAATGATCATCAAAATAGTTTTTTTGATAACTCTGTACATGATATTTATATTCTTAAGTGTTTTTTAATTTTAGGTAATTGTATCCCTCTCTATAGAACACTTATTGTTAAATGGATTTCTCTATTTCTTGGTTGGATGAAATGAAACATGGATGGTGCTTCAAGATGAAATTATGGTCCCTTTAGGTATGGTTCTATATTTAGAAATAATTCTGGTAATGTAATGGGATGTATCTTTGGTCCATGTGGTACCACTACATCACTTGATGTTGAAATGATTAGGATCATCAATGTGGTTGAAGTGGAGAAAATATGAGTATGGACCAACTTATGGCTTGAATGTGACTTTACCACCATGGTGTAGGAAATTAAAAATGGAACTACACACATATCATGGAAGTTGACTGTCAAGAGGATCAACTACATGGAATCCATTTTTTCCATGAATTATATTATAACACATGAATTCCACGAAGAAAACTATTTGGTGGATGGGATAAAAAATAAAGTGGTTATGGAAACTAAATTTATATTACTCAATGGAGTACCTGATGATCTTTATTCCTTTTGGCAATATAATTTCTGTAAAAATCCTCATTTCAAACTTTTGTAACTTTTTTTTTATTCAATAAAGGAGACTTGTCCTTTTGGTCAATTTATTATTCTTTAAGAAAATCACACCAATATACAATAGTCATAATGTATTTCTCATTATCCACTTACTCATCTCAACTATAGTACATTTATACATCTTTGGGAAATCTACTACAACCAACACATATCAACTAATAGACCACCATAGTTTTAATACATAAAATCCAACTTTCTTTAATTCTTGATATATTAATGATAAACATTAAATGCCACAAGAATCTCCAATCAATAATAGAAACTATATTCAATCATAACATCACCACATAAAATAACACAATAATAAAATATTTAGTTTTTTCCAAATCATAAACTATTATTATTATTTTAAATTTATACAATCAATCCATATCAATTTCACACACTTTAATTACCATAATTACCATATATTCAAATAAATCATCATTCCATGTTGATTCTACTTTTAGTCTTCCTCAAATCCCATAAATTATATTTATAATACTTTAATATAATAAGAATAACAATAATTACCAATAATCACATCAACTAAGTTATACAAATTCATTTAACAAGTATAAAAGAGAGGTTAAATACCCAACCTCAATCTTTCATTGAAGAACTAAACTTGAAAATATAAACTCCCATTCCCTCATAGATAAATCACAATGAACCTATATTTTTTT
This sequence comes from Viscum album, assembly GCA_963277665.1. NCBI lineage: Eukaryota > Viridiplantae > Streptophyta > Magnoliopsida > Santalales > Viscaceae > Viscum > Viscum album. The sequence goes on from OY728126.1 coordinate 482,204,392, forward strand.
AATATCATATCATTCCTTCATCAAATCCATCCATAAATAATTTCCCACATCTATGAGAAGATAAAATAAGAGAAGCAAAGAGAGTAGATCAAGTAATTAATTCATCTAATATCTACCCAAGAGAACTTAAAATCATAAAATAAGTATTCTCTTTCATCTAGAGTCACCAAGGATGAGGTAAAACAGAGAGAGAAGAGAGAGATCACTAGAATTTATAATTTAAACTTGGTAAGACCAAAACATGGATTTTTGTACTAAAATATATTATAGTTTACTTCAATCAACCCCAATATAAAAAACATGACTTTCAAACAATGCGCCCCCTTTTAAATTTTTTTGATCATTTCATTAATTAATCAAAATATTGACTAAAACCATGACATTTCCAAGATACAACAATGTTTTTTTCTTTAATATAACATCCAAACCATGATAAGGAACTTATATGTCAAGAAAAACATGAGATATTTAGACCAAATCCATGACTTTTTTTTCTCTAGAACTCAAAATTTCAACTTATCGACAATAATTTTCCTCTAATATCACTCATTCCTTCTCCAGCACCTAAAAATTCACAGAGGTACAAACATTAAAAATAGGTAATTTTCATTAAATACCTCACAAATGATTCTTGTATTTGATAATTAAAAAAAACCAATAAAAAACATTAATCTCAAACTCAAATACCATGTGAGATACCTATTAAATAATAATCTCACCAGTAAAAGGGAATAATCAAAATATAGAAAGGAAACCATTATCTACTGCTTCATCATAGAATTAAATTTTTATCTTCACTACAAGATCCAAGGTTCAAACAGATTTGGGTATTGAACCCATATCTATGACTCTATCACATATGTATATTACTCCAAAAAACCATGTCTCCATAAAACATGTGCTTATGGAATAATTCATCCTCTCAACACCGTCTCCAAATGATCTAAGATCCCTACAGGTCATTTTTTGAACATCAAATCCTCCTTAGTATCTAACTCATCTCAATAAATTACATGGGAGTCATCATAAATGTAATGACCTGAGATTCCACAATATATTTTCCTTAAATAAATATTTTTTTGATAGTTTGATCCATATGCAACACCAAACTAAAATGAAGTTGTGATATATGTAAGTAAAATATAAATTTTAAATATGACCATTAAAACCAAACTGTTGAATTTTTATTCATGAATAAGGGTGTCCAGAATATAAAATATATGTAAAATCAAAATAAATACTTCTTTTAATACTAATAAAATTAAATTAGTATAGCTAAAAAACATGGAAAATCATTTTATGCTTAAAAATATATTTTTCTATAATTGGTGTTTTATTTCAAGAAACTAAGAATATTATGATAAATAATAATAAAATAAATTTATAATATGAATAATAAATTAATTAATAATTGATATTAAATAATAATAATGGTTAACATTCTAAAAAACTATTTTCCAATATGAACAGTTTTCAACTATATTTTTGGGATTTTAATTAAATATTGAAATCTCAAATTTTAAAAATTTATTTTTAAAAAATTAACAACATATTTTTATTAACCATAATAATATAATCTTAATATGAATTTTTTGTATTTTTCTAAAATATTTTATTTTTAGTTGAAAAGTGAAATATTGCATTTTTTCTAATATTGAATCTTTTATGACATTATTAGTATATAAGTATGAATTTAAAATTTATTAAAAAAAATTACAAGACATAATGTTTATTTTATAAGTTAATTTATAATTTTTTTTATAAAAATCAACCCATTTCAGACATTTTAGAATTTAAGTTGTATTTTTTAAAAAATAATAATTTTAATACATTATATATTTAGTATTTTAAAATTAATTTTTATCACTTTTAAAATTTTAAAAGAAAATTGATTTCAAACTTTTAATTATTAGGTTCAAATTATATAATAAGAATAATTTTATTTTTGTGAATAAAGGATAAATTTCCTAGGTAAAAACTAGTTATTGTGGTGAAAACAAAAATGGTAAAAAAGAGTAACCTAAAGTTTAAAGGGCCTAACATGTTTAGAAAATGTTTTTACTTGAGTGGTGGAAGTTTGTATCAAAATTATCTCTTCCCCAATCCATTATATATCAATTTTTGATCCACTTTCATTGATAGTGACTTTCCATTATTGAAAAGTTTTGGGTATTTACAAAAATGTTGCTCTTTTCACTTATAAAAGGGGAACTCCTCTCCTCACTTACCCTCACACCTAAACCCCTTAATTTTGTCCCAAAATCTTCCCAAAAAAACTCTTCAATGTTATTAAAAACCTTAATGATATTTTCATCTTCTAAAAAGAATATCCCTAAAAGGTTTAATCCCCTTCAATAATGAGATAATCCAAGAAGTGATGTATAAGTTCCTAACAACTCTTTATTTTTTTCTACTTATCTATGTGATTTTATTCTTATCCAAATTTATTTTTACTATATAGTAATGATAAAATAAGTATAATTTTTATATTTTTATGTTATTATAATGATGTTAAATGAATTAATTTTAACAAACCAACCTGGTTCAACCTAGCATGTCACCTGAATCGGTTCGTCTTAAGGCATGAAGCATGTTCCTAATTGCCACGGGCTGGAGACAAGCACTAAGCATAACCAAAAATCTATTAGGAATGGTTTCTCCCATGAAAAAATATAATTAACCATCCATGAAATGGAATAGCAACAAAAAATATCATCAGAGTCAATATTTCATAAAATAAGACTTCCATAGTACATAAAAATGACTAAGGAGATACTATAGTCAACAATACACATCAAATACAAATTATGCCACAAATTCCATATACATAGTATCTTAGTTCAAAATTAAAAAACTCTAAATGATGGAAAATAGACCAAAAAATTATTATAAATATATCCCACAGATACAAAATCCCAAAATGAATCCACATGAGCCAACTCCATGTGACCACATCTCCTCCACAAAACATGGACTGCGGTAATAAAGAAGAGCCACCCAGGTACATAGTGACCTTGAATTTACCTATGTCCTTCAAAAAATATATATATATTCTTAAATTAATATATAGGGTTTGAGTAACAAATACTAATAGGATAAAACCATGTATATATTTAAGGATTTTATCCATGCAAACCAATAAACTAGTTTGAAATCAATTTTCAAAACAAAACCACTTTGAAAATATTTCATTTTCAAATAAGATTTTAAAATCTCTTTGGTTTACTATTTCAAATAAAACTTGTTTTCCAAAACATTTATCAACATGGATCAAATAAATAGACAAGGAAAAACATTCTCAATATAACAAACACAACATGGACAATCATAACATCATCACCATATATCCACATAAATAGAAATGGGAATAATATATATCATCACATTAAAATGGAACTAATAAAATGCATAAATAATATAAACCAATCCAAAATCAGTAATGTGAATCTAGGGATCTAACCATTAGTCCTATCATGAATGAGTCTAAGTCTTCTAGCCATCTAAGCAATAATGAAATCTCTCACGATCTTCACTAGGACCAGCTCTAAGAGCTCTCATGGTATCTCTGTATCCAAATGCAAGCTTTATGGTCTTCCTACCCAAATGATCTCATGGTTCCTTAGAAACAAATATGGAATCTCTCAAATTATTCTATCTAAATCCTTTCATGGTCCCTTGGATGACCCCTCGCTCACACCCTGGTCGACCCTTGTGTTACTCTATGCTAACATAATCACAAAAAAGTTCTCATCTATGAAAATCCAATTCAAAAGACAATTTTATAAAAAAAACATTCCCAATTTCATTATAACACCATTAATGAGGTAAAACAATTCTAAAATCTTTTTTTAAATCTATTTAAAACCACAAAACCTATTTGATCCATTTTAACAAACACTTGGTGTGAAAATAAGCCACGCCCATTTGGAAAACCCTCTTTAAACACCCAATTTCCAAACCAATCCATAAAGATCATCAACGATAAATTGTTTTAAAGTAAATTTATAAAAACCAAATTCAATTCATAATTTTAAAGGTAATTCATGGAAAACACCCTTAAATAGAAACACATACCTCAGAAATGGTTCCAACCTCATCAAATTTGATGAAAACCACCAAGAATAGGAAGATCAAGGCCTTGCACACCTAAGACATAAGAAAAAGAACTAAAATTCCCATAAAAACACTAGTTTCATACAACCCCACAATCTAGGGTTCCATACTTTTAAGGAAAAGGAAGAACAAGCTAAAGAAGGGGGAATAAAGAAGAAACCAAGAAGATTTGGACTTACCACAAGCTACAACACCAAGAATATAAGATAAATCCACCAAGGATAAATATGAGAAGCTTTCATGCCAATAAGGAATATATTTTCATGATGGGAGGAGAAAATGAGGTCCAAATAGGTATAAATTTGATTGGGTAAAATAGTAAAATACCAATTTTTAAGTGAGATAGACAGAACGTATGGTTTGGAAAACCATGTGTCAACTGTGTGGGGATGATATCTACCCAAAATAAAATACAAAATGTTATACTTGGGTTTTGAATGGTTTGGAAAAACATGCTTAAACTATGAAAGACCCCCCACAATCACTAACTATAGAACCAGCATATGGTTAACTGCATAGTTATACAAACCATGTGATAACCGTGTGCATTGGTCTATCTTCCCAAAAACTTCCTTTTTTGACCCCTATCACCTGGGAACTCTAAGAATGAACTAAAATGTAAATAAAACTCAATATTAAACATACTAGTGACCTGAAAGGTGTTACAAACTCCCTTCAATGCCACTTTATACCCCCAGAAAGTCCTGAGGATACCTCGAAAGAAAAAAGGTGAGGCCACTAGTCCCTCACCAAATCATCCCACTCCCATGTATCATAGATATCACCACCAGACTACCAAAGCACATAGACTAATGGGATCAAATTACCATGGAAATCTTGTTCTGAAAATCCAAAACATGAAAAGCCTTCTCTACAATGGTGCCATCAGGCTTAACCACCAAATCCTCCCACTCCAACACATGATATGGTTCTATATGGTATATCTTAGACTAGGAGACATAAAATAAGTTGTGGATCAAGGTTATATATGATGGAGGATCCTACCAATAGGGTGTCTTTCTAAGAAACTCCACAACATGAAATGGAAAAATATAACACGGCACCAGCTTTACCTACTTTCCTAAGTGATGATGTCCCAGTCGAACTGATACCCTCATAAACACTTGATCACCAACCTAAAACTCCAACAGGAAATGATGAAGGTCGGTATAAAAATTATAGTGAATCTGGGCTATCATTAACCTTTTATGAATTGGATGAATTGTCTTGGTAATCTATTGGATTAGACTTGGTCTAGCAAAGGAATTCTCACCCACCTCAACCTAATACAATGGGTATTGGAATATTTATCCATACAATGACTAAATAGGGTCCATTTTGATCAATTCCTGATAGCTGCAATTATAAGAAAAATGGGCCCATGATAAATTCCTTTCCCATGAACCACTAAAATCAAGAACACATAATATCAACATATCCTTGAGATTCTAGATGGTCTACTTAGACTGACCATCCATTTTTTGGTGATACATGGTGCTCAATCTCAATTGGGTTCATAAATCCTCCTAAAGTACCTTTTAGAATTGATAAGTAAAACGAGTAACTTGTTTTGATATTATTATTAAGGGAACTCCATGAAACTTAACAACCTCTTGAACATACAAAAAACTGAGGTCCTCTACCTTTTTTGACTTCTTGGTAGAAAGAAAATGGGCTAATTTTTTAGGTTATTTAAAATCACCCATATAGTATCTTTCACACTTAGATTATGAGGTATCATAATCACTAAATTCGTAGAGATCTCTTTCCACATCTGAACTGGAATGGGAAGTGGATACAATAACTCAGCTGGTCTCTCATGATTAGTTTTTATCCTTTGTAAGGTCAAACATCTAAAAAATATGCAACTACAAGTCTCATCATGGGCTACCAATACTAACCTCTAAAGTTATAAAACATCTTTGTCACCTTGGGGTGCATGGCCCAACTAAAATAATGTACCTCACGCATCACCTCCTACCTTGGGCTCAAAGGAACTACCAGCCACTTATTGAAGTGGAGAAAACCATTGGGATACTAAGAGAAATCTTCCAAGGTCTCCCCACCATTTAAATCATTGCTAATATGGTGTCACTTGGGTTTGGATACCTTCTCACTCCTAACCTAATCGATAAGAAAGGGTGTAACCTATATACTATCCAAGAACACCTTACCTATATCCTTTTGCACCTACAGGCTTGGATCATAAAATAAAATCAACATACCCCATTCATTCATTGATTCTCGGATGTCATATTATAGAAGTTTTCTACTCAAAGAATCAGTTACCACATTCCCCTTCTCAGGTGTATATGCAATATCCATATCAAAATTTTGAAGGCATTACACCCAGCATCTCTATCTAAGTTTTAGGTCCCTCTGGGTGAAAATATACATTGGGATCTTATGATCTGAATACACTATAAAACGCTCCCTTAAGAGGTAATGTCACCATATCTTCAACATATTCATCATAGTTATTAATTCTACATTTTTTGTGGGATAATTCCGCCCATGTGGACATTGTTACCTCAAGAAATAGGCCACCACATGGTTATCTTAAATCATAAAACAACCCAAAACAACACCAAAATCATCACAAAACAAATAATAATATTTTTATGATGTAGAAGAATCAAAACTGTTGTGGATATCAAATGGGTATACAACTAATAAAAAGTACTTCAGAACTTCTCATCCCACCAAAAATTCATCCATTTCTTGGTCAACGCCATCAAGGGATAATATATCCTATATAATTCCCAAAAAAACATCTATAATACCCACCTAAGCCTAAAAAACAATGGATCTCAAACAAATTCTTGGGATTCTCCCAATACATGACTACTCAAACCTACTTTGGATACACTAAAACTCCTACCTTGGAAATCATATGGCCCAAAAACTTTAATTCCTAAATCAAAAACTATACATTGGACTACTTGGAAATATATAGTGCTCCCTAAAAACACCCAACACATCCTATATATAGTTATAATAATCCTCCTTCATATTATAATACACCAAGATGTCATCCACAAACACACCCATGAAGGAGTCCAAAAAGCAGTGAAAGATCTAGTTCATAATTCCATGAGAAATATAGGAGTATTAGTAAGCTCAAATAGCATTACCAAATACTCAAAATTTCTATGCCGAATTTTATAGGTGGTATTTAAAATATATAATTCTCATAACCTTAACTATTGGTACCCGGATATCAAGTAAATCTTTGAAAACCATTAGTCTTATTTGATCTGATCAAAGAGAACATAAATTCTAGGAAATGGTTATTTATTATTCATGGTCACCTAATTAAGCTTGCAGTAGTCTATTAAAAGTTGTAGTTTTATGTACACATTATTTTTAAATAGCACTGGAGAATCCCACGGTAATATGTTGAGGCAGATAAATCTCTTTCCCACAATATCCTCTAACTGGACCTTCAACTATTTCTACTCAACCAGATCCATCCAATAAGATGATAAGGAGATCAGGCTCATTCCAGGGAGAAGATCGATAGTGAACTTGACCTCTCATTGGGATGGGAGCCTCAATAAATCTTCTAGAATCACATCTGGGTACCTATATGTGACCACCAGAAGTCCACTCACTGATATTTTCTCAAAAATATCAAGAAACAACCTGGACAACTGGAATGAGATAAACCCCATCTCTGAATCAATAGGTTCTACCCTCTCTTATCATAGATCCCACTCACCCTGAAATATGTGAGTGTTCATATTAGTTGTAAGGAAATGGACCCTATAGAGATATTAGTAAACTAGAGCCTTAAATATAATCAACCAATCCATTCCAATAATAAGGTCCAAAATGTTCAGGTCTAAAATAAGGAAGTCCCAGGTGACTTCCATGCCAACTACCAAAACAGGGAACTACAGGAATTTAAAACCATACTCCTTCTTTCTACCCAAAAAAAAAGTTATAAAAACATTATATATAGAATCAACTCAGCCTATATACCCAAACAATCAATCAATTTTAGTGAAATTATGGAATGGGATGCACTAGTGTCAAATAAAACCGATGCAATGGAATATGCAACCAACATCATACATATCACAGTGGTCAGCCTAAATCTGTTTTCCTTCCACAAAAATAAAAAAACTAACACCTATATTTTTAGTAAAGTTAGCCTCCACCAGGTACACCTTATAAACCACCTCTGAATAAGTTGGTAGACATAGAATAATAAGCATAGACATGATCTCTAGACTCAAACCCATCTCAAAATATCAAGACTTAAGGTAATCATTTTCAAGGAGATTCAGAGAGACATGGACCAGAATGGTAAAATGGTTAGAATACTCCATCACTAAATGATTCCCCTACTCCAATTTCAAGAACTCATGGGCCTTCTCTACTCTCAATATCTTCAAGTGGGAATATCTATTGAAATCCACCTTAAAAGTGGTCCATGTGATATCTTTGTGCCTACTCGAGAGAACCATTGAATCCTATAAATTCCTACCTATTCCTTTTAACACATATGAGTTTAATCCCACTTTATTGGTCTTAAGAGTCTTTAGAAACTCAAATATCTACTCAAAATTATATAACCACTCATCAGGATCATTAGGTCCCTTGTAAGCACAGAACACTGGTAGATTTTGTCATGTAAACTCCTTAGCATGGTTTGTTTTCTATGTTTACTCCCTACCACCCACTTGACCCAAGGATTGAATCATACGGATCATAGAATCTAAGAGTCATGTCAAAAATAGGAGTTCCCAATGGGGTATTCTTCATCATACCCTCTCTATGTTTGGATAAGGTTCTTCTGTGAGGCATTGTCTACAAGACAACAAACACAAGCTTCATCGAGCACGATTCAAATGAAAAAGGAGAAAAAACATCAAAAAAATTATTCATTTACAATTACGAATAGTTTGGATACATAGTTTTGAAAATCACGTTCCAAATATGTGGGTGCCACTAGATTTGGAAGGTAAGGCCACATAGGCTATGCACAGTTACTACTAACCATGTGCACCCCCATAACCAGGCTCAAAAACAAAACTACAATCACATACCACCCATGGAAAGTTGCGGTTTGACGTGAAGAAGAGATGACCATGAACTCCCATGTTTCTACCCCCTGAGTCCCAATAGTCCTAAATCCATTATACCACTGAATTAAAAATAATAACATGATATAATACTATTTTTTAATGAACCGACTTGATTCAACCCGACTTACCACCTGAGTTGGGCCATCACAAGGCCTGAAGCGTGTTCCCAATCACCACGGGTTGGCGACAGGCACCAGGCATAAACAAAAATCTCTTGGGAATGATTTCTCACATGGTAAATTGGTATGATATATCTATGAAATGGTAAATATACACCAAATATAATCAAATTCAATGGTATTTAAAATGAAACATCTAGAATACACAAAAGAACACTAAGCATATTCTATAGGAAATAATAGACATCATATACAAAACATGACACAAAGGTCATACACATGGTATCTCAATTAAAAATCAAAAAACAATAAATAATGGATAAAATACTAAACATGGACTATAAATAAATACTATATATACAAGATCCCAAAAACAAATCTAGATGATCTAACTCAATGAGACCATGTATCCTTCAAAAAACATAGACTGTAATAATCAAGAAGAGACACCCAGGTGCATGGTTCCCTTTTATTTACATGTTTCCTGCAAAACAAATCTATATATGACCAATGGAATATGTAGGGTGTCAGGTATAGATCCCATTAGTATACCACCATGAATATATTTAAGTATTTTACCCATACAAACCAATAAACTTGTTTGAAATCACTTTTCAAAACAAAACCACTTTGAAAGCATTTAATTTTCAAATAAACCTTTGAAATCCCTTTGGTTTTCAATTTAGAATAAAACATGTTTTAAAAAAAATTCTCAACATGAATAAAATAAATACACAAGGAATAATGTGCTCAATATACCCAATAAAATAAGGGAAAGCATGACATTATCATCATATAACAGCATAAATGGACATGGGCATAATATATCTCATCATGTCAAAATAGAACTAATAAAATGCATAAAGTATATAAACCAATTCATCATGAGTAATATTCACCTAGGTATATAACCATTAATACAATATTGAGTGCATCTAAACAAGTCTTTTAGCCAGCTAAACAATAATATAAGCACTCACAGTCTTCCCCGGGCCCAACTCCAAAAGCTCTCATAGTCTCTCGGCAACTAAATGGAAGCTCTCACAGTCTTCCCAACCAATGGATCTCATAGTCCCTTAGAAACCAAAATGTAATCTCACATATTATTCCCTATTAACGGATCTCATAGTCTCTTGAACAACCCCTCACTCACACCCCGATTAACCAATGTTCTACTCCATACCAACATAATCACAAATAGGTTCCCATCTATGAAAAAAAATTCATGGGCCAATTTAATAAAAAACATGACCACTTTTATTATAACAACTTTAATAAACTAAAATTATTTCTAAAATTATTTTATAAATCTATTTAAAACCATAGAACCACTTCGATCCATTTTAATAAACACTTGGTGTGAAAACAATCCATGCCCATTTGGAAAACCCTCGTTAAATAGCCAATTTACAAACCAATTCGTAAATCACAACAAGCATGGTATAAAAATAAACCATAAATCTTTTGAAACTTAATTTAAAAAACAAAAACTAAATGATATTCATAGTTTTAAAGTTAATCCATGTAAAATTCCACTAAATAAAGACACCTACCTTGGAAATGGTTCCACCTCATCACTTTCGATGAAAACTATCCAGAATAGAAATTTAAGGTCTCATACACCTAAGACACAATAAAAACCCAAAACCCCAAAAAAATCTAGTTTTGACCAACCCCACCATCTAGGGTTCCATACTTCTATAGAAAAGTAGGAATAATCATAAGGGGGAGGAAGAAGAAGCCAAGAATATTTGGACTTACCACAATCCAAATCACCATGAATCCAAGATAAATCCACCAAGGATAGATAGAAGAAGATTCCAAGCCAAGAGTTAAGGGTTGATCATGATGGTAGGATGAAATGAGGGACAAAGGGTTATAAAATCAATAGGGGAAATGGTAAAATGGTAATTTTTAAGTGAACTGGATAGGCCGCACGGTTAGGAAAACCATGTACCAACCTTGCAGTGATACTATCTCTCTAAAATATAAGCTTCATGGTTACACCTGAGTATTTCATGGATTGTAAAACCATGCTGAAAATATTCAAAACCCCATTTTCTCCAAATACAACACCCTCATAGGGTTATCTACACGGTTAGACAAACTATACACTAATCGTACACCTTGTTCCGCCATCCAAAAAACTTATTTTCTAACCCCTAATGCCTAGGAACTCCAAGAATGAGACAAAAGGTAAATAAAACTCAAAAAAATAAAATTGATCTATATGGTGTTACTTTAACCTCCTTCCCCTTTATTGTTTAAGAATAACGAAAACATGAATCGTACGTGGTATGGACTACCACCTCCATGATGCGACATTTCTTCATTTTCCATCACCACCTTACAAGGATGGTTTTAATAGAAAATTTAATATATAATTATTATATTTATGAGATATTTTAGATTCTAAAATAATAAATCATATTAATCCCTTTCCCCATTTTATAGAAAATGAAATTTCCAACCATGCACACATGTGGACTACTGCCTTCATGGATCAATCAATTTCCATATTTAATTTCATCACTACCATACATGAATGTTCATGATAATGGTTATAAAAAATATATAAGATATGTATGGTATCATTAAGGTTTTTTTATAAAAAATTATATAACCTATTAATTATATGATCAACAAACGATTATCGTAAAATCCATCGTTTAAAACAAGCTTACTAAGAGGAAAATCATTAATTCAAATCATGTAATATTTTCATATTCATTACTTATTATTCTAATTCCTTTATAATTATGATATATAAAACTAATAAACACTAAATGATATCATTATTCTACTAGGGTAATGATATTACAACTAAATCACCTCATAATCATCAATAATCATGGTATGTTTATGATTGGGTCAGTTTGACCACCTACTTGAACAATGATATGAAATTATATCATGGATAATTATAAAAACTTAATTAATAGTATAATGTGATATAAATATGTAAATAATTATTTTTTGTAACGTATACATCAATATTTAACTCATTAATTAAGAAAACACCCTTCGTAGGTTGAAAAATCATCGAAAAATATTTGTTGACAATTTCATCTTCTATGATAAATATTAAAGTACTCATGAAAGTAAATTTAAAATACATAGATAATTATAAGTCATAATTTATAGTAACATTAATTAAATTTTAATAATTAACTTTGGAAGAATAATGAATACTGACACTACTCCTATGAAACCAGTACAAACGAACAAAACTATAAACACTTGAGGTGTGAAAATAGAAAAAAATGAATTAATATACATGTAGATAATGATTATAGATATAAAATAAAAAATGGTATTAGGTATTAATATGGTTATAAAAATATTTATTAAGATATTTATTTTTTTATAAAGGAGCTTAGAGTTCATCTGATTAAGTAAAGAAACAAGATTAGGGTTTCCATCACAAATTCCTCTCTTTGATATGTGTTGGGTATTATGAACAAAATTTCATTTATATGGTGTATATACTCACTATTTGAGATATAATATCATAAATTATATTTTAATCATGTTTTATTATGTTAAATAACAATCCTACTACTCCAAGGTGTTTTTATTAAAGTGTTACTCAAGTTATAAGTGTTTTCTTGGTCTCAATTCTGATTCTTTGAGACATGTTACTTGTTATACACCTTGTTTATTTATATGGTATTATATTGATTTACTATCTAATAAATGTTTGATACATTATTTCCTTGTAATTAATGGGATATAATAATCCAAATCAATCTATTTTCTTAAAATATCTTTTGACTCAAGTGTTACCCCAGTCATAATAGCTTTTGGTAACTTAATTTTCATTCATTGAGTTATGATAATTCTCTTAAAATTATTTTATATAAGTTGGGAAACAATTTCCATTTGATTGTATTATGTTTTATTCTATCATTTTTTACATTTTTTACCACATAAACCCCTTTTAAATATTTCATGCTTCGTGGAGTGTGTTTCTCGTAAGAGATATTGAAAACTCAAATCTTCTTTCTTTGAGTTATCAAGTTTTACCTTGAACTGTATTTTTACATGCTTGGGTTATCCCACCCTAATATAATATTATATGGTGTTTTATAATACAATTTAGTAAAATAAAGTTTTAATACATATATGTTTTTATTACTCTTTTTACAATTTTGATTTTCAATAAAGGTAATTTCAAAGTAGTAAAAAGGTTTCTTTACTTTCATTATCAAATGTTTTATCTTTGGATCAACATTTTCTATAGAAAACATTATATAATTTTCAAAGATAAATTATTGGATATTTTTTAAAAAAATTAAAATTTTAAAAAAACTTTAACTTCACATTTTCAAAAGTTAATTTTGAAAGTTACATGTAAATTTTTATTTTATGTTAATGTTAAAAATGTTTTCTAAATGTTATTTTAATTTTTTATCTCCATTTTTATTTTCAGATTCAATAGGATTTACACTAATTGGATTTATGTTACATGATTTATACTTTAATAAATGTATATATTTATAATTTGTGTGATTTAACTCATGGTATCAAATAATTCAATTCATAATCTCTTCTTGGGTGATATCGTCTGAAGCATTCTTTTTCAAGGATGTTTTTCATATATGTCAACATCCTTCTAAGTCTCATTTTTACACTAGTGATATGTTATTTTAAAACCATCCACCTTATTTATCAAGGTGTGTTATTTAATTTCCTACTCCTTTGGAGAAATGATATATCATTGACTTTGCCTCACCTAATTATTTTAGGAGTATAACTGTAATTTTTCTTCAAATTACTCTCATATATGAATACCCTATTATTGATTCCTTTAATTGAAGGGTGTTCTACTAGATTTCATACACCAATTGATTATAGTGAATTATTTTCTTAACTGTATATACCTTATCTATATGGTGTAAATAGTATATGATTTATTATCTTGATTAAATAATATTTACCTAGATAGTTACTCAATATCATTAAAATCCATTTTATTCCCATGGGTTATCTAAGATATTTGGAGTGAAACTCGTTTTATTTCCATGGGCTCTTTATGATGTGAAAAGTGAATTATTTTTAATTGGAACAAATATATATGGATTACTTGATATATAAAAGCTGATAAAAAACGCCAACAAGGCACTATAGCAGTGTGGACTTTGACATGACATAGTAGTAGAGATGACTAGGAGAAACCGATAGGGTACTATAGAATCTCAAACTTTAGAGGAAATGGTCATTGTAGCTATATAGGCTTCTTTATACTAAAACTGTAGTATTGTAGACTTTAGTGCCTACGGCACTGTACCATAGTGGACTTATTATACGGTTGGTGGAATAATGCATTATCTTCTTTATTAACTTATTTGGGATAGGGTTTCTTATGTGAAAATATGATTATCTATACATAATTATGTGTTAGACTCCTCAGGTATTAATCATGTTTTAATGATCACAAATCTCATTACTGTTAACAAATATTCTTATTATTTACAAATCCCTTTACTAGTTACAAATCTTGTTACTAATCACAAATCTCACTTATCTTATCAATCCTCTGTGTTTATGTTTCAAGTTATCTCTTATAATTTATACTGGTTAAGTTCCAATCATCTTATGTATATTACTATCTAAGTCTGAATAAAGATATTTGTCTAAGTATAAAGACACTGTAAAGCTTGACACAGTAAGACAGACTGTGTACAAGACACAGTCACAGTGAAGCAGACACCGTGAAGTCTAAGTCTCAGACACCGTGACCAATGAGACACCATGAAACCGTAAGTCAGACACTCTGATTGCCTAAGTGCTAATACACAGTTGTCAAGACACATTCATCAAGGCACCGTGAATCCAAATACTATAAGCAAGGCACCGAAAGCCAGAAATCGTGAGTCAGACACCATGACTCAGACATAGTGAAGGACACACCATGACATGGAGACACCGTGAAGGACACACCGTGAGCCACATACTGTGAAGGACACACCGTGAAGGAGACATTGTTTGCATAACTACTGTGACACTATTTCTTAACCTTTTTTCAATATTATTTAAATATTTCTAACGGTCATATTTGATGTTTTTAATGCAATTAATGATATTTAATGATAGTTGTTAGAATTTCAGGAAACCGTACCTCATACCTATGAAAAGGTAATCATTCCTATTGTCGGAGCTCGAGAAATATAAGAAGGATTAAGCTACAATATAGGATATACACACAGATACACATACCAGAACATATGTGAAACTACAAACAATACACACGAGCTCTGTACTGAATAGAAGAACAATCATGAGTAGGAAGAAGATATTTCAAGATCTTTCAAGAACTCACATGCATGCAATCCGACACTAATGGTGGAACTGAAATCAATAGAACATTGTCACTTGTGAATAACACAAGATGAACCACAACACTATGTTTTTCAACAGAAAAATTAGAAAATGACTCGGAAGCATTTCTGATAATCCAATGAGTCCAGAGCTGCACTGCTAATCACTAGAGCTTTCTAAACTTTAATATTCTCTCTCTAAGTGATTTATTTATTTATTTATTAGAGCAGTGTGTGTACTCTATATATCTTACACACACACTGACTCTTGTTCTTAACTGAAGGATATCACAATCCTCACACAAAAACTCCTTACTCTTGTTTACCCATGATAACTGTGGAAGAGGTCCTTGTCTGGCCTGGTATTTATTTTTTTTTCAACGAAGAACTATGGTAGTGGTCCCTACATGTCCTGGATAGTCTTGTACTGTTGTTAACCCTGATCCAGGGTGTGGATCACTTTTATATAAATTGTTTAAGAGGACTAAGTCTCATCTTGAGACTGAACCTCTTAGTTATATCTGTTGTGCTTTTTAGTTTAATTTTAAAGTATACTATATGTATATATTTTACATTCTGTTGCTATTAATTTGAAATACAAAACTATTTCAAAGTTACTTTAATAGTTAATATAGAAAGATTTTGTAACTATTTTAAATCAGTAGATTAGTTTCAAAAGCCAATTTAATCCTCTGATTAAATTGAATGAGACCTAATCAATCTTTGAGAACCTAATTGAACCATTACAGTTTTAAAAATTCACTACAGTTTAACTTGTTTTATAAATTGGGGGATTTTAATAGAAATTATTTTTAACAAAAATTTTAATTGGAACTCAATTAACCCCCCTCTTGAGTATCCACTCTGACCAATATTTGGAATCAGTGGTTTGTTTTTGTTTTTCAAATTTTTCGAAATACTCTATTTTTCAACTGTGATTTTAGTTGCATCTTTAAATATCTTAAATTTCTATTAGTTCTAAATTTTATCTCTTTAAATCTATTTTCTAAAATCTAGCTATGGAAAATAGACTATAAGGTTCTACTACCAACCGGCCACCTTTCTTTAATGGTACCAACTATGCTCAATGGAAATTGAAAATGAAAAGACATTTAGAAAGTATGGGTTTTGATATCTGGACTGCTATAGAATCTCAATATAAAATTCCAGAAACTGAAAGAACTACTTGGGATGAACCTACTAAAGTAGATTAGAATAATAACTGTAAAGCTATGAATGCCCTGTATTGTGCATTAGGAGATGAGTAATTCAATAGAATATCTTCCTGTAAAACAGCTTATGAAATATGGGATACTTTAGGTGTTTCTCATGAGGTAACAACTAATGTCAAAGAAATGAGATTGAATACATATACTATTAAATATGAGAATTTTAAAATGAAGACTGATGAACCTATTTCTGATATGTATCTCAGGTTCAATGAGATAGTCAATACAATGAGTTCACTTGGTAAATATATTCCAGCAAAGGAAAAAATTATGAGAATATCGAGATGTCTGCCAGACCGATGGAGAGGCACTTCTGTTTCAATTAGAGAATCATGTGACATTGCTGCTCTACTTGTCAAAGAACTTATTGGTAAGCTTATGATGTATGAGGAAGAACTCAAGGTGAATAAGGAGTAAGATGATGAACCAAAAAGGAAGTCAGTGGCATTTAAGTCTACTGCTTCAAAGAGCAAGGACAAGGATAAATTTCAAATACCTACTGATAGTTCAATAAGTGAAAGTTCAGATTCTGACTCTGATGCTGAAATGGATCAGATATCCAGAAGGTTTAAGAAATTCTATAGGAAGAAGAAATTCTTCAGAAAATAAAATTACAAAGGAAAATATGACAATAAAGGTTATTATAAAAAAGACTGGAAGAAAGCTGATAAGAGTGATGAGGTTGTTTGCTATGAATGCAAAAGGAAAGGACACATAAAAGTTGACTGTCCAAAACTGAAGTTCAAGAAGAAACATGACTACAAGGACAGTAAGTACAAGAAATCTATGAAATCTACTTGGACTGCTTCAGAAGAAAACACAAGTGAGTCTGAAGCTTCTGACTTTGAAAAGAATCATGCCAACATGTGTTTAATGACCAATACTTCTTAGGAAACTTGTTTGAAGAGTTCCCATAATAAGATATGGTACTTGGATAGTGTATGTTCAAGACATATTTCTGGGGATTATTCATGCTTCAAGAGATTAATAAAGGTTGATGGAGTCCATGTCACCTTTGGTGATAATTCTAAAGGAAAGATCATCGGCCTATGCCAAATTGGTAACACTAACTCAGTTTTAATTTCTAAAGTTTTATTTGTTGATGGACTTAAATATAATCAGTTAAGTATTTCTCAATTATGTGATGATGTCTTTAATGTTAAGTTTGAAAATGATTCTTGTAATGTTTTTAACTCTAAAAATGTTTTAGTATTTTCTACTTTGAGAAAAGAAAATTTTTATGATATTGATTTAAATTCTTTAGCCAAACAAAATGTTACTTGCCTAAATGATTTTCATAAAGAATCTTGGCTATGGCATAGAAGATTAGGAAACTGCAATGTACATTCACTTAGAAAGATGACTAGGAAGAACTTGGTTAGAGACCTACCCAAACTTGAATTCCAAAATGACAAAGTTTGTAATCCCTGTTAAAAGGGAAAACAACACAAAGTTTCTTTTAAATAAAAGAAAGAAGTTTCAACTTCTCAACCTCTCGAGTTGGTTCACATGGACTTGTTTGGACCTTCTAGAGTTTCTAGTATAAATGGTAAGCACTATGTCTATGTCCTAGTAGATGACTTTTCTAGATATACTTGGGTATACTTCTTATCTCACAAGATTGAAACTTGTTCTTACTTTATTAAATACTCCAAGTCTGTAGAAAACCTTAGTGGACTTAAGATTAAAACCCTAAGAAGTGATCATGGTCGTGAGTTTGAAAATCATGAATTTGAATCTTATTGCTCACACAATGGCTATAGTCACAACGTTTCTTATCCTAGGACACCTCAACAGAATGGTGTAGTAAAAAGAAGGAATAGAACCCTTCAGAAAATAGCAAGAACCATGCTTAATGAATATGACTTACCTATTTACTGTTGGGATGAAGCTGTAAATACAACTTGTTATATCATCAATAGAGTCTTAGTCAGAACTGTTCTCAAAAAGACCCCTTATGAACTGTGTAACAATAAAAAACATAAATTTAGTTACTTTAGAGTCTTTGGTTGCAAAGTCTTTATTCTTAATACCAAGGATAATCTGGACAATTTTTCTTCTAAGAGTGATGAAGGAATCTTTTTAGGATATTATATAACTAGAAAATCCTATAGAGTTTTCAATAAGAGAACCAAATGTGTGGAAGAATCTGTTCACATCAAATTTGATGAAATTGATCCACATGAACCTAAATCATCTCTTGAAAATCTTGAAGAAGATTTGTCTGTTATGAACCTTAATGACAAATTCAATGAACCTACTGTAAAGACAACCAGTTCTAGAAATATTTCAGAATCTGATCCTAATGAACCCGAACCTTGAGAAGAACCTGAAATTTCTAGTCCTACCTTTACTAGATCAACTAGGATTCTAAAGAATAATCCTTTAGATGCTGTTGTTGGAAACCAAGATAGAGGGACACAGACTAGAGCTTCTCTTAGAAATCAGGTTGAACATCAAGCCTTATTGTCACAGCTTGAACCTAAAAACATTAATGATGCTATTAATGATTAATGTTGGGTAATTTCTATGAAAGAGGAACTCAATTAGTTTGAAAGAAATAAGGTTTGTAAACTTGTTGAAATACCTAAGGACACTTTCACCATAGGCACAAAATGGGTGTTTAGAAATAAAGTAGATGAATCTGGAAACATAGTTAGAAACAAGGCTAGGTTAGTTGCACAAGGATATAGTCAAGAAGAAGGAATTGACTATGAGGAGACTTTTGCTCTAGTAGCCAGACTTGAAGCCATTAGAATTCTACTTGCTTATGTTGTACATCTGAATTTTAAACTATATCAAATGGATGTCAAAAGTGCATTCTTAAATGGGTATATAGATGTGGATGTTTTTGTTGAACAACCACCTGGATTTACGAACCCTCATTTTTTAAATCATATTTTCAAATTATCAAAAGATTTATATGGTTTAAAGAAAGCTCCAAGAGCTTGGTATGACAGATTAAGTACTTTTCTTATTTCTAAAGGTTTTACAAGAGGTATAGTTGATCCTACCCTTTTTATAAAACGTATTTATAAAGATGTTTTAGTAGTTCAAATTTATGTAGATGATATTATTTTTGGATCTTCAGAAACTTCATTGTGTACCTATTTTTCTAAAATGTTGTAAAACGAATTTGAAATGAGTTTAATGGGTGAACTAAAATTCTTTCTTGGATTTCAAATCTTTCAAAATAATGATGGAATTATTTTAACTCAAAGTAAATATACTAGAGATCTTTTAAAACTTTTTGGATTGGATAGCACAAAAATTAGTGACACTCCCATGAGTACCACCTGTAAGTTGGATCTTGATGAAGATGGAAAATCTGTTGATCAAACCACTTATAGAGGAATGATTGGAAGTCTACTCTACTTGACTGCTATTCATCCTAATATTATGTTTAGTGTGTGTATGTGTGCTTGTTTTCAAGAAAATCCTACAGAATCACATTTAAATGTTGTAAAAAGAATTTTCAAATATCTCAATCATACACCCAATTTAGGATTGTTCTACCCTAAAGGAAAATCATTTGAATTAGTTAGTTATTATGATGCTGATTTTTCTAGCTGTAAGTTAGATAGAAAAAGAACCTCTGGAACATGTCACCTTTTAGGCAAGTCACTAGTATCATGGTGTAGTAAGAAACAAAATTTTGTTGCATTATCTACTGTATAAGTTGAATACATAGTTGCTGGCAGTTGTTGTGCACAAATTTTGTAGATGAAACACACTTTACTAGACTATGGATATCAATTCAAACATGTACCAATAAATTGTGACAACACAAGTGCTATTAACATCTCAAAGAATCCTGTTTCACATTCTAGGACAAAGCATATTGATGTAAGACATCACTTTTTGAGGGATCATTATCAAAAAGGTGATATCACTTTAGAATTCATTGGTACTGAATATCAACTTGCTGATATATTCACTAAACCATTAAATTATGAGATATTATACTACATCATACATGATCTTGGTATGATTAATCATAAATAGATATCTTACTGGTCTTAATGTTTAAAATCTTGCTATATTTTACTTTACGGTTTCATGCTCACTGTTTCTCAGTTACTGTTTCATGCTTACGGTCTCACAGTTAACACCTTGTGTTCACGGTTTGTCACTTAACTATCTTACCGTGACGGAACAGTTCACACACTATCTCACCGTGATAGAACAGTTCACTCACTGTCTCACCGTGACTGCACAGAATAGCCATTGTCTCACCGTGACGACCACCAACTATCTCACCATGATGAATGATTTTCATTGCACCGTAACGCCTACTCACGGTCTCACCATGAAGATTGTTTATGCATTTATTTTAATCTGTATCGCAGTAATTTTTATTTCACCGCTATTTACTTTCCTGTGTTTTTTTTATGACGTTTGACATTCCCAAATGATAAAACAAAAGGGTTTTCATTCGATTCCTCACCCGAGCTCTCTCCTACTCACTCTCTCGAAACCTTCTTTTCTTCTCTCTCACCTGAACCTTCAGTGGATGCCTAGGATGAAGCGTCCATCTTCACCCTCATCTGAGAAGCGTCGCTCGAAGAAACAGAAGAGAGCACTAAAGATAGCTCCTGATGGTCCCCTGAATCCTAACCTAGTAAGTTGTACTATAGTTCCTGAGAAAGAGATTTTCCCTGAGTGGCTTCTATCTAGCAAGTCTTTGGTTCTAAAAATCTTAAGAGAACAAGGATGGCTTGAATAGTTCTCTCGAAGAGATAGAACTATTTACCCGAGTTTGGTATCTCAGTTTTACCAGTATGTAAAGTTTTCCTTTAATTCTAGAGAAAGTTTTATGGTAACAAGCTGGATTAATGGACAAAAATTATCATTCTCTTCGAGACTATGGGATGCATGCCTAAGGATTCCTCATGAAGGGATTTTTGATTACTACCAAAGAGACCCTCCTCCTTCAACCGACATCTTTGACTTGGAAAATGCACTAGAAATCCTAACTGGAAATGGCACCAAGGGAAGGTCCATAGTAGCTGAATTGGATGGGGAGACAAGGCTCCTGTTTAAGTTTGTTCAGAATTTGATTAGTCCAAGGAAAGGAAACTTTGCTATGTTGAAGTATCAGGATGTTTTCCTGATTCCTCTAATAAAGAATGACCATAAGATCAATATTTGCAAATATTTCATTTACCATATGTGTGAATTGATTAAGGTCACTTCCAAATCCACTTCCCTGTTTTATTCAAGGATGATTTCAGCTATGCTAGTTTCGAAAGGAGTGGTTGGACCAAATGAAGAAGTAATCATGGACTTTGGTTTTTTTTTGTCCAATCCTACCATTAGAAGGATGAAAATTAATTGGAACCCTTGGAAGAAGCAGTGGGTTGAGGATAATGATCAACTTTATAAGAAGTATAAAACTGTTGATTATCCAAGAAGGCCAAAGAATATTACTGATCCTGGTTTGGAACCAGATGAAGTGGCTGAGTATCCAGAAGAGGAAGAATAAGAGGAAGTGGAAGCTGAAGTACCACCTTGAGAAGAGGCTGAAGTACCTCAAAAGGAAGCAACTCCTGTTGAGAAGGAAAGGACGGTTGTCCCTGCTGATGTCCCTACTGATGTTCTTACTGAAATACCTCTTGGAGAGGAAGTTTTTGTTGTTATTAGAGAAGAAGAACCATCTGTTTTTTTTAGAGAAGAAGAATCTCATGGTGTTCTTGGAGAGGATGAAGCTCATGATTCTAGAGAGGGTGTTGATCCAAAAACCCAACTTGAGGCTGCAAGAGATTTGATTATCCCTGATTTAGAGAATCAAGACATGGAAGAGTCTGGTGGTGCAGAAAATCTCCCTGCAATGCTAGAAGCTAGTCTAGAAGAACTCCCTGTTGAAAAAAAGCAATTCTAGAAGCACAGCCTATGGAACAGTCGGTTCCTGAGTACATACCCTCTGCTGAAGAGAGGATGGAAATTTCCTTTTAGTTGGTAAGTCAATAAATGGCTGAAGAGAATAGAGTTAATCCTGTGGATCTTAACCAAGCTGTTGAGCCTCTAGTTCCTGAAATAGAAGCACCTGTTGAGGGGGAGGAACCTCAAAACCTTGAACCTAGTGAAGCTGAGTCTGATGAATCTGAATCTGAACCTGGTGATGCACCTCCTTCCACTGAGTCATACTCTGTGTACACTCGATATGAATTCAACAGTTTTTATGATGTGAGTGAATCACAGCAAGTGACTGCAACTGGTATAGATCTCTCCTCTTTGTTTCAATTGAAATTAGTCACTCACCCTGAGCCAGAACCAGAACCTCAATCTCAACCAGAATCTGCACCAGAACCTGTACCACTACCTTCACCTAAAATCTTACCCTAGAAACATTCATTTGTAACTAAATATGATTTGAAAGTCTTTGGAGATACTATCTTAGCTGGAGTTGAGAAGATTATATCCTCTCAACCTCATCCTGTGACTCAACTAAGTCAGGAAGATTCCTCAATTATTTTGTAAAATATTATTCTGCATATTCAACCAAGGATGATCTGTGAAATTCAAGAATTCAGGGTTAAAAACAAACTCCTTAGTGCTGATGTTGCAACTTTGAAAATTATGGTATCCGACATGCAAAAAGAACTTTCTTCAAGATCATAGCATGCTCCTGTTGTTACTGCTCCTGCACTTGTTGCTACTTCTCCTGAACCAAATGTTTCCAATATTTCAAGAGAGATCTTATCTCAAGTTCATCCATATCTGTTATCTTTTGATGAGAATATTGGATAAATACACACAAAGATGCTGCAATGCATGAGAGAGCTTGTAGAAAATCTGAATAAGCTCACAGATGAGTACACTGGATGTCTTCAAAAGGTTTTGAAACAGCTCAAATCTCTAACCGTAGCTTTCAAAGCTTCTCCTCCCTCTAGTCAGACCTCCACACCATCTTTGGATGATTATTTTCTTAGATCCATAATCAAGGAAGAAATTCAGAATTCTTTCAGTGGCTTGGATCTGTCTCCTTTGTCAGAAGTAGTTAAGAACAGTGATAGAGAACTTGATCTTGTTCAGATTCATTCTAAGATTTCCAATGATGCTCAATAGGAGATCACCAAGAAGATAGATTTATATCTCAATCAGATTTACTCCAAATCTGATATGACAAATCACTTTAAGTATCTTGTGGAGAATCTGAAAATCCCTCCAGTGACTCGGGCTTTCAAAACTCAAGTTCATAAGCTTACAGAGTTCACCAGATTTTTGGAAAAATTCATGGAGAATAAGGATGATTTTGAAAAGGCTATGCAATATGGTGGAGAAATCATTACTGATTTCATCAATATTTTGAAGTCATATATTCATGTGCAGAGAACTACTATCGTTGCTCCAGCTGTTGCACCCCTTAGACCTAGTCTACCTGCCCTAGCCTCAACTGCCATGTTAGTTAGCCAAGCCCTATCTCAGATCAGACCAGTCATTCTTGATCAACCACAGACTAGATATTCTACAACTCTTTCTTTGGCTCCCTCCATATTTGAAGGTCTACCTTTACCATCTCTGTATTTATGTTTCAAGTTATCTCTTATACTTTATACTGGTTAAGTTCCAATCATCTTATGTATATTACTGTCTAAGTCTGAATACAGATATTTGTCTAAGTATAAAGACATCGTGAAGCTTGACACAGTAAGACAGATTGTGTGCAAGACACAGTCACAGTGAAGCAGACACCATGAAGTCTAAGTCTCAGACACCGTGACCAATGAGACACCATGAAACCATAATTCAGACACTCCGATTTCCTAAGTGCTAAGACACAGCTAGAAAGACACAATCATCAAGGCACCGTGAATACAGACACTATGAGCAAGGCACCGGAAGCCAGAAACCATGAATCAGACACCGTGACTCAGACACAGTGAAGGACACACCATGACATGAAGACACCGTGAAGGACACACCGTGAGCCACATACCGTGAAGGAGACACTGTTTTCATAACTATTGTGACACCATTTCTTAACCTAATGTCAATATTATTTAAATATTTATAACGGTCATATTTGATGTTTTTAATGCAATTAATGATATTTAATGATAGTTGTTGGGATGTCAGGAAATCGTACCTCGTACCTATGAAAAGGTAATAATTCCTATTTCCAAAGCTCGAGAAGTATAAGGAGGATTGAGCTGCAATAGAGGAGATACACACAGATACACATACCAGAACATACGTGAAGCTACAGACAATACACGCGAGCTCTGTACTGAAGAGAAGAACAATCCTAAGCACAGAGAAGATATTGAAAGATCTTTCGAGAACTCACATGCATGAAATCCGACACTACTGGAGGAACTGAAATAAAGAGAAAATTCTCACTTTTTAATAACACAAGATGACCACGACACTCTGTTTTTCAATAGAAAAATCAGAAAAGGACTCAGAAGAATTTATGATGAATCCAACGAGTCTAGAGCCACACTGCTAATCACTAGAGCTTTCTAAACTTTCACATACTCTCTCTAAGTGATTTATTTATTTACTTATTCAAGCAGTGTGTGTACTCTATATATCTTACACACACATTGACTCTTGTGTTAAACTGGAGGATATCACAATCCTCACACCAAAACTCCTTACTCTTGTTTACCCATGACAACTGTGGAAGAGGTCCTTGTGTGGCCTGGTATTTATTTTTGTTTCCCATGAAGAACTGTTGTAGAGGTCCCTGCGTGGCCTGGACAGTCTTGTACTTTTGTTAACCTCGATCCAGGGTGTGGATCACTTTTATATAAATTGTTTAAGAGGAATAAGTCTCGGCTTGAGACTGAACCTCTTGGTTATATCTACTGTGCTTTTTAGTTTAAGTTTAAATTATACTATATATATATATCTTTTACATTCCGCTGCTATTACTTTGAAATACAAAACTATTTTAAAGTTACTTTGATAGTTAATCTAGAAAGTGTTTGTAACTATTGTAAATCAGTATATTAGTTTCAAAAGCCAATTTAATCCTATGATTAAATTGACTGAGACCTAATCAATCTTTGAGAACCTAATTGAACCTTTACATTTTTAAAAATTCACTACAGTTTAACTTGTTTTATAAATTGGGGGATTTTAATAGAAATTATTTTTAACAGAAATTTTAATTGGAACTCAATTCACCCCCATCTTGAGTATCCACTCCAACCAATATTTGGTTTCAAAGGTTTGTTTTTTTTTCAAATTTTTCGAAATACTCTGTTTTTCAACTGTGATTTTAGTTGCATCTTTAAAGATCTTAAATTTCTATTAGTTCTAAATTTTATATCTTTAAATCTATTTTCTAAAATCTAGCTCTGGACAATAGACTAGAAGGTGTTGCTACCAATCGGCCACCTTTCTTCAATAGTACCAACTATGCTTAGTGGAAATTGAAAATGAAAATACATTTAGAAAGTATGGGTTTTGATATATGGACTACAATAGAATCTCAATATAAAATTCTAGAAACTGAAAGAACTACTTGGGATGAACCTACTAAAGTAGCTTATAATAATAACTGTAAAGCTATGAATTCTTTTTATTGTGCATTAAAGGATGAGTAATTCAATAGAATATCTGCCTGTAAAACATATTATGAAATATGGGATAATTTAGGTGTTTCTCATGATGGAACAACTAATGTCAAAGAAATGAGATTGAATACATATACTATTAAATATGAAAATTTTAAAATAAATACTGATGAACCTATTTCTTATATGTATCTCAGGTTCAATGAGATAGTCAATACAATGAGTTCACTTGGTAAAGCTATTCCAGCAAAGGAACAAATTATGAGAATATTGAGATGTCTGCCAGACTGATGGAGAGGCACTTCTGTTTCAATTAGATAATCATGTGACATTGCTGCTCTACCTGTCAAAGAACTTATTGGTAATCATATGATGTATGAGGAAGAACTCAAGGTGAATAAGGAAGAAGATGATGAACCAAAAAGGAATTCAGTGGCATTTAAGACTACTACTTCAAAGAGCAAGGACAAGGAGAAAGTTCAAATACCTACTGATAGCTCAACAAGTGAAAGTTCAGATTCTGACTCTGATGCTAAAATGGATCAGATATCCAAAAGGTTTAAGAAATTCTATGGGAAGAAGAAATTCTTCAGAAAATCAAATTACAAAAGAAAATATGACAACAAATTTCATTAGAAAAAGGACTAGAAGAAAGCTGATAAGAGTGATGAGGTTGTTTTCTATGAATGAAAAAGAAAAGGACACTAAAAAGTTGACTGTCCAAAACTGAATTTCAAGAAGAAACATTACTACAACGATAGTAAGTACAAGAAATCTATGAAAGCTACTTGGAGTGCTTCAGAAGATAGCACAAGTGAGTCCAAATCTTCTGACTCTGAAAAGAATCATGCCAACATGTGTTTCATGACCAATAATTCTGAGAAAACCTGTTTGAAGAGTTCCCATAATAAGATATAGTACTTGGACAGTGGATGTTCAATACATATATCTGGGGATTATTCATGCTGAGTTTAATAAAGGTTGATGGAGGCCATGTCACCTTTGGTGATAATTCTAAAGGAAAGATCATCGGCCTAGGCCAAATTGGTAACACTAACTCATTTTTAATTTCTAAATTTTTATTTGTTGATGGAATTAAATATAATATGTTAAGAATTTCTCAATTATGTGATGATGGCTTTAATGTTAAGTTTGAAAATGACTCTTGTAATGTTTTTAACTCTAAAAATGTTTTAGTATTTTCTGCTTTGAGAAATGAAAATGTTTATTCTATTGATTTAAATTCTTTAGACAAACAAAATGTTACTTGACTAAATGCTTTTCATAAAGAATCTTGGCTATGGAACAGAAGATTAGGACACTGCAATATACATTCACTTAGAAATATGACTAGAAAGAACTTGGTTAGAGACCTACCCAAACTTGAATTCCCAAATGACAAAGTTTGTAATCCTTGTTAAAAGGGAAAACAACACAAAATTTCTTTTAAATCAAAGAAAGAAGTTTCAACTTCTCAAACTCTCGAGTTGGTCCACATGGACTTGTTTGGACCTTCTAGAGTTTCTAGTATAAATGGGAAGCACTATGTCTATGTCCTAGTAGATGAATTTTCTAGATATACTTGGGTATACTTCTTAGCTCATAAGAGTGAAGCTTGTTCTTACTTTATTAAATACTCCAAGTCTATAGAAAACCTTAGTGGAATTAAGATTAAAACCCTGAGAAGTGATCATGGCCGTGAGTTTGAAAATCATGAATTTGAATATTATTGCTCACACAATGGCTATAGTCACAAATTTTCTGCTCCTAGGACACCTCATCAGAATGGTGTAGTAGAAAGAAGGAATAGAACCCTTCAAGAAATAGCAAGAACCGTGCTTAATGAATATGACTTACATATTTACTTTTGGGCTGAAGCTGTAAATATAGATTGTTATATCATCAATAGAGTTTTAGTCAGACCTGTTCTCAAAAGGACCCCTTATGAATTGTGGAATAATAAAAAACCTAAAGTTAGTTACTTTAGAGTCTTTGGTTGCAAAGTCTTTATTCTTAATACCAAGGATAATCTGGACAAGTTTTCTTCTAAGAGTGATGAAGGAATATTTTTAGGATATTCTATAACTAGAAAAGCCTATAGAGTTTTCAATAATAGAACCAAATGTGTGGAAGAATATGTTCACATCAAATTTGATGAAACTGATCCACATGAACCTAAATCATCTCTTGAAAATCTTGAAGAAGATTTGTCTGTTCTGAACCTTAATGACAAATTCAATGAACCTACTTTAAAGACAACCAGTTATGAAAATATTTCAGAATCTGATCCTAATGAACCCGAACCAAGAGAAGAACCTGAAATTTCTAGTCCTACCTTTACTAGATCAACTAGGATTCTAAAGAATCATCCTTTAGATGATGTTGTTGGAAATCTGGATAGAGGGACACAGACTAGAGCTTCTCTTAGAAATATGGTTGAACATCAAGCCTTCTTGTCACAGCTTGAACCTAAAAACATTAATGATGTTATTAATGATGAATGTTGGGTAATTGCAATGCAAGAGGAACTCAATCAGCTTGAAAGAAATAAAGTTTGGAAACTTGTTGAAAGACCTAAGGACACTTTCACCATAGGCATAAAATGGGTGTTTAGGAATAAAGTAGATGAATATGGAAACATAGTCAGACACTCTAATTGCCTAAGTGCTAAGACACAATTAGCAAGACACAGTCATCAAGGCACCGTAAATCTAGACACTATGAGCAAGGCACCGGAAGCCAGAAACCATGAGTCAGACACCGTGACTCAGACATAGTGAAGGACACACCATGACATGGAGACACCGTGAAGGACACACCATGAGCCACATACCGTGAAGGAAACACCGTGAAGGAGACACTGTTTTCATAACTACTGTGACAATGTTTCTTAACCTTTTTTCAATATTATTTAAATATTGCTAACGGTCATATTTGATGTTTTTAATGCAATTAATGATATTTAATGATAGTTGTTGGCATGTCAAGAAACCATACCTCATACATATGAAAAGGTAATCATTCCTATTGTCGGAGCTCGAGGAATATAAGGAGGATTGAGCTGCAATAGAGGAGATACACATAGATACACATACCAGAACATACGTGAAGCTACAGACAATACACGCGAGCTCTGTACTAAACAGAAGAACAATCCTGAGCACAAAAAAGAGATTGCAAGATCTTTCAAGAACTCACATGCATGCAATCCGACACTACTGGAGGAACTGAAATCAAGAGAACATTCTTACTCATGAAGAACACAAGCTGAACCATGACACTCTGTTTTTCAATAGAAAAATTACAAAAGGACTCAGAAGAATTTCTGATGAATCCAACGAGTCCAGAGCTACACTGCTAATCACTAGATCTTTCTAAACTTTTATATACTCTCTATAAGTGATTTATTTATTTACTTCTTCAAGAAGTGTGTGTACTCTATATATCTTACACACACACTGACTCCTGTGCTGAACTGGAGGATATCACAATCCTCACATCAAAACTCCTTACTCTTGTTTACCCACGAAAACTATTGAAGAGGTCCTTGTGTGGCCTGGTCTTTATTTTTGTTTCCCATGAAGAACTGTGGTAGAGGTCCCTTCATGGCCTAGACAGTCTTGTACTGTTGTTAACCCCGATCCAGGGTGTGGATCACTTTAATATAAATTGTTTAAGAGGACTAAGTCTCGGCTTGAGACTAAACCTCTTGGTTATATCTGATGTGCTTTTTAGTTTAAGTTTAAATTATACTATATATATATATCTTTTACATTCTGCTACTATTACTTTGAAATACAAAACTATTTTAAATTTACTTTGATAGTTAATCTAGCAAGTGTTTGTAACTATTGTAAATCAGTAGATTAGTTTCAAAAGCCAATTTAATCCTCTGATTAAATTGACTAAGACCTAATAAATTTTTGAGAACCTAATTAAACCTTTACAGTTTTACAAATTAACTACAATTTAACTTGTTTTATAAATTGGGGGATTTTAATAGAAATTATTTTTAACAGAAATTTTAATTGGAACTCAATTCACCCCCCTCTTGAGTATCCACTCCGACCAACATTATGCTCCTAAAATTAGTGAATTATTTTCAATCTTCATGGATGTAGGTATTTTTTCAAACCATATAAATCATTGTGTCCTATGATATTTTTCTTATTCTTTTTTTCCCCTTTTACTCTTATTTTCTTCATCTATAAACAATTATTTCACTATGACTCATGGTGTTTCTACAATAGAAGTCTCATGGTAGCTCCAATAGTTTGTTAAAATATCAACATTATCATATGGTTTCTCTAACTTCAACATGTGGTCAATTGTAAAGTAACATGTGGTTTATCCAATACTTTATGAGATGTATGATAAATGGAAAAACCATGTAGTAGCTTCAAGTTGTCCTCACATTTTCTTGGTTGGTCATGCATTCGATTAAGGATTTGGTGAGACATCCACCATGATTGATCAAAAATTCATATGGTCGATCCAATTAGTCTTATGGTCACTTGATTGTTTGTAATATTTCTATCATAGTAAATAATATGGTCATATAGTTGATGTATTTTTCATATGGCCATTTTAGTACTTTGTGAAATTTCACTCATTTAAACTCACAGTCAATAGACTAGCTTGATTGGATTTATGGTCATTTATAGACTTTAGAAAATTTTCCAAATTTCCCAAAATAATTTTAACTTTTATAAAACATGTAATATATTAGAAACACATAAATGTGATTTTTGATTATTAAAATAAGGAATTATTGGACTAATCCAACAATCTACCCCTTTTTGATGATCACAAATACTAGCATTAATAATAACATATAATTCACTAATTGATGTGGCTCTATTTTTACATATTTTTTCCACATCTTTTTAATTAATTTTTAATGATTTAATTAATTATTTAATCACTTTATACTAAATAATTGTACTTCTGTATTTTTATAGTTAACTTTGTTAATTAATCAATTTTTATAATTAATTATGTATTTTTAGTCATCAAAATAATAATTTTTAATCTTACTTAACTAATCTACTTTAATTATATTTTTTTTAGTTTGTTTAATTTAAATCTGCTTGACTTTTTAATAAGTTATATCTATTTTAAACAATTATTCAATTAGCATAATTCTATTTAATTAAGTTAGTCTATATTTTAATAATCTATCTTTTAACTTAGTTTCACTAAAATATTTTACCTTTATTAATTAATATGTTTAGCCATCCTGCTAATCATTTAAGTAAATAATTTGTGTTTTAAATTAAATTAAGTAGTTATCTTTAAATTTTATGTGATCAATTAGTTGTTTAATTAATTAATCTAGTGTTATATAACATTAAATATTTAATCTTATATATGCAGATAAATTATTAAGTTACTAAATTTTGATTTTAGTCTACCGGTGAGGTAGACAAGAACTTGCAGTAATCTAATGAGTCACTGTTTCCTTTCATTCTCTCTTGCTGCTAACCTCTAATTCTTCTAATTTAAGTCTTTTATTAATTTAGTTTAACAAATATTTAGTTTATAATTTTAGTGATTTCAATTAATAATTTTAATGTTTTAAAGTTTAATAAAAATCATGTTTTAAATTTATGGTGTTTAGTTTCTTTTAATTAATTATTTTCAATTTTTATATTTAGTTTGCTTAAGTTTTAATTTCTAGTTCAATCTAATTTCTGAAGGTCACTGTTAGTTTCTTTTTTATTTGTAACGGTGACCCTTGGTTCTACTGGTAACCTCTTCTTTTTAATTTGTAATGGTAACCTCATGTTTGGTATCGGTAACCTTTTTCTTTTAGCCACCGGTGATCCCTTTATTTATTTGTGCCGGTGACTTTTCAAATCTTTTCTATCAGTGACTTTTTCTTTTTTTTTTATTTCGGTGATCTCTTCTTTTAACTGTGACCTTTTATTTTATTTTGAAACGGTGACCCTCTAATTTTAAACTAACAGTGACCTTGTGCACATTGTTGTTGGTCCCTCTCTCTCACCGTTAGGCTGTCTCTCGCTGCACCTCACAGTTGTGCTGCTTCACTTTTCTTTATTTTTATACTAATAATGACTCCTTTAATTTCAAACTAACAGTAGACTTTGCTTTTAGCCCAACGGTGACCTGTTTTTTTTAACTCTATCGGTGAACCCCGCACCGTGCTCCCATGTTTCCACTCTTCTAACAGTGAGTCATTTCTCATCGGTACCACCACTTCCCCTCTCACACCAGATTTCTAAACAGAAGCCTTTCGCCATATCCCACTGATGATCCAGTTGAAGAAGTCTACCTGTTCTGCTTCCCCTGTTTCCCTGCATAGCAACCATTTCATCCTACCACCATCTTCACATTCCAACACTCAATTGATAAAACCCCATAACTTTTAACTAATATGGACCAGAACCCGACCACACTTAAAAAATCAATCAAAAATATCATATTTCAAACCCACAACTAAATAACTCAGCTTGAAGAAATCCCTTCTGCGGTGGAGTTTTTCGTGCGCTACCTCAATCCAAGCCACTTACTAAGGTCTGGTCGTTTCACGCCTTGAGGAAGAGCTCGATCTTTTGAGAGTCCCACCACACCCCAACTGTCTGCAGCACTCCTTGTCGCCATTGCTGTAAGTAGGTAGAGTTGGGATGTCGCGCCGTTGCTGGGTGCCACCACAAGGAGGAGGAGGTTACCAGTGCTGATGGAGGCCACCGCGCTGCGCTGGAGTCAAGGGAACCTGTTGCACCGCTGCTCTGCGGGAAGAATCAGAGTCACAAACCCTCCCCCTTGCTGTAGCGCCGTGATTTGTGGGGGAAGTAAAAAAAATTAAAAACACTAATGAACTAAATCTAAGTTAAAATAAAAAAAATCTTAAACTAAAAAAATAGAAACAAAATATTAATAATTATAAATAAATAACTTATTTAAGATATTTAATAAAATAGAATTTCTAATCATGAATAAATTTTATCTTATTAATTGTTAGTTTGTTAAAATTATTTTTAATTATAATTTAATTTTATGTTTTAATAATTATTTAATAATACATTTTGTTTATAAAAGAAAATACAAATAATAAGTTATAAAATTAATTGTAATTAAGCTAAACTAGTTAATTTAAAATTTTAATAATGTAAACTTTCAAAATAATAATAAACTTAATGTTTATAATTTAATTTAATAATGTTAACTAATTAAATAAAAATAACTTATAAACAATTTAGCATCAAAGTTAATAATTAACAAAAAAAAATTAATAATAATAATAACTCTTTTATTAACAAATTCTATCAATTTATAATTCTTAAATTATCATAATTTATCTTTTATAGTTAAATAATAATTATTTAAATAAATTTCATTTCATTATAAGTAATTAAAATATAATTACTAGTGTTTAGCAATAGTTATAAAATAATTTAATTAATAACATTATTTAAAATTTTATTAATTCTTTTATAAAGACTTTTTAATAAACTAATTTCTTAAAATTAAAATTATTTATTTCCATAGTGTTTTAATTGTTTTGATTTTTTTCTTACACAGGTTCATTCAAGAGTCAAAAACATGTCCAGGTACATTCAACTAACCCAGCGGGAGTTAGTTATGTGAGAAAAATTAATGCGATGTGCCAGTCGTGAAAAAACGCACGTTGTGCGGTGCATTTGTGAAGGGATTTCAAAGTCAGTGGAAGATTTTTGGTGATGAGCAGCTGAAGATAGTGGGTACTTAAAGCAGAGAAAGCAGTAGATTTGGGGGACTCTCATTTATTCGACTAACACACCAGACACGATAGCAGAGCAGCTCTGGAGATGAGCTGGAGGCCTTGGAGCCTGAGTGCATAGTAGAATTAGGGGAGTTATTCTTCCTTCTAGTTGGAATTCTTGTACTCTATTCTAGTATGCCTTCATTTCATGTATTGATAATGAACAAATTAATTGGATAAACCTTTGATCTCGTGGAATTACTACTTTTACTGGTTACTTTTCTTCCTTTCTACTTTCATACATCAATGTGTTCAGTATTGATCGGTGAGATTGATGATGAGTTCATTAAATTTCTTTTCACCGTTAGAACTTAATTTTTAAAACTCCACAATCAAATCAGAAAGATTGATCATGGAAACATCTTAAAAAAATAATCAATTCACAATGACTTTGGGACTTACGGCGAGTTCATCATGTTGTCATTAACTTTTCAAACTTTTCACGGTTGATTTGTTTTGGAGTGTTGAACTCTGAAATCAATCATCCTGTGTGACTTAACTCTTAGAGAGGGAGATAAGTCACTCTCTTTATGGTGGTGAAAATCAGTAACTTTAAAGTGAATCAGAAAACTTATAAAACCAGTAGAATGGAGACTTTTCCTCGGGCATTTTACTTGATTGTTCACTTATCAGCATTTTATATCTCTGTTTCTCACTGTTCTTAGTCTGTTTCTTTTTTCATAATAGTTTAGAACAAAAACTCAAAAAGATTGTAGTGTTTCATTATTGTAAAATTTAAAAAAATTAAAAAAATATAAAAGAAATAGAAAATCTATTCCACTGCTAACAACAGTGGGATCTTTTGTTAGTTTTTAGAAGACTAGTGGTCAAAATAGCTTTCCTTGTGGGTTCGACCCTGCTTGCCACATATACAGTAGTTTGTAATAATATAAATTTTAAACTTTTACCGACTTCAGTGATAGTACAGGTCAAGTTTTTGGCGCCATTTTCGGGGAAGGCATGAGCCATTATTTTTCTAAAAATTAAAAAAAACATATAAAAAACACCAAAAAAACTGAAAATTTTAAAACTGTAAAAAAAATCTGCATCATTTACTATTGAATTTCTACTATTTCCTGTATTATTGAGTTCCTGTTAGTTCTACTATTGTGCTATTTTGAATTTTTATTACATTTTTTATGAGCACAAGAGAGTTCATTGTTACATTAGAACCTTCAAACTTTGAATTAGACAAACATTTAACTACTCCTAAAAACATTGTAATGGAGAATCAGGATAATAGAGTTGATCAAAAAATGAATGTGCCATAGCCCGTAGTTCCAGCCCATCAATTACCTAGACTTATGGAGTTTCAAATTCCAATATTATCAAGTAACTCATCTTGTATTAGGTTGACCCCTAGGTCTAGGAACTATGAAATTAAGCAGTGTCACCTTTCTCAACTTCCTTCATTCAATGGTCTTATAGGAGAGGATTCACTTGAGTTCATTAGAGATTCCTATAGTTATGTACAAAAAATACCTCTGAGAGAGCTTTGTGAGGAGGAGTTGAGATTTAGGATGTTTCCATTTTTTCTGAAGGGGAAGGCTAGGACTTGGTTTTAGAACTTAGATGAATAAATTTTTGAGACCTGGGAAGAGGTGTTTACTACCTTTATATCAATATTCTATCCTAGGAACACCACCTCTGAGATTAGGCACAAAATTATTGGGTTTGTCCATAATGAGTGAGAGTTATTTCACGAGGCATTGGATAGGTTTATAAGTCTCCTTGTACAAAGTCCCAATCACCAATTTTCTTCCCATCTACTCATGGAAACCTTCTATAATGCTCTCACCCCTTACAACCAAAATTTAGTTGACCAATTCTGTGGGGGTGACTTTTTTGACTCCACTGCTGATGAGATAAAACTTGTGTATGACAAGCTTGCTCAAAAATCTCAGCAAAAGTGTTCTAGAAAGAGGGTCTTCCATAGAGGTGAAGACAATTCTCAAGCTGTTGTTTTTAGTGATAGGGTCCTAAGGGAGCAATGTAATCATTGTGGGATGTTCGGTCACACTCATACATGTTGTCCTAATTTTGATCTCCATGTCCAGTTTGATGAGAGTGCCAAATTTGTGGATTTTAGAGATAGGAACCAAGGTACAAATGATCAATACTCCAATTAGTACACTTCTAGTTATCAAAATCACCCAAACTTGTCCTGGAAAGAACAAGGTGTCAAAAAGAAAACCACTACCCCTAACTACCAATCTCACTCTAAAATTTTTAACTCAGATAAATATGGGAGAGAATCTTCTAATTCTCAAGGGGAGTTAAAGGGGTTGTTACAACAAGTTTTGGGAGAGATCGATTCATTTAGGAAGGAAACAGATGGTAAGATCCACAATTTAGAACATCAAATAATTCAAATGGATAAGGATCAAGGTGATAAGGAAAAGGGAAAACTGTCAAACACTTCAATTCTTATTCCAAGAGAGAATGTAATGGCTATAACCACTAGATTTGGCCTTCAAACCCAAGAACAAGTTAAGATTCACTCTAGGAAAACTAAAACTGATGAAAAAACTGAATCTGGAAAGAGAAGTCTTCTTGAAACAGAATCTAGGAATCTGAATAGCTTTGTTCGACCTGAATAGAATATTGAATTTACATCTGAGAAAGTTTAAGAACCGAGGAAAATGAAGTGGGAATTAATTAAAGAATAAAATAAAAACAATGGAATTGAGGATAAGGAGAATAATCAACTTGTTCTTAAAAATTATGCCCCACTCATTCCCTTCCCTGAAAGAGTAAAGAAGAATAATGAACCTGGTTATTTTAGGTTTCTTAAAAGTATTCTAAACTTTAGTATAAACATTCCTTTTGTATAAGCCTTAGATAAAATCCCTTCATATGTTTCTTTTACCAAAATAATTCTAAAAAACAAAAATGATTGGAAGAAATTGGATAAAGTTAATCTCAATGGGGAATGTAGTGCCATCTTATTAAAGAAGTTGCCTCCAAAATTGAAAGATCCTCATAGCTTTATTATTCAATGAAAAATTGGAGCAAGTGAGAAACTTAATTGTTTGTGTGACTTAGGAGCAAGCATCAATCTTATGCCTTACTCCCTATTTAGAAGGTTGGGTCTCAGGGATTTGCAACTAACTTCTGTTTGTCTTCAACTTGCTGACAGGTCACTCACACATAGTTCAGGGAGGGTGGATGATCTATTAGTGAGTGTAGGAAAACTGACACTACCCACAGACTTCCTTATCTTAGATATGGAGTGTGATAAAAAAGTCCCAATCATCTTAGGGATACCTTTCCTTGCAATAGTCGGTGTTGTCATAGATGTGTCCAAGGGGAAACTCACTCTCCAAGACATTGATTATGTGGAGGAGTTTTTTGTGTTTGAAAAGCCTCAACATGTGGTTGGTTGTGATTTGATAGATGTCGCTAAGAATCAATGTTTTAAAATTTAGTTCCAAGATGAGTATGGTTCTTTTCCTCTTGAGGTCATAGAGATTTTGATTCTCAAGCCTATTGAAACTTTTCTTCAAGCTTCTATTCCTGTTCCACTCCTTCCTCTAGATGAGAAAAATATTTCCCTAGAACCCATTCTAGAGAGTGAGTCACATTCTTGTCCTGAACTATCTCAACTCATTTTTGAATGTTTTCCTTATGAAGTCAATTGTCTAAGGTTTTCTGAAGTTAGAGAAAGTTCTGGTCTGAGTCCTGGTGAAAAACTAAATTGTACCTATTATGAGCAAGTTTATTTTCTGGGAACTTTCTTTCTTGATCAGTTTGATGTTGTTTGTGGTGACTTTCAACCTGAACTTGAAAGATTCTCATTATTTGAGTCATCTGTGGACATTGGGTACCACCTGTTGGAACCTGAATATGATTCCTTCTTTCGAGAGTTTTCTGAGTTGTCTTTTATGCAAGTTGTACTGGGAATATTCGATGAAACTACTAAAGATTTTGTTGATTTTTTTTCTACTGATTCTGGGTTGGATCTGACCTCTAAGTGTGGGGGAATCCATGTCAGTATTACTGGTCAATTTAGTGATTTTATTATGAAGTTGTTGAACATTTTTAGAGCTGAGGAAGTGGTTTTTGGAGGCCGAAATAGGCTGGATAGTATATTAGCAATTTTTTTGTTAAAATAACTTTTGAGAATATTGTTTGGTACTATAGATGAGAATTTATTGGTTGATCTTATTCTTTAATCTTTAAATAATAGTGAATTTCACATTATTAATAATTCATTCCCATTAAATGAACATGGATAGAAATATCTAGGAAAATTAAGTCTGGTTGGGGACTGTAAATCTAGCGTTGCATGGGAGGAAACCCATGGTTTTTGTGGTGTTAATAAATAAAAATTTGTAATTGAATAAAGTCTAACTGAAGACTTTAAAATTAGTGCTTAATGGGAGTTAACCCATGATCTTTCTTTGTTTTCATTTTTGTACTGTTTAGTTTTGAATAAAGTTCTTCTTTGTTGACTTCCATATGATCTATCTCTGCTGGATTTTTTTTCCTGGTTTACATGCACTGTGTATCTAGTTTTCTTCTGCTTGTGTCAATAAAGGAGTGGAATTCCCATAATGGGGGAAAATTGAAAAATATATTTAGGGAAGTACTCAACTCATAATTCTTGTATTTATTTTTCTGCTCAAATTAACTTAAAGGATAAAATATGCAGCATATTTTTTTTTAAAAAAAAATTCTTCTATATTTTTTCTAAAAAATATTGTTCTATGGCTTGATATATTGAAAAATATGGTGTGTGTCACTTTGTTGAGAAAAATTTTTTGTTATATATCACCCTGTTGAAAATAATTCTACATGTTCTGGAATGTAAAATTCTGCATGTTCCTCCTTGTTGTAAATTGAATTTCACTATTTTTAAAACCATTCACTGCTTGAAATTAAGTTTGGGGGGTACATGTCGCTGGTCTTTTGAATATAATTAAGGTTGGGGTTTTTAGTTTGAACTTTGCCTGCTATGTTGATTACCCAACTAAAT
This sequence comes from Viscum album, assembly GCA_963277665.1. Lineage (NCBI taxonomy): Eukaryota > Viridiplantae > Streptophyta > Magnoliopsida > Santalales > Viscaceae > Viscum > Viscum album. Next base: position 482,243,536 of record OY728126.1, read on the forward strand.
TAATTCTACTAAACTTTCTTTCACCCCAATTTATAGTGCACTTACATTTTACATTTACTTTTGAGCTGTATTGAAAATCTTTGTCACTGGACTTAGATGTTAATGCATGTTTTTTCTAATGAACCTGCTGTAAGTTAATTTGTTATGGAAAACAATATTTTTGTATTTCATTGAGACCCTTTATACATGTTTTAAATCTGCTCTATGGAAAATCTGTTTTGAACCTTAATTGATTAATTGTTCTTCTCCATATTTAGAAGTCAAATTTGGGGACAAAGTTGGGTTTTAAGTGTGGGGGAGGGGGTCAATTCTTGACTGTGCTAAACTGTGTTTAATTGTAAATCCCATCAATTCTTACTACAACTTAATTCTTTTTTGGTAAAAAATGGGTAAATTTTTTCAAAATTCTTGCATAATTTTAGGCTTTACACTGTACTCAATTGGGTCTTGCATTAGGAAAAGTTTCTTACTGGTAGTTAAGAACTGTTTAGATTCTGAAATTTATGATAATGGATGATTTCTGAGTGGTTTTACTTAGTTATTTAATAGAGATCTAGTTTATGAACTATTTTTGAAAGTGATATGGGTGCCCTTTTAATGGAGTTATGATCATAACCCTTGGAACTAGAAGTTTGATTCTGATTCTAGGGGCCTCATTCATCTTTAAATTATTAAAATTAATTGATTTAATGAGCCAATGTAAATGGTTTCTGTATTAATATTTTGGAACTGAAGTAATTTGGGCATCTAGGATCCCACGGTGAGTCTCTGAGACCCTAGATGCTGGGTGCGTTTTTGTTAACTTTAAGCCCTCTGTTCACCTTGAATAAGTGCATTTCACAGTGCTTAGCACAATGATACATGGCTTGGGAAAAATAAATAAAGTTTCTAGGGTCAAAAATGAGCCCATTAGGGTGAGTGGAATGATGAATTCCAAATGAAGAAGGGGTCAATTGGTTTATATTGGAGTCATTTAGGTTGTATTATTAAGGTGATTCAAAAAAATTAATTATTTTTGGAACCTAGGATTCAGTCAAAGTAAAAAGTTCCTTGGTTAAGGTCTTAGTTCCATTGATATTTTATCTCCTGTCACTCTTGGAATTAGAACCTGAGATTGAATTCAAGTGAGTCACTAAGTTGTATCACATATGAGGCATGACATCTTCTTTGATGGATAGTCTTTGTGTTCTTAATTATCCTTGAGTATTTGTTATAGGTAGGATTCATATGATTAATTCATTTTTTCAAAGCCTGCTATTATGTTTTGTCCTCTATTTTTGAGTGCCAAATGTGTTACAGTGTTATCTTAATCATAAATAAACTTCACTATTTTTCAAATTTAATAAAACATGAGATATTTTGAGGACAAAAAATGCTTAAGTGTGGGGGAATTTGATTTGGATCTATTTTTACATAGTTTTTCCACATCTTTTTACTTAATTTTTAATGATTTAATTAATTATTTAATCACTTTATACTAAATAATTTTACTTTTGTATTTTTATAGTTAACTTTGTTAATTAATAAATTTTTATAATTAATTATATATTTTTAGTCATAAAAATAATAATTTTTAATCTTACTTAACTAATCTACTTTAATTATGTCTTTTTTTGTTTGGTTAATTTAAATCTGCTTGACTTTTTAATAAGTTAATGTCTATTTTAAACAATTATTCAATCAACATAATTCTATTTAATTAATTTATTCTATATTTTAATAATTTATCTTTTAATTTAGTTTCATTAAAATATTTTACCTTTATTAATTAATATGTTTAGTCATCCTGATAATCATTTAAGTAAATAATTTGTTTTTAAAATTAAATTAAGTAGTTCTCTTTAAATTTTATGTAATAAATTAGTTGTTTAATTAATTAATCTAGTGTTATATAACATTAAATATTTAATCTTATATATGCAGATAAATTATTAAGTCACTAAATTTTGATTTTAGTCTACCGGTGAGGTAGACAAGAACTTGCGGTAATCCAATGAGTCGCCATTTCCTTTCATTATCACTTTCTACTACCCTGTAATTATTCTAATTTAATTCTTTTATTAATTTAGTTCAACAAATATTCAGTTTATAATTTAAGTGATTTCAATTAATAATTTTAATGTTTTAAAGTTTAATAAAAATCATGTTTTAAATTTATGGTTTTTAGTTTCTTTTAATTAATTATTTTTAATTTTTATATTTAGTTTGCTTAAGTTTTAATTTCTAGTTCAATCTAATTTCCAAAGGTCACTATTGGTTTCTTTTTTATTTGTAACGATGACCCTTAGTTCTACCGATAACCTCTTCTTTTTAATTTGTAACGGTAACCTCATGTTTGGTATCGGTAACCTTTTTCTTTTAGCCACCACTGATCCCTTTATTTATTTGCGCCAGTGACTTTTAAAATCTTTTCTATCGGTGACTTTTTATTTTTTATATATGTCTGTGACCTCTTCTTTTAACTGTGAGATTTTATTTTATTTTGCAACTGTGACCCTCTAATTTTAAACTAATAGTGACCTTGTGCACCTTGTTATTGTTCCCTCTCTCTCACTGTTAGGTTGTCTCTCATTTCACCTCACAGTTTCTCTGCTTCACTTTTCTTTATTTTTATATTAACAGTGACTCCTTTAATTTCAAACTAACAGTAGCCTTTGCTTTTATCCCGATGGTGACCTCTTTTTTTTAACTCTATCGGTGAACCCCGCACTGCGCTCCCCTGTTTCCACTCTTCTAATAGTGATTCATTTCTCACTGGTACCACCACTTCCCCTCTCATACTAGATTGCTGAACAGAAGCCTTTCGCCATATCCCACTGATGATCTAGTTGAAGAAGTCTTCCTGTTCCGCTTCCCCTGTTTCCCTACATAGCAACCATTTCATCCTACCAACATCTTCACCTTCCAATACTCAATTGATAAAACCAGAGAATTTTTAACCAATATGGACCAGAACCATACCACACTTACAAAATCAATCAAAAATATCAGATTTCAAACCCATAACTAAACAACTCAGCTTGAAGAAATCCTTTCTGCTGTGGAGTTTTTCGTGTGCTACCTCAATCTAAGCCGCCTACTAAGGTCTGGTCATGTCAGTCCTTGAGGAGGATCTCGGGCCGTTGGGAGTCCCGCCACACCCCTGTTGTCCGCCACACTCTTTTCCGCCATTGCTGGAAGGAGGTAGAGTCGGGATGTCGCGCCATTGTTGGGTGCCATCGCGAGGAGGAGGTTATCAGTGTTGATGGAGGTCCTCGCGCTGCGCTGGAGCCGAGGGAACCTGTCGCGCCACTGCTCTGCGGGAAGAAGCAGAGTCACAAACCCTCCCCCCTTGCTGTAGCGCCATGATTTGGGGGGGGAAGTAAAAAAAATTAAAAAAACTAATGAATTAAATCTAAGTTAAAATAAAAAAAATCTTAAACTAAAAAAACAAATAGAAATAAAACATTAATAATTATAAAATAAATAACTTATTTAAGATATTTAATAAAACAGAATTTCTAATCATGAATAAATTTATCTTATTAATTTTTAGTTTGTTAAAAGGCTTTTTAATTATAATTTAACTTTATGTTTTAATAATTATTTAATAATACATTTTATTTATAAAATAAAATACAAATACTAAGTTTTAAAATTAATTGTAATTAAGCTAAACTAGTTGATTTAAAATGTTAATAATGTAAACTTTCAAAATAATAATAAACTTAAAGTTTATAATTTACTTTAATAATGTTAACTAATTAAATAAAAATAACTTATAAACAACTTATCATCAAAATTAATAATTAAAAAAACTTTTTTTAATAATAATAATAACTCTTTTATTAAAAAATTCTATCAATTTATAATTCTTAAATTATCATAATTTATCTTTTATAGTTAAATAATAATTATTTAAATAAATTTTATTTCATTATAATTAATTAAAATATAATTACTAGTGTTTAGAAATAGTTATAAAATAATTTAATTAATAACATTATTTAAAAGTTTATTAATTCTTTTATAAAGACTTTTTAATAAACTAATTTCTTAAACATAAAATTCTTTATTTCTATAGCATTTTAATTGTTTTGATTGTTTTTCTTACGCAGGTTCATTCAAGAGTCAAAAACATGTCCAGGTACATTCAACTAACTCATCAGGAGTTAGTTATGTGAGAAAAATTAATGTGACGTGCCAGTCGCGAAAAAACACACATTGTGCGGTGCATTTGTGAAGGGCTTTCAAAGTCAGTGGAAGATGTTCAGTGATGAGCAGCTGAAGACAATGGATACTTAAAGCAGAGCTAGAAGCAGATTTGGGGGACTCTCATTCATTCGACTAACACACCAGAAGCGATAGCAGAGCAGCTCTAGAGATGAGCTGGAGGCCTTGGAGCCTGAGTGCAGAGTAGAATTAGGGGAGTTCTTCTTCCTTCTAGTTGGAATTCTTGTACTATGTTATAGTATGCCTTCATTTCTTGTATTTATAATGAAAAAATTAATTCACTAAACCTTTGAGCATGGGGAATTACTACTTCTACTAGTTACTTTTCTTCCTTTCTACTTTCATATATCAATGTGTTCAGTATCAATCGGCGAGATTGATGCTGAGTTCATTCAATTACTTTTCACCACTAGAACATAATTTTCAAAACTCCACAATAAAATCGGCGAGATTTATCATGGAAAAATCTTAAAAAAAATAATCAATTCACAATTACTTTGGGACTTACGGCGAGTTCATCCTATTGTAATTAACTTTTCGAACTTTTTACAGTTGATTTGTTTTGGAGTAGCGAACTTCGAAATCAATCAGCCTGTGTGACTTAACTCTTGGTGAGGGAGATAAGTCACTCTCTTCATTGTGGTGAAAAGTAGTAAATTTAAAGTAAATTGGAATACTTATAAAACCAGTAGAATGGAGACTTTTCCCTGGAAATTTTACTTGATTGTTCACTTATCAGCATTTTATATCTCTATTTATCATTGTTCTTAGTCTATTTCTTGTTTCATAATAGTTTAGAACAAAAACTCAAAAAGAATGTGGTGTTTCATTAGTGTACAATTTAAAAAAATTAAAAATATATATATAAAAGAAATAGAAAATCTATTCCACTACTGACAACAGTGGGATCTTTAGTTAGTTTTTAGAAGAATAGTGGTCAAAATAGACTTCCCTGTGGGTTCGACCCTGCTTGCCACATATACAGTTGTTTGTAGGAATATAAATTTTAAACTTTAACCGACTTCAACAATAGTACAGGTCACTAATGAAGCATATAAATATGAAAAAATTATATAGTATACAATCATCTAACATGCTATACTTTAATCCCCCTTTTGTATTATCAAAAAGAATGCAGAAAGGGTGAAAAATAATCAGAAATAGTAAAGAAATAAAGTGTATAAAATAAATAAATAAAAAGATGAATCAAAAATGATTTCATTGATATTAAATAATTTATTATATAAGGACCTATCAGAATATCCTAATCATAATTTTGAATTGTAGAAGGATCAATGGGGTATTTATTTCTCTAATAATTATATTAGTAGGAGGTGAAGGTTGAGGATTAATATCATCTCTTGTAATCATAAGATATTTGGAAATAGGTTTGATCTGTTGACGTGTATGAGGTATATTGAGACCAAAAGGTATTATAGGAGGTGAAATAGATGTAGGAGTGGAAACTAGATCAGAAGTAGTTATAGAAACTAAGGTTGATATTTCTACTGAAACTGGGGCAGGATAGGGAGAGATTTTGGGTATAAGAAGAGCCATGGGTGATAGAACCAGAGAATTGGAAACATACATGTAGGGATCCAAGAGCTTGGTAATGTTTGTCATAGCTCTATACCCATGCTCTATTCACTTTAAGGATTCATCATTTTCTGATAAAAATTAATCTATTAGTGGTTTCATAATCAATAACTTATCTATAATAGATTTTAAAGTGGTAGTTATGGGAGGAATTTTTAGGTCTTTTTCCAAGGATCAAAACTAAGTCTTCAAGTCTTCCTTGGTATAAATCCTATTGAGATCATACTTTATTGATCCCTTAATTAAATCCTTATCCTTGGAAGTCTTGAATAATGTTTCCTTAACCATGTCATAAAATTTCTCACCATGGGCAGCCACATCCATCTAAACTTGATTCCTAACATCCTTGATATTTTCCAATAAACTTTTCATTTCTTCATGCACAAGTCTTTTTATAAGGTCCTCATTAATAGAAACAGATGTAAGATGACCAAAAACATAGATGATAGAAGGACTGGTTATTATTGAAAGATATATCTTATCTATTATAATAATTATATCTATCATATCTACTTTAAGAGCTCTAATATGTCCCTATAAATTTCCCATCTAAGTTATAAAACTCTCAATATCATGTTCCATATGATCTAACTTTATAAAAATATTATGCTATATATGAGCAATGTTGTTTTTAATTATATGGGAAAAAACTTTCTGCATGCCAGATTCATTTTCATTGTTGATACATAGAAAAATTCTTTCAACACATATAGAAGATCATTATTGAACTGGATAAAATTAGTTGAGGTAATAATTAAAGTGGGAGTAGTTACATCTAGTTTAGGTGGAGCTTATGTAGATGAAGTTTGTGTAGATTGAGGAGATAAAGTGGGATTGGGGTTAGCAGTTAAGTCAATGAACTCCAACTCTGAATTTCTCAATATAGATCTCTCATTATCAAGAAATATATCATGGTGCCTTTCAATTTATTGAATTTAACTATATGAATATTCAATAATCAAAACCTTAATTCTATGAGATTAATCATAAATAGTATCACCTTGAAATAGATTTTCTAAGTCATGTCCTAAAGTAGAAGGTACAGTTGGTCTGGTAGATCCAAATAACTCTTATAAATGATCAATGAGGGATCAAGCCCAACTTATTTTTCTAGAATATGTGATGATGGTCATGAAATAATAGGATCTAAAAATTTAGAAATGACTAGTATGGAATCCCCATCAGGCTTAGATGGATCATCATCATTATGATCGTCCTTATCATTACCATTATCAGGAGTAGGTAGATCCAAGTTAAAGAAAGGATTCTCAGGGGATTCATCTTCCCTATGAGGTGTTAATAAAAAATAGGGGCTCCCCCAATCTCAAACATGGGAGGACTATCTTTAATTGTATCATTATCCTTGTCACTCTCAGAATCAGTGGCATTTGGTTCAAATACTAGAGATCTTAAATTTTTTTCCTCCTCAAGAGTTTCTACTCCTATAACTTAGCTTATATTGGAACTTTTAAATATTTTTAAACTTCAAGCGAGTAGTCTATTATATCTTTATAAGAATTGTCTCCCTATTTAACTACATCAACAATATTCTAAGATCTATTCTCATCAGATGAGTAGTCAACCTCAACTATCTAGTTAGGATACAATCCTGTATCTATTTCATATCTTGGAATGTTAGTGTTCCTTAAAGGATTAAAGAATTCATAAATATTATCCTCATCTACTATACACATATTTTTCCATGAATTTCATATGATTTTAATTCTCTTTCATGTGTTTTGGTTAATACAAATGATATAATAAAGTATTGACTTTTTACTCCCTTAGGAATAAGTTTTATTTGTTCAAATAGAGTGGAAATAAATTTTGGGTGAGACTAATTTTTAAACCTCTAGGAGGTCTTACTGGGCTCTTTTATATGTCTCATAAAAAATCTGGATAGAATTATCTAAATTCCATAAACTATCAAATACAAAATGAATAAATTTGTGTGCCTATTAGTGCTAAAATCCCACTTTCTAGGGCAGATGGTATATTGAATAAACTTTAACAATAACCTACACTCTCTATTTATTTCAATTTCACTAGGACTTAGACTAGTTCTATCACCAGTTAACTCTTCTAAATCATTTCCAAGCTCAAAATGTGGATGATTTAAAGGATAAGAACTTTGGTAATCTTCATACTCACCTTGATGTGATAATTTTAAGATATCATCCTAGAGATTTGAAGAAAACTCACATTCATGACTGTCAACAAAGTATCTAATGAGATCCTATTGATGTTCATCTTTAAACACTATATTCACATAAAACTCTTCTGATAAAGGATATAAATTCCAATTATCATCTAAAAAACAATCATTTCAACCATGTGTTGAGTCAAAATAATTCCTTCTACACTTTCTAAGATTATTTTTGAAAAAAATACTTATATGTTTATACATTTATAAATTTAATACTTCATAAATTTCTTATAATTATTTTATATTAAAATGGTTTTACTATATAGAGAAAATCCTTTCTAATATATGGAACTTTATTAAAGTTTACCAGATATAGAAAAATAGATTGAACTTTCTTACCGGATGAATATTTACTTTTTACATTGGACAAACAGACATAAAGTTCTTCAAATTCAGGTTTTTAAATTTTAGTAGATGAAGTATAACAAAGTCTCACCAGATTAATTTTCACAAAGTCTACTAGACATACTTTATTGGATAGAGGTAGGCATGCTTTCCAAATTAACTTTTATAAATCCTATCGGATGGAAGAAATTCACACATATCACTGAATGAAGAATTTATATTCGATTTAATGAAACAAGAAATCATTGTAATGGTGTTATTTCATAAATGACTATCATATTAAGAATCTATAATGAACTTCTAAAGTGAATAAGGAGTGTATCATATACCATTGCAACTAACTATAAGATATGTAGAATATTATTGTTGAGAGTATTCTTATAAGTAAAGATGAATTCTAGGAGGAGGAATATTTCTACATTTATAATGATCTAAAGTTGTATTGAAGCTTTTTAAATGTATTAATAATTGATTATTCTCTATTTTAATCTTGTAGAGGATCTTTTTCTTAAGGAATTAATTATATGTATTATTATTTTAAATGACTTAAGAACTTTTGATTTTATAATTACTTTGTCCAGAATAATTTGATTGAGGTATCTTAGGGCTTAGAGAGATAGAGGTTATTCCAATATTATGATCGAGGGTCCCTAGGGTTAGAGAAATAGAGGTTATTCTGATATTTTCATCGAAAAATTTCTTGGTTAATAAAGACAGACCTTTATGGTAAGGTTAATACTGTGGATACCTTGAGTCTGGTTAATAATTCCTTAACACTTAAGTATAAAATATAGATATTATTATAAAAGTATCTATAATTTTTTCTTACTTACTTTTTATAATATTTTTAATACTTATTTTTACAAGTTCTTAATTCTGTTGTTCATGTTTTAAGAAAGTTTTAGATAGTTTACTATAAATACTTTATTACTTTAATTATAAATTTTTCAATATGAAAATTTTTCTAAAATTCTTTCTTAAATGGGTTTATGATATTTGTAATACTTGTTTTATAAAATAAAATTCACCCCCTCCCCCATATTGTAGTAAAACACATACTCTTTTGATCTTATATTTAGTATCAAAGGAGTTTTCTACTTTTATAAATTGTTACACTAATGTGTTTTTATTATAAAGAGAATTTTTTTAAAATGGTGGGTTTTTCCATTGGGAGATTAGAAAATTTTAATCCAATCAGTCCACCTATATTTGATTTTTCTGATTATGAATACTGGATAGATCATATGAAGATACTTGTTACAAATACTAGAGTTGACAATTTTTTTATGTTTTTTGGAAATTATCAAATTTTTGACTAAGAAGTAACTACTTATATAAAATAATAATAGTTTGAATATCATATTAACTATTAATTCATAAATACTTTTCTATGTTCAATAACCAAAAATATATATATCCAGATTTTTTTTTTGAAACTGAAAATAATATTTAAAATAAAATTGAGCTTACACACTTTGGGACTATGAAAGCAGTAGAAACTAGAAGACATATGATTAGTACAGATTATAGATATTTTTATTTTATACCTATTTAATATGTTAAAAATACATCAAATATTTATAACCATTGTTAATAGTTGAAAATCTCTAATAGATAAATAATTAACTGATGAAAAATTGGTTGAAAAGATTATAGATATGATACCCAACGAATGGGAATCTAATAGAACAGCTCTTTATGATATGAAAAATCTAACTAAGTTATGTCTATATGATCTTATTGGAACTCTCATACAGTATGATGGTATATTAAAGAGAGATACTGAGAAATAGAAATAGAAGAATGGGGTAGCTTTTTCCTTTATATCTACAGCAGTTAAGAAAGTTAGGTCATCTGAAAAAGTTTCTAAATATTCAAAGAATAAGTGAGTGAAATTTGAAACATGGTGATGATAACACATGAGTTCTCCCATAATCAATAAATGAAACATGATGATGATAACAATCAACCTTAGCTCAATGAGAAACAATACAATCAATACCAATGATGACGTCAAATAGATCTAGATCAAGAATGAGAAAATCCCAGACCAACTCCATATCAGCTATCATTAATGAACAAGGACACCGAAACCCCTTCTCTCTTCTCTTACTAAGAGGTGTCACTAACTCCATTACAAAGGACATAAATTATACTGTAAGTTTAAGAATATCAACAAAACATATAGATATAAATGAGTGGGAGGCACCAGTATCAAATAAAGAAATTGATATGAAAGATTCAATAAATATAGTACCTCTCACTATTTCTGGACCTGCATCAACTTTTTTTGGACACTCATTTACTGCATGAAAGTTCTTCACTCTTAAGTCCTATTGATAGAGCCCTATAGTCCTTGAAGCTTCATACTACACTATAGTAACCTTTGGAGTCGATAAACCCTGACCATAATTAGGCGTAGATGTAGCTTGATAGAAGAATTGTAAATGACCAATAATCCCATAGTTTTTGCACGTCTTAGTGGGAATAGGACAAAAAATTCTGGTGTGTTTTCCCTTTCCACGCTAATAGAAAGTCAGAGGCACACTTCTAGATGTAGCAGACGGTGTGGAAGAGGCTTTATACTAAGACCCACCTCCACCACTTCTATGATGATCCTGCCACTTCCTTTTCTTCCCATGCATGCCATTGAAACTGCCGCTAGATGGAAGATAAGGGGTAGGAAAACAAACCTTTCCCACCATATCCATCTCTTCTATCATAGCTCTGTCTACCATCTCCATATAGGTATAAAGTTTCAACATAAACACCTGTGATCTGATATCTGGTCACAAACCATGTACGTACTTCTAAGCCTTCAGCTAATCATTCTTCACCACATCTGGAGCAAAGTGGACAAGCTCAGAAAATCTATTGGTGTATGTCGACACAAGAGAATGATCAGATAACAAAATAAATCTCAATTCAAACTAGAAAACCCATAGGTATAAGTTGATATTTAAAACAAAACCCAACACTAGAGACACATATCCCAACATCCCATGGAAACTTGAGTCTCATCACGACGAGATATGGCTAGACGCTTATCACAATATACCTCTCAAGTTCTGACAATCTTATATCCAGTATAAAAAACATCCCATGAAAAGGAATTTGGGGTATAGACCTCCTTTGATACCATTTTAATGGCCCAATATAGCCCACAATCATGATATTGTATACTTTGGGCCTAGCCCACATGGTTTTGATTTACCTGGGCTCTGGCCCTCAGGCATTCCCCAAGAAAATTCCTCATTATGGGAGAGGTATCCACACCACCTTATAAAGGGGTGCCTCATGATCCTCCTCCTTCAATGTTGGATTTCCATAATCCACCCCTAGATGGGCTCAACTTCCTCACTAGCACATCAAATGGTAACTATATCTATAGATGAGAAGAAAATACATTGGATTGGGGGAGAGATGCATCATGAGTTAGAAGTCGACTCAAGACCAGTCAGTTGGAATTATTTATTTTATGAATTATTTTTTATTTTTTATTATTAAATGATTATTGTGTGATCACATAAAATAATAAGCAAGGTAAAATGAATAAATATGTGATGTATGTCTTTGTATTTCATGTTCAGTTGTGAGCATGAAAACATAGATTGAACATATTTAATAGAAATAGATTACATTAATCAAGAAATATTAAAATCCCTCAAATATATATAAAGTCTTAAAGCCTTCCATTTCTCAAATTTGAGCAAAACCGGGTGTTTGGGGTGTTCGTAAGCCAAATTTGATGGTTCATTTTAATATCATGGAGTTATTGGAAGATTAATGGGTTGACTTGAATAAATATGGTAGAAAAGAAGTATCCAAATCTATATTGTTATCTTTTTAGAGGAAATTTATTGAGGTAATCAAGTTATGATTATAATAAGATAAGAATTTACTCAATAGTTCATGGAACCATGAGTTAATGCAGTTGACTAGCCTAGATCCTACCTAAAAACTCTCCAAGTACTAGCATAGCCAAAGCTTGTAGACTATGAGGAGATGTTTCCAGAATCCTTTCCACTAGAATACTCAAGTGATAGAGTATTCTGAATCTAATAGTAAGGGCTATTAAGGTTTGATAAAATAGTGGGATACATTTAAATGATATAATAATTAAGTAATCACAAATTCCTAAAATTTAATCAAGATAAAGTATTGACTACTAAAATTTATTTGTTATAGATCTAAAATATCAATCAACACCACCAGTACTGATACATTATCACTATGATCATTACTTGATGAAGAAAATATTCTGACCAAACATAACTTTCAATATTGGTACATACACTTACACATAATACTATGCAAATAAAGGAAGTTTTATGTGCTAGAATCCTCTATTCCTATTAATCCTCCTTAGGGAGAAAGCAAGGAGAATAAAGAAAATAGAAAAACAAATTATATGATGCACTAGATGTTTATTGAATCATGTTGTCATCTATGTCCATTCAATTGTAGAAAATGCATGAGGATGAGGATTCCTACAAAATGCTTGTCCATATCTAATAATTATATTAGGAGAGGGTAAGGTAAGAAAGGTATGATATTTCCAGTGCCCTTTATTGGTGAAGGATAGTAGAAAGGAATCAAGTAGGACCTAATGTACTCAAGATGATTAGGTACATTAAGAGTCTTGAATCCCTTGGGTTAAAATTGAATCAAGAACTATAAACTGATCTCATTATTGACTCTATACCATCTAGATTCTCAAATTTTATTGTTAATTATAATATGAACAACATGAAAAATTCTCTCCTGAACCTTTTGGATTTAGTTCACCAAACTGATAAGGATATTAAGAATACCAATTCTACAGTCCTTATAGTGAACAAGAGGATGAAGATAAAGGAAAATGTCTAAGTCCAAGTCCAGGCCGAAGACACCAATGTATCATCCTTCAAAGAAGCTAAGGATATAGAGGTAGGGTAATGAGAAGGAGGCTATCTAATTTTTATGTGGCAAGAAAGTCCACTGGAAGAAAAATTGCAGATCTGGGAAGAAGAAGCAAGGAAATTTTTCTAATTCAAGTATTTTTATCATTGAATGCAATCTTTCATTATCTACAAGTTGGGTATTGGATATGGAATGTAGATCACACATATGTATTCATATACCAGAACCAAGTAGATTCAAGAAGATTGAAAAAGTTTAATTTTATCTCTGAGTTGTAAATGGTGCAATTCTAGTAGCCATGGCAGTGGAATATTATCACTTTACTTTGCCTAATGATTTGTGTAACACCCCCATGATTTTGAAAATAAATTTAATATTGAATGCATAAAATATTAAATCTCTACAAACACCACTTTTTTATAACCTAGCCAGTAAACATAATTTTTTCACCTCCGTGATTTGAATTTTAAAAAACTGACATACACGGTTGCGTTCAGTAAGATATTTAGAGTCTAATAAGACAAACTTAATTTTTAATGAATAGTAACATAACCTTATGAATAGTAACATGCCCTTATTGATATTAATGTTACTCTTATGAATATTAATGAATAGTAAATCATCCAAAAAAATAGAAACTTCACTCATGAATTTATAAATATAATTCAGACATCTTATAAGTGAAAAAACGATCATAGTATAAGTATTGGTATTTTTGTATGTCATAAATATTTTAATTACAATTTTATGATTAATTGAATAATTTAAAATGGAAATGTATTTTATTAAAATTTAATCATAAATTTTTACTTTATTTTCTTATGGTTATAAGATAATTTTATGGGAGCTTGATTAATTTCTTAAGGTGTTATAAAATGAGTTATAGTTTTAAAGTTGATTTTTTGGAATAAATTATGATTTTATTTAAAAATTAAATTAAAAATATTTAGAAAATTATTTTCAAAAAATGTATTTCATTTTTTAATTTTATATGTCAAAAAATGGTTTGGGAAAATTTTTGTGATTTTTTTAAAATACTAGAATTTTGGATGAATAGTAAAATGCGATAATTTACGATAAATGCTAAATACATGATTTATTGGGTGATAAGTGATGTAAGGTTGATTTAAGCCCGATAGGTTGGATCTCACATGCATGTATTACTATTATGGGTCACATTAATCTATAATATTGGTTGTCTTCAGAGAAATAATAAAATAAAGAGTAAAATAATGGGAAAACCCTCCTCTCCTCCACTATAACCCCCCCCCCCCCTCACTCCCTCTTCTCTTCACTCCTCTAAAGCCTTGTGCCTTATATAAATTAAACTCAAATATCCTCCCAAGATTCTACCCCACATTCATAAGCCCTTGGTCTTATAGAAAGACCAAAACATCTCCCCTAAAGAGGCTCTCAAGGAAGATTACTTCAAGAGGTAAATTCCTCTTTTCATTTCTTTTAATCTAAGTTCCTTTCTTTTCTTTTTATTTCCTCACCTCATTTCATCAAAATGTTGTGATGAATCTAGTACCTTATATTTAATATAATTTTTTTATGATAAATTAATAATTCTTCATCATCTCTCTTTTCCCCTTCTTTTATACTAGAAATGAAAACACCATCCGAGATGTGTTAATTTATCACATTCAAGGACGGTGGGTTTTCAATTTCTATTACCATATTAAATTATGGTCATTAAACCATTTAGATGTTTGAACCAGATTATAATATATGTATTATATCTTATTTAAGGTTATTTAATCCTTTTTTACACATGATATTAATTTATAAATCAAAAAGAGTTTGTTGTGATCAAGAACCGCCAATTAACCCAAACAATTGTCATTAAAGTTTTATATAATGATTCATCTTCACTCCCAATAACCAAATGAATTTCATAACCATGTAATCTTCTGTTTGTTCACTAATAACATACAAATTCTATTCTGGACAACCATTCTCATTCTAAATGTTTATCCATACATGAATATAAGTAAATCGATCATGAAAACCAATGAAGAAAACACTCCCAAATAATGAAATTGGATCTCTTAACCCATCAAAAGGCCATGAAAGAACCTAATAAGGTTATGCTAAATAAATTAAATGTAGATGATGTTTTTTAATTGTTAATTTATGAACCTAAATTTTATTATTCATGTTATTAATATCAAGTGAGGAACACCAATAGACTTAAGGTAAGGGTTTTCTACCCAAACCTCCATTTTCATTTGGGTTACTCTTATTCTATATATACCTAAATTAAATTATTATTTATTCATATTTACTCCTCATATATTCTATGAGAATTTTCTATATATGTGTACCAACCATAATCCTACTTTCATTTATGGGGATTCATATGTTTTAAAAGGGTCTTTCAATAATCCTTCCCAAAATACAAGCCCGATTCAAGGGAATTTCTCAAATTCTTACCTATTTTCAAGGGAACTATATAATATATTTTTAGCAACTATTATCTTTCTAAAATCACAAATTTTATTATAAAAATACTATATTTTCTAGTTTTACACAAATAATTTTCCAAAATAACTCTTCTTTTCAAAGTAAAAGAGTATTTATCTCAAAAATTACTTGATGATTTTATAAGATTGTCTTTATTTGTTTCAAAACTCTTGTTTATTATTATGTATTATTGGGATTTATCTTTTATGATATCATCTACCATATTTAATTAAGTGGTTTATGATTAGTTTGACTATGGATGTGCAATCTTAAAACCATTCACCAATTTACTCTGAATGGTTAGTGTTAATGATTAATGTTTGGGGAAAGTTAATTACATTTCATATGTTAGTTTCAATATGAATGTATATGTTGTTTATGTTTATACTAATTCATATGAGGAATTTATTCGACTTATTAAGTGTTGGGTGGGCCCACTATATCCCCTTAGTGCATCAGTAGGTCTCATGAGACAAACTACAGTCTTGGCACGAGGCCTTGACAAAATGTATATTTATGGTCTTGGCACGAGGCATTGAAAATATGGCTATAATGTCCCGTATTATGCATTCCCTAATTATGGAAATGATCTTGATATTTCATGTGGTTATTTGACTTGTATAATAACCTTAATTATGTTTTATTATGGAATTATTTATTCATCTCTTATTCCTGCCATAATGTGTTTGTAATTATTTTTAAAGGCATGTATTTTTAGTTATTCACCATGACTAATATTTATGTTTATAATATATTCCATTATATCGCTTACCCTTAATGATCATTTGAGCTCACCTCATTCTTATGTTTCATTTTCTCATTACATGAAGAAGTTTATTATGATTGACCTGCAAGGATAAACTTATAGTTGTGGATGTTCTCGACAAAACTTATATGTTGTATTTAATTTCGAGTTGTAATATTGAAATTATGTATGTATATTATTTCCAAATCTACTGAACTACCTGGTACTTTGGGACTCATATTCCTTGTTCTTATGAAAATGTAATAAAATAAGGCTTCAGCTCTGGGAAACTGAGTTCAGGCACTTACAATTGGTATCAAAGGAAGTTTAGTAGGAAACTTGAAAACTAGATTTAGAGAACATAGATTAGGGAACAACCCTCTCAGATAGTCTATGAGGATAAAACATACAAGAACATCATATAATTTTTATTAAGGAATATATTATGTGGATCTTTCTAGAAAATACATCCATGTATGGATACTACAAGTGGATGTGGTTCTGGAACAGATGTACCTAGGAGTGAAAACTCTGACAAGAAGTTTCGATCTTGACCCGAGGTATCCTGGTACATGACAATGGGCCTTACTGTGCACCTGGTTTGACACTCCCAGGTAATATGCTTAGGATAATTCACATTTTCTTTACAATTCATTATAAAGTATTTAAATGTAAATTTTTCCTCAAAAAATCATGTTTATGATTATGAGATTAGCTCTTCATGCTAAGTATTTTTCTACATTGATATTATACATTATGATTCATAAACTAATCTAGTGTGTGTCAATATTTAGAAATGGTGCCTAGTGGAAGGAATGGAAACCACATGAATGTATGTATCCCATGTAGGGATTTCCCTCTGATGGAAGATAATGATGTTTTATCTAGATCTATGAATGGTGCTGAGAAACTTATAACTATATTGGGAAAAATGACTCAGGTTATGAACAATAACCTTACCCGTATGGAGCATCCTGATCCACAATGTAGAGGAGATATGTTGGATTTCTTTATGAAAAAACAACCTCCATCATTCAATGGGACTATAAACCCATTTATAGCTGAGCAGTGGATAAGTTCCCTATAGAAGATATTTCTTGCTTTGGGATGTAACTAAAGAGAGAAGGTTTTCATGGCAGTTTATCATTTATTGGGAGATGTGGATTAGTGGTGGTTGTTAATCTAAAACATAAAGTAGGAGGAAGAAATAGAAGATGTGGAATGGAGATATTTTAAGTAAATCTCTATAGAAATATATTTTCCCCGCAAAAAATGAGCGGATATGGAAAGGCAATTCCTAAATCTAAGGCATAAGGAGGATGAAAATGTTTCAAAGTATGAAGATAACTTCACAAGGTTATCAAGACATTCCATGGACTACATACGTAATCCAAGGAGCAATATTGATTGATTATTTTATGGTTTAAAACCATTCCTCCAAAGGTTACTAGTCTCCCAATGTTTCTCATCATATGAAGATATAGTCTCAAGTGCTATCAAGATGGAAAAGGAATTTTATAAGCCTTATTAATTTAAAGGAAAACAAGAGAATAAGAGGGATTACAAAAACTCTATAAAAGGAAATAAGTAAATGTGGAAGAGGGGAAGAGTTGACCTTCCATCCTGTAGTAACTGTGAGAATAAATGCTCTGGCACTTTCCTGAAGGGAATGGGAGTTTGTTACAAGTGCGGAGAAAAAGACCACCTATCTTGGGATTGTAAGGGGAAGAAAGAAGCTACCAATTTTAAATGCTACAATTGCAGGGATATGGTACATTATTCACATAAATTTCGTAAGAGTCCGAAAACATTCCCCAAAAAAGGCCAAGTGAGTAAGTCCAAGCTTATGCGGTCACAACTGCAGAGGTTGAAGTTCCTAATGATGTGGTGGAAAGTACTTTAATCATTTCCACTAACGTATACAATGCTTTATTTAATTCTAGATCATCGCATTATTTTATATCTTCCCAATTTGACAAGAAATTAGATATTTCCAATTTGATTTAATAAGGGAGTTGTCAGTCAAAACTCTTAAGGGAAGTATCATTGCAACAAAGTTATTTCAAGAAGTCCCCATTATGTTATATAAACATGATTTATCTACTGATTTTATTTTCATACCCATGATTGACTTTGATATAATCCTTGGTATGGATTGGATTTCAAACCATGATGTGAAAATTTATTGCAAGAAGAATGATGTTACAATTTTTAAGGATGATGTGGAATCCCTTATCTTTAGGGAAGAAACATCACCATCTGATTATCATCTAGATCCACCCCCAATAGCTCTACTGAATTCAATTATTATGGAGGAAGGTAATGAAATAACTGTGGTTGATGGAAATAATGTTCAAATAGAGTATGTACCTATTATGAAATAATATGTTGATGTATTTCCATAGGATTTACCTGGACATCCTCCAGAGTAGGAAATTGAGTTTTCCATTAACTTAATTCCTGATTCAAGGCCCATATTAAAGACCCCTTATAGAATTTTCTCTACGGAATTAGTGTAACTGAATAAACAACTAGAGTAATTGAGTGATAAAGGATTTATTTTCCATAGTGTTTCTCTATGGGTAGCCCATATTCTTTTTGTTAAGAATAAATATGGATCTATGAGGTTTTGCATTGACTACCGGGAGATAAATGATATAATAATAAAGAACAAGTATCCCCTACATTTTATTGATTATTTATTTGATCAACTTCATGGAGCTCAATCTTTTTCTAAGATTGAACTTTGATCTAGATATCATCAATTGCTTGTGAGGAAGGAAGACATTCCAAAAATAGCATTTCGAACCAGGTATGGGTATTATGAGTTTACAGTAATGCCTTTTAGACTGACTAATTCACCATCTATTTTCATGGATCTGATGAATAGAGTTTTCAATGGATATATTAATGACTTTATGGTGGTATTTCTTGATGATATCATGTTATACTCCAAAATATATGAATATCATGAAAATCACTTGCACACTATTCTGAAGACTCTTAGAAGAAATGAATTATATGGGAAGTTTAGAAAGTGTAAATTTTGGCTTCAATTAGTTTCCTTTCTTGGCCACATTGTCTCTAAGGATGGAATATCTATTGATCCTGTGAAGAAAAAGGTTTTTCAAAAATGGCCTACTCCAATGAACATAACTGAGGTATGTAGTTTTATTGGTTTAGCAGGTTATTATCGGCATTTCATTTAGAACTTTGCCTATTTAGCCAACCCCATGACCAAGCTTACATGTAAAGGGGTTTAGTTCATATGGATAAAAGAATGTGAGGAATATTTCAAAGAATTTAATATGATATTAGCAAATTCTCTAACCCTAACCCCACCATCAGGGAATAATGGATTTGTGATCTGTAGTAATGCATCAAAGAAAGGATTTGGTTGTGTCCATATATAGAATGATAGAGTTATTTCCCATGCATCAAGGCAGTTAAAATTTCATGAATAAAACTATCCTTCTCATGATCTTGAGTTAGTTTTTGTGATATTTTCTCTAAAAATATGGAGACACTATCTCTATGGTGAAAGATGTGAGATATATACGGATCAAAAAAGTCTAAAGTATATCTTCTCACAGAAATAACTCAACATGAGGCAAAAGAGATGGCTATAACTACTTAAGGATTATGATTGTTCTATACACTACCACCTAGGAAAGGAAAATAATGTAATTGATGCATTGAGTAGGAAGGATCATGGATTTTTAAACAAAATAAGGATTGAAAAGGATCATGTATTCATGGATCTAATCAGGATGGGCATGGGAATTATCAAAGAAGGTGAAACATCACTACTTTTTCAAATGGTTTACCAACCATATTTATTGTAAATAATTAAATATTTACAGTCTGATGATGATAATCTTCAAAAGAAAATTAATGCTGTGAAAGATGGGAAGTTGGCTGACTTTGTATGTGAAGATGGAATTTTGAAATTTGGGAAGAGGTTATGTGTTACCTCTATACCCGAGCTGAAAAGGGAGTTATTGGATGATTTCCATAGCTCAAATTTCTATATACACCTTGGTAGCACTAAAATGTATAGATATTTGAAGGAACATTTATGGTGGTATAACATGAAGCGGGAAATTGCTGATTATGTATCAAGATATTTAGTTTGTCAGCAAGTGAATGTCGAATGATAGCATCCTAGAGGATTCATGAAACCTCTACCTATTCCTACATGGAAATAGGATGATATCACCATGGATTTTGTCACTAGATTACCCAAAACCCCAAGAAATAATGATGCAATATGGATAATTGTTGATCGACTTACAAAATATTCACATTTTCCTTCTATAAGGGAGGATTTTCCACTAGATCATCTTGAACGACTCTATATCAATGAAGTTGTAAGACTTCATGAAGCACCTATTTCAATAGTGTTTGATCATGATCCTCGATTTACATTGAAATTTAGGAAAAGTCTTTAGAAATAATTGAATACTAAGCTTCGTTTGAGTGTTGTTTATCATCCTCAAACTAATGGGAAATCATAAAGGACGATTCAAACTTTAGAAGACATGTTGAGATCATTTTCACTCAACTTTACAGGTATGTGAGATCAATATTTACCCTTAGTGGAGTTTACCTACAATAATAGTTTCCATTCCAGTATTCAAATGGCACTATATAAAGCATTGTATAGAAAGAGATGTTGTACACCAACATGTTGGGATGAAGTTGGTGAAAGAAATCTAGTGGGATCATAGCTTGGGGAGGAAAAATAGCGAAGGTAAAGACTATCCAAGGTCATATCAAAGTAGCTCAAAGAAGATAAAAAAGCTATACTAAAAATCAAAGGAAGGATTTGGAGTTTCAAGTGGGAGATCATGTTTTCTTAAAAGTATCTCCATAGAAGGGTGTTATAATATTTGGGAATAAAGGGAAACTGAGCCCTAGGTACATAGGCCCTTTTAAAATTATAAATAGAATTGGAGTTGTTGCATATCATTTGGCTATAAAACCTAGCCTGTCTAAAGTACACAATGTGTTCCATGTCTCATTACTGAGAAAGTACATGCCAGAGCCAATGCATGTCCTCACAACTAAAGGTATAGAATTGGAACCTAACCTATCTTACTACGAAGAGCCTATCCAGATTCTAGACAATAAAGAACAAGTGTTGAGGAATTAGATGACTCAAATGGTAAAGATACTTTGGAAAAATCATAAAATCGAATAGGCAACATGGGAGCCTGAGGAGATTATGATGAAGAAATACCCAAATCTCTTTGTGAGGTAACATTCTAGTAATTTCGAGGATAGAAGTTTTGTGAGGAGGGGATAATGTAACACCCCAAGATTTTTAAAATAATTTTAATATTGAATGCATAAAAAATTGAGTCTATACAAACACCACTTTTTTATAACCTAGCCAGTAAACATAATTTTTCCTCTTATGTGGTTTGAATTTTGAAAAACTGACATACACAGTTGTTTTCAGTAAGATATTTAGAGTCTGATAAGACAAACTTAATTTTTGTTGAATAGTAACATACTCTTATGAATAGTAACATACCCTTATGAATAATGATGTTACTCTTATGAATAGTAATGAATAGTAAATCAGCCAAAAAAAATAGAAACTTCACCCATGAATGTATAAATACAATTCAGACATCTTATAAATGAAAAAACTATCATAGTATAAGTATTCGTATTTTTGTATGTTATAAATATTTTAATTGAAATTTTATGATTAATTTAATAATTTAAAATAAAAATTTATTTTCATAAAATGTAATCATAAATTGTTACTTTATTGTCTTATGTTTATAAGATAATTTTATGGGAGCTTGATTAATTTCTCAAGTTGTTATAAAACGAGTTATAGTTTTAAAGTTATTTTTTTTGGAATAAATTATGATTTTATTTAAAAATTAAATTAAAATTATTTAGAAAATTATTTTCAAAAAATTGATTTCATTTTTGAATTCTATATGTTGAAAAATGGTTGGGGTAAAATTTTTGGATTTTTCCAAAATACTTGAATTTTGGGTGAATAGTAAAATACGATAATTTATGATAAATGCTAAATACATGATTTATTGGGTCATAAGTGATTTAAGGCTGATGTAATCCCACTGGGTTCAAACTCATGTTCACTTATTACTATTATGGTTCACATTAATCAACACTATTGGTTGTCTTGAGAGAAATAATAAAATAAAGAGTAAAATAATGGGAAAACTCTCCTCTCCTCCACTATAACCCCCCCCCCCCCCTCACTCTCCCTTCTATTCACTTCTCTCAAGCCTTGTAACTTGTCTAAATTATGATAAAATAACTTCCCAAGCTCCTACCCCATGAATATAATCCCTTGGTCTTATATAAATACCAAAACCTCTCCCCTAAATAGGCTCTCAAGAAAGATTACTTCAAGAGGTAAATTCCACTTTTCAATTCTTTTATTCTAAGTTCCTTTCTTTTCTTTTTTCTTTCCTCACCTCCTATCATAAAAATGTTGTGATGAATCCAATACCTTACATGTTATATAATTTTTTTATGATAAAGTAATAATTCTTCATCATCTCTTATTTCCCCTTATATTATACTAGAAATGAAAACACCATCTGAGATGTGTTAATTTATCACATTCAAGGACGACGGTTTTTCAATTTCTATTACCATTTTCAATTCTGGTCATGAAACCATTATTTTGGTTGAAACAGATTATAATATATTTATTATAACTTATTTAAGGTTTTTTAATCCTTTTTTACACATGATATTAATTTATAAATCAAAAAGAGTTCGTTGTGATCAAGAACAACCAATTAAGCCAAACAATTGTCTTTAAAGTTTTATATAATGATTCGTATTAACTCCCAATAACCAAATGAATTTCATAACCATGTAATCTTCTGTTTTTTCACTAATAATATACAACTTCTATTCTGTATAACCATTCTCATTCTAAATGTTTATCCGTACATGAATATAAGTAAACCAATCATGAAAACCAAGGAAGAAAACACTCCTAAACAATGAAATTAGATATCTTAACCCATCAAAATGCCATGAATGATCCTAATAAGGTTATGCTAAATAAATTACATATATATGAGGTTCTGTAATTTTTAATTTATGAACGTAAATTTGATGATTCAGGATATTAAGATCAAGTGAGGAACACCAACGGACTTAAGGTAAGGGTTTTCTACCTGAACCTCAATTTTCATTAGGGTTACTCTTATTCTCTAAATACCTCAATTAAATTATTATTTATTCAAATTTACTCCTCATATATTCTGTGATAATGTTCTATATATGTGTACCAACTAGAATCCTACTTTCATTTATGGGGAGCTATATGTTTTAAAAGGGTCTTTCAAAAATCCTTCCTGAAATACAAGCTCGATTCAAAGGAATTTCTCAAATTCTTACCTATTTTCAAGGGAACTCTATAATATGTTTTTAGAAACTATTATCTTTAAAAAATCACACATTTTATTATGAAAATACTATCTTACTTAACTTCTGGTTTTAAATAAATACTTTTCCAAAATAACTTTTCTTTACAAAGTAAAAGAGTATTTATCTCAAAAATTACTCGATGATTTTATAATAGTATCTTCATTTGTTTCAACACTCTTGTTGATTATTATGTATTATTTAGATTTATATTTTATGATATAATCTACCATATTTAATTGTGTGTTTTATGATTATTTTGACTGTGGATGTTCTATCTTAAAACCATTCACCAATTTACTTTGAATGGTTTGTGTTTATGCTTAATGTTTGAGGAAAGTTAATTACATTTCATATATTTGTTTCAATATGAATGTATATGTTGTTTATATTTATCCCCATTAATATGAGGAATGAATTAGACTTATTAATTATTGGTTGGGGCCCACTATAGCTCCTCGGTG
Organism: Viscum album; assembly: GCA_963277665.1. Lineage (NCBI taxonomy): Eukaryota > Viridiplantae > Streptophyta > Magnoliopsida > Santalales > Viscaceae > Viscum > Viscum album. Next base: position 482,267,906 of record OY728126.1, read on the forward strand.
CATCGGTAGGTCTCATGAGACAAACTATGGTCTTGGAACGAGGCCTTGACAAAATGGATATTTATGGTCTTGGTACGAGTCCTCAAAAATATGGTTATGATGTACCGAATTATTCATTCCCTCATTATAAAAATAGTATTGATATTTCATGTGGTTATTTGACTATTATAATACCCATGATTTTGTTTTATTATTCAATTATTTATTCAGCTCTTATTCCTACCATAATGTGTTCAAGATTATTTTTAAAGGCTTGTGTTTTTAGTTATTCACCATGACTAATGTTTATGTTTATGATATATTCCACTGTATTCCTTACCCTTAATGAGCATTTGAGCTCACCCATTTCTTGTGTTTTATTTTCTTAGGAAATAAAGAATTTTATTATGATTAACCTGCAAGGATAAACTTATAGTTGTGGATGTTCCTAATAAAACTTATATGTTGTATTTCAGTTCAAGTTGTAATGTTGAACTTATGTATGTATTTTGTTTCCAAATATACTAAACTACTTGGTCCTTAAAGATGCATATTCCTTGTTCATATGTCGATGTAATAAAATAAGGCTCTGGCTTCAGGCAACTGGGGTCGGGTCCTTACAGTTTGGTTCTTGTATTAAATAATTATTATTATGTATCCTCTATAACTAGAAACATAATCTCAGTGTCAAGTTTGGACACAATGGGATTTTATTTCATGTTTGTAAATAAATTTTGTCTCATTTATTAGGAAAACATGTGTTATGGTATGGAACATCATAACAATGGACTATATATACTTGAACATGAAAATATGGTAATGACAATCAATGACAAAACCAACAAACATGACTCTTATAACACCCACCTATAGTACTTTATGCTTGGTCATGTAAATGAAAAGTGATTATAGAAATTAAATCAAGTAGGGTATTTATAATTGGTTCAGTTAAACCCCTTGGATGTATGTAATGCTTGTTTACAAGGAAAAATGACCAAATCACCCCTCTATGGGAAGGGAGAAAGAGCCACTGAATTACTGGAATTAATTCATACTGATGTATATGGTCTATTTCTAGTAGAGGAAAGGGGTGGGTTTTCATACTTCATTACTTTTATTGATGACTATAGTAGTTATGTATATATCTAATTAATGTGGTATAATTCATATTCCTTTCAGATGTTTAAGGAATTCCAACATGAAGTAGAAAACCAGCTTGGTGAGAAGATTAAGACACTTCGCTCAGACCGAGGTGGAGAGTATCTTAACAAATATTTCATTGATCGCTTGAATAAGTGTGGGATAGTATACCAACTCAATCCTACTTATAAACCATAGTGTAATTGTGTTATTTAAATGGGGTATAGGACCTTGATTGACATGTTCAATTCAATAATGGGTCATAAAACTCTTATGTTATCCTTTTGGGGATACACCTTGCAGACAGCAGCATATACCCTTAATTGAGTACCAACTAAAGCTAAAAATGGGATTAAATATGAGTTATGGTGTGTAAATAAACCCAATCTATCACACTTACATGTATGTGAATGCAAGATATTTCTTAATACTATACCTAGTGACAAATTAGAATACCAAAGTACAAAGTGAATATTTATAGGTTATCCTAAAGAAACCAAAGGATATTAATTATATAACCCTTCAGATTGAAAAGTGATTTTGGAAATAAAATCCATATTTCTATAAAGGGAACACATTTAAAATGGAAATAGTGGTATAAATATTGATTTTGATGAAGTTAATGATACAGGTGCACAGGAGTTAGTACGGGAAAAATCTCCACAAGAGACAGTGGGAGATGAAGAAGTTCCCAAGACATAAGAATTGTGTAGGTCTACTCAAGAGGTTATAGAACTAGATCATTATGGTTTTATTGTCACTGAGTTAGGTGACACATTACTCTTTTAGGATGATGAACCTCTAACCTACAATAAAGCAGTATAAGGAAAAGATATTGCTAAATGGAAAGATTCAATGCATTTTGAGATGGACTCCATGTACCAAAATCAAGTTTAGATTTTGGTAGACCCTCCAGCTGATGTAAAACCCATTGGATGAAAATGGGTATTCAAGAAAAAGTTGGTCATGAATGGTAAGTTTAATACCTATAAGGAAAGACTGGTAGCTAAGGGTTGCAAATGACGTCAAGTAATAGACTATGATGAAACCTTCTCACCAGTTTCATTGTTGAAATCCATTAGAATATTTCTTGTAATAGAAACCTTCCATGATTATGAGATTTGGAAAATGGATTCCAATACTAATTTTCTAAATGGTAAGTTGGTTTAAGATGTCTATATCACACAACCTGAATGTTTTGTTAGTTCAAAGAATGATAATAAGGTGTGAAAGTTGCAGAGATCCATTTATGGATTGAAGCGGGCATCATGATCATAGAATGTTCATTTTGATGAGTCCATAAGAGAATTTGGTTTTGTCAAAAATTAAATTGTTACTTGTGTTTATAATAAGTTCAATGGGAATTCCATCATTTTCCTAGTATTATATGCTGATGACATATTAATTGTGGGGGAAAAAGTGCAAGTATTACTATCATTTAAGACTTGATTAAATGAATTATTCTCCATGAAAGACTTAGGTGAAGCAGTCAACATTATAGGGATCAAGATCCATTGAGATAGATCTTAGAGGATACTTGGGCTAAGTCAAATTATATATATTTACAAGGTCCTCAAAAGGTACAATATGGAAAAATCCAAGAGAGGGTTGTTTCCCATGTCACATGGTATCGATCTCTCTAATAAAATGTGTCAACAAACACAAGAGGATATTGAAATAATGAGTAAAATTTATTATGCCTTGGTAGTGGGTTCTATCGTGTATGAAATGATATGTACTAGTTTTTATGTAGCCTTTTCTTTAATCATGGTTTTAAGATATCAAGATAATCCAGGAGAGTTGTGTTGGGAATCTATTAAAACTATCCTTAAGTACATAATATGTATGAAGGATATGTTCCTGGTGTATAGAAGAGATGAAGAACTAGTAGTGAGAGGATACACCGATGCTAGTTTCCAGATATATCATGATGATCTGAAATCATATTCAAGCTATATCTTTTTCCTGAATGGTGGTGTAGTGAGTTGGAGAAGCTTGAAGCAGCATGTGGTCACTAATTATACATTAGAATCTGAGTATATAGAGGATTTTGATATAGAAAAGGAAACAATACGGATATGCAGCTTTTTCTCAGACATCGGTATTATGCCTAGAAATGTATACCTTATTCCAATTTACTGTGATAACATTGCATCAGTGGTGCTAGTCAAGTAGAATAGGTCACACTAGAGGGAAAAACATATACTTTGGAAGTTTTATCACTTGAGGTATTTTACTCAGAGAGGTGAAGTCATGGTTATCTAGGTAGCCATAGAGGAAAACGTGGGATACCCCCTGACTAAAGTCATATCTTAATAGAATCATGATTCTAATGTGAGAGCTAGCGGATTGATACTTGTTAGGAGTTGGCTCTAGTGCAGGTGGGAGTGTTGAAAGTGGGTTCCCTAGACCCAACTTGTGAAGTACTTTGATTACCACTATATGTATACAGTTTAATATATATACATATGTTTATCTTAACATAATAGTGTTTATAATTCTTCATCCACTATATTTATGGTAATTTCCTTAGATTAAATGTTGTATCAAAGGTTTATAATAGATACTGGGCTATAATGAGAACCTAGAGATTCTATAACAGTAATATTAAAGTAATGTGCTATAGTCTAGATACATCATACTGACAGGACACAGATGTTGTGAGAATATCATGTGTTAGAGGATCATAATAATTGAGACTTTTTATCATTAATTTCTTACTTGGTGATCTCTAGTATTTTATATCATGAGGATATACATGACAATAGTAACACCATATGTTTTATGTGTCATTGGTTTTTTCTATCTATGAACATTTGTATTGGTCTCGTGACTTGAGATCATTATCAATGTGTTTCATTTGATCATGTACTTTGATGCAAGGTGAAAACCATGATAGTGAATTCATGGAAAGTTAGTTTGTGTTGGGTGCGTCATTGGTGGCGTGACATTGGTTGAATGATCAAGATATGATTTGTTGATTCTATGTTGAGGAAGAGATGTCTCTGGCCAGGTTGATCAATATGGAAATACCTTCGTAAATCCATGGACATGGTAGTCGAAGGTAAATTCATCCAGAGAGATCAATGAATAATAAATCAAGGATGATGACATAAGTGTGCATATTGATTTATGAGATATCATATGACAAAGAGATTATATTACACGATGTGTGTTCGTGGGTTGGTTTTCATTGGTATGACTTTTCCTTATCTATTTAGGGGCCTTGATGGGTCACTAGACTCCTCTCTTGGTTTGTGAATATTATTCAATACTTTTGAGATAAGGTCCTAGAGGGTCACACACAATAGCACATTCGGGAATCTACCATATTCTACTGAATAGAAATATAGGATGTGGTGGGCCCCAATAAGGGGTCCGAGGGTTTTCCAAGTTATATCAATCACTGATAAATAAATAAATTCATTATTATTCAAGTAAATAATAATTAGTCTGAATTTATTTATTAAAATTATTTGTAGATGATTAAGTAAATATAGGGATTTATATTATACTAACGAATATTATTATAATATTCCAGGTTCGTTTAATATTATTAGGAGTTATGAGTTGAGTTAATGACTCAGGTTTATCACATAATATATTTAATATATATTAAAGTTATGTGATAAAATATAAATAATATTTATGATGCAATTTAGTTTGTCATAATTAATTAATTATATCACTTATTTAGTGGATGTTTAATGCATGGGGTTTGGGGAACCCAAATCGGTTATTATGTATATCCACTATATAAGTTAAGATAAGCTCATCCAAATAGACTATTCACTCAATTGAAATTGAGATTTTCTCTCTCCTCTAGATTCCTAGAGAGATAATTGCTCAATCTAATCATGTGATCCAAGTTTTCCATCATAGATCGAAGGCAGAGGATTGTAGTGATTGATGTGGTGTCGAAGTGATCATAAAAGTTCCATGCTAGCACCCATAATCTGAAAAATGTCACACATGTAGATTCAAGAAGTTTGTGTATGGATGATATAGAGGGATTCTGTGTCAAATCCTTTGAGTAACGGACACCACCAACTTGAAACTGACATGCACACAACAAATCAGAATGAGGTATTGTTTGTTTTATTTATTTCAATATGATTAATCCACATGGTATCCTTGGACTATATATAGGATGGATCTTAGAAGATGTCAAAGTTTTGTTTCTCTAGTGATGAAAAAATTTAAATCCCCAGCCCACCGGATTCCGTTGTTTACTCCGGTACCTTTAGTGTGAACAGGGAGAAGGGGGTCGGCATCCCAAGATTTTAGAAGAGGGTGAAGCCTAGATGATGGTATGCAGGAGTAGAAGGTAGAGACACTATAAGTATAGGTGATGCACTGCAACCATGAGTAAAAGTGATGTCGTCTGGTGTGCTATTGGAGGATATGGCCTTCTCGGTTGATATACCCTTTTTTAGTTTTCAAATTGTTTAAATATTAATATATACTATTTCTAGATATTAATAAACTAATAATAATACTAAAAATAATATAGTGTTAAAAAATATATGATAATAATATAAAAAATTAATATAAACTGATAATACTAGTAAATTTATAATATTAATATATAAATAACTAAAAATTACAAAAAGAAACTACATTATTAAAAAACTATAAAATTAACTAAAATTATTAAAATGATTAGAATAATTCATTAAAACTAAGTTATAAAAATATAAAAATGTTAACAAAATCCATCTACATCAAATCCCCCATACTTTCTGGGAAAAATAATCAGAAACAACACACATGAATGAACCCTTTTCAATCCAAAACAACACAATCACAAGTTTAAAAAATCCTTTCACTCACAAAATATAATGTCTCATTTAAAATATAAATTTTTAGAAATAATTTCTCTTTAATATTTATTCTTTCCAAAACAATCATCTACATCATGCATCACAGTCTACCTCACTATCACTTTCATCACTCAAGAAAAATTATGATCAAATCTATGCTCAATTCTCATATACATTAATTCTTACCATATGGTTTCCATGAATTTAATATCTTCAATGGTGGAAATAAAAACAATGCATTGATCTTGAGGACTTCATATTTAGTTTAAATGTTCTCTAAAGATGTGGAATAATGGTTTATAAAAAATTAAATATTTTCGACAAAATGGGGGTGAATCTTGAAATAAATGTATGATAAATTTAAGTCCAAGTGTCTCCATCTAAATATCACTCCCCCATACTAAATTTTTTTTCTCAATCACCACAAAAAAATGATGTTTAATTTTCTTTTTATTTTCATTTTTTTTTTATTTTTTTTTTGGGACACAACTCCCTCAAATATAATGAAAATAAAAATATGAGAGTGTCATCTCAAAAAACCATATGAAAAAGATATAAGACAATATCCCAAAAAAAGTACATAAGTAGCTTATAATTAGTATAATATTAATGAAATTAGGTCATATAAAACTCTTTATCTCCTAGAGTAATGAGTTATCACTTTTATAGGTTTCCGCAAAATGTGAGAGTTGCCATGTAATAAACACAAATGTACTCATTATTGGAACCAAAAAGAATCTATATTCTCATATCAAAATATGTGAAATGAATGGAGCTATTTTGAATAGGATCATATATAAAAATATGAGTAAAATGTATATCTATGTGCATTAAATGAATCATTTTCTCTCAAACAACCCTTTCCATGAATTAACTCTCTCCCCCATTCTTAGATTAAAAATCATAATGAAAATATTAAATAGATGGATAGGGAAGGTTATAAGAAATGGGATCATCCTAAAAATGTATTATTTATATTTTTTAAGGATACACAATTGATAAAATTAAAGGGTGTCTTGGTAGGTTAAAGGGGGTAAATAAAATGATCAAATTTCTCAATTATTTTAGTGAAACTTTCAAAATTCCCATCACTTTGATAGAAAAACGTGGAAAGTTCTAGAAGACATAACATGGTCGAGATTGCCTTAATAAAAATAGAAATGGAAGATTATGTGAAAAGGTTCCAAAGTCCTCATAAGTGTATAAATATAATACTGGATAGCACAGATGAGTATAAGTGAAAATAAATGTCACAAAAATAAACAAGTTTTATAAAAACATTTTTAAATAATAGAATATTATTAGTTTTCAACTAAAAAATGGAATCAAGGATCATATAATTTCAACTAGGAATCATGTGCTCAGACTAAATAGGGACACAAGTGGTATAACTTCAATAGTTTTACTATATAAATACAATAGTTTTCATATGGGTTCAATAATAATAAGAATATTAGTTTTTTTCATTCTCCTTCTAATTTTTTTCATTTTTTCAAAAAAAATAAGTTAGTTATTTTACATGGTTTTTTTAAGCATAAATAAAATATGAAAGAAAATTTAACACTTCACTAAGTAATTATAGATGGATGTGAAGAGGCTACCAACATCCAATGAAGCTTCAAAATGATGTAATATATAAATATATTAATAGATACAATGCATACCTACATCATATCACAAAGATAACACTAAGAGAAATATATCACATGGATGAAAAAAAATATGCAAGAGAATATAAAATTTACTAAAAAGTCAAGAGTAGCTGAAAAATGTTTCGCACATGACAGGTTTATTTCCTAAAACAAATTACAACAAAAAACGGAAAGGAACTAAAGATGGGTTGCCTCCCATAAAGAGATAAGTTTAACGTATTCATCTAAATGAATGGCCACTCATTTTAAATGAATTTATTTAATGATTATTATCATATTTGAAGTGTGATATAGTTTGAGGTGTTGTTAATTAGCCTTAAATAAAGGCATATTCCCATTAGATATTTCAATGGAAACATGGGGATGGAAAATTGTGATGACATTTAGACCTGTCCATTCTAATTTTATCTTTTCTTATATAACCCTAAGATTTAAGTTGAAGATTATGCCTTTTTTATAGGTGAAAAATTTATTTTTTTTATCTATTTATCATGTCAGAATCGGGATTTCTCTTTATAGATCAGATCATTTTCATACACTCCCTCCTTATCTTGTTGAATTCATTCATATATAAAAAGATATTTTCTTATGAATTTTTTAAATACATATTCATATTCCTTATATTAAAGTAATATTTATGTTCCGTATCTATAGTTAGTTGGTAAGTTTTCCAAAGATAAGCGGTATGGGGATATTCCATTTAGTGTTTTGTAAGCAAAGTCTTAAGTCCAAAGTGATTCATCAAGTTTAGTGGACCAATCTTTTAGAGAAGTATTCACAGTTTTCTCTAGGATTCCCTTGATCTATAGGTTTGAAACTTCAGCTCAGTCATTAATTTGTGGATGATCTGGGGTTATCATGTAATAGTGGTATCCATTGCGAATAATTATCTTCTAAAACACATCATTGTTGAAGTGATTACCGAGATCACTGATGATGAGCCTTGGAATTTTGAACTGGGTAAAAATATATTGTTTCAAAAATTTAATTACAACTCTAGTAGTGTTTTTTCATAGGATTTAGATTCCACTAACTTTGAAACGTAGTTATCACATACTAGGATGTGTGATTTTTCAAATGGTTTGGGAAAAGGACCCATGAAGTTGATCCCCCATATTTCTAAAATTTCAATGCCCATAATGGGATGTTATGGAATCTCATTCTTCAAACTAATTACTTCAGATATTTGGTATTTATCACAACGATGAACTCTCAAATATCTGGATGCATGGTGGGCCAATATAAACTACATTTAAATGCCTTACTAATCTCATGATGAAATTTTTGGTGTCCTCCTACTTCTCCAGAATGGTATAGATTCAAAACACTATCAACTTTTTCTTATGGTATTCATCTTATAATCACTCCATATTCATAGTTCTTGAAAAGTAATGGTTCATCACAATAGTAATGGTGTGCCTCATCTAGAAATAATCTCTTATTATCCTTTGATAAATCTAGATATAACACACCAGAAGCTAAGTAATTCATAATATTGGTACACCAAAGTGTGATGGTCTTAGTCTCATAGAGATGTTTATCCAAAAATGTTTTATTGATTAATTTAACATTGATGTCACTTGTGTCTTATTCTGGGCATGATAAATGATCAGTAATGACATTCACAGTGCCTTTTTTATCCTTTATTTCAATATCAAATTGTTGAATTAACAATATCCATAAAATGAGTCTAGTATTAGAATCTTTCTTGGTCATCAAATACTGAAGGGTGGAGTGATTTGTATACTCAGTGACTTTGGAGAACAATAAGTAAGACCAGAATTTATTGAATTCAAATAAAATTGTCAGCTTCTCTTTCTAAGTTATTTTATAATTGCATTGAGTATTATTCAATTTATGGCTAGGATAATATATTATTATAAAAATACTTTCTTTACCTTATCTTAAGGTAGAAACAAATACTCAACCACTTTCATCGCACATTAATTCAAATGGTTTCTCCCAGTATTGTGAAATTATTATCAAGGATTCTACTAAAGTGACCTTATAAGTTTGTGGTAATGATCCTTGACTTATAGGGAATGATATTACATATTTATCTATCTTTAATAATTCTATATCTTATTCCTATGTTATTCTTTCATGGCTTATGCTCTTGATTCCCTTATGATTCATGTCTTATAAACTTCTAATATTTATGCCATGATTTTTGTTTATAATATTTGGTATAAAGGGTATGATATTATAATGTTATGATCACATTCTCATACCCTTATGCTTATGTTTATACTTACATATCTCCCATGTTTACCCTTACTGGGAATATAATATCACACCTTTTTATGTTTTCTTTCTCCAAGTTATGAAGATATGTGTTCTATATGATATGTCTAAGAAGGGTGTTAGTCATGGAGAACCTAGTGGGAGATAATGTATCTCACTTTATGTACCAGTGTTTAAGTTTCAATTTTCCAAAAGCACTAATCTAATACTGTCTTTGGGAATTTTTTGTGTAATGTATTAAGTATTCTGCAAAAAAATGATGTAGTGTTAATGTATGAAAAGTGAGGGTTTATATAAATATAAAGTTAGGAATAAGAATTATCTTGAAGGATATATTGTGAAGGGTTATTTATTACATAAATGAATGATTTTTTGTTCAATGTTCTTAGATAATGTGAATACAAGATCTAATCATCCAATGAGAACAGAAGATGAGTAATATGATCCCATTGAGCCTGTATTTCCATCACTTCCCCATATAGGGGGGATATTTGGATCATACTCATTTTTTACTTTGAGAAGGAAAGAGTGGGAAATGTCTCATAATATAGTATTATTAAAATATGGTGTTATTGATTATTACACCAAGTAAGTAAACTAATAAATATGTATATTTTTTGTAGTGTTATTTTTTTATAGAGTCTGGAATCATAAAATTTACATATTTATTGAGAACATATAGAAATTATAAAAAGAACACATCATTATTTATCTATTAAGAGGAAAGATCAATTACACAACAAATAATTTCCTACTTGGTTAAAGTCAAAGGTAACAAAATTCTTTTTTTACATAACTTAATCATGAGTGCTTGTTTACATAACTTATTCTAGTGTGTGGATATGAAACTTTAATCGTAGAATATATCATATTATGGGGTTATCGAGAGAATAATTTTATTAGATTACTATCCACATGGTCATGTTGTGATGATGAAATTTAAGTGGTTTTATTGAATGACATAACAAGGTATTCATATTCATAATTATGTATATAGATTGATTGACATGAAACATCAAATTTTCATTGATGAGCCTTATATTCTTTCATCACAGACAAGTGTTTTTTGTAACTGGTCATTTAAAAAAATAATTTGGTATTATTTTTTATGTTATTCCAAGATATATTTTTGATGAAGGAATTTATGATAGTGATGTTTTGGATGAACCTGATGGTATTCACTCAAAATTTTCATTCGATGGCATGGATGATTCAATTGTTAGAATGAATTGTGAACCAAAAATTGTAATAGAGAACACATAGTGCTGACACATTTGAAAGAATTTAGTTTATATTATTATGATATGGTATGTGTTTTTAAAACTTTTATATGTGGTATCTAATTGATTTTGTTAAGTATATTACAAAAAAAAATTATTCAGTCAAAATATGTTTACTATTAAAAAATTCATATTGAGATGAGTTTTCATAGTGTTATTTGAATATAAAATTATTTTTAAATTATTATTTTTAAGTTGATAAATCCTTTCATTAAAAATATTTTGTAACTTTTCAATTTTATTATGTGTCAATTAATTCATATATTTATCATTTTCATTATTTTTAAGTCTCTTGTGTTACTATTTTAAATTTTTAAGTCATTGTGTTTGAATATAGAGAATTCAGAAGAAAAACAATTCAAAGAAATGAGTAGCACACCAGAGATTTAGGGATTCCCCCATTGATCATCATCTTGAGTATTGACTTTCTTATCCAATGACCACTTTTACGACTATGAAGTGGGTGTAATGTCTGATTATTACTAGGTATATTGATAATTATTTTATCCATTAATGTTATAAATCTAAACTTTATTTTACAATCCATGTTATATTAGGGCCCTTCATCAAGGAGACAACTCGATTACATTGAGGATCTAGAAAGTATTTTATAGGGTATATCAGAGTATATGATGAGATATTAGACTCATACTATAACTAATAGGTCTACTAATTTTATAGTTTATCCTCCCATTATATTTCTTCAGTCACCAAGACACCATCCATCGATGATGTCATCACCTTATTTTCTTTATTGAATGATAATTGGTCTGTTTCCATATCCCTTTCTACCCATGACCACATGGGATACTTACACTACTCTCGTTTATGATCTTATCGCTCCTTATTACCCATACCCACCATCTTCTATAATGACACTACTCCTACATAGATCCCACCATTGTCATCAGACCCACCATCTATTGTATAAGGAATTTATCCTCCGTAAATCCCACCGCCATATCCATACCTGTCATCCCACCACCATATCCACACTTTCACTACTCCTGCTCTATACATAGTAGTCCAAGGGACATCAGATCCACTATATTTTGGTATGTGTTTAAATATTAATGAAAGTAATCATTAATAAATTCATATATATTTTCTTATACTAATTGTCTATTTTTCATGATTATATGGATCCTCTACCAAACGATGAGGTCACACAAAGATATACAGGAGTTCTGGAATAAGCATACACAAATTATGTTTAAATATAATTAATAAGGGGCTAAAATTGGTAAGAATTGATATGAATGAAAGAGTTGTATGGGTACAATTTCCAATCATAACAACAATATTCCCATTTAATCCATAAGTTTAATAGAAGTTGGGAAACAAATAAGGACAATGTCTGGGATGAGATATGGGTAATTTATTTTAATCACCTTTTATATATATTGATTTATAATATTTTGTTAAAAAATATTTTTTCCAATGTAACTTCAATATAGTTCCCCTAATAGACATAGTGTTGGGATTGTGAGTTTTGTGGAGTTGGGGGAAATGTTTCAAGAATTAAAGTAAGATTTTTATATTGGATGGAAAGATAGTATTGGTACTAAGCTTTGGGGAGAACTAATTTTTCATAAATTTCCACTATTAGATTATAGAGAGATGATTGGGCATTGGAACATTCCATATTTAATGTATTGGTTAAATTTTTATATAATAATTTATTAGTTTTTAAAGTATAAATTACTAATTTTATTTATATTAAAACAAGTGTAAAAAAATTTATTTATAGGATAAATATGATAAGAATAATATAAATAAGAGTGTTATGAAATACATTCATACTCTTTAGAACACTTATCTCCCTAACCGTGAGCATACATAGGTAATTTAATATTGAGTGTTTATATAATGCTCGAAAATATTTAATTTTGTTACCTTATATATTTAATTTAGTAGAATATAAAATTTATTGAAATAGTTTTTGTTTCTACCAACAATGGGTGCATAATGAATATTTTATGTAGTTGCTTATATATTTATAGAATATGGAATCCCATGGACTTACATGGGTGTTTATATAAAACAAAATTAAACATACCCAAATTATTTTACATGCATAGGATATAATAAAATGGACTACAAAATTATATATATTAATGAGGAAATAGATTAGTATAACTTATATTTAAATTTACACTTGGAGGGCCAACCATTTCATAATTTATCTATAAAGAAAAATGTGTGGATAATCTTTTACTTAGAGAGAATAGTTAGGAAAATAAAAGATATAGGTATTTATATCATCAAGAGGGAGATATCAACTCATCCTTTTATCCAGGATCGATGGTGATGGACTTGTTTTTAATACCTCTTATCTAGGAAGTGAATATCCGACTCTATCATTGATGAAATTCCATGTCTATAGGGAAAACATATTTTTTTTCATTTGTATACCTTCTATAATTTCTCATTAAATATGAATCCATGGTTTCATTTGGTTATGTTTTGTTTTTTTTTTTTTTTTTTTTGAGTCATGTGAAGTTTGAAAAACCCAACCTGAGCCACCTTCAATAAAAACTAATTGGATTGGATTAAAATAAATGATTCCAAACAAATATAAACTAAAAAATAACATTAAACCAAACCAAATTGATAATAAATTAATGAAAATTTTCAAATTATATGAACTGAAAACATAGAAATAAAACCAAATAGACACAAACTAACCCAATACAAACATAATCGAATCAAACCCACACTAGTTTAATATAAATTAATTGAACCATATAGAACCAAACAAAACTAAATTTAACTGAATCTATCATAATTAAATCAAACTGAACAAAATATTTATGAACCAAACCGGATTGAATATAACCAAATAAAATTTTAGTGGCCTATACCAAAATAAAATAAAATAAAAATAACCAAATTAAACTAAACAACACCTAAAATAACCAATCTAAAGTGAATAAAATAAAAACATACCAAAATGAACTTAATTTATCCAATTTAACCTCAAATAAACTAAACAAAAAAAACAAAAAAAATGATTACAATAGAATTAAACTATGTTGAATCAACCTAGGCCTAAAAACCCAACCCAAATTGTATAAAAATAAATTGAATCCATCCAATAAGAAACAAACTGAGTTAAATTAAAAATAATCAAATAAAATAATGTCAAAGTTAACTAAATAAAATCAAACAAAACTATTTTAAGTTGAATTGAGACAAACTAAATATAATTAACCTAAAAAGCCCTAAATCAACCACAACTAAACCAAAATGAAGTTAAAAAACCAATCATAACAGCATAGAACCAAATTAAAGTGTCATGAACCAACCTAGTCCAAACATAAAAAAATCAATAGTCATCCCAAATTTAATCAAACCAAACATAAGTGACCAAAATCTAATGAAACTTAACCAACCCAACTTGAAGTGAACCAACATGAAATAAATTAAGAAAAATCGATTATAATATAAAAGAAATAAGTTAAACCAAAAATAAATAAATTTAAATAGAATAAACCTAAAACTGATAGTTTGAACATGATCCAAACAAAAAAGGAAAAAATGGGAAAAAATACACAATAAAACAAATAAAAATGAATTTAATTAAAATAGCCCCCCTAAAACTAATCTTCAAACAATTCTCCATGTGTCGATTTATCCAAACTAAGTATAATACCCACTCTTAATAACCTTATATTCTAGGATCTTTGTTAACTAGCCACAAACACTTACACATGACCCATACTGAACCAACAAACTTTACTCTAGCTATGTATATCAGATTAATTGATAACCTAAGAAGATGAGGAAAACAACTCACACATTATTGAAACAATACATCATACACTGATAAAACCACTCACATGGTTGGACCTTAACATTTGGAAAGGAATCATCTAACTTTGGATAGATCTGGTCATCCAATATGCATGGCCACCTCCAATACAATAAATCATAAAAAAAATTAGTTCACATTGCTGAATGAGATGGATCTCCATGCACAATATCTAATCTAACCTCTAATTAGAAATGAAACATTTATGTAGTGAAAAAAAACATATTTCCTATGACTATACTTTGGTTAGAACAATAGTTTAACATCCTGAGCAACAACCCATCAATGCCCAGAGTATTCGTATAAACTCTAGACAACCACACCTAGAAAATGGATCTTGATTTATTTTATGATATATATTATTGTTTTTGTTATATATTTGGTAAATAGTTCTAATATTTTATTTTAACTAAATGACATTTATGTTTGATATTAAATGGTAAATTGATATATGCAGCCTAGTTGTTTTGGTTTATTGAGTTAAATTATCTAATGTGGATTTAGTTCTTTATTTTCCCATAAAAAGGCAATGTATATTGAGGATCATGTTCTTTACTCTACCCTATTTTGTACAAGAAGGAAAAAATAAAGATGTTAGTGTGGTAAATACCGACACCCAAGAAACAATTATATGTATATTTTAATTTCTCATATTTTGATTAAATTTCTTTCTTTACATTATTTTATCATTTTATTTGATGTAATATATTACTTGTTAGAATAATTTGGAGGAATTGGTAGAAAAAGAATCAGACAATTTGAACCAAAAGGATCTTTTTCGTTGGGTATTAGAAGATGAGTATTGAGTCTGGATGTGTTTTTGACCTTGGAAAATGATTGTACAATCTAAATAAAAGTCTTGTAAAAATAATTTTCTGTACAGTGATTATGGTAAAGTTATAGAGGAAAAAATGGATTTTTTTAATCTAAAAAGAAACATGAAAAATGGAAGAGTATTATCAATGTCAAAAATGATAAATGAACAGATCATGAAAGTCATGTATGCTCTTTCTTCTTCATATTAACTATAGATTTCTACGATTATTGATGCCTCTTTGATAACAATTCACTCTATTTATGAGGCTTCCTCTACTCTTGCTATTGATTTAGGTTTGAATCATGATATTGATTCCTATGATGATGACTATGGTAGTGTGAGAGATGGTGATGATAATGTTGGTGTTTATATAGGATATGTTGACAAGGAGGTGGTGGTGGTTGTAGAGAGGGTTCTATTCATATTGATTTTGATTTTGAGAATCATTTCTTATGTCAACTATATTTATGGTTTATGATTATTATATTGTACTTTATTATGTATTTTTTTATGTTTTTTTATATTAGTAGTTAGGTTTTAGTGATTTGTTACCTTTTTTAACTTTAAAATAGCAAGACTGCTTTTTAAAACTCTAGGTAACATGTATCCACCTACAACACCTATGGATATAAGTTCATATTCACTATATTTATTTATACATATACATCCATGGGTGAAAACTATGGTAATTTCTTTATATCCACAAATGAGTCTGTGGCTATAGTTGTTCTACCAGGGGTGACATGCTGGAGTTGGTTCCCTAAAATGAACTTATAATTACTTTATAATTACTTTTATTCTTGTATTTAAATATTAATAAAATATTTTATCACATAATTATTACTCTTTTGTGTGACATGGTATGTGATAGTGTCCTAAGGGTAGTTATTGCACTAATAGTTCATAGTTTTCCCCACTATGATGAGAACCTAGAAGTGTTATGATAGTATTCTTAAATATAAGTTATATAGCTGGAAGATTTCAATTGACAGGAAACAAATTATATAGGCTATCATGGGTTGAGACTCATAGGAATTTTAGACACTTTTTCATGGTGTATGCCCTTGGTAATATTCAATACTAGAGATTATAAGAACATGATCCACCAATATGACTTCAACATTTATATATCTCATAGAATATTCTTATCCATGGATGTTTGTAATGATCCTTAGACTTTAAGATTATTATTAATACATGTCATGAGTTGCGTACTTTTATGTATTAATGAAAATCATCATGACATATGCTCATGATGAGTTAAGATACATTGGTGTGCCATGATTGATGTTGTATTAATGAATAATTTAAGTAAGGATTTATAAATTCTTTTCTTTAATGGAATTTTATATTCTAAACCCTTTCATATAAATTGAATTTCTTGATTAATTTTATGTTCATGGAAGTGTTTTTAACAAGTTAATTTCTAGAAATTCAAAGAAAGAGACATCGAGCATATATATTGATGAAACTAGTGTGCAACTTGTTTGATTATAGTTATTGAGATAAATATATTATATTACATAGTGTACATTCCTGTGAGGTTATATTTCGTTATGACATTATCTTTTGAAAGTACCCTTCAGGATCTTTATGGCCACTAGGGGTGAATCAGTGGTCTGTCTTTTAAGTTTTTTTCTTTAGAAACAACCTTTCCCTCTGTTTAGAGAGAGTTGACTCCATTGGGGAAAAAATAGCACACAATCATTCTCATAAGAACACAATAATTTACAGAGTTCGCTACTCAATAAGGGTATATATTCTATGGCATGGTTTGGAAATAATATAAGACAACACGTCCACTAGAAAACAATCCTGTGTGGTTTATAATAAGCATGGAATATCCATCAGTTTCATATAATTATAGTCCTTTGATGATGCATGTGATCTTTACACAAATAATAAGATAAAATAATGTTTGAAAAAATGAAATTTAACTTCACCAATATGCTCCAACACATCATCACTATGTTTCTTTAACTTTCTTCACCCTTTCCTTCCTGCAAGTTATTCTTCCTACTCCTTTATTTCTTGCATAACTATGAGCAAGAAATTCTCCCTAAACTTCTTTGTTCGAACTTTTCCATCTGATTTATTCTTCTTCTAGTACCTATCTGTAAAGTTTTATTATTCACAATACAACTTTGTCTGATACCCTTTGTTTGGTATCCTCCATCTGGTACACTCTGTCTAGTGTCTATGTCCAGTATCTCTGTTTTATTCTACTCTATTTGGTAATTTGACCAAAAGAAAAAACACTTTGAATCTTTATGGACAGCACCTCACTTCTTCAATGATGATCTCAGTAACAACAAAAACCTTCATAACTCACCTTATTACGTTTATATAGGCATCGTTTCTCCAAAAAAATAAGGGAGGAGTGTGAACTCCAAATTCAAATCTAATGCTTTGCATTTTAATTTTCCACTTGAGACTTTATTTATTTGACCACCTTCAAATCCTCTGAATAATTTAGAGTTAACAATATTCATAAATAATTTCCTCAAAACTCATCATCAACATTCTTAAAACTTATTAAAATCTTAATAATAATCATGATATTTCCTTCATGATTATTGAAGCATTGAACGTCCAAATCAAATCATCATAATAAATTTCCTTACAAACACTTTGTAAATATCATCAAAAATTTGTCTATAACTCCTCTGTAGGACCTCCTCTGTCTAGTAATGTTTCATCCAATACAACTTTGTGGGAACTTCTATATTTGGTAACTCTTCCTAGAAACACCTATTCGATAAATATTTATAGAAAATTTGTTCAATGCCTTTTCTCAGAAACCTCTATTGGATCATTTAGATACCTATATTTGATGACTTCATGAATATTCTCATAGTTTTCTCTATTTGAAACAACTTCATTCAAAACTTCTTGGTTTCTCCATCCAGTATGTTTTCAATATTTATCCCATACATAACTTCCAAAAAACTTATCTATTCGATAAACTCACAAAATTTCTTCATCTTATGAACTCACAAACTTTTCTCTGTCTAATAAACTTGGACAGGAAACCTCTTTCTGAAAAACATACTTCCACCAAGTATCACTCATTTCATCCTTTAAAAAATTAAGCTAGAATCATGAATATCTTCATATAAAAATAATATTTAGTACTTTGAATAATAAAAAAGCATCACCATATTTTTTTTATTTGAAACACTTAGTCTAATGTCATGTGAATACTTTCGAACAAATATTTTTTCTAGTTTATCATTCGATCACCTTAGTCAGATAAACTCCATATGATCACCTTGATATATTAAACTCTATCTTATTTCCTTAATATATTAGACCCATACTAATCTATCTAGAAACTTTATATAGAGAGCTTAAACTTTATCAAGTGATTTATTTATTGACAACAAAAGACAACTCCACAAATAATGTTTCTTTCAACCAATTTCTCCCTTAGATAAAAAACAAGACCTATTTGTCTCAACAATATCCCAATTTGGATTTTTTTTCAACCAAGTAACATAAATCATTGAAGATTGAAACTCATTAAATAGATCACCATCTAATAATACTAAGCCTAAATGAGCGAACTTAGTGTAGGAAACAATAATCGTTGAACAATTATACCATGTTTTCCATTAAGTAGTGATTAATACTTTTTTTGAACCTTTTATTTAACTCAATAATTCATCATCTCAAACCAAAAAAAAACTTTAACCTATACAAAACAAGTTCTTGCACTCACTTCAACAAACTGTTAAAACATTTTACACATAATGACATCATATCTTACCCTTTTTAAAAACTCCCCCTAAATATATATTCTTCCCTTGAAGGGTAGAACATATATCAATGGATATTATCATATTTATCCTCCTTTGACAATAATATCCAAATAAAATATGAGAGAGGGGATATATATCACATACTTTATCCTTAAAGAGTGTGAGGATGAACGCCCTTAATAAAACTCATCTTATGAAATGTTTCCCTTGGAAATGGTTTGGTGGAGTTTTCAGTTACTTACTACTTAGTGGGTAAAAACTCTAGATTTAGTTCATTTATTTCCACATTATCTTTTATATAGTTATATTTAATATAAAATTTATTTGATAGAATATTTCACTATATTCTTGGTGATATCGATAGCAATTTTATTATCACAACCTAAGAGAAGGGGTAGCTTCACATCAACCAAAAAATCTTACACCTATGTCTTCATCCACATTAATTATGTTGTAGCTTGAGTGGAAGTTATATACTCAGATTATATAGTGCTCATATTTATTTAGCTTTACTTATTTTTATGTCAACTTACACATCTTTCTCTTAGAAATAAAACTCCACCAAATGTGAATCTTTTGTCATCGACACAACTTGTCCAGTCTACATCTGTAAAACCAAATAGATTCAACTTTCCCATGTTATCATACTTTATACCATAATCTATAGTTACCTTAATTTATTTTTAAATTCTTTTTCTAGCCTTTTTTCATTTTTTGTGCACCTTTAAATCTATCACGCAGGGTAAGAACATAAACTTAATTTGGTATAGTGGTTATTAAGTACATCAGGCTTCCAATCAGTTTCCTAAATTCTTTAGGATTGAAATTCATTCCTAACATCATCCTTAAATATATTTTTTCCCATTGATATTGGTGTCGAAGCATGTTTTTAATCTTCCATGCAAAATATTTTAAGTAATTACTTGGCATTTTTTTCTTATAATAATAAATTGTAATCTTTATTTTAATAAATTTTCAAAACAAGAAAGTACCTCATTTCTCCCAACATAGACATTTTAAATAAAATCTTCATTTATCTGTATAACCCTTCATATAATTCTTTATTATTCCCTAAAAATATGATATCATCAACATAAATAATCATGGTGAGGGAAACCTCTCGATTTTCTTTTATATATAGGTTACTGTCAACTCTTAATTTTCTGAAATTCAACTTCTTCAAGCAAGTATCTATCTTGTAATATAAAGATTTTAGAGCTTGTTTAAACCCATAAAAATACTTATTTAACTTAAAAACATAGTTTTCATCTTGACCAAGAATGAAGCCACATGGTTTCTCAATATAAACTTCTTCTACTAGCTCTCCATTAAGAAAATCAAACTGACATCCATTTAGAATATATTATATCTTATTTTTGCAGCAATAGCAAGAAAAATTTGGATGGTTTAAAGTCTTTTTACTGGGGAAAAGGTCTCATCAAAATCAATGCCTTAAACCTATGAATATCCATTATAAACCAATATTTCCTTGTTTATTATCACTTTACCTCTCTCATTCAACTTATTCTATAAAACCCACTTTGTTCTGATCACATTTTTATATACAAGTTTGGGTACCATCTCCCATATATTATTTTTCCCAATATAGTATGATTATTCATTCATGACATCAATCCACTCTTTATTATCCAAATATTCTTCAATATCTCTTGGTTAAACTTGAGAAAATAAAGAGGTATGTGAAACTATCATTGATGTTATTCTGGTTTGAACCTATTTTCCTTGATCTTTAATGATATTTTGGACCTCTACTTTCTTCCTCAACCTTGGATGAGATGAAAACAATTTCCCCTCATCACTTGAAAATTCTAAATAAAAGTCTTTATCCTATATAGTTTTCATATCATCATTTTGTTATAAATATTGTCATGTTGTTTAAAAGTAACAACTCTATCTTCACTTCCTCATATATCTACATCTAACTATAAACCCTTTTTATCAGAATGTTATAGTACTTTCACATATACAGAATCAAAAATATTTACATTTTCCTTATTATAACACTAGTATCCTCTACCGGGGTACTCAAGGAAGATACCATCAACACCTCTTGGATCTAACTTCCCAATAACCTCACCTTTTAATTTAATAATGTAGAGTTTTCTAAACACCTTTAAGTATTGTAAACTTAGGGTTTATTTATAATACATCTATTAATGAGACATATCATGGGTTTTTTTATGGATTTAGCGATTCTAAATGTGAACTGCTACTCCAATATCTTATCTCCAAAAGAATTGAGAAGGATCGTGTTCAATCAGCATAGTTCGATCCATCTCAACAAAACTTATATTATTTCTTTCATCAAAACCATTTTATTGTGGTGTGTGTGGTGCACTAAATCCTTAATTAATTTCATGTTTTTAAAGATAACATTTAAAGTACTCATTCATATATTCATTACCATTATAAATTTGTATCTTCTTTATAGAGTATCCACATTTCTTTTCATCACTTATACTAAAACTCTTAAACAATTTGAGAGCCTATGATTTTTTTTTAAAGAATATAATACATGCAATATGAGTGAAATCATAAATAAATAAAATAAAATAATTATCACTATTTTCTGATTGTTTTATCATGGGCCCACGTATATCGAAATGAATAATCTATAAGGGATGAGTTGAATGTATCTCAACCATCATATTTAATGAGTTTGGAATCATTCCTTTATATAATATCAAATAACACTAGTATATTATTATTATCATATTAGGAACATCCAAAATACTTCCTCTCTTTTTTATCCTTTTCATATTCCTCTGGCACATATTCCTAATCCTTTTTTATTATAACTTATTTTCTTCTATCATGATCAGATAGTAAGAACTTTGTGCATCTCCAACCAAAAACATGTTTCCCTTGGTTCATTGTTCTCTTGATACAACTTTCCCATATTCAATACTTTTAACAATTAAGTCATCTATTCTAAAAACTACTTATTTTCCTTTATCATAAAGTTATGAAACACTCAATAAATTTTGTTTCAACCCATCAAAAAATATGGCACTTCTGGATTTTAATTTTTCTTTTAAAATGAAATTAGATCCAATGACTTTGACTCTGAAAGAATCATCATTACCAAAATTCATTATCCCTTCTTTTTAATCTTTCATATTTTTTAATAGTTTCAAATTTTTGGTCATATTTGAAGAACACCCACTATCTAATATCTAAGTTCATTCTCCTTTTGTGTCCTCAAGAGTGATTTCAAAAACTAAGACCTTCCCCTTTCCCTTTTCTTCCTTCACATGATACTTTTGAGATTTTTCATATAAACTTTGTTTAGATAGTAGAATTACAATATATACTTTAGAAATATGTATGGTCTGATCATATCTTTCACAAAAAAATTCCAGTGGTTGAAATCTATTTTTAATTTTCACACTGAATTGTTCATGTTATCTTCTTTAAGTAGGTTTAATCCCCATCAAACACTACCTATAATAACATATAGATTTATTTTAGTGTTGATTATTGAACCCAAAAAAATTATTGTATGCCCAAATCCTCCACAATTCTATTAATATCCATAGAAAGAATATTTTTCTCTATAACCTGCATGTTGTCCAAAATTGTGTACCTATTTTTCATCATCTTTTTTACTATCAACCTTGGATCCTAATTGTGAACCAAAATTTTAGTAGACTTATGAAATCTTCTTCTTTAGCTTATAAATATCCACAACCTTAACAAAGTCTCCAGTTTATCAGTTTTTGCTATAAACTTTGAACCCTCAAAATTTTAAGAATTTTTTACTCTGCTTGTTTTGGCTATATGGATGGTCCTCTTGACATGTTTATTCTTCCAAACATTTAAAAAAATTAACCTATGAGGATGATATTTTTTATCTTTGATAGGTTTACACTTTTTAAAACTTTCACTAACTTCTAAAACTATGTTTTGGAAGTTTGTGATTCCTTTCTCAGCTTTAAATATTTTTTGTTAAACAAGATCAAATTATTTCTCCTTCACCTTTATCTTTTCTTTAAGCTTGATGTTGAGATTTTTCTATATATGAAGTAACTTCTTCAGATCCTAAATCTATTTTAACAACTTGGATTTTTTTTCAAGAGTTGATTTCTAGTTTTTTACTGATAGATCTTCTTTATTTAACTTCTTATTGTCTTTATCAAGTTTATTTATATTTGAGATACATTCTTTAAATTATATTTTAAGCATAAAATGTATCTGAGTTTCCTCTACTTATTATTTATATTTGTTTATTTCTTCACTGGTAAAACTATCATCATTCACATTTTTAATAAGTAACTTTCTATCATCATCATCAATAGAATTTTCAGTTTCCTCTTCAATATCATCATCTTTCCCATATCTTGACAATAATTTTCTCTTTTTATACTTAGAGAAATTTGTATCCTCTACTTTGGAATAGGAATTTTATTTTTTTTGTCTTCTTCTTTAGAGACATTCTTAACTTTCATATTATTTATCACTATCTTTATCTTCCTTTATCCTTGGATAGTTTTTTGTGAAATGTCCAATAGCACTACAGTTGAATCACTTTAATGGTTAATTTCCTTTATACTTCTTTGTGACTCTTTTCATATTTATAGAAAATAAAGACATGAATTCATAATTTTTTTAATGAATTTTTATTCAATTTTAGAGTCACTATCTTCTTCTTCAATAACTTTCTTAAACTTTCCTCACTTATCATCTTTGAAAGAGATTTCTCTATCGACTGTTTCCTTATTCTTGAATGTATTTTCTCTTCTCATTTCATATGTGATGAGAATAATATATAGATCATATAGAGAGAGATTTTCAAGATATATGTATTATAATGATGATACATTAGTGTCAAAATTATCAAAAACTATTCTTATAATATTTTCAAAAATAGTTGAATCTTATAATTTCTCACAAAAACATCATATGGTGCTTACAATGTCATTAAACCTTATAAATAAATCACTAAAAGATTCATAATCTCCCATTTTTAGGTCTTTATACTTCAATTTAAAAAACTGAAACTTGTATTTCTTCACTTTAATATTTTCTTTATAAATATTTTTCAACTTTTCCTAGATGACTTTAGTTATTATAATTCCTTTAACCTTAAGAAATTCTCTTTTATAGAGAGAGGAAAGTATAACATTTCTGGATCACCATCATTCTCCAAATTATTCTTATATGGATCTATTATGGTATCACCCTCAGTGGGAGGAGTGAAACCATCTGTAGTAGCTTCAAGAACTTCATATCTAAAAGATAAAATAAAGGGTATCATTATGTCTTTCCAGATATGATAGTTTTTATCATCAAAGACATGAATCCCCTTACTATTAACAAAGTTTTGAACATCCATGATAGTCTTATCTTTCTTCAAATATCAACCAATTATGAGTCAATGAAGTAACCTTGGCTCTAATACCAATTGAAAGGACCCATCAAGATTTGTATGACAACTGGTAGGGGTGAATCAATGGTCTACTTTTTTAGTTTTTCTTCTTTAAAAAAATGTTCACTTATATTTAAAGAAAGTTGATTATTTTGAAAAAATAACACACAAGTGCATCCACATGAACACAAGAATTTACAAGTTTCACTACTCAATAAGAGTATTTAGTCCTTATCATGGTTTTGAAATAATCCAATACCAAACATCCACTAGAAAATAATATTTTATGGTTTAAAAAATCATGGAATATCCACCAATTGCATAGCACTATAGTATTTTGATAGTGCATGTTCCCTTGCATAGATAATAAGATAAAATAATGCTTGTAACAATGAAATGAACCTTCACCAATAAGCTTTAACATTTTGTTATTATGCTTCTAGAACTTTCTTTACACTTTCCTTCCTATAATTTCTTCTTCTTCTTCTTCGATTTCATGCATAACAGCAAGCAAGAACTTCTCCCTAAACTTATAGTCTGAACTTTTTTATCTAATGGATTCTTCATCTGGTACCTATCTATATAGTTCTACTATGTTTGGTAAAAAAAATTATACCCTTTATATAGTATCCTCCTTCTTGTACACTTTGTCTAGTATCACTGTCATATACCTTCTATATAATGTCTTTGTTTGATGTTACTCTATCTAGTTCTTTGATCAAAAGGAAAAGCACTCTCAAGATATATGGCCAAAACCAAACTTCTTTAATGAAAATCTTGGTAGCAGCAATGGAATTCATAACACACATGCTCCCCTTTATATAAGCATCATTTCTCCAAAAAATCATGGAAGTGAGTGAACTCTAAATTCAAGTCCCCTACTTCACATTTGAATTTCCCACTTGATACTTTTTTCATTTGAGCACCTTCAAATCCTCTGAATAAGATGGAATCAATAATCTTAGTAAAGGATTTCTTTAATACTCATCATCAAAATTCTTCAAACTTCATGAAATCTTATCAAGAATCATGATCTTTACTTCATGATTATTGAAGCATTGAATTTATATATTAGTGTTTTCACAATGAATTTCCTTACAAACACTTTGTAATAATCCTCAAACATTCATCCAGAACTCCTCTTTAGGACCTCATATACCCTATAATATTCTATCTGATGTAGAATTATAGGAACTTCTCTATCAGGTAACTATGTTCAGAAACCTATGTTAGATACATATTTGAAGAAACTATGTCTAATTCCTTCACTCAGAAACTTCTATCAGATCATTCGGATACCCTTATTTGATGACTTCTTGAATATTCATCCAACTTTCTCTATTCGACATAACTTCATTCTCAACTTCCATGTTTCTCTATCTAGTATTTTTTTCAATATTTATTCTATCTAGAACTTCCACAGAACTTATCTATTCAAATAACTCAAAAATGATCTTCATCTAGTGAAATCGCAAAATTTTCTCCATCTAGTAAACTTGGTCGGGAAACCTCTGTCTAGAAAACATAGTTCCACCAAGTCTCAATTACTTCTTCCTTGTAAAAACTTAAGTTGTGATCATGAATATCTTAGTATAAATATGATATTTTTCAATTTGAATAATAAAAAAGTATCTCTTGGTTTTTTTTTTCTAAAACACTTAGCTTGATGTCATGTAAATACTTCCGAGCAAACACTTTGTCCAGTTTGTCATTCAATCACCTCAGTCAGATGGACTCTATGTGATCACCTTGATCAGTTGAACTCTGTATGATCACCTCGATCTATTAGACCCATACTTCCCTGTCAAAAACTTCATATAGGTAGCTCAAACTTTTTCAAATAATTTATGTATTGACAATAAAAGGCAACTCCACAAATAATTCTTCTTCCAACCAGCGTCTTCCTTACACTTTAAAAAAAATCAGTCATTAGAGGGGGTTATTTTTGTGATTAGAGGGGGTTATAACCCCCTCTAATTGCTTTAGTGGTGGTTATAGAATATCATCACTAAAGTGGTCACCCTATGTTAGGGGAGGTTTTTAGTAACTGTTGTTAAACTGGAGTGGAGTTTAGTGGTAGTTACTTTAGAGGGGGTTTAAACCCCCTCTAAATGTGGCCTAAATTTTCCAAAACTACTAGATTAGTGGGGGTTTAAACCCCCTCTAATTAATTTAATAATTTTAGAGTTTATTTCAACCACCCCTAATTTTTTCAGATGCAAATTTAGGGATGGTTTTGCAACTACCCCTAAATTCAATTTTTTAATTAGTATTTTTTTTTAGAATCTGGGCCACTATCCCCCGATCCATCCCTCCCCACTTCTCCCTCCAGTTCCCCTGGTCACCCTCTATCCAATGTGGGACCCTCCTCCCCCTTCTCCCTCTAGTTCCTCAGGAACCTCCCTCTAACCCAGACCCCCCCCCCCCCTCCTGTCCCTTTCCTTCCACCCCCATGCACGTTCCCACCAAGAAATTTTAGGGACGGTTTCAACCGGCCCTATTTTTTTCAGATGAAACCGTTTTAGTGGATTCGTCACCAAGAAATCCCCATCGCCTGTAATAAAATCCCTTTAGGGGGATTCAAACCCCTAACTGATGACATCCCTAGTGCCCGCGCCTCACCCCCTAACCAACATGCTAATGATATTTTCAATTTATATTATACCTGTGAATATATTTATATATATTAGATTGTTTATTCATATAATTATTATTTTCATAATATATTTAAATACATTTAAATATATAACCAATATATATATTAATATAAATTAATGTATTCATGTTTATATTATGTATTTATATTATAGTATATTTAAATCTCATAGTTCAATATATATAACACACTATATATTCAAATAAATTTATATATACATATACAAATATATTTATTCACATACAACTCAAAAATACAAATATATATATCATATATATATATATATATATAATATTTATATATATTATTTACAATATTTATATGTATATAAAATTATATATTATATATTTATATATGACCCAAATATATTATACATATATATAAATATTATATTTATATGTACACAGTTAAAATAATATATATATATATAATACATATTTATATGAATATAAATATATATTTTATATTTTATAAATACATTTTTATGTATATAAATATATATTATATATTTATATATGTATACAATTTAATATATGTATATTATATTTTATTATATTTTATTTAATATTCATACAATTAATATAATATATGTTTAATTAAATTATTACATATACATAATATAATATTATATATATTCAAATAATGTGATATAATATTTATATATAGATGAAATTTTATGTATATTTATATATAAATATATTTTACATATATAAATATATTCATACATATATTTATATTTATATATATAGTCATATTATGTATAAAAATATATATTTAATATATTAATTTAAATAATTATTTGTATATTAATATAACATTATTTATTTATATATTTATTTGTATATTTATTTGTATATTTATTTGTGTATATATAATGTATTTATATATATATAGTGTATTTATATATTTATTTGTATATATATGTATGTATGCAATATATTACATATTTATATATATAATTAAATGAATTTATATTATATATTAGGCATACAAATATATATAATATATAGAAAACTGTTTATATAATATTTACATGTTTATTTATATGCATGTGTGTGTAAGTATCTGTATAATCCATTATTATTATGATTATAGAAATTATAAAAACTACAAGGTTTTTATATGATACATTTTTTTAAATAAATAATTTTTATGTATATATTTATATAATATATTTATGATTTTATATTATAATTAATATTATATGAAATTCCATTTTATATAAATAAATATATATTAATTTACACATTATACAATTATATTTTTGTATACATATAAATACAATTAAATACAATCATATAAGTATATTGATATAAAATTTTTATATAATGTATTTAAATACATTTATATATTGTGTTTTAATTATATATATATATATATATATATATATTACAGAATTTTTTTTCTTAAGAAAATAGTGGGGATTCACAACCCCCTCTAGTCTCTTAATTTAGAGGGGGTTTTAACACCTTCTAATTTAAGATATTAGAGTGGTTTGTGAACCATTGCTAATATCAATGATTATTGGTGGTTATGAACCCTCTCTAATATCTTAAATTAGAGGGGGTTTAAAAACCCCCTATGATCTCTCAAATTCAAGGGGGTTTAAAACCGCTTCTAATTTAAGAGATTAGTAGAGGTTTTGAACCCCAACTATTTTCTTAGAAAATAAAAATTTTCATATTATATATATATATATATATAATGTAAGTCTCTAAAATCCAACCAAATATATATATATATATATAGTGCTGCTAATTATTATGTTAGCGGCGGTTTTGGCATAACATCCTCTAAAATCCAACTAAATATTAAAAAAATAATGATAAAAAAATTAGAGGGGGTTCAAAACCCCCTCTAAATTCGATGATTAGTGGAGGATGTTCATAACCTCCTCTAATTTATATAGAAAATTAATTTATAGGGGTTTGTGCATAACCCCCTCTAAATAACCATCGCTAATCTCCTATTTTTGTAGTGTTAGATCAAAAATCAACTCAAAACCTCTTGTTCTCAACAAATTCTTTCTCTATGGGAGCCTTTACATGTTACTAGATGCTAACCTTGGACTTTGGTTAGTGTATTATAATTCCACTAAGAAAGGGGCCTAGAGGGTCACACATTGAGTGTATTCAAAACCTCAGTTATTTGAATTTAACATGTTGGATAAATATCATTCTCATACGTGGTTTAATAATTATTCATGTTGGTTTGATCATAGATATTCAATCACCTGTTATTCAAGAGAATATATATATAAGTTGAATATTTAATGAATATTTATTCACCTAGTAATTATTTATTTAATTACATGGATGCATAATATTTATTTATTCTTATTTATTATCAAGGTAACAAAATATTTATTTATTTAGTTATGTAAATATTTAATAAATATTTATTCACTAATTTTGTGGAATATAATATTTATATATTTATTGGTGAATAATGAATTAATATTTATTTAATGAATAAACATTCATTATTCAAGGTCCAATAAATATTGAAGAATATTAGTGGACTGAGTAAAATGGTTTGGAGAGAAATTTCATATTAAATATCATTTGAATAAATATTAATTTATTTATTCAATAAAAATAATATTTATTTTATCCATGAGTTTAGTTCATGTAAAGTAAATAATAATTTTATTATTATTTAGACATGGGGTTCACCAAAAATTAAAAAAAATTGTCTTTTTAAAATTATTTATTTTCTAAACTTAGCACTATATAAACCCTATTATGAAATTCCCCATGGGTATATAAGTGAGAGTCATGTTCTATTTTTTTGCACGCAATGAGTTATAGAGAGAATTATCTCAAACCCTGGAGAGCTCCCTCCCTAGAATACTTTGAAGAACATGGAGCAGTTATCCTCCTCTACCATAGTGAATCCATTCTCTTTTGAAGAATTTGGTTGCAACCAACAGTGATCATCACAAGCATTATATTTGTTCATGCTAGCACCCAAAAAAATCTACAATAATGATCGAAGGTTCACGAAGCATATGTGGTTCAATAATAAAGGAAATTTACCCATGATTCCTCTCGTGTAGTGATTATATGATGAGATTGGTCCACCAATTCACCAATGAAGAAAGAATTCAATGAAAGGTAATAATTTAATTAAATAAATTAATTATAAATTATATGTGAAAAGATCATATCTTTGTGGATTATGAGAATAGATTTCTGTCTAGTTTTAAGGAGAAATTTTAAAAATTTGATGGAAATTTTTATTAGGAACCGCCTTACATGATCTTGTTGAACCCTATAGCCTTCATGACACCTATGGCTATATATATATATAGCCATGGGTGTAACCTGTGGCTATATCCAAACTCCTATTTCCATGAAAACCGGGGCCATATCTCATCAAACCATGTCTATGATAAATATCCATAGTTTTTATAGCTATATCCAAGGTCATTGCTCATGGATATAGGTAGATTTTCTAGTTGTGAGCCTTGATGTACAATATAATCTAATAAAATTTGAATAGATTATAATCTATAAATGAGTGAAAATTCTCATCATAATCAATTCCTTCTTATTAATAATAACCTTAAGTTACTATTCTAGATTTATTCCTTATAATTTTTCTAGCCTCATCTAGTTTATTGCTAAAAATCCACTTAGTTCCAAAAAAAATCTTTAAGTGGTTTAACCAATGTAATAAAATCATTTCTATAAAATTTATTAATTTTATCTTACATATCAAAAGTACAATTAAGATCTTTTAAACATTATAAAAAATCATTTAGAATAAAATCAGAAATAGATGAGGAGTGAGCATGAAAATTCCTTAATAAATTTTAGGTTAGAATTTAAAAATCAGAATCTATAAGAAACTTTATCAAGGGTATGCTATCTATGAGTTTTAAAAAAATATTTCACAAGGGTGGTGATCCACCTAAACATGTGAAGCTTTATCTTGAGGTTTATCTTCCTCAAAATTAATGTCACTAAAGTCTTATTCAATTTAATCTAATTTCAAATATTTATATTTTAGATTCTTTTTATTAAACTTAACATGAAAAAATTCTTCAATAGTTATAGTCCTTTTATTAAAAATTCAATAATTTTTACTAAAATTTGAATAACTCAATAATATTTCTTCATAAAATTTAGTATTGAAATTAATCAAACTATCTTTAGTGTTAAGTATAAAAACTTTACCACCAAAAATATTAAAATATCCAACTTTAAATTTTTTTTTACTTTGCATAATTCATAAGGGGTTTTCTTCAAAATTGGTCCAATAAGAATACTATTATAAAAATAACATGTAGTATCTACAACTTATTTCCAAAAAAAACATAGGTAAATTAAATTCATTCAATATAGTTCTATCAATTTATTGTATAATTTTATTCTTTATTTTTATTACTCTATTCTGTTGGTGTGATATAGGGGATGAGAAATTATGAAATTAACCATTTTATTCACAAAAAATGTCAAAATTAAAATTATCAAATTCTCCTCATCTATCACTATGAATGGATAAAAACAAGTAACCATTCTCATTATGAACCAATTTACAATTGTCATAAAACTTTGATAAAGTTTCACTTTTATGAGATAAAAAATAAATCCATGCGAATCTATTAAAATCATTAACAATAATGAAAGAATATTTCTTACCACTGAGAATTGTAGTTTGAACAGGTCTAAATAAATCTAAATGAAGTGGTTCAGTAGGTCTTATAGTGTTAACATATTTGATTGATTTAAAAGTTTCTTTTCATTATTTTCCCTTTATGTAGAATTGAAAAAATGTTTTGTGTTCATTTTAAGTCCAAACAACTACAGTACTTAATAATGCTTTTCTGTCATGTACAATAGTTAAAAGTTGGCATGAACAATCCTCTTGTGCCATAAAATATCACCTATCTATATAAAATTACGACACATCACATTTTTATTCGTTATCTTAGAAAAATCAATAAAATAAATATTATCCTTTCACTTATAATTAAATAATATAGAATCATATTTAAAAATAAGGTATTTATCATTTTGAAATTTCTCAAACATTCCATCATCACATAATTGAGAAATACTCATCAAATTATGTTTTAATCCTTTAACATATAAAAATTTAGAAATAATCACAAAGTTATACATTTCAATATCACTTAAACCTTTAACTTTACCTTTTAAGTTATCTCCAAATATGACAGTGAATCTATCATATCTATTTAATGATATAGAATTTTATAGATCTCTAGTCATTCTCCAAGATGAACCATTGTCCATGTACCAAATGTATTTATTGAGATGTTCATGAAATTTTTATTGAAAAATTGATTAGAATATAGTTTTAATGACCATGAAACTTTAGAACCAATGGGATTAATCAAATAATTTTTGGGGAACCAAATATATTTCAAATATGAATTAATAGGTAATCTAGAAGATAAATATTTTTGAATAAATTTTTTAATGTGTCTCAAATATTGTGGAAATCTAAGTGAGAATTCACTATCATAATGACCATACATTCTACATCTAAAACATGTAAGAGTAGAGATACTTCATTTGATGATTTTCGTAAAGAAATTTCAGTACATCTATAGAAGTTTTTTATCATATCTATCACAACTATTATTCTTATTTACATTTCTCATCAACATCATTTTGTTATATTTCTTATTTCCTTAAAAAATTATCTAAATATTATTTCAAACATAAAATATCCTTCTTGATATTTTCATTTTAAATTTGAGTAATCTCAAGTTCTTCACAAACTTTCTCATTTATACTTGAAGTATTATTCTTTAATTTCTCATTCTTTTAAATTAGAATCTTATTTTTATAAAAAAGATTCTTTTTATTTCCTTTGAGTTACTTATATAACTCAAATATTTGTATGATGTATCTTTAAATTTTATTAATATTTTCATTCAATTCAGTAATACTAAGATATTAAAAATCAAAATCAACATTATAATCATAATCAGAATAAAAATTAGAATCATCACTAACTTCATTTAATGAATCCATCAATTATAAGTTAGCTGACTTATTTTTTATACTAGATTCTTCATTTGAATTTGAGTAATTGATAAAACTCCATCCAAATGTTAAATCTATATTCTCCCTTTTCTTGTATTGTTTATCTTTTCATTCATTCTTCAATTTGGGATAATCATGCTTGATATATCCTTTCTTTCTTAGTTTATAGCGAGATAGTACTAAATCATTATTAAAAGAGGAATTATCTTTATTACTCCCTTTATATTCATCTCCGGGATAATCCATTATAAATATTCTTTCAAGGCCTTTATTTATTTTATAGTCCTTATAGACTCACTTTACCAACTGATAAACTTCATGTTTCTGACTTCCCTAGATTTTTGAATTAAAGGATTAAGGGGTAACATTTATATTTTATTTAAAAGATACAAATTCATTCTTTGTAGTTTCCTCATCAATAATGTTATTGATTTACAGTTCATATTACAGTAATGAACCAATGAGTTCATCAAATGTGACTTCTTTGAAGTTTTTTATTTCACCAATGGTAACATTCTTCACATGTAATTTATTTAGTGGTAATGTTAAAACTTTTTTAACAAGAAATATATTGCCTGAGGATTCTTAAAGAGAACTCATTCCATTTATAATACTTGTGAACTTATGGAACATATGTTCAACAGATTCTTCTCCTCATATCTTGAAGTTTTGATATTCATCTTGTAGCATTCCATGTTTGGTTCTCTTCAGATTGTATGTTCCATAATTTGTAACTTATAAAACTATCTAAATATCATGAGTATCCTTACAATCAGATACATGATTAAACATAATTCTATTGATGACACAATATAAAATATTCATAACCTTGTGATCCAATACATACTTTACTACATCATTACCGGTCAAGGAATCAGGGTCATCGTCATCATCAATATCATTTATTTATAATTTCCAAAAGAGTACAAGAAACAGCACCATATAACAAGAACAAATCATGGGGGCCTAAAATAATGTAACCTGAGAGAATCCCCTATAACTAAGTTCTCCCCCTCAATAGTCAAAGAAATGAGGTCCAGAGAGAAAATGAAGTTCATTCCATGGGTTGACAAGGAAGCCAAATAATCAGCTACCATGTTCCCCTCGCTCCAAATATGAAGAATGTCCATGTGTGTACCCATGAGGCTATGACACTTACAGGTGATATAGGATATTGACCAAGATTTTGATCCCTTACCTATCAGTGAGTTATATATGATGATAGATTTGGTTTCCACTGCACCAAGGGTGATGTTATTTTACCTAGAAAGACAGAGTCTAGTGATCATTTCCAAAGATTTTGCTTGTAGGGAGTGACCAATACCATAGGAGGCAACAAAGGTGGCCATAACTAAGCCCTCTGAGTCCCGAATCACACCAACTCCCTTGATATTTCCCATGACACATGAGCCACCAGTGTTTAGCTTGGGGCCCATGGGATGAGGAGACCATCTCACCCATTGGCTTGGGTGACCAATGCTAGCAGGTTGAGGTTGGATACCCACCATGAGTGGACTCAAAGTAGGGAATTCCTTCCACCCTTTACACAGTCGAACCAAATCAATCAACATGAACCTGAACCTTACTACCAAAGATCTTTGAGTACTTCTAACCCCCTCATATTTTGCTCTATTATGAGCAGTCTAGATACACCAACAGCCTACAGAAAACACCAAGGATTGGGCCATCCTCTCTAGGCCCTTACCATCGGTGCCATGAAACCATTTATCAAGGAAGTGAAGGTTCGATTGATCTATGAAAATAAAGCCAGTGAAATTCTTGAAACCATACCACACAGCTTTAAACCATTCCCCCATGAAGAATAAGTGGTTGAAGGTCTCCTCTCTACCCTCCCTACAGTAAGAACGTCATGAAGACATGTGAATACCCATCATTTTTACATTACCATCCATATATAAAGTACAATTTCTAATCCTCCACACAATAAATTTATACTTAGATGGGATTTCTTGCCTCCATAGGGTGAATCCCCATGCATCAAATTAGCTTGTATGCCTTATGGTACTGCAAAAATCCTTGATAGAGAAGGCGCCTGAGTTCGAAGCAGTGAAAGAACACCTATATGGTTCACCAGTGATATCAATGAGATATAAAATATATCAATGTCTATTGTTTAGGACCACTGAAATAAAATTTGGATACATACTAGCATGTTTAAAATAAATGTTGGTGATAGGGAAACTAGGGAACCCAAGACTAGAACCAGCCTAGTGATGATGCCATAAGGATATATCCCATCTCCCCATAATCCACCTAGAGTAAGGTTGAAGGGTCATGATAAGAGGAGAAAGTGTAGGCCATAAAGAGGAGGAATGTCCCACTGGTTGTCTTCCACTCTCCTGATACTTGGTCTCCATGAATATACCCCACAGTGATCGATGTTCAATCACTTCTCATGAAAGCTTTGCATGAATGTCGTGTAAGGTGTCATAGATGTTTCTAACATTGATTCCCCCTCATAAATAGGTTTGGATAGCCTCCCCTATGAGGCCCAATGTTTTTTACCATCAAAATCTGCATCCCAAATAAAGGAGACCAATATTTTATCAATGTTATCCAGTACACCCTTTGGGAATTTAATGATAGAGAGGGCATACGCCGGAGTGGAAGAAAGGATGCTATTCACTAACGTTATCATGCGTCTACTCTTCACTTTTCTATACTTGGAAAGTTAAATGAAACCCACTATAATATATGAATTTTCTATGATAGTTACAACTCGTTATAACCTATCTTTTCTGGTGGAATCACAGTAACACAACAACCTAACTTTTAATGGGGTGTCACAACCTAATACAACACATACCTTTTAAGTGGAGGTATAACCAATGCACACATACCTTTTAATGGAATTATAATTGAACAAGCCCATTATTTTGAATGAAAAATCATAAACCAACATAAATACACACATAACAGAAATGATAAATAATTACAATGCCATAAAACCTAAGTTAATCAGTAAAGGATTAGAATGTCATAGCAGCTTTCGATCTCTTTTAATAATAAAGTGAAACACAATGTAGTCCAAAAAAAGAATCATGGTGGTGATGATCATAATATCAGTTCATGTGTGTCACAGTTTTTATATCTTTTTTGGTTATTTCTTTGGGTTTTTCAATCTCTTATTTATAGATATTTTCTCCTTCTTCATATCTTTATAATTATTTCAAGTCATTATGTCTTTTATTCCTGAAATATCAATCATAATATTCTCCATGAAATGATAATGAACTACTTTAGAGATGTTCAATCCATATTTAATATCCTTATATTCATTTGAATATATTCATGGTAATCTCTATAATAATTAGTTTTTAATCTTCTTGAAATCTCATGAAAAGCGGATCTTGTGAAATTTCTGAAGTTTAAATTTTGAAAATATTTTCTAAATTATCAGTCATTGAATATGATAGATAACCATGTTATAGTAAATTATGGATAAATATACAACACTTTTATAGGATTTTGTAAAGTCTAAAAATGTAAGAGTCAATATATAAACTATAAGGCTCATTCTGTATAAGGTTCATAGCAGAAAACTCTAAGGGTTTTTAATATTTAGTAAAGTTTTGAGTAAAATAATTATGTAAGGGTAAATGTAAATTATATAAGAGTAAAATATATATTCATATGGGTCATTTTAACTACTCCTTGTAACCATAAATGTAATACCCTCTACCAAAATTCAGTATCCATGATTTTGTAAGGGTTTTCATAAGGGTGATTTCCTTTTTGAAAAATCAAAACATAAGAGTAAAACAAAAATTGTAAGTGTCAATTAGAAATGCGTAAGAGTAAGATACTTGATTAATTTTCAAATTTTTCCAGAACGTAAGAGTATTCCTTTATTTTTTTAAGACATTAATTTCATATGACCCACCTTTAATTTCATTAAAATTTCATTTCTTAATACTTTAAATGCAGAATAAGAGTCATATATAATAAGTGAAACTTTACAAATCAATAAATTAGAGGTTTTACTTTTTAAAAATCCAATACAGAATTGATGTAACAACACTATTTAATAGGTTAAAAATCATACATAAGATGATTTACTTTACCAAAAAAACTAATACATAAGAGGATACGTAAGAAGTTCAGAAAACTTCCTATTATACATAAGAAGTTTTCCTTTGTAAAAATTTGTCAAGCCTTTATATGTAATGAGTTCTCTCTACATCCTTATGATACATAATTTGTTCAAGAATGATATGTAAGTTTTTTTAATTATAGAAATTTTTTATCATATAATGAAAATAGTAGAATAAATAATAAACAAATTAATAAAATAAGACATAAAATCCAACAGAGTCAACCTCATTCTAAAAACAAAATTAAATAAGTATAAACACAAAATAGAGAGTCGTGTAAATATTAAAAATAAAAAGGGGAAGGTAAAGGAACCACTCTAATAATCGATAAAACCTCAAACATGTAGGTCAAATGATAAATGAAAAATATCCCACTAAAGATACCCCTAAGATATTAATGGAGAAACCAATGTAGTGTTTTGCAAGTCGAGTCACATCCAATTCAACAGGTCTCACTTTTAACCCATGTGAGCATTGTATTATTCTAAATATATACAGTCACTATTAACACTAACCTCACATCACATTCCTAACTTTTGATATAGTTTTTGTCTAGGTATAAAACTTATACCTTTAAAACTAGGAAGACTATTGTCATGGTTGGTGTGTTAAAGTAATATAACAAAAAGCAGTTGGGGGATTACCTAGGTGGTAAAGGCTCCTCGTAATCTTACATCAGACCCAGGTTCAAATTCGGGTGGGAGTAAATTTTTACAAGTACTATAGTAGGCACTATAGTGACACTATAGAGGTACTATAGTGGGGAATTGTAGAAATAGTACTATTCATCCCAATTGGGATTTCGATCCATTAGGCCTTTGATCCATCAAGGGGTAGTGACACAAGTATGATGTGCAGGTGGTGATATTGACATGATGCAATAATAGCCTTTGGTTCATCCAATGGTGGGCCTATGGGCCATATAATGGGCTTCATGCCCACTAGGCCTTTAGCCTAAAATATATAATGTAATAAAGCAGTTGGTTGGGTGGGTTATCCCTTGGGGGGCTATAACCTACCTTTTAGGCATGTGTGTGTGCAATGTTTGTGTGTGTTCGAACGTAATTATTCCCCCAAACACCTAATATAATATAAAAAAATAATGATAATATAAGGATATGTTTATTTATTAATAAAGTACTACATGATATAAACATTATCTCAACCCATAATCCTATTGGGAATAATTTCCCAAAGTAGTAAATTATAATTAAGATATTCTTATACCTTTGTAACTCTGATTGTGATAGTTTTTTTCAATCATTTTATAGTTGATAAAGTGAGGCAGCAACATATGTTGAGTGGAATAGAGGCATTATAAAACATGAATGAACCGATTTATAAATAATAATAGACATCCCACTATAGAGATAATCATTGGCATTTGATAGAGACCTTTAATATAGTCATGTGGCTATTGAATTCATTAATATGACCTCTAAAGGAATGAATAAATTTCTTATTGTGATTTTAGTGAAAGAGTCATTGTTTCATTATGTGAAATACTTATTAGATATGGGAAATGATACAAATCCTTACATACATAGTGGGAAATTATATATTAATCACTTTACTCAAGAATTGATGAGTAATAAAATGTGAGAATCCACATTTTCCATTTGGAAATTTGATAGGCAGTACACACTTTTTAATGTCTAGGAGTTTAGTGATAATGTCATAGGTGAATCTAGTAGATTTTATATTGCGAACCTCCAAACTCAAATATGTGATTGTTTTTACTTTTATTCATATCACTATTTATGTTTTCATGTCCATACTACATGTTCATGCATACATGTTTCCTGGGAACAATATGTAGATCTGATATACAAGCTGGATGTGTTTTTTCATTATTACTATCAACAATGGTGGTTGATGGATGATGATAGTGTGTGGTGTGTTCCTAGTTGATTTTAGATACTTATTCAAAATCTAATATGGTTTCATACAAAAGGTCAACCAAAGTCCACCATAATTCAAAATGTCATGGATTATCCATGGGAGCATGGGATAACTTATCTATGTAGTTAGTGAAACAATAAATGCCATAGTCAGTCCAAATTCCCACAGAGTCATGAAAATATAGGATCTTCTTCACATAATTCATAGTCAATTTTTCATTTATTTATAACTTTTACAGTTGATATGTTTTTAAATTGAATAAAAAAGTTTTTTAAAACACTATATATTTATGTTTGAACATTTGGATGTTTTAACTATAATATATTTATATGTGAATAAATTTCATATGTGGACAGTTATAAATCATTTATATGTTTTAATTGTAGTCATCCTCATCATCTGGGGGTCGATGTGGCCATTTATCACATCCCAGTTCTATTTATTGACTGTAAAGACCCATAAATTACATTATGTTATTAATAGAATAACTCTTATTTTATAATAAAGTTTTATTTTGATCATAAAGAAATACAATTACATTTCATAATAACATTACACATCATGTGTTGATATGAACTACTATAATTAAGAACAGTAAAGGGATATACACATAGAAGAATAGTACATTCACTAAAATAATATCCATAGTATTGAATTCTCCCATCAATATTGATATTTCCATATAGACTATAGCAGGAAAGAGAAATGTTAGGAAAACAAGACATTATGAAATGATATATAAGAACCTTTATAAGTAGTGGATAATAAAGTAATAATGGTGTTGTGTTTATGGGGAAATATGGTTGTTTAACATTATGAATTTTGAAAAATGTGGATGGTTGAAATTGTGACCATTAATCAATAAAAAAATTGGTCAATATTATTGTTGGTTATGAAGATTCAATAAAGCGGCCATTGGGATTACAAAGAAACAAAAATTGTATTTTTAGAAACTATATTTATATTCAAATTATATTGAAATTATGTTATATGATAAATTTATAAGTTTTAAATAAATTTTATTTTCATGAAATAATATTATAAAATACTTTTTAAATGATAATATAAATTAAATAATTCCTAATAAATTTTTATAATGGCTAGACAGTTTATTATGTCATAAAAACTGTTAATTTTCAATAAATAAGGATCTTTATTTAAAATTTAAAATTATCATATTTAGAGAATTATTTTGATAAAATAAATATCATTTTTGGAATCAAAAAATAATAATTAAATTAGGTTAAATTTTTAAGAATTCCCTACAAAGTTTATTTTTTTGGTGAAAAGGTGAAAATTACCATTTTACGATTATCATGATTTTATAACATCATTACGATGTGTTCGTGATTTAAAAAATTATTAAATATTTATTTAATAAAAAAATTATTTAATAAGTATAAAAAATAATTTAGAAATATTATTATTTATTTAGAAATTTATGTTTTACATTTTGGAACAAAAAATGGATTCTTAAGATAAAAATTATTTTTTGATTCGGTGCATTAAATGGGTTGTTTGGAAGGTGAATTCAGAATTGGGAAGGATTTTAACATCAATTAAATCTCACTCAATCATTAATAAGATAGAAATTTATTTATAATTAATTTCATCCCTAAGTGGTTGGTTTATATAATAAAATAACCAATATTTTAACCCTTAAAACCACCCCCTCTATAATTATAAATATCTACCCTTTCTCACATTCCACTCCACTAAAAACCCATTTATCTTGAATTTTGTCTCATTATACCTCTCTAAATTAATCTTATAGTGTTCCTAGTCCTCTGAGGAGTCTCTCTCTAGATCTAAGAAACATCCTCTCAAGGTAAGGCTTCTCTTCCTCCAATTTTTCAATTCAAGTGCTTCTTTTGTATAATCCTTTTGATCCTCAATGTATTGTGTTGTCAAGTGTTTATAAACACCCCATTATTATGACTATAATTCCTTGTTAATTATATAATTCCTTTCTGTAATGACCAACTTATTCTCATTGGATTGAGAATACAATTAATCATTACTAGGCCTTAAGTGACATCCCCAAGATGCTAAAGGCTGGCAATAAATGTCGGAGGGTTTCAATACTGGTGGGGGACAATTTACCCTTTAAGAATAGAACCAATAACCAAAAAAATCATAACCAAAAAAATCATAACCAAAAAAATCACTATATGATGCATGAATAAATGAAAGATGACCCAAACTCTTCATTTATATCAAAACCACACCAAAGTGTACTATAGCGGAAGACGAACTAATCATCAAAGTAAACAATGAATAAAAAACTAATAAAAATACAAGACCACCAAGTCTCTATGCTCTAAAAGCTATATGATCTAACATCACCAAATAGCCCAAGTATCATGAGGTGGGGCTAAATACATGTGACACTTTTCCTTTTGTCATGTCCTAAGAGATAGCATCTGCAAAAGCACCAAAGTGTCAAAGCAAGGGTGAGTATAAAACTCGGTAGGCTATCCTTAACGACTTCCCTACTCATGCCACTAGGATAGAAAAGTTAGAAACATTTATATAAAACATTTTATATAAAAAAAATCCCAAAATAGTTTATGACTAAATGTAAGCAATTTCCAAAACCATTTATAACCAAAAGTAAACAAGTGCTATTTTAAACAATTTTTCCAGCAAGTCATATTTCCAGAAAAACAACCAAACAAGGATTTAAAACCATTTCTCAATATAATTTTGGCATAACCATTCCATTTCAATTATTCACACACCCAACCATGCATGCTTCGTTTCGATAGTTCCATACTCATGATCAGTCTCTTGTCCAATCACCTTGTGTCCCACTAACAAATTCCCTCAATCTAGGTTCATTTACCTTGTACCCCACTGGTACACGTCCCTTATTCATGTCCCA
The DNA here is from genome assembly GCA_963277665.1 of Viscum album. Classification (NCBI taxonomy): domain Eukaryota; kingdom Viridiplantae; phylum Streptophyta; class Magnoliopsida; order Santalales; family Viscaceae; genus Viscum; species Viscum album. Next base: position 482,310,382 of record OY728126.1, read on the forward strand.
TCAAGCATGAACTCACACAAAACCCAATGTATGCCAAAACCATTTCAAATAATCATTTCAATAAAATCGTTCTTTTATTGAAACCATTTAACAAAACAATTTTAATCAACCATTAAATTTAAATAAAACCATTCCTTTTATTGAAAACCTTAGTCAAATATATTTACCACAATTCTAGAAAAAAATCCCATTTTAAAATCTTTAATTTAAAATCAAGAGTCAAAGCACTTTATTCAAGAACACCAATTTTCCAGATTTCCACAAACCATCACTGAAGAGGGTTTCTAACAATAATAAATCATCAAATTCACAATAAAATGCACACAAATTAATCAATTTTATAGACTTAAAATATTTATACTAAGATGAGTCGAGAGTGAAACCACCTACCTCGAGCGTTTTGATGAAAATGGTAAACTGATGAAGAATGCTCAAGAAACTGGGTAGGAATTCCATGAAACCACCTTAGATATCTTCCACTAACATGATAAAGACCAAATATCAACTTATTTGGAATCCATAATCTTATATCTAACCACAATGGGTGTAGATATAATAATCTAATAAGAGGGGAAAAGTATATCTAAGGAAATATGACAAGAAAGATGCAGAATAATGACATATTGCAAGAATCAGGCTTCAAATGCCAAAGGAAGGCTTTGGATCGATTCCAATTCACTTAGTAGAGATTCTCCAAAATTCAATGGAGAATAATCTAGAGTTAGGGCTATAGAGGATAAAAAATGATGGAGTTATAGTCAAAAACGTGTGAGATCCACTTTTTTAGGATCTCACTTTGACCCACCGCATGGTTAGTTCGCACGGTTAGACAAACCGTGCACTAACCATGTGTTATCTGCTATCTAGGAAGACCCTCACACGATCTCCTTAACCATGCGCACATCGTTATGAAGCTATTATCCAACATCTTCCAAAGTGCATGGTTTCTCCTAGAATTTATGCATGGTTTAGACAAACCGTGTGCAGCCCATGCGCTTCCCCCCTTTAGGCCCAATAACTCCTTGAAATTTCACCAGACTCTCCCAACCTTCACCCTTATACTTTATATACATAAAAACATAAAAAAAGGTTATATACCAGAAATAAAGGGTACTACATTCTCCCAACCATTTATCTTTCTTTCCTATGAAATTAGAAAATCATCATTGCCCTAAAAGAGTTCTGGCCATTGCTCTTTCATTTCCTTCTCATGTTCCCAAGTCTCTTCCTGAATCTGATCATGTTTCTATAAAACCTATACTATACCGATGCTTTTTCCATACAAGACTTTATCCTGTCTATACACAATTTTCACTGGGATATGTACCAATGAAGCATCTGGCTCTAGGTCAACGTTATTCCATCTGATCACATAGTCAGGATCAGGCTGATACTTTTTCAACTGAGATACATGGAACACATTATGCACAGAACTGAACCATGGTGTCAATTCCAACTAATATTCCACCTCTACAACCTATTATATTATCTCAAAATGTCCAATTTATCAAGGATATTACTTTCCCTACTTTCCAAAACAATGGTGTCTAGGCCTTATAGAGATCCTTAAGAACACACGATCACTCACCGTGAATAGCAATGGTCTTCGGTGATGATCCACATATGATTTTTGATGAATCTGAGTCGTCTCTATCCTCTTTCTGATCAACTGAATATTCTCTGTCATTTCTTGGACAAGGCTCGGCCCAACTAATGAAATATCACCTATTTCCAACCAATAAAGTGGAGAATGAAAAAGATGCCCATACAATGAATCAAAAGGAGCCATATGTATCAAGGCCTGATAACTATTATTATACTAGAACTCCACTAAGCATATATACTCCTCCCATGAGACACAAAAATCCATTATGCAATACCAAAACATGTGTTTCATTGTCTATATCATCCTTTCATATTGTTTATCCTTCTGAGGATGATACACTGTACTCATAGTCAACCTAGTGCCAAGTGATTTCTGTAAGGATTTCTAGAAACGAGATGTGAACTTGGGATATCTTTATGAGACTATTGAAACTATTATGTCATGTCTATTTACCACTTCATGGATATATATTTTTGATAGATCCTCCACCATATGAGTTTCATGAATAGGGATGAAATCAGCCAACTTTGTGAGTCAATCCACTATCACCCATATGGAATCATGTTTCTGAATCATTATTGGGAGATTTGTAACAAAATCCATGGATATATTCTCCCATTTCCACACTGGGATAGGTAAAGACTTCAACATACCTACTAATCGTTGATGTTATGCCTTAACTTGCTGACAAGCCAAGCACTTTTCAAAAAAACTCAACCACCTTTTGTTTCATACTAATCCACCAAAATTGTGATTTCAATGCCTTATACATATTCTATATTCCCGAATGTACAACTCATCTAGATGGGTGGTAAGCATGAAGAATTTTTTCCTGTCAATACATAAGTACAACCATCTGATTTCTGAACCACAAAATCAAACTCCCATTAAGTTTCCATCCCTCAATGGTCTCCCCACCATTGAGTTTTGAACTCATAACCAGCTATTCTGCATTAGATTTTTGTGCCTCTTTAACCATTTTTACCAAATCAGAAATCACAGTAACTGAAAAGAAAACCTCAACATCACCTCAGCCTTCATAGTTGATATACATATCAGTTAAGACCGATATCAACCACCACTCATCTGAAGCTTCTTTTTTCAACTGAGTATATGAATTTCTGCTTAATGCATCAGCCATCAAATTACCTTTCCTCATTGTATACATAAATTCAAAGTCAAACATCTGAAGATATTATATCCATATCCTTTTCCTTAGATTCAAATCCCTTTGTGAGAAAATGTGTTTCAAGCTCTTATAAGTGAACATGGTAAATTTCTCACCAAATAGACAATGATGTCTAGTATTTAATGAATCGATGACTATAACTAACTCCAAATCATGTGTTGGGTAATTATTATCATGTAATCTCAACTTCCTTGAACCATAATCAACCACATGGTATCCTTGCATGAGAACACATCCCAACCCAGATCCTAAATCATCACAATACACCACATGCCCCTGTCCTGATTCTAGAAAAATCAAGATCGACACTGATGTAAGACGAACTTTTAACTCTTGAAAAGACTTCTAGAATTCCTCACTCCATCATAATAGATCATTCTTCTATTTCAAGTATGTCATAGGTGATGCTAGTTGTGATAAGTCACGAACAAAACATCGATAATAACTAGTGAGACTAAGAAATATTTTTATCTCAAATATGTTTTTTGGTGATTGTCAAGAGATAACAGTTTCTATCTTTTCAGGATAAACTGAAACCCCTTTTTAAAAAATTACATGGCCAAGAAAGAATGCCTATTATATCAAAAAATCACACTTGGATAGTTTGGCATACAACTGATGATCTCTCAAGATTCCTAATACTGTCACCAAGTGTTTCTCATGCTCAGCCCTTGTCCTTGAGTATACCAATATGTCATCTAAAAACACCACAATAAAATAATTGATATGTCTTTGAAATATTTGATTCATAAATTCTATAAATATTGTTGGTGCATTTTTAAGACCGAAAGGCATGACTACATATTCATAATTTCCATATTTTCTTTTGAAATTTGTCTTCAGAATATCCTCCTTCCTAACTCGTAATTGGTGATATCCTATTCATAAGTCAATTTTAGAGAACCACTGACCTCCCCCCAATTGATCGAATAGTTCATCAATGTGTGTAAGTGGATATCTATTCTTTATCATAACTTGGTTAAGATTAGGATAATCTACACACATTCTTAGAGTTTCATCTACTTTCTTCATGAACAAGACTGGTGTTTCCCATTGAGATGTGCTCGGCCGAATGAAACCTTTTTTTTATATCTCTTCCAATTTCACTTTAAATTCCTTTAACTCTATTGGTTTAATCCTATAATATGGAATGGAAATAGGACTGGTCCCTAGGAGGAGATCAATTGTAAACTCTACTTCTCTTATAGGTGGTAACCCTGATAAGTTCTTGGGAAATACATCAATAAATTGATCCACAACTACTGGAAAAATGAAATCCTTGGTATATTTTATCAATGAAAAGTTCAATGACACCAACTGGTAAGAAATAATTCTTACTTTTAGTTCCAATAATCTCATTGCACCTATCTTTACAACCCTTTGTCCTCTAAAGAGATGCTCGATGTCGTCCTCGGTTGTAAAACTAATTGTTCTGCTATAACAGTCAATGTGAGCCTTGAACATTGTCAACTAATCCATACCCAGGATTATATCAAACACATCCATCTCTAAAACGGATAAATATCATTTATACTCATATCCATCAATAGTTATAGAACATTCTCTATACACAAAGGCTCTATATTCTCTTTCACCGAGAGGATTTTGAATTTTTATCACATAAGGAATCATCTCAAGTTTTGAACATAAAAAATCAATAACACAAGAATCAGTGAAGGAATTTGATGCACCAGTATAAAACAACACTTGCATAAGGGTATAATTAAATAAAATCATACCTATCACTATAGATGGTCTAGCCTGATCATCCACAATCACCTTCTCAACTTCATAAAATTGCTTCATTGTTACACTTTTCTCTTTATTGTATTGTTGAGATTGCCCTTGCTGGGGAGTCATGGTGTTCCTAGAATCATCATGGATAGCTTTGTTCAGCTGATGAGATAGATTTTTCTTCCCTCACCCCATCAAAGTATATGATGCTTGTGACACTTGAGAATTTTCTCGAGTACCTGACCTCATAGCACTACAACAATAGTGCTGAAGATGCCCCATCTTCTTGTAGTTGTAACATGCTCTAGGTTGTGTCGTACACTCTAGCTTTATGTGGTCAAGAAAACCACATTGGAAACAGCCCTCTTTACTCTTGGGTCATGGAGGAAGGTTCACTAATCCAGCCATCTTATTTTGAGTCCTGCTCCTACCTTGGAAATAGGTGTCCCTCTTCCACTTTCTCCCAACATTTGAGTTCCCACCATTTTCTATAGGTATCATCATACTTCCTCCCCCCATAGTTCATTAGATATCACATTTATCCATTATCACTCTATTCACCATCTCTGTATAATCCATAATATAGAGCACTATAATCTTTGATCAAATATCCTACCTTAGGCCTGATTCGAATATGTGTGCCTTTAAGGCCGTACTTTCCACAACTTCTGGTGTAAAGTGCACTAAGTTTATGAATTTGGCTACATATTATGTGATAGAGAGATTGTAATGCTTCAAGCTGAAGAATTCTGTCATTATCTAGATCCTGAACATGCGAGGATAGAATTATTTGTTGAATAATTCCTCAAAATCCTCCCAACTAAGGCCTTGATCCAGTTTAGCCTGCACTTCTAGATCCCACCATTGACGTGAAAAATCCTCGAGTATATAATTCACCATCTTGACTTTCAGATCCACTGGTGTGCCGATGAAATCAAATATATGATACATCTTATTTAGCCACACCTACACCTTTTTGGGTTCAGAATCGCCCTGAAAAAATGGGTGGATTTTGCTTCATGAACTGGGTGGAATAATAAACATGTCTTGACTCACCCCTCTGGTTCCCAATATCTAAAGCTTGGAATTATTATATGATACTATGAACCATCTCTTGGTTCACTTGTGGCTCAGGTGCAACCACATTCTCCATAGCTTCTTCTGGTTGGTTTCTATGACGCCTATTGGGTGTCATTTTCTAAACAAACAATAAACTCTATAAGTCTCACTCTCTAGCAACTGATGGATTGGCATTTCAAATTATATCACATCAACTATCACAACATTTTTTTTCCAAAAACAACCTTTTCCACATTCAACCGTTTTTGAAAAATCTCATTCTTGTTTTGAAAATTAAACCATTTTCAAAATAAATCGACCATGCTTTTTCAAAGTATTTCGTTTGAAAACAATTTATGCATTTTTCAAAAATCAATATAATGCATCACATAATATATCATTTCTCAAAAATTAAATATGTAATACTAGTGGGAAGTCATTCCACTAATGCATGTCATTCTCATCTCATTCGCTAAACCCATGATAATGAGATTCCAATTTCCTATAAGTGTCTCTAAAACAATTATGTACCCAACTCCCTGGTAACTTGAAGTTCGGCATAAAAAGGTTAACTACGTATTTTTATGCTCTACATTTCAAGTCTTAACAGTCCTACTCTTTCCTAATATTCTGATATAAGGAATAGATAATAATGAATTCAATTCCAAGACTAAGAAACTAAAGACCACTTGTTAGGCAAGGACTGAACAAGATTATACCATTTGTAATGACCCACTAATTCTCATTAGCTTGAGAATACAATGAATCATTACTAGGCCTTAAGTGACATACCCAAGATTTCAAAGGATAGCAATAAATGTTGGAGGGTTTCAGTACAAGTGGAGGATGATTTACCCTTTAATAATAAAACCAATAACCAAACAAACCATAACAAAACAATTCACTATATGATGAATGAATAAATGAAAGACAACCCAAACTCTTCATTTATATCAAAACCACACCAAAGTGTACTACAGTGGAAGACAAACTAATAATCAAAGTAAATAGTAGATAAAAAACTAATAAAATTCCATGACCACCAAGAATCCATGCTCTACAAGCTCTATGCTCCAACATCACAAAACATCCCAAGTATCATGAGGTGGTGCTAAATGCGTGTGGCACTTTACCTTTACCCGTGTCCCGGGAGATAGCATCTACAAAAGCACCAAAGTTCCAAAGTAGGGGTGAGTATAAAACTCATTAGGCTTTCCCCAACGACTTTCCTACTCACACTGCTAGGATATAAAGGTTTAAAATATTTATATAAAATAGTTTAAATAAAACAATTTCCCAAAACAGTTTATAACTAAATATAAGTAAGTTCCAAAACCATTTATAACCAAAAGTAAACAAGTGATATTTTAACCAGTTTTTTCATCAAGTCATATTTGCAGAAAAATAACCAAATAACGCTTTAAAATCATTTCTCAATGTCATTTTGGTATAACCATTCCATTTCATTTCTTCACACACTCAACCATGCACTCTTCATTTCGATAGTTCCATACTCATGAGTGGTCTCTTGTCAAATCACCTTATGTCCCACTGACATGTGCCCCTGATCTAGGGTCACGTACCTTGTAACTCACTATACACATCCCTTATCCAGGTCCCATCAAGCATGAACTCACACATAACCCAATGTATGCCAAAACCATTTCAAATAATCATTTCAATAAAACTATTCTTTTATTGAAAACCATTTAACAAATCAATTCCAATCAACCATTACATTTTAATAAAACCATTACTTTTTTTGAAACCCTTATTCAAATCCATTTACCACAATTCTAAAAAACCCATTTTAAAATCTTCATTTTAAAATCAAGAGTCAAATCACTTTATTCAAGAACACCAATTTTTCAGATTTCCACAAACCATCACTGAAGAGGCTTTCTAAAAATCATAAATCATCCAATTCACAATAAAATCTACAAAAATTAATATATTTTAAATCATTCCAATCATTTTTACTAAGAGGATTCAAGAGTAAAGCCACTTACCTCGAGTGTTTTGACGAAAACGGTAAACAGACAAAGAATGCTTGCAAAACCGGGTAAGAATTCCATAAAACCACCTTAGATATCTTCCTCTAACATGATAAATACAAAATATCAACTTATTTGGAATCTATAATCTTATATCTAACCACAATGAGTGTAGATCTAAGAATCCAAGAAGAGGGGCGAAGTAGATCTAAGGAAACATGATAAGAAAGATGCAGAACGTTGACATACCACAAGAATCAGGCTTTTAAACACCAAAGGAAGGCTCTGGATTGATTCCAATTTACTTTGGAGAGGTTATATAACCTTAAATGGAGAATAATCCCAATTTAGGGCTGAAAAGAGTGAAAACAAGGTAGTTAGAGTCAAAAACATGTGAGATTTGCTTTTTTAGGATCTCACTTTGACCCTGCGCATGGTTAGTTCACACGGTTAGACAAAATTTATGCTAATAGTGTGTTATATACTATTTGGGTAGACCCTCACATGGCCTCCCTGCATAGTCTCTCTAACCGTGTGCACACCATGTTGAATCTACTGTACAACATCTTCCAGAGTTCACGGTTTCTCCTAGGATTTCTGCACGGTTTAGACAAACTGTGTGCAGCCCGTGCGCTTCCCATGTAGTCCCAATAACTCCTTAAAAGTTTCAAATACTCTCCCAACCTTAACCTTTATCCTTTATATACATAAAAACATAAATAAAATGTTACATACCAGAAACTGGGGGTACTAGGATTTCACTCTCATTAAACCCATTTTAAGATCTTTTTTCATACTTGTTATGTTTCTGAAATAAACCCTTAATTTTTTATGCTATATTTTCATGTCATGATTACCCAGTCCTGTTTTCATTCAAGGGTATTCATTTAGATGTATCATTTAAATATTTATTGGGTAAATCCATTTATAAAACCCACATTCTCTATTCATATGTTATAAATGATATGCACTTATGATTCTTGATCGATGTAGCATGCATAATGTTTATGCATATGAAGGGTGTGCCCTTATAGTGCTCCAATTCATTGGGTAAAGAAGTAATCTCTATAAATTACATGTTCAGGATACCTTGGCAGCATTCCTTAGTAATATTTTATAATAAATTGGTCAAAATCCCTATTAATATTATTTATGATGCCTTAGTGATGAGATTTGGTGATATGTTTATGAATGTCTCATGTTTATGTTGTAGCCACATTTTCATTTTATGCCTCATGTTATTATGTTTATGTACTTACGTTATGCCTCGTTTATTATGTATATTTTCTTATGTAACTCTTCATGTTTCACCTATGATGTTCTATTACATTTTTTATCCCTTTCTAGGATTTATGCTTAACCCCTTTCATTTGATAAATGTCCTAAGGAAATCCTATACCATGAGACGATCTCGGATATGATAATAAAGAATCCTTTAAATAGAGTTAAAAATTTATTTATGTTTTATTTTATGTACCATGTATGTATTATACTATGTACCTATTTTCCAAGACACTAAACCTATAATGGTCCTTCAAAGTTATTTATGTAATATTTTGTCAAGGAATTATGGTTAAAATCATGAAATAAAAGGTGTCTTTCCATGGTTGGTATCAAAGGATGGTTTAATTATTTGTGGAAATTAAGACTAGAAAAACCTTATTATAAACCCTAGGGATAAGTTTAAATTTAGGAAAACTTTTTAAAATTTTGGTAAAGTATAAATTGAGTGGTTTCTAAGTAAAAAAATCCTTATCTGGATACTAAAAGTAGATGTGTCTCTAACATAGTTATACCTAGGAGTGATAACCTCGAAAAGGGTGCATTGGGTTTTAACCCAATCATCACCTGGTGCATGAAAAAGAGGTCTTTTTTTGACACCTATTTTGACGCTCCTAGGGGATATTCTTTGGTTATCATATTCTTTTTATGAACCATCATGAAAGGATATATAAAAAATATAACTTCTTCTTTTTAATGAAAGAAAATATTAAAGTATATGATCTGAAAAGCCATGTGTTAGACTAACTTTATGATTAAACTATCTATTGGAATTAATTATGTTAATTATTCTTAAAATTATCCTTATTATTATTTAACCTTTTCTTTTTTAAAATTATTGGAAATAGAAGGGCATGTGTGAACAAAAGAGGGAATGAGGAATGTAATGATGACCTTCCTTGTATGATGGAAGTTGGGGCAGAAAATTTCATAATGATGTTATACCATGTTATGAATAATAAAATAAACCATTTAGTGTATCCAGTCTCACCTAGGAGGGAATAACTAGCTGTTGAATCATTCATGCATCAATGACCATCAACATTTTGAAAACCTTTAGACCCTTTAATTGCGGAACAGTGGATAAGTACTATTGAAAATATATTATCTATACTACATTTTTTTGAGTAAGATAAAGTCACTTTTCATGTGTATATTTTTTAGGGAGAGTTGATCAATGATGTAAATTTATCAAGAACACCAAGCCCAAGGAATAAATTGATGTTATGAAGTGGGAATTTTTCAAAAAAAAATCAACAAGTATTTTCCTCACACCTTACGAACAAAGATTGAAAGGGAATTCCTTGAGTTTAAGAAAAGGGAAGGTGAATTTATGTGAATCTATGAGATAAACTTCACAAGGCTTTCATGTTACACCTCAATATTTATTATCGAATCTAACAGGAATATTGACTGATTCTTTGGCTAGCTGAGACCTCATCTACAGAAATCATTGGTAATTCATTGCTTTTGAAGCTATGGTGAAATAACATGATGTGCTCTCAAAGTTTAAATGAAGTTTAGAGATGACTAGTGGTCCCATGGATATAATGATACAAAGAGGAGTATGGATTAAAACTTTGGGAAGCATCCCAAACATGAAAAGGATGGTATGAAACTAAAACATCCCTTGTGCAAAAACTATGGGAAAAAGAACTCAGGGAATTGTCTTCAATGAAGTGGGAAGTGCTACAAATGTGGAAAGTATGGAAAAATTGCTCGATACTATCATGAAGATGCAAAGCCTCAGCCTCTTAATGTTGATGATAATGTAAAGATAGTGTAATCACATCATATGGTGCATTGATTCAAGTGTGTAGAGTTTAGACACTTTGCTAACTAGTGCCCAAATCTAAAGATGATTGAGGGAAATTTAGTCCAAGGTATATTGCAAAATTTGAGGGTAGACATAAATTTTGAGGATGAAATTTCTTAAGTGGGGGGGATGTAACAACCCATAAATTCCATTATGTTGTTAATATAAGAACTCTTATTTTATAATGACTATTTTATTATGATCACATAGAAAGACTATTACATTTTATAAGAACATTACACATCATGTGTTAATATGGAATACTATAACTGGGAACAGTAAAAGGATATACACATAGAAGAATAATACATTCACTAAAAGAAACTCTATAGGCCTGAATTCCCCCATAAAGATCACTCCTATCATAAATACTATAAAAATAAAGAGAAGCATTAAGAAATCAATAGACATTATGAAATCATGTGTAAAAACCTTTATAAGTAGTGAAGGATGAAGTGAGAATGATGGTGTGTTTATAGGGAAATATGGTTGTTTAGTATTATGAACATTGGATAATATGGTCGATGGATATTGTGACCATTAATTAATAAGATAGTTGATCATTATTATTGAATGTTATGAGGATGCAATAAAGCGGTCATTGGGATTGCGAAGGAAGAAATAAAAATTGTAATTTTGGAAACTATAATTATATTTAAATTATACTAAAAGTATGTTTTATGATAAATTTATAAGCTTTTAAATAAATTTTATTTTCATTAAATAAAAACACTTTTTAAATGATAATATAAATCAAAGTAGTCCTAAGTGATTTTTATAATGGTCAGATGGTTTACTATGTCATAAAAATTGTTAATTTTCAATAAATAAGGTTTTTTATTTAAAAGTTAAAATTATAATATTTAGAGAATTATTTTTATAATATAAATATCATTTTTTGTCTCAACACATCATAATTAACTTAGGGTGATTTTTTTATAATTTTCTAACAAGGTTGATTTTTCGGTGAAAAAGTGAAAATTATCATTTTATGAGTACCACGATTATATAACATCATTACGATGTGAGAATGATTAAAAAATTCATGAAACATATTATTAAATAAAAATTAATTTAAAAATATAATTTTGAATTTATATATTTATACTTTACATTTTGGAACCAGAATTTGGATTTTTGAGATAAAAAGTATTTTTTGATTTGGAGCATTGAATGGGTTGGTTGGAAGGTGAATTTATAATTGGAAAGGATTTTAACATCAAATAACACTAAATCACTCATTAATAATTCAAAAAATTAGTTAGAATTTATTTTACTCATAGGTGGTTGGCTTATATAATGAAATAATCAATATTTTACCCTTAAAACCACCCCTCCACAAGTATAAATAGCCACTCTTTCTCCCATTCATCCCCACTAAAATCCCATTGCACGTGAATTTACTCTCCCTATACTTCTCTAAATCCCTCCCAAGGTATTCCTAGTCCTCTAAGTAGCCTCTCTCTAGATCTAAGAACCATCTTCTCAAGGTAAGGCTTCTCTTCCTCTACCATTCCAATTCAAGCGTTTCTTTTGTATGAGCATTTTGATTCTCAATTTACTATGTTGTCAAGTGTTTATAAATACCCCCATTATTTTGAATATGATTTATTCTTAATGTGTGTATTCCTTTCTCTCTCATTAAACTCATTTCATGATTCCTTTTGCATACCTGTTATGCTGTTGAAATCAGCCCTTGATTTTCCATACTATATTTTCATGTCATGAATACCCAACCCTATTTTCATTCAAGGGTATTCATTTAGATGTATCATTTAACTATTTATTAGAGAGATCCATTTATGAAACCTTAATTCCATACTCATGGGTTATAAATGATATGTACTTAAGATTCTTGATTGTTGTGGCACACATAATGTTAGACATATGAAGGGTACACCTTGATAGCGCTCTAATGTATTGGGTAAAGAAGTAATCTCCAGAGATGGCATTTTCATGATACCTTATAAGTATTCCTTGGTAATGTTTTATGATACCTTGGTCAAAATTCTTGGTAATATTCTTTACAGTACCTTAGTGATGAGATTTGGTGATATGTTTATAAATGTATTATGTTTGTATTGTAGCCACATTTCCATGTTATGCCTTGTGTTATTATGTTCATGTACTTGTGTTATGCGTCAAGTTCTTATGCACATGTTCTTATGTTATGCTTCATGTTTCACCAATGAAATTCTCTTACATTATTTATCCCTTACTGGGATTTATGCTCACCCTTTTTCATTTGATAAATGTCCCTAGGAAATCCTATATTGTGAGACGATCTAGGATGGGATAGTAAAGTGGCTTTCAAGAAAGTTGAAATTTTGTTTATGTTTTTTTATATTCCATGTATGTCTTGTACTATGTACCTAGTTTCCAAGACACTAAACCTAAAAAAGTCCTTCAGAGTTATTTATGTAATATTTTTTCAAGGAATTATGGTTAAAATCGTGAAATAAAAGGTGGGTCGCCATATTTACATTTGTTGAGATTACAACACTCGCACGTATCAAGATGTTTTTGGGATAAATATGACTATTTCTTGATGATCCATTAGGCTCATCATCATCACCATCACTAGATAAATGAGAGGATTGCCCCGTTATTACATGAGTCAATATTTTATTAGTTGATATATATTGATTATATCCAAGTTGATTGGAGCTTACTCGATGCATTTTTCAAGTGATGGAGGCTGAAGATGCATGCTTTCCACATGCCACGGGAAAGGTGTGTCATTATACTATATGACATGGCTTACTATTTCAACCTTGGCTTAGATAGCCCTGTAATTACTAATGTTTCATCATGTGTATGACCAAACTTGGTTTATAAGCTTCTGAGAGTGGATATACTGAAGTACTCAAATGTGTTTAAGAGGGCCGATTAGGGTTGAGTTGGCTAGAACAACGGTTTTTGAACAAGAAAGATATTACTAATGACTACATAATTGCATGTTTTTCTCAAGTGTACATGTTATGACTTATTAGTGGTAGCCTTTTCACTGACCACTCTGGGGGGGTTCATTTGATGCATCCCTCGCTATTAGAAGGTTTTCGAAGGGCATGGATGCTTAGGTGGGGTTCAACATGTTTATCCCACCTATACAAAGAGTTGTGTAACAGTATCCCTCCATACATTAAAGAAATTAGTGGATATTATCTTCTTGTGTAGCTATGGGCATGGGATAGGTTGCTTATGACAGTCACGTTGCCCGACGTACTTGAGGGCGATCTGCATTTCACACCACTTGTCCATGGGTGAATAAACAATTTATACATGATTCACGTATTTTGAATTACATGTTTACTAATTTGCTAAACTTCGTTTTTATATTTTTTTTATAGTGGAATCATCGTAAATCTTTTACATGTTTTCTTGTCCATAGCTTAAGGACGTATAGACTTTTGTTAGAGGGGTTGGAAATACATGAGGTATAAATTTCTCCATTCATTTAAAACTTAGACATGCTAAATTGTTAATGTCTAACTGATATGATAATGACTTATACGTATAGATATGTTGGATATCATACATGCCTACGTTCACTGAGTCGCTTCTAAAGGAGTGCAGGGTGGGTGATATTGTGTATATTACAGTTATCCCCATTATACATTCCCATACAGTGGAATGGCATTAGCTCAACAGTGCACTATTATAGTCTGGTCTTAAGCAACTAATACAAGATCGATTGAAGCAAGTGTACTTTGTGCATCTATTCAAGTTGATTGGTCGACACGATGCTCATTGGTCTGCTGAGCATTAAAGGTATATTGTACTATGGAACAATTAACCCATCCTTTGTGTGTCTCGAGATGACACCTCCACCAGGGTTGACAATCGAGATATATGATGTGGTATAAATGCGTCACATAACAGTTTATCACACCCTTTGGTGGCATTGGTCATAAAAATGGTAATAATCAATCTCATTTCTTCATTATACGCATTTTTATAGTCAATAATAAATAATCATCTTATTTAGGTGGGTGAAATCTCTCACCTTTATTATTGTTGCACACTAGAGGATTAGCCAAGCTTTAACTTTGATTTAGCCAATGCATGATATTCAAGACGACTTCTCTTACGAGCATGTAAGCCTCGCTCCTCCAATACATCCCATTCTGGACTATGACATTAATGATGTTGGACATCGACCACCATGTAGGCATGGACAACATCTCACTACCGCAACTCTAGCCACTGCCCACATTGACGTACCGACTGCTCCGTGAACTAATATGTCGCCCTTTACCCGCTGTCTATATGTGGTTATGCGGTTTTGACCTTTACTCTCTCATCGCATGGGAGTCCATCGACTAAGACTGGTGACATGCTTTTTCCACTAACTCTTCCATTATGAGGCACAATTGTTGTCGCAAGTTGAATTACAATATTCCGTGACAAAGTCACTTCAACATGTGTGTTTTTTATGAACCTACTTTTCAAAAAATTCTTGCATAGGGTGAACTTGGTTATGGTCAAGAAACAATAGAAAATCAACCTTCCCATAAACCTTCTACAGTATAAGAACTGAACAACCACTCGAAGAATTATCTCAACATGGACAACGTGTTACAAGCATTGGTAAATTTATAATGGTTCAAATACGTGGTGCTAACAATAACCTTTATGCCTGTGATCGATAGTTATTTCATACAAACCATTAAAATCATGTACATTCCTTCTATCAATATCCAAATTATTTCATATTAAACAGTTTTTTAATTATTATTATTTTTAAGGGTTTTTTCTTATAAATAAATAAATTTTGATATATTTTCCGAAATATGATAAAGAAATGAACTGGGAATTTAATAAATTTTCCATTTGGATAACTCATTGACAAATCATGTATCTAAGGAAGATTTTAAAAGTTCTTAGGTGATTTTAGATACAAGTTAACTTTTTTGAATTTTTTGCAGTTATCTTAATATTAAAAAATAAATGGAATATCTTTAAAATTAAATATAAAACCAAACAACGCTTCAAAATTATTTTTAAAATTCAAAATAAGTAATATTATATATTACATGATATAAAACAATTATTAACATAAATATAAAAGATAAAAAATAAAACAAGTACATTACATGATAAAAAATAAACATCTACAAAGAATAACTAAAATGATAAAAAAATGTATTAAAAAAACGAGGAAGTTTTTAAAGGTTTTCAGAAGATTTTGGAATTAAATTATTATTATTTTTTAAATCTCTCAATCATCTTAAAATTTTCAAATAAATGGAATATCTTTAAATTTAAATGGCGTTTCATTTAAAAAAAATCAAAAGAAGTAATATTTTATGTTACATGATGAAAAACAATTATTAATACAAACATAAAAAACAAAGAATAAAATAAACAGAAAAGATGATATTAAACAATTATTAATGTAAAACTAAAATAGAAAAACAAAACAATTAGATTACAGAATAGAAAGTATTCAGAGAAAATAATAATTACAGGATAAAAAATAAACCTTTGCAAAAAAAAAAAAAAAAACCATGGAATAAAGAGTGAAGGTATTACCCAGTAAATAAAAAATAAAAAACCATCATTTTTAAAAATCACTCATCCCCTCTTCCCAGCCCGCGCCCTCCCCCACTATGAAACTACAGTCGGTCCCCATAGACCCTAGCACCCCGAAGCCGTCCGACGCCTCCCTCCACCCCTGACGCCGTCCCATCGGACCTCCAGCTCCCGCCGAAGCCGCTCGATCCCTCCGTTTCTCCCGCCGAGACGCCCTATTCCAACCGGTGCAAGCTGTTGCGAACCCCACTCCAAAGCCTGGTCGTTCGTGAAGTACGGTTAAGGTAAATTTTGATGGATGTTTTTGCTTTTAATTCATCATAATCCGCAGTACGTTTATTTCCAACCGCCGAAGCCGTAGTATTCTTATTTTGTTGCAGACCCGCCAAAGCCTCCCGATTCTTCCCTTTCAATTCAATTTGAACCATTTTTTAAATATGTTTTTATTTTCATTTATCGAAGAAGTCATGCGGGCATGCAGTAGGGTTACCCGCATCCATTGCGGGTCACCATAATTTCCTTATTTCTTATCGAATATGTTTTGCTTCTGTGGCGGTATTCCATGGTCATGAACGTTTAATGAAAACAACTAAATTTAAATTTCCAGACATCCCCAACCATATGTAATTTCCCTTCTTTCTAATGGGTTTTTAGCTTATGGCTGCTGAAAACATATAATTTTGAGTTTCGGCTGTCTAGCTGTTGCTTTTCTGTTTAAAATTATCAATGCCCTTGAATTGGCTGCAGCATTGGGAGTTTGATGGAGGGAAGAGATGGGATATTAGAAGCTATCAAAGGACTTGACGACCCTGAAGATTTTGATGACGTTGAAATGCTCGATATTGAAGAAGGTGAATGCCAGGATGTGAATCTGCAACTGGAACTGGGCAAAACTAATTGTGAAGTTGTTAAGTTGGTAAATCAAGAACCTGTTAGCAGAAATGTCAGGCGTAGGAAAAATAAGAAGAATAAGAAGAAAAGAAGTGGTACCCCAAAAGTCAGGGACATAAACAGGTCATGCAAAACCTTGTCTGATAACGCATTTTCATTTGTATTTGCCTGATTGCTTCTGCAATAGACATGAGTTCTCATATGCCTTTCTGTAGTTTCTAGCTTGCAATTTTGAGTGACATCACAGCCCGGGTCATTTTTTTTCTGTATCACTTCGGTGTGTGATGATTACAAATGATGTGGCTGCCCCTGTTGATGTTGCGGCAAGTTGCTTAATTGACTTGAAATTATACTGGGATTATAATTTCCTTTTTTCTATTTGAACAATTGTAGGTTTGTTGTTCAGACTTGCCGCCATCTGAAGGAGAAGAAATCTTACCTAGTGTGGACAGCCGTGGGCTGCTTAGGTGTATCTGCTTTAGATGAACTCATCAAAGAGGTATCACCTAGTCAAATCATTGTTACTGTTTGTGAATTGTTGATGGTTTTCTACTTCTTCTTTCCCACTTATGGAAAAGGATTGAAAATCAAGAATTGGATTACATTATCTCAGAAATTAAATTTTATGCATGTGCTTTGATATTTATTTTATAATTTAAACTTTTGAACGTATGTGTCCTATTTGATTTTTTCTAATGATCTCTTCCTCCCATGAAGTTTTTAAAGGATAGTTTTAAGTTTTATGAAGCTTGTATAGATGAAAGACTTTAGGAATGGCAATGCTGAAACAAGCATCTATATCCTCTCAAAAATCCAAGACTTTCCCCAGGATTACCTTTTGCAGTATTCATATCCAGTTTATTTCCTCTATCTCCTTATGCCAGAGAGAGTGGTGTTTGAAAGGAAATGTTTTAGGCCACCTCTCTATCAGGCATATGTTTTTAGGCATTAAATCATTCAAATTAAAAATCCAAACACACCTGCATTTGTTTAGTGCATGGAGGAGATGCGATTTACAATGGATTATACAATCCCATAATGATCAAAAAAATACTGTAATCTGAAAACGTGCCTTCCTACTCTCAGATCTGGGGATACCCATTTTCTGTTTCAAGTTTTTTTCCTCGGGTTTGGATGAGAATAATAATGGAATTCTCAAGTGTAAACCATTTAAAATCCATTCAATTCCATCCAATTATATTCCTTCATACCAGACATAGTAGTGGTTTCTAATGCTCAGTGTTGTTTCCAAACACATGCAGATGTCCTTCGCTGAAGCCATATCATTGCTTAAAAGCCAAGGATGTTTTGAGCTGAGATGTAGAAGGCTGAACTACTTCCCTGTTTGATATTGTGTGGGTTAAGGTCAAATGGATTGTTGTCCTTTTCAAGTTTCATTACCTTGTGTTCACTTGAAAAAATACAACCGAGCATAAATTCATGTGTCCGCATTTGAATAACATACAAAAAATATTGCACCTTGTTTTATTCATGCTAGGGATTTTAAAAAGCCGCTGTTTTTTATTAATTGAGGGATCTTACTCCAAAAAAAAAGACTACTAGGCATTAGTCTTGAGATTTCTTTCAACAACTTTTGATTCTCTTCCAGCACAATTCATCAATACATGAGTTCTGAAAAATGATTTTATCAACTTTTGATTCTATGCCAGCACAATTAATTAATACTTGCAAGTTATTGGGCAACTTTCTTGGTGTTTGATAATTTTTCTTTTTCAGAAGATGAACCTTTCCCTGTTTTGACCCCAACGCTTCCTCTACTGCTGCTGCTATCTTCCCCCATTTTTTTGCTGGTTGATATAAGTATAAGATTATTTTTTTGGCTCTTATTATAATAAGGTTGCATTTGGTGCGAGAGAAGTCTTTTTGATGGAAACGAAATCGGGTTTGGAGATGGAATGAAAAAAAAATCCGAGTCTTTGGCATGCATAAAAATGTGATAGGATATGTTAAATCATACCATTATATAATAAAAAGTATAATATAGATTTTTTCTGTTGTTCAAGGTGTATTATTGTCTATAATATATAAAATTAGGAACACCCATATTCACAAAATTTATTTTTAAACGAAGAAACAGATATTCCGTCCAAATTAGGCAAAGTTTTGTCTCTGTTAAGCGATGAAATTTACCCTCTTACCAAACATGGTTTTCTCATTGTTCTCTGAACTATTCTTTTTTTCAAAACCGGTGTTTCGTCGTACCAAACCTAGTCGAAGTGTACCACATTACACAGTAAGCCTGCTTCTCAGTCATGATTAATTACGTTTTCATGTTAAAGTAAATGTTGCAGGTAGATTCAATCCAAGCTTGTGGTGGTCAGATGACGGCTGATGGTGCACGTCCCCGAAATGGTGGTGGCATATTATGGAACATACTTAAAACTCGAGAACCGAATGCCTACAAGGAGATCATGAAAAAGGGGAGGGAGTTTGAGGTTTGTCGTATCTATTTCTTATCTAAATCATTTAGGTTGCGTTTGACATCATTTATTAAAAATTGTTCATATCCCTTATCTCTTATGATAAGCAGTCCCTTAAATAATTAGCTGAAGATCACTTTTTCAATAAGCAATCTGGAAACAATTACACACACACCTATGGTGCATTTGAAAACTGTTATTGAGAAGTGTTGATAGCGCTAATCACTTATAATATGCAGTTACTCCTGAAGAAAATAATTAAGTCAGTGCCAGGAAAGCGCTTTTTCAGCAAGTAGTCTGGAAGCACTTGGGTTATGTTTCGCGTCTCTTATTGAAAAACTGCTTACGACACTTACTATTTATGATTAGAGGTGACAATTTTGAACCTGACACGACACAACACGAGTTAAAACAGATTTGGGCGAGACATAAATAAATGGGTTCGGGTCATAATCAGGTTGAGTAATTTGACACGAAGAATATTCGGGCCGGGTTCAAGTATTCACGAGTTGTCTAATCTTTGTAACCCTATTAAAAATATAAGGATAATATAAAATATTAAAAATATATTAATAATTAATTTTATAATCAACTTAATTTGAAGTAATTCAACATGTTTATAAGACATTATATATTTTGAACAGTTTAAGAGGGCTAAGTTGCAGCATGGATAACATATGTTTCATATTAATTAGGTCATTTTTAGTCTACAACAACAACAAACAAGACTTAAACACAATGCACTAATCTCTCTTCTAATCATAGTATCTATCAATTCCATAGATTTCATAGGTTGCGGGTCAGGTTAGGGTTTAGCCCCTTCATAAATGGGTTGGATCTGGTCACCCCATTTAATTAAATGAGCCTGTCTAGGGTCAAGCTTAAATGGGTTCACAGGATGGCCAAACCGAGCATGATCCCAATCCATGAACCTGAATTGCCACCTCATGATAAGCAGTTTGAAAACATGTGTGGTGTTTATCCTGTTTATGAAAAAACACTGTCAGGGAAACATTTTCTCAACTAGCAATTTGTAATTTTTTGTACAGAACCATCTATTATAAGTGATGATTGCTATGAACGGTTTTCAGCTAGTTTAATAGAAACACTAAATGCTGTCAAACGCAACCTTATTCAAATTGGGAAACACATATGGAGCGTTCTTTGTTTATTTCTCATGAAGTATGATGGTGTGATTGTTCAACTGGTTTGGCTTCGGTTTGTTTGGGCGTGGACTCGCAGAAACAATTTCAGGGGCGAAAGGATTTGTCCGGGAATGTTCCAAAATCAACTAACCAGGCTGCGCCGACAGTTATCAGTGGTCCGCAGTCCATGCCGGAGGTGGTGGAGAATCAAGCTGTGGGATCGAAACAATCATCTGTTCATGACCGGATAAGAGTTGTGGTTTCCTATGATGATGAGTTGCTTGGCGATGATCATGATTGAGAATGTGCTGATTCGACGGATCCGTCGTGCCTGCCCAACTCTTGATATGGTAGGGCCGATTTTGTTGCTGTTTGTTTCTATGGAATGGGAAATTTGGTGGTGGGATGGTGAGATTTTCTCCTCAACTATTGATGTTTTCTGGTGGTGAATATGATTTTCTGCCGTTTTCGTAGTAGCTTAATTGTGTTCCTAGTCAACTTAAGGTGAATGAGATTCAGTAGCATCTTAATGAGTCCTCGACCCTCCCCGTTGAGGAATTTAGTTCTGTGAGAGTTGAGCTTTTAATATAAATTAGGAATGCATGTGAGATAGATTGATGAGTCAAGGATTAGTTTGGTATGTATGGAAATAATGTGAAAAATGAACCTAGTTTGTGTCACCTAGTAACATGTTACATCATGTTATCACCATGAATGTTCAAAAAGTGAATGTACGTTTTAATTTTATATCTTATTTTCACCATTTGTTTGGACAGTTATCATTTATATGTTATTTATTTAGACAGTTTAATTAATAAATTATATATGCTAAAAAGTTTTTAAAACGACCAACGTGTGGTATAAATTTATTTATTTTTAAAGATTTATTAACTAATTAAGATGAGAGAAAAAATGTAAGTGTTAATATTAATTTTGTGAGTCTGATTTTGATGAAGGTGGTTAAAATTTTCATTATAATCATTGATGTATATTCCGGTATAAATATTTATATAAACGTAATTACATTTATCTTCTCTTTTTATTTATCATTTACGCTTTCATTAAAATGTAAAATTTTGTTGCATTCTCATTCTAAATAATAAAAATAATTATGTTTATTTTCCGATTTTGATATCTTGAGTCTTTGATCGTGGTTATAATTTCTATTATAATTATTGAAGTATTGAATTATATTTTGATATATATAATTCTTTACAAATAATTATACTTATTTTTTGTTTTTCTTTTTACTTTGTAATTCTCTTCCCAATCGTTTGTAAATGATAATGTGTGTTCGTTGGAAGACATCTCAACGAGGGATTAAAATCGAATATCCCACATAAAGAGATCTAAGGAGCTCTAGAATAGTTTGAAATAGAAATATAATCATTAAAAGAAGGCTTTTCTGAAATGCTTTATAGATGCCAATATGTTGGAAAAGAAATATGAGTTTTCATGCATCTCATACAACCTTACATCATCAATATCACTTTTGGGGGTATACAAAATATCATGATCTCATATCATCATTACTAGCAGCAGAGAAGAACGGACTTTCAATTAAAAGTTATTAGTCTCGTCCTATTGGTTCTGCAATAACATTTCCCAAAACAAATGCCACTTTCTATGAAATAATTACAAAATAGGATGAAGCCAAAGATGCGATTCTCGTGGTGGATGTGGTTTTGGTTGCACACGTGGCTGAGAATGTTGATGTAGCAGTGGACACAATCAAAACAAATATCATAATTGAAAAAATATCAGCTCACGCACTCTGAGAGATCTTGAAGGTGCCTGCTACTCGTGTGGTTCTAAAGTACATTGGTCCCATGTTTGTTGAACCCCAGAGCACCTCTGTAAGCTCGATAAAGCGTCTCTTGAAGTGAAGAAGGATGAATCAAATTTCATTGATACATCTCATGAAGGGAAATAAAAGGAGAATTTTATTGAGAATCACTAACTATCAAATGATGATTTCACTTACCTCGAGGCAAATGATTTTACTTGCGACTTCAATGAAGTGATAGCTATAAATAATTTTAAAAATTTCCACAAGTTACAATATATAAGATGGGTTTTGATGTTGCAATATTTAAATTTTATGAAGTTTTTTTATTAATATTATTGTCTTTACTTTGAAGTGTTTTAAAATGGATTGCAAGTATGGTGGAAAAACACATACAATTCTTAAAAATAAAAAAAATTAAATATATTTTTATAATATTAAACAAACAAAACAAATTGTCACTAGTACAAATAATGCCTTTTCATGTCGGTTTTTATTGATTTTTAATGTCAGTTGATAGTCAACGTCGTCAGTTTTTAAATAACCGACGTGAAAAACGTTCTTCGACGTCGGTTATCTAAATCAACCGATGTGGAATAAACCTTCTCACGTCGGTTATCTAAATCAACCGATGTGGAAGAAACCTTCTCACGGCGATTATTTAACAACCAACGTTAAAGAGAGGGGAAAATCATCTTTCACGTCGGTTATATCAATAACCGACGTGAAAGATCCATCAAGAAATCTTATTCCACATTGGTTTTATAAAAGAACTGACGTGAAAAACAATAATGATTTTTCACGTCAGTTACCAAATAACTGACCTGAAAAATCAGTTTTTTTTAAAAAAATATAGTTGCATCTCTGCACCCTCCCCAGTAAAAACAAGCAGAAACAAGCAGAAAACAACAACAAACAACAGAGAACTAGCAAAAAAATACCATTACTCTTAAAATTTCAACTTTTTAGTTTACACTATATATTGCAAAACAACTAAAAATGAATCAAACCTGTGAAATGATTCGCCCATTCATTTTGTAAGTGCCTCAACTATTTTCCACTATAAGGCCGAGAGTCATCAAAAAACTACAAATTATAAAAAAATCATTTAACTTGTATGTATGTTGAATAAAACGAATGAGATATCAAGGAAACATTTATAAAGAAATCTAACCTTATTGAACTTCGAAAGTGTCTAAGTTTCAATTATTTCATACATAAATCTTAAAACATAGTATCCACATTCTTTTACTCATTGTTTATGACATTACTGTTTAAAAGAATTTATCAATTCTAAATAACATTTATAAGTAATATATCCAAAATTTAATAATTATAAATAAAAATTCACCTTTGCTTTTACATATTCGATATTGACGTTCTTCTTTTGTGTGGTTTTTCTATAGAAGTCCCATGCTCCATGTGAAAATAATATGAATAAAATAAATTTAAGTCATTATAATATAAACAAGTATTAAAATACACAAACTTACATGTTCTATACATTCATAATTTTTTTTCACTTTGCTGTGGATTGAGCATAGCCAGTTCAATGTCCTCTCTCTTGGACAAAAAACACCTAACATCCAATGACCACTAATATATAAGAAAATTTAATATGAGTGGTTATTATGTTAAGAGATATAAAACACTTTGTGAGGAATATGTTTCATACTCTTGAAGATAAGGAAACATCCAACACTGAATAATTGCATTCTCCTGAAATCTTTCAGCAATATAAACCGTTCTTTTTGCATCAATCATTGTCCTAGCTACAGGTAAAATAAACTATGGATCCATAAATCCACATACATCTGTCTTGTCATGCTCTGTACAAATTTTATAAAGATACCTAATACAAAACAAAAATAAGTATAAATTTTTAATAAATTAAATGATTGGAAAATTTTTGTTAACCGACTTACATGGAAAAAATCTACATCGTGTTGATGCCCAACTGATCTCCAACTAAAATCTCTATGATATCATTTTTCAAAAGCCTCACATTCATTGCATGCCTACAAACAACATTTTCAATTTGAATCTCATATACATCTAATAACAAATTTGAATATCTCGACAATCTATCAAAATCAGTAGAAAATGCATCTGTAGTCATAACACTTTATATATGTTGTTGACTATATAGTATTTCTTTACCTTTAAAGTATTCCTATACAAAATAGATAAATATATCAACATTATAATAAAAAAAAAAAATTAATATCAAAATGAAATAAAAGATAAAATATACACACACCTCTATAGTAATATGTCGAACAAGTCTAGATGGCCAAGCTAGAAAATGGCTGCTGTATTCACCTCATTTGTAGGACATGGAATTATTACTGATATATTTATAATATCTTATATAGTGACCCTATGATGATCTATCTCTATCTGTTGATGATGAATGGTATCGCCAAAATAAAATATCACCCCATATGCAATAATATATTGAGGATCATCAACATATAACTCATAACAACTGGGAAGCTGTGGAGGAGGGGGTGTTAGAGTAGGATGATAGGGAGTGGGGTCTGCATGCAGAGATGTATGAGTAAGATAAACATGAGTGAGATCTGCTGGTGGAGGTGGAGGAGTCAGATCAGCAGTCTGAAACTGTTTTTTGTATGTCTCCAAACATCACTTGTACGAAAGCTCTGATCTTGTCCTCCATCGTCACACAAATATCCTAAACTTCAGCTTCTTAAGTTTATATTTTTTTATAAACATCCTCCCTTGAAGAATATTCAGAACAGGGAAACACTTTTTTTACTGAAACACTAGCCAGGTATCCTCGTACATGACCCGGGTTTTTGGGCTTTCCCAATGCTGTAGCTAAAATATCAGGCCCATCATCAGCTGTAAAGACCCTATGCGTGCTCTATTCATCAATAGAATCTCGTATGGAATATTTAAAAAATCCCATAATGAATCACAATACACAAAGAGTTGATTTAACATAAATAAGTAAATAATGCAAACATCTTACAATCCTATCAACTACAACCCTCGACTCTTCTATAAGATATTGTCCTTTTTTGATCATCTGAGTCCTCTTCAAATTTTCATGTCTTGCGGAGGGGGGGGGGGCTCTGCTGATCCTGAAGACTCAACCCTTTGTTTTTGAAAATTTTCATCCATCATTTTCTCTTCAGTAACGTATACCCTCCCCAAGATAAAGTGTGGGGGTATACATTTCTTGCTTGGATGTCTTGATGATATCACCTCGATTGATATAAATTAAGAATTAAAAAATCATTAATATGATCATTCATATAAAAAAACTTCTAAAAGGTAACATTACACTTACCAAAAACTCTTCTCCTCATCTCCTTTCAACAAATTGCTTCCAGGTATCTTCATCTATAAATGGATATATATGACATGAATTTTCATGTTGTCTAGCCCCAAAAATGAATTCTGATGTGAGGGTAGATTTAAAATCCCTCCATCTCCTAACGGAAAATGATAGATATTTCTTCCTGAATCCCCCAATATTAGGTATATCATATGTCATCTGATAAGAAGGGTGAAAACATACATAACTGTAAGCATTTCAATATAAGTAAAATAATAACAAACAAGCTTACCAAAACAGTCTCCCACAAGTGAGATATGGTCACTTTGTCAACACTTCTCTAATTATCTATCAAAATACTAACTTTACTTTTAGCCTGTACTGATATAAAAGTCTTGAATTGTTTTTCATGCGGACCTCTTGGAATATCATTGTCATCAAAGTCTACTGATATCCTCTGGTCCATACTACGAGCGACAAATAATTTTGGTAAACGTGTGATGCCACGTTTACCCACTCTAGAACTCTTTTTTACCCCATGGAAATTACCACAAAACTGGGTTTCCATAGTGCCACCCTTTATCAGCGCTTTTTTAGCGCTGTTAAAGGGGACCCCTTTATCAACGCTTTTTTTAGTAGCACTGATAAATGAGAGGGCTTTATTATCACTTTTTCCTAGCATTGATAAAGTTTATATTTCAAAAAAAAATATTTCATGAAAAATAATATATTGTTATATAATTATATTTACATTGATATAAATATAATATATATTTTTTAAATAGGTTTTAGATAAGTATAAGTAGACTATTACATTTAATATATAAGAAATTTAGTGAAAATTGATTTAAAATATTTAAAAAAATATTATTAATTAATAATTTGCTAATTATCATCGATTAATAATCATTTAATAACAATTTGAAGACACAAAAATCCAAAAAAATTAATAAAAGATCTAAAATAAGTTGAAAATGTAACTCAAACTTCAAACAACCATAACTTTTGACCCGAGTGGCCGTTTAAGCTCTAAAACATATCAAATCAAAGCTTGTGATGAGCTCTACACACTAGTAATCAAAGAAAACTTTTGGTCACATTTTTCGAGGCCACAAAAGGTTCATAAGGCCTCAAAAACTGAGTTTTTAGTCGGGGTACTCCGATTTTTTAACATTCAAACAAGTATAACTTTTGATCCGGATGTCCTCTAGGCCTGTACCACATATCATATTGAATATTGTTTCATTTTATTTTATTTGGCTGGTTGTAGAGCTTAAACGAACTTCTGGATTAGAAGTTATGGTTATTTTAACATTCTATGGCTTTTCAAATACACACATATATGTATTTATTCATATATATATATGTGTGTGTGTATGTGTGTGAGAGAGTGTGTGTCTGTGTGTGTGTGTTGTATATATGTATGTATGTATGTATTTATCTATTTATAAACACACAAAAAAAACATATTTTATAAATGTATTAAAAACTAATCTTATAAATATATATTAATATACAAATAAATATACAGATAAAAAATTACAACTAAAAAAAAACATATAAATAAATATAAATATAAATTAATATATGAATAAATATTTATATATTAATATATGAATAAATATATATGTATTAATATAACTAAATATATTTATATTAATATACGAATAAATATAACTATATATATATAAATAAATATAACTATATATATATAAATAAATATAAATATATATTAATATACGAATAAATATATATATATTAATATATGAATACATATATATGTATTAATATAACTAAATATATTTATATTAATATGAATCTATATTAATATACGAATAGATATAACTATATATATATAAATAAATATTAATATATGAATAAATATATATGTATTAATATAACTAAATATATTTATATTAATATGAGTCTATATTAATATACTAATAAATATAACTATATATATATATAAATAAATAGATATATATCATTAAATAGATAAAAAAACTAAATACCTTAGTGGTAAAGGTGCAGACGCGCAAGGGGGGAGATCTCGAGTTCGAGTTCGGGTGGAAGTAGGGAGGGGCGCGCGGGCATGTGGGGGATGTGCGAGCAAGGGCAGCGCGCGGGAGAATGGGAGGGGGTCTGCCTAACACTGATGGGGGGGGGGGGGGTCAAGCGCTGTTAAAAGCCCCCCCCCCCACATTATATATATATATATATATATTTATTTTTTTGACTTTTATCGGCGCTTAAAAAAAGCGCTGATAAAAGGGGTCTTTATCAGCACTTTTCTGAGCGTTGATAAAAGGGACCCCCCTTTATCTTCGGCTCGATTAACAACACTTTTTTTAGCACTGTTAATGCACTTTTCTAGCACTGATAAATGCCATATTTGTAGTAGTGAGAAGTTGTTGTCTCCTATAGAGAAGGAAGAGGAGACTCATCAACTGGAGCATGTGTGCATTCCTCCCAAGAGGTGCGAGCACGATCATCTCCAGAAGTATGTGGTGTATCAGATGATGAATTTGTTATTATCCTACAAATCAAAGCAACAAAAAATTAGTAAACAAAAATAAAAATACAACTATTACATTCAAATGAAAATAAAAAATAAAAATAAAAAATGAAAAATTATCAAACAAAAAGTAAACTAAAATAAACTTAACACATTTTTATTCATATTTTTTATAGTTAACTAAAATGATAACAACATTAATGTGAGATGAAATGACGTAAACAAATGAAATAAAATCCAAAAATGTTGTGTTAATAGAAAAAATGGTCCAACTTAATAAATCATTTTTACACTAAAAAGAATATTTTTTGAATATACTGTTATACAATTTTTTTACATATTAAATTTAAAGTAATACTTTTTAAAATAAATAAATTAGTAGATAAGTAATGTAACGGTAAACATGGTAAACAAAACAAAACAAAATTAATATAAATAAAACAATTTAACTTGTTAGTTAGAATACATGATTTAATAAAGAAAATAATATTAACATATCTAGAATTTTGTGAAATTTAAAAAAGAAAACCTAAATAAAACATATGTTACCTATAATATTAGGAATGTACTAAAGGTTTGTTTTCTCAAATTTCTTCATTATGATCATTTCGTATAGCACAAACCATTTCTTTGACGTGATCATCTATATTATCTACTAATCTTTCTATAGAAGTAGGCATCTCATATAAATTAACATATTCGTCAAGTTTATTATCACCAAAATAATTTTTTCCTTATAAAACAATAGACCACTACATATCGGATTGATCAATAACATAGAAAATTTGTTTTTAATGTGTCACCATGATAGAAGGATTATTTGTGTATTGCGATTTATTCATATTAACTACTGTCATTCCAAATTCATTGTGTCTGACACTATTGTTACCGATAAACCATTTGCATTTTAACATTGGAACTTGACATTTAATGTAATCAAACTCAAAAATTTATTCAATGACTCCATAATATGCACTTGATGCAGAGATTGAATTTCTATCTTTGGCACTCAAAAAATGCATTGCTTCTACGAACATCAATACACCACTATTCTGAACAACACTTCTGTTGACCCGATCTTTTGTATGAAATATATAGATATTAATATCATGCCTAAACCATGTTATCAAATTTAAAATAGGACTACTCACTAATCATCTCAATGTTTTATACGCATCTGATCTACCAAGAACGATCTCTTTAAACCATGAAAAAAAAGTTTTTTATGCTCATTCAAAATCTACATATCTTTCTTTTTTGGATAACATTGTTTCAACACATTAATATACAATTTTATATATGGTTGAGCATCATCTATGTTATTCAAGATGTATAAAAATGTACCTTCTTTATCTCTTCACATGTCAATGATTTTACTGTCAAGCTACAGATCCCCTTTCCCCCATAATTGACTCATTCATAGTGAGATGTAGGCAAACCGATGTGCTCTATTGTAGTCAAATAGATTTTAAAAAAACTCTACAACCTCTTTAGAAATATACTTCTAAAAAATATAGGCTTTAGGTTGATATGGATTCTTAACCCTTTAATATCTTCATATACCTTTCAAAAAGATACATCCAATGTATATATACAGGTCTTTAAAGCTTTATTTCTCGCACCAAATGAACCATTAAATGCACCTTGATATCAAAAAATGGAGGAAAATACATTTCCAATTGAAAAAGTATATAAACCACTTTGTTATCCAAGTTGTTCAAAGTGTTCAGATCATTCAACTCATTACAAATTGAATTGAAAAAATAACACCTTCATGATAGTCATTTTGACACAGATGAACAACATTACATGCAATGCAACTGGTAGGAGTTGTTGCATCATGACATGAAAATCATGAAATTTCATACCTATCAACTTTAAATACTTTAAAGACAATTTTTTTTTACATTTGAAGAATAACCCTTTGGCACTTTGATATTATAAAGACATTGAAAAAATCTAATTTCTCCCTCTTGGATAATGTATAACAAGCTGGGGGGATGAATATTCGCCTTCTATCAAGAGTGATAGCTAACTCCAAATGTATTGCCATTGATAGTAAGTCCAATATTGCATTCAACCAATATTTAGTCTTTCCTTTAATATCTAACAATTTTCCAATCAGGTTCTCATATATATATTTTTACATGCATGACATCAATGTTATGTTTGACCTCATGATATCTCCAATATGTTAGCTCAAAAAATATTGATCGTTTCTTACAAATATTTCTATCATTACCAAATTTATCTGTCACTCTAAATGTCACATTAATGTTTTGCACCCTCTCAAAATACTGATTGGTGTAAAAAGGTTTTGGAGCACTAAAAAATTCTTTTGAGCTTTTGAATGCCTTTTTTAATCTTCAATAGGAGTGATCCATACATAAAAACTTTAAATGACCCATATATACTATTTTTCTCCCATGGTGTAGTTGATAATATGAAGTCTGTTGTTCACAAATTGGACAAAATTTATGCTCCTTAACACTGTATCCATAAAAATTGCCATGTGCTGGGAAGTAATTTATAGTGAACATAATCATCACATGCAGTTGAAAATATTCCATTTTATAAGAATCACATTACTTAATAATTTCCTCCTGTAAAAGTTTCAAATCATCAATTAATGGTGGCAAGAAAACATCAATATCATTTCTGGGCTATTTTGGTCCAGATATCATTAAGTTCAACATGAAATATTTTCGCTTCATGAAAAATTTAGGCAATAAGTTATAAATTACCAATAAAATGGGCCATGAACTATGTGTGCTAATAAGTCTTTGATATGAATTCAATCCATCTGTGCACAATCCAAGTCTGAGATTTCTAACTTCATTTTCAAATATAGGAAACTGGTGATCAATTTTCTTCCACTGTAGACAATCAAATGGATGCCATAATTTTCCATCACATATCCGATCATCTACATGCCATCTTAACCTTTTTTACATCATGCAAATTTGCAAATAATTGTTTGAAATGAGGAATTATAGGAAGATACCAAAATGCCTTGGCAGAGGTCTCTATAACTGCTAAATCATCCTGTGATTTTTTTCAACTTATACTGTGACATCCCACATTTAGGAAACTCTGATAAAAATTCATATTCTTTTCTATATAGCACACAATCATTCAGGAAGACATGTATTTTCTTGTACCCCAATCCCATAGGGTATAATATTCTCTTAGCTTTATAATGTGAATCTGGAAGATCTTTGTCTCTAGGAAGAATGTATTTCAATAATTATAGTAGTTATGTAAAACTCTTATCACTCCATCCATGTTTCTCCTTTAGGTTAATCAATATGAACACCATCGATAAAACTGTATATTCCGTACAACCCGTATATATTGGTTTTTCGGTATCACCATATAGATGATCAATTGTCGGTTGTTTTTCAATTTCATCTATTCCAATATCACGAATCATTTCAACAAATTGATCAGATTTATCATCTTGCAAAGCACCATCATTAATAGATATGAAATTCAATCCAGTTTCACCATGTTAAATCCAATAGATGTAACTCAAATTAAAACCATAAAAAATTAAATGATATTTGATCTCCATACTTTCCAACTTCTTCAAATTTAAACATTTTAGGCATTTAAAAAAAACATGTCATTGTTTGGAACATTTCATTTAGAAAATTCCAAAAAAGCATCGACACCTTCCTCATATTCATCACCTATTCGAGGTGCACTAATCTAAATTCGACTCATTATTATCTACAACAAATATACAAAATAAATATAAAAAACAAATATCTTTTCAAAAGAATATAGTGGTGATAAAATTGATTTAGAGGGGGACATATTAGATTATTTCAATGTTAATCAAGTTTGTAAAGTAATAGAAGGTAAAATTCTCTAACCACATTAAAGATAATAGGGTGTTAAATACCCTAATAAATTTCTAGTACTTTGAAGGGATATACTACATTCAACCATCAAATAATGATTAAAGTTACATATCTGTAGAACATAAATGAGAAAATAATCATAATCCTAACATATCATATTGAGCACAGGATAAATAAATTGAATTAAAAAGGATTTACATAAATTTGATCATAATCCATACTAAAAAATAAGTTGGATGTTATCATTTGAATATATATCAAGTGGATAATAAAAAACATTAAAGGGTGTTGACGTTGACGAAAGTTACATTATAATAGCATTATAAAATTACATTGAAAAATAAAAAGATGTTATATTTAAATTTATTATTAAAATTTATTAAAAATGGAGTAATTTATAAAATATTTATATTATAAATGAAATAAAAATATATAAAACCATGAATATAAACATTATAAGGAAAATATAAAATAGAAAATTTTGATGAGAAAATGCATTCATGCAGAAGGAATTACAAAATAGATTCCTTTCCAAAATTTCTAAAGTAAAAAGTAAATGAATATAACCTTATGAAATTATTAAAAAATATATACAATGATATCCATAAAACAATATATAGAATATAGAGATGGAGGATAATGATTATCATTTGAAAAAATGATATTAAGAAGGGTCAACATACATGAAACAATTAGTGTGTGACTACATCATAAGGAATATGTTACATCCTTTCAAAATAGGGAAGATATAACTAGGGAGATTGATATTTATATATATCATGAACCATTATAATTGAAGTTCCAAGGATCGAATGTCAACTGAGAAGGGGGGGTTGAATCAGTTGATATCTTTTTATAAGTTTCAAAACGTTATGAAAATTAACCCTTGCAACCTGTTAAGATTTACTTCCTTATCAACCTTTAGAAAGTAACCCAAGCATGCAAGAAAGGTAAAGAAAGAAAAGAACACAAGAATTACAAGGTTTGGCCTCAATAAGAGAACCTACGTCCTTTCTATAGCCACTCCCGTGGGTCTATGGAAATCCACTATAATGAAGAAGTGAATACAACTTGTGCCAACTCCTGTTGGACACCTTCTATCTCCTGATAGGAAAGATTATACCGACTCCTGTCAGTTTATAATGTTTCCTTAAAGAACAATTGAGCCAAACATAAGAAAAAGACTTTGTCAAGCTACTCCACAAAATTCTCACTCCAAATCTT
Source organism: Viscum album (assembly GCA_963277665.1). NCBI lineage: Eukaryota > Viridiplantae > Streptophyta > Magnoliopsida > Santalales > Viscaceae > Viscum > Viscum album. The sequence goes on from OY728126.1 coordinate 482,343,768, forward strand.
CAATCCAATTTCATGGATCCAATTTTCTGAAACTGAACTTCTCAGCAAGAAAACTATGACTCTGCAAAAGCTCACTCCGAATCTTCAATCCGGATTTCTTGAATCCGGTTATCTGAAACCGGTCTTCTTAGCAAGGAAACTGTGACTCCGCAGAAATACCCACTCTGAATACTCAATCCGAATTCCTCGAACCCAATCTTCTGAATCCAAATTTCTCAGTAAGATAATAATGATTCTGCAGAAATGCTCACTTCAAAAACTTAGTACGGATTTCTTGAATCTGGTTCTCTTAGCAAAGAAAAGATGACTCAGAAAAAAAGCTCACTCTGAATTCTCCAGCGCTCTGCCTTTTCCGCGTGTGTAAAAAGTTGTTAATGAGCGAATGATATGAGCACATATTTATAGGCAACTCAGAAAACAAAGTCAGGAATCTTGAAAAACTTTCCCGCTTCCTCAAATCTCAAAAACTCCGCAAATCTCTTGCATTTAATCTTCAATATTTGACTTATTCAAATCTCCTTAAATTTCTCCGAAATTTATGCAAATTTGAAGTACGGGTTTTCTTGAACTCTTCATATCTTCCTCAAAATGATAAGGCTAGATCTTGGTTCTGATTTTAGGTTCAAGAAAACTGGTTCAGGAAAACTGATTCAGGAAAACTGGTTCAGGAAAACTGGTTCAGGAAAACTGGTTCTGGAAAAACTGGTTTAGGAAAACTGGTTCAAGAAAACTGGTTCAGAAAAACTGGTTCTGGAAAAACTGGTTCAGGAAAACTGGTTCACGAAAACTGGTTCAGGAAAACTGGTTTAGGAAAATTGGTTTAGGAAAACTGGTTCAGGAAAACTGGTTCATGAAAACTGGTTTAGGAAAACTGGTTCAGGAAACTGGTTCAGGAAAACTGGTTCAGGAAAACTGGTTCAGGAAACTGGTTCAAGAAAACTGGTTTAGGAAAACTAGTTCAGGAAAACTCGTTCAGGAAAACTGGTTCAGGAAAACTGGTTCAGGAAAGGAAAACTGGTACAGGAAAACTGGTTCAGGAAAACTGGTTCAGAATTGTCATTCCGAATTTCTGGCTCAGGATTGTCATTCAGAGTTTCTGGCTCAAGATTGTCATTCCAAATTTTTGGTTCAGGAATTCCACTCTGAATTTTTAGTTCAGGAAGTCCACTCTGAAATTTGGTTCAGGAAATACACTCCGAACTTCTGGCTCAGCAAGTAGACTCCGAATTCTAGATCAGCAAGTAGACTCCGAAAATCTGATTTAGTAAGTATACTCTGAAAATCTGGTTCAAGAAATAGACTCCAAAGTTCTGGCTTGGGTAGACTCTGATTTTCTGGCTCAGATAGACTCCGAAAAACAGGTTCAGAAGAACTAGTTCAGGAAAATAGGTTCTGAAAAACTGGTTCCGAATTTCCTCAGAATTTTCCTTAGTGAAAAAAACTCAATCCTCTTCACCATTTCTTCAACAGCTTTTATCATGAAACTTTTCATGATGTGTGAGAACTATAAGATTAGAAAATCATCGTCTGATTTTTTTAAGAAAGTTTGAGACACTTTCTTAACTTCTGACTTCTCATTCTTCAACAAAATATTCTTTAAGAAAATCTTCAGTAACCAGCAACTTCAACTTTCTGTAACTCAAAAACATTCTTCAACAAAAAGATTAGTTGTCAAAAAATAAAAAAAAATGTTAAACAAAACACCACAAAGGTTCTTCAATAATATTCTTCTAACTCTCCCTTTATAAATAGATGAAACTAAAAATATATTATACAAACATTATTTCCCTTCCACTTGATTTGAATATTAAGAAACAAATATACATATATAAATAAAGAAATGATCAAAACACAAACATGGAATATTGTAAAAAATAATTTTAAAGTAATCCAAACAAGGAAAAATATATTTAATGGGAATAATTAATTCATACTAGAAATAAAAACAGTAACAAGTAATTCACATTTTCTAAAAGATATTGGAACCTTCAGGCGAGCTAGTTGGATACGAGAATATTTATAATCAAACACACAACGACAAAGCTGACAAAACCCGAGGGTGTATGAAGATGGTACCGTGAGAATGAAGTCCAATTGATCAAACAAATGATGGTTAGGTATTCCATACCAAAGGATGATTGAAAAAAGAGAAATGAAAATTTGTGAGGCTTACTTCAGAGAGAATAAAATCTATCTTCGACGCGTAAGATGAGGCCAATGAAACCTAAGGTTTTATTAAGATATTAATGTCAGATTGAACCACCAGATCGAAGAAATGAGAGGGTAAGGGCTTCAGTGAGAGAGAAATGAGACCTTCATTGTGAGAATGGAAGACCTGGAATTGACTCCTCTATTGATTCATAAAATTTTAAAAGATTTATAATGTTGGTTATATTATAACCGATGTGAAAATTTTTCTCATTCACATTGGTTAAATGATAAAACCTACATGAAAGAGTGGAGAAGATGCATTTTTCACATTGGTTTTTATATAACCAATGTGAAAACATCTTTTACATGTCAATACATGTAAAAATCGATGTTAAAAAGTAGTATTCACAAATTCTCATGTCGGTTCTAGTTAACCGACGTAAAAAATTTGATGTATAAATAGTTTTTATGCTAATGTGTGAACAATATACCAAGTCCTATAGATATGATATTGGTTTGGAAGTGAGTCCTAATCCACGGGGAGAATGATGTAATCTCTTTTATTAATAATCAAAAGGTGATTAAAATATGTGAAGTAAAAATCATAAATGATTTCACCCTACTAAATAGTAGATCCCAATTAGTGTATCTAGTCACCACCACCTTTTGATCTTCACAAGATGAATTCCACATGACTTTGATCTCCATGGATATCCCTCTGTTTGGTTAATGACTCCCATCACCTAATCTCCATCCTTCGGTACATAGTGCCCACCTCCAAAACTCTTACGTGTTTATCCTTATTTAAGATTAAGAAGAATCTTACTCATTCCTTTTTCCACAAAACCACAAGACAAAATTATAATGCATTCCCTTTTCCACAATACTGTAAGGAAAATTTATTATGAATTCATAGAGAGAAAACTTACACAAGTTCTTTGCACTATACTGACCCTCATCAGATGATGTCAAGGGGTAATATACAGTTGTTTACTTCTAACTAAAATCAATCGGACAATTATATTTTGTCTTCTTGCATCCAAATTCCTAAACACTGGTCACACCGATCCTCCATCTCTATCACCCATTAAAATATAGACTACCTAATCCACTTCTTTAGGTAGATCTAATTCCTTGGCCAAAAAATGGTTTTCACATGTGAGGCTAATGATCATCCACTTGAGAATCATTTTTAGGATTCACCACCAATTCCCCCGTCAACATCCACAGACCCCCTTTCATTCCTAAAATTTCCTTTGCAACCACATGGTTCCCCACCACTTGAGAACATACTAGACTATGAACTTCATTAGAATATCCATTGGATTCTGATCTCTATGTAATTTCCATAGATCCAACTCTTTGTCCTAAAAAATATTCCAGATGAAATGATACTTCAGTTGAATATGATTTATCTTGTAATAAAACATTGGATTGTTGGGGGTAATGCCCTGGCCTGGATCACCCGAATGAAATCCAAGCAGGAATGCTACATGACATCAGAAATTCCTCCCTGTATGCTAGAGGCAGCTGATTAGTGTTGAAGGGCTAACATTATCTTAGGGAGACTATGCCTTCTAAAATAAATCTCAAGGGTCATGCCCAAATCTTCTAAAAATTCATCATTACCCGTCCATATAATGGATATCCCAAAAAAACTATAGACATAAAATAACGAGCCAAGAGGCCCCTATAGTCCAGAGTAGAAATTAGTAAAACTATATATATTATGCATCCAAAACATAATAGAGAAACAACAATAGATAAGAACATAACCTACATCATATTAATAAATGACACACTGACCAACAATTGCTGAACAATAACTAAAAATAAGTTGGCATCTGACTTAACTCATATAATCATCTTGCTGAATCTTCAACCTCCATGAATTACCAACTGGACCAAATGTCTAGCTCTATGAAATGACTATGCCCTATAAGAAAACATAAAGGTCTACCCACATACATTGAAATCCATGTCGTGTACATGGGTAGAGGGTGAGTCCAATGACCCAGTAAGAATCCCCAATGCCTCAACAATACTGAGTACTACTATGATCAAGTGGATGCACATGCAATACATATATAAGGAGTGAAAGTCATTATCATGCAGCACACCTACTTAAAAACATAACACACAATGCACATACTTGTATACAAGTCAGGTCATTATGTGCTAATTGGGACATAATGACACCTGACCATATTTGCTTTAGCTTCATGCCTAAAGGAAGAGAGTCACCTCAAGACACACACCCTAACCCATACTTATAGATGCTAGGTAGAGTGTTGTATTGAATCCCACCCACTGCCTGAATATGTAGGTTATTGCACCATACCAAGTCCTAAATACTACCCTCTCACTCAAGGTATTCCCCATTCCAAACCTCACCCACATTGTACCAATCTCAACCATTACCATCTCTTCATGGCATGAATTTATGAACAAAAGTGGACTAGTACCCTTTCACTCAGGGTGGTCCCTGCCAGTACCCTCTCATATAGGGCAATTCCATGCCTCAATATCCTGATCACTACCCTCGTACCCATGAGAGGGTCTCACAAGCACTAGGTGGACCAATACCTACTTACTCAAGGTGGTCCCTACTAGTACTGTAACATCCCAGGTAATTATAAAATAATACATTTTCACATCTATTAATATTTATGAATTAGATATTAATTTTAACTTAACAGGGACACTATATTCAATAGATTACTCGACATACAACAATAGGTTTCTCTAAAATCTTATGTTTCACAAAAAATTGAATTATATTGAAAAATAATACATTATTAATATTACTATTTTAAATGGTAGTTAAAGACTAGACATTTTATTGGTGAGAATGAACAGAACTAACTATATTATGTTTACACATGCTATTAAATATTTTTACTCTCTTCCAATAAATTTTATGAGATGAAAATAATAATAAATCCAATTTTAGGCATAAAAGCTCTAATATTTTTAAAAGGTAGTTTTACAACCTTTTAATGACAAACCCATTTTAAATATAATTTTTGAAAAATTTATATGTTCTATTTGACAAAAATAAACTTCTTATTTGGAATCGGGACATAAAAATTAAGTTTGGATAATTTTTTGGTATTTTTCTGATAACTTTCATATTTTAATGAATAGTGAAAAATACTGCATTTTAATTCAAAACTGCTTTTCATCTAATTTATTTATATAGTTAGATTGTACTTTTAATTGTTTTTAGTGTGTAATTAAACTAAGTTTTTATTATTTAATCCAATTTACGTCATTGGAATCAATTTCAAGTTAAAAATATATATAAACACATTTCAAACTTTTGAACATTTCACTTTAAAAACCCATTTTTTAGTTTTGTTTACAGAATTAATTTTAAATTAAAATTTCCAAATTATGTGAATTGAATCAGATAAAATGGATTCTATATTTGTAATAATAAGGCCCAAATTAGGTGTTAAGTTCAATTTCATTTTTAGGTATAAAAAAGTTACCATGGTAAAAAAATCATTTACCATAGTAAAAGTGAAATTTTGACAAGGGTTAAAGTTAAGAGTTAAAAACTTAACATACCAAAAAACTACAACATTTAATGGTTAGTTGAGGTGTGTAGAAACCCTAATCATCATATAAAACATTAATTACAAGCCAAATTTGTGGAAATTAATACCATCTCTATATGGTTGGTTTTTAATATAAAATAATCAATAAATTAATCAATTGAACCCACCTCTCCTCAAGTATAAATACCACCTCTCCAAAACACTATTTCGACCCAAAAATCCTTTTAGATCCTAAAATATCTGCCCAAAACTCTCCTCCTCACTCTCCCCACATCCAATTTCTAATGGTCTCACCAAAATACCAATTCCAAGGTCCTCAAGGGTCTTTTGATGAGGGGATATTCAAGAGTTAATTTTCTCAAAGTACCTCTCTTAATTTATTTCCTTTTCTACTTTTCAATGCATGATTACTCCAGAATGATGTATATACTGGAGTGTTAAGTTTATAATGGAATATCTCATATCCATTCCACTTCTCACCTCCTCTTATTCAAATAAACAAAATTGTTGTTCAAGTTATGCCGGTTAATCACCTATGTGGATAATGTTTTTGTTATTTTTCCTTTACCGCCTTCATGGATGGTATTTAAACCATTATTATGGTCAAATAATATTTTAATATTTATATTATAACATATTTCATATTATTTATATTTTATATTAAACATACCTTCATGATTTTCATATTGTTGTTATACGATAACTTTGTTTGGGGACGTGTGGACTACCGCCTCCTCAAAATGATGTGATTCGTTCACACATCACATGGAATGTATTAAGGATTGTTTTAATAAAAATATATTACATAAATAAGATATTAATGATACTATAATGATATTATATATGTATATATAATTATATACATTTCATTTAGTTTCACTCTTTCAATACGACAGAAAAAACGAAAATAGTGTTCATGCGTACGTACGACCTACCATCTCCACGAATGATGTTTTTAGTTTGTATTAAAAGATTATTATAAATACTTATATAATGAATATATAATATATTTATATCATGTTTTATATTCTGGAGATAATATACTTATGACCACATTGACTATTGACATCATACCAAGTACATTTTTGACTCAAGTACCGAATATCGACAAAACGTATGACATGAACTTAAATAATTATGTAATTGTTATAACATGTTAATAAGTGATATAAAATTAATAACAACCCTGAAAAAGTTTATAAATAAAGTATAAATTAACCCAATTTTTTATTTAGTAAGATAAAGAACGTACGAGACAAGTCTGACTCGAGGTAAGGGAATTTCTTAACCCAATTTCCATTCTTTGGGTTAAATTTATACTTCTTGATTATTTAATTAAAATATTACATGTGAAATGAATTTTAAATATCTTATATTTTATTTATATCTTGAATTTAATTCAATGTTTTTTTTAAAAAGGAATCTTTTTATATGGAGTGTTTTATTTTCCGTACAAAATAACACAAGGAATGTTTTTTTAACGTATACAAAGACAATGAATTCTTTAACACCATAATAATTTTTTGATATTTGGATTCCTCTATAAGACTTAATGTTTTTAAAAGGAAAATAAATACCATATTACCTTTTCATGTATTTTGGTATTGAAAATGGTTTTGATGAGGGATTGATTATGTCAATATCTTGAAATGTTATCTTTTGCAATGTGGAAATTTTATTTTTTCCTTTATGATTGTTAATGTGTTATGATTATGTTATGGTTCTTGGGAATTGATTATTTATACAGGTGGTTCCATGATAAAATGAAGTTGGGTGATCCCATGATAGTTCTCCAATGCATTGGGTAATGAGACACAGTTAAACAATATGATTTCTTCTAAGAGATTTAGAGAATATACTATGATGGGTATTCCAAACAAAACCATGAAGGTTACTACCTATGTATCTATGAAATATAAAATATAAGTATGATATTTATGCCACAAGTTAATTTTATGATTTATTATTTCTATTAGTTTTTCAATAATCTTATGATTTCATGAGGTATGTTAAAGATCGTATGTTTTATAGGTGAAAATTATGATTTCATGGGTTTATAGTATTCATGGACTAATGTTTTTATTTCCTTATTTTTATATCCATTACTAAGCTTTTTTTGCTTATACCAAGTTTTTTAAAATGTTTTCACAGGTATAAGTATGATTAAGAGAAAGGAAGAAGTCAAGAAGTTTTTTATCAAGAAAATAAATCATGTTTTATTTTTAAAAGAGTTTCCTTTGGTGGAAAAAATGGACACTGTTTTGGTAGTATCCTCTTGTATGATTATGGGATGTTATGTATTAATGATGAAATAATTATGAAAAACTCTAAACTTGAAAAGATACTCAATGTGAAATAAAGTCAAATTATTGACTTAAATCAAGATTATGTAATGTTTAAGGTTGGGGACTTATATTTGGTATCATAGGTCGGTTTAGATAACTTTATGGGTTAGAATATTATTAATATAATATCCATAAATGATTTTTAATTTATTATAAAATTGAAATGGTATAGAATTTGAAGATTACCATGTTTCTTCATTTAATATATGTCTGTTCAGAATGGTTTTCTAAAGAGGAAATAGGGAAGCTATGCTGGGATGACATCCAGAGGAAAAAAAACTTCCAAATCAGCAACCTGAGATGGTCGAAATCAGAACTGAATAGTTTGTACAGTGATGACACAGTTGACTCAGGATATAAATAGTGGGGTATCCATGCATGAGATCAGTCAGATCAACCACAGAGGAACATGTATGTAGTAGATCATTTCATGAGGCAACATCCCCCACCATTCAGAGGATCATATGACCCTGTTATAGCTGAAGGGTGGATTAAATCCCTAGAAAAGATTTTCGATGTAATGGGGTGTTTAGGTAATCAAAAGGTTAGTCTTGTTATTTACCATTTTGAAGATAAATCCGATCAACGTTGGTCTATGATTAATAATATCAGGGACAATGAAGAGATTTATTCTCTTGATTAGGATGAATTCAAAGGTATGTTTCTTGAGAAATATTTTCCTAAGGCGGTTTGACTTTGGATGGAAAAAAATTCTTGGAATTGAGGCAGGAGGATGACTCAGTGGCTGCTTATGAAGCAATATTCACTCAACTAGAAAGGTATGTGCCAAATTTCATTAGGGATATTGATAGTAAAATTAATCATTTTTACTTAAGATTAAATCCAAAGTATCGAATGGCGTTGGCTTCTTATGAGTTTAAAAGTTACAAAAAACTTGTTGAATGTACAACGAAGGTGGGAATGGAGTTTGTTGATGATTATGTTTTCTTTGAAAAGCAGAAGAATAAGAGTTCGAGGTGCTAGGTGAAAGGGAATAATTCTTCAAAAATGTTTTATGGTAAGAAAATTAAGTTTACATTTTGTGAAAATTGTGGTAAAAAGCATACTAGGGAATGCCTTTTGAATTCTGGTAAGTGCTTCTAATGAGGTAAAATGGGGCATAAGGCTCGTAATTGCACTGAAAAAGGTAATTATAGTGGTAAAATAAAATCTAATTTATAGTCAGTAATTTTTTTTAAGTGTAATGAGATGAGCCATTATATAAACATGTGTCTGATAAAGAACTCAAATGAAGGGATGCAACCAGACAATAAGCATAAAGATGTGATGAAATCCTTTGCAACTACTTCAGTAGATGTTATTCCATCAAATGAAGTGGTATGAGGTACATTTTTTGTTTACTCAAATTATACCAATGTGTTGTTTGATTTAGGGTCTACAAATTCTTTCATTTATGAGAAATTTTATGGTAAATTGGAAATTCCACCTCAAGAAATGAATCCAGAACTTATGGTAAAAACACCTGGGGGAAATATTGAGGCAAAAAGAAATTATAATAATATTTACATCTTAATCTGTGGAAATAATTTTCCTATAAAACTTTTCATTTTTCCTATAGTAGATATTGATGTTATTTTGGGAATGGATTGGTTTTCTGTGTACCTGCTAAGATTTATCATATATCTAAAGAGGTTTCTTTTTAGAAATACTTTTAGTTTGTGTACAAGAATAAACTCTTACCATTGATAACATATCAGGAATTTGAGAAACTATCAAAATATGGAAATGAATGTTTTCTTGCACATATTGTTGAAAACAAAGGAACTTTTCAGATTAATGATGTTCCAGTGGTAAATGAGTATCTCTATTTTTCCTAATGAGTTTTATGGTATTATACCTGATTGAGAAGTTGAATTTACTATTGACTTTGCTCTTGATGCTAATCCAATTTCAAAAATCCCTTACCGAATGGCTCAGATTGAACTTTTAGAGTTGAAGAATCAATTACAAGAGTTATTAGATAAAGGTTTCATTTGACCTAGCACATCACCATGGGGTGATCATGTCTTGTTTGTTAAAATTAAATATGGTTCAATGATACTTTTCATTGATTATAGATCCTTGAATAACATCACTATTAAGAACAAGTATCCTTTTCCTCATATCGATGATTAGTTTGATCATCTCTGAGGAGAAAAATATTTTTCAAAGGTTGACTTGAGTTCGGGGTACCATTAGTTGAAAGTAAAGGATGCAGATATTATAAAGACCGCATTTCATACTAGATATGACCATTATGAATTTTTAGTTATGCTGTTTGGGTTAATGAATGCACCTACTATATTCATGGATCTTATGAATAGAATATTTTTTGAGTTCTTGGATAAGTTTATAGTTATGTTTATTAATGACATTTTGATATATTCTAAAATTAAATAGGATAATTAAAGTCATCTAAGGGTTATTTTTCAATCCTTAAAAGAAAATAAAATATACGAGAAATTTAGAAAGTGTGAGTTTTGGTTAAAAAAATTTATTTCCTTGGTCACATTGTTTCTAAAGATGGCATAACTATTGATAATACTAAAATAAAAGTTGTTAAATAATGACCAAGACCCACAAATATAACTGAGATTCATAGTTTTCTTGGTTTAACAGGCTATTATTAGAGGTTTTGTTGAAAATTTTTCATGGTTATCTAGCCCACTGACTAAGTTAACTCGAAAGGGTGTTAAGTTCATTTGAACAAAAGAATGTGATGATTGTTTTCAGGAATTGAAAAGAAGATTGGTGAATGCTTTGGTTTTGGCACTGCCTTCCAAAAATGGTTAATTTTTCATCTATAGTGATGCTTTATTGAAAAGAATTGGTTGTGTCCTAATATAGAATGATCCAGTAATTTCTTATGCTTCACGTCATTTGAAAACTCATGAGTTAAATTACCCTACTCATGATTTGGAATTATCTTCTATTTTTTTTCTTTAAAAATTTTGAGGCATCATCTTTATAAATTAAAATGTAAAATATATACTGATCAAAAAAGTTTGAAGTATATATTCATTCAGAAAGAAATGAACATGATACATAGAAGATGGTTGAAAATAATCAAAGATTATAATTAAACGATTCATTACCATACTAAAAAAAAACAAAGTGGCCGATGCTTTGAATCATAAAAGTAATGCTATATTAACCATGTTACGTTTAGAATGTGACTCTTTGATTAATGATTTGATGAACTTTGGCAGGGAAGTTGTTGGTGGAGGAAATTCCTCTGTTTTATTTCAGGTGTTAGTAAAATCACCTCTATTAGATATAATTAATCAAGCATAGAAGGAATATAGTGAGTTTTAGAAAATGGTAGAATTGGTTTAGAAGGGTAAGTTACCTGAATTTAACATTTATAAAGATTGTTTTTTGAGATTTGGGATGAGGTTATGTGTGCCTTGTGATTCATAGTTGAGGAAAGAGTTGTTATATGAAGCTCATAGTTCTCCATTTTTAGTTCATCCTGGTATTACTAAGATGTACAGAGACCTTTGAGAGTATTACTGGTGGGATGGAATGAAAAGAGATATTGCCGAATTTACTGTAAAGTGTTTGACTTGTCAGCAGGTGAAACAAGAATGAAAGTTTCCAAAGGGGATGCTTCAGCCTTTTCCAGTGACATAGTGGAAATGGGAGAATATATCCATGGATTTTGTATTGGTATTACCAAATATTTCTTGAGGTAACAATGTGATTTGGGTTATTTTTAATTGATTGACTAAATCTACTCATTTTATTCCTATTCAAGATACTTTATATCTAGATCAACTTTCTCGGTTGTATCTTAAATAGATAGTCAGGTTGCATGGAGTTACTCTCTCCATTGTATCTGATGGTGATACTAGGTTCACTTATAACTTTTGTAAAGGCCTTTATAATTCATTGATTACTGAATTAAATTGTAGTACAACTTTTTATCCTCAATCAGATGGGTCAGTCAGAACAAACAATTTAAACCTTGGAGGATATGCTATGCGCTTGTTCAATGGATTTCCAGGGAAGTTGGGATCAACATATTTATTTGGTTGAGTTTTCTTATAATAATAGTTTTCATTCCAGTATACATATGACACCATTTGAGGCATTATATGGAAAGCTGTGTTGAACTCCAACTTTTTAGGATGAAGTAGGTGAAAGGAATTTGATGATACCAGAATTGGTAGAAGAGATGGTAGAAAAAAGTTCAGTTGATTCAGAAGCATATGAGGACAACTCAGATTAGGAAAAAAAGTTATGCAGATAACCATAGGAAGGATCTTTCTTTTTAGGTAGGTGATTATGTATTTCTCAAAGTTTTTCTATGGAAAAGTGTGATGTGTTTTGGTAATAAGGGGAAACTGAGTCCATGGTTCATTGGACCATATGAAATCCTAGAGAAAGTTGGATCAATTACCTATCTAGTGGATTTACCTCATATATTATCCTAGGTACACAATGTTTTTCATGTTTCAATGTTAAGAAAGTATATTTCAGATTCATGTCATGTTTTGAGTCCATAATTAGTTTAGTTGGAAGTGAATCTTTCTTATGAGGAACAATTAGTCCAAATTCTTGACAGTAGAAAGCAAGTGTTACAAAATAAGGTGATTCATCAGGTTAAGGTTTTTTTGAAAAAACCATATGGTTGAAGAGGCAACATGGGAATATGAAAATGATATGAAGGAGAAATACCCCCACTTATTTTATATGTGAATAAAATTGAGAGGATGGAATTTCCAAAAGGGGGAAAGGATGTAACATCCCAAGTAATTATAAAATAAGACATTTTAATATCTATTAATAGTTATGAATTAGATATAAATTTTACCTTAATGGGGATTCTATTTCTAATATCTTACTCAACACGCAACAATGAGTTTCTCCAAAAATTTATATTTTGCACAAAATTGAGTTATATTGAAAAATAATACATTATTAATATTATTATTTTAAACAGTAGTTATCGCCTAGCCGTTGTATTGGCGGGAATGAAAAGAAATAAATATATTATATTTACATATGTTATTAAATGTTTTTACTCTCTTCTAATAAATTTTATGTGATTAAAATAAGAATAAATCCAATTTTAGGCATAAAAGTTCTAATATTTTTAAAAGGTAGTTTTATCTCCTTTTGAAGACGAACCCATTTTAAATCTAGTTTTTGAAAAATTTATATGTTCTATTTTAAAAAATAAACCTTTTATTTAGAATCAAGATATCAAAATTAAGTTTGGATATTTTTTTTGTGTTTTTTTGATAACATTCATATTTTAATGAATAGTGAAAAATAATGCATTTTAATTCAAAACTGATTTTTCATCTGATTTATTTATATAGTTAGATTGTAATTTTAATTGTTTTTATAGTTCAATTAAATTAAGTTTTATCATTTAATCCAATTTATATCATTTTAATCAATTTCAAGTTGAAAATACATATAAAGACACTTCAAACTTTTGGTCGTTTCACTTTAAAAACCCATTTTTTAGTTTTGTTTGCATAATTAATTTTAAATTAAATTTTCCAAATTTTTTAAATTGAATTAGATAAAATGGGTTCCATATTTGGAATCATAAGGTCCAAATTAGGTTTTAATGTTAATTTGTTTTTTATTTATAAAAAAATTACCATGGTAAAAAAATTATTTACTGTAGTAAAAGTGAAATTTTGCCAAGGGTTAAAGTTAAGAGTTAAAAGATTAAAATACCTAAAAAATACAAAATTTAATGGTTAGTTGAGGTGTTAATCGACCCTAACCAGAATATAAAACATTAATTACAATCCATTTTTTTTAAATTAACTCCACCTCTATATGGTATTCTTTTAATATAAAATAATCAACAAATCAATCACTTGAACCCACCTCTTCTCAAGTATAAATACCACCTATCCACCACCCTATTTTGACCCACAAAGTCTTTTAGCTCCTAAAATATCTACCCAAACCTCTCCTCCGCACTCTCCCAACATCCAAGTGTTTATTTTCTCACAAAAATACCAAATCCAAGGTCCTCAAGGGTCTTTCAAGGAGGGGATATTCAAGAGGTAATTTTCTCAAAGTACCTCTCTTAATTTATTTCTTTTTCTAATTTATACTCATATACTTCATACATAAATGCATGATTACTCCAAAATCATGTATATAATGGAGTTTTATGTTTCTAATGGAATATCTCATATCCATTCCACTTATCACCTCCTCTTGTTTAAATAAATGAAATTGTTCTCCAAGTTATGCCAGTTAATCGCCTTTATGAATAATGTTTTTGTTCTTTTTTCTTTTACCGCCTTCATAGATGTACTTTAAACCATTTTTATGGTAAAATAATATTTTAATATGTATATTATAATATATTTAACATTATTTATATCTTATATTAAACATAACTTCATACTTTCCATATTTTTGTTATATGATAACATCGTTTGGGGATGTGTGGACTACCGCCTCCTCAAAATGATGTGATTCATTCACACATCACATGGAATGCATTAAGGATTGTTTTAGTAAAAATATATGATATAAATGAAATATTAATACTAATTTAATCATATTATATATGTATACATAATTATATACATTTCATTTAGTTTTAATCTTTCAATACGATAGGAAAAATGAAAATAGCGTTCATGCGTTCGTATGACTATCGTCTCCATGAACAATGTTTTTAGTTTGTCTTAAAATATTATTATAAATAATTATATAATGAATATATAAGATATTTATATCATGTTTTATATTCTAGAGATAATGTACTTATGACCACATGGATTATTGACATCATACCAAGTTCATTTTTGACTCAAGTACCGAATATTGACAAACATCCGACATGAACTTAAATAATTATGTAATTGTTATAACATGGTAAGAGGTGATATAAAATGAATAATAAACTTGAAAAAGGTTCTCAATAAAGTATAAATTAACCTAAGTTTATTATTCATGAAGATAAAGAATGTACGAGACAAGTCAGACTTGAGGTAAGAGAATTTCTTAATCCAATTTCCATTCTTTGGGTTACATTTCTAATTCTTGATTATGTAATTAAACTCCTACATGTGAAATTAATTTTTAATATATTATATTATATCTATATATTTAATTTAATTAAATGTTTTTTTAAAAAAAGAATATTTTTATATGGAGTGTTTTACTTTCCGTACAAAATGACAAAAGAAATGTTTTTTTAACATATACGGCGACAATGACTTCTTTGACACTGTAACCACTATTTGATATTTGGATTATTCTACAAGACTTAATGTTTTTAAAAATAAAATAAGTACCATATTACATTTTCATGTATTTTGTTATTGAAAATGGTTTTGATAAGGGATTGATTATATCAATATCTTGAAATGTTATCTTGTGATTGCAATGTGGAAATGTTATTTTTCCTTTATGCTTGTTAATGTGTTATGATTATGTTATGGTTCTTGGGAATTACTTATGTATACGGGTTGTTTCATGATAAACTGAGGGAAGTTGATCTTGTGATATCTATCTAATGCATTGGGTAATGAGATAGAGTTAAATGATATGATTTATCCTAATAAATTTAGGGAATATATTGTGATGGGTATTCCAAACATAACCATGAAGGTTAATCCATATATAGTTGTGAAAGATACAATGTAATTATGATATGGATGCCATAAATTATCTTTATGATTTATGATTTGTATGAGTTTTTCATGAATCTTATGATTTCATGAGGTATGTTAAAGAGATTATGTTTTATGAGTGAAAAGTATGATTTCATGGGTTTATAGTATTCATGGACTAACATTTTTATTTCCTTATTTTATATCCCTTACTGATAATTTTGTGATCATCACAAGTTTTTTTTTAAATTTTTTCATAGGGTATAAGGATGAGTAAGAGAAAGGAATAAGTTAAGAAGATTTTTATCAAGAAAAGAAATCATGTTTTATTTTTAAAAGGGTTTCCTTTGGTGGAAAAAATGGATAATGTTTTGTTAGTATCCTCTTGTATGATTATGGGATGTTATGTATTTATTATGGCCTAATTATCTAAATATATAAACTTGAAAAGATCCTCAGTGTGAAATAAAGTCAAATTATTGACTTAACTCAAGATTATGTAATGTTTAAGGTTGTGGCATTATAAGTACCCTTTCACCCAGGGAAAGGCTATAAATACTACACTTTACTATCACTAAGGAAGTGGTTATAACCATTGGTCCCAATATACAACAACATAAAACTAACATAACACACATGCAATAATGAACATGACACATAACTCATCTCACAAGCTCTCCAGGTCATCGCTCATGTATTTTTCCTTCAATATTTATCTGCACACATCACGTGATCTATATTTCACTTTATGATCAATCCCTAAACCACCTCGATTTCACACATAACACATGTCAAGCCTCTCGACACACTCATTTCACCCATAAGGGGATCCTCTAGGGTCCTTCAGATCCATCTCTACCCTATATGGGTCAACTACAACATTATCACCCAGCCTGAGATTTGATATTAAAAAAAGACATCCTAAAATAAAAAATATAGTCACACATCATCATTCAATAATATAAACCACTAAGAAATAAAAAATAGGGATAACATTAAACAATCACACTTTATAAATTAGGGCATCTCCCACACAAGGTAGAACAGACCAAAAAGACCCAATCAACCCCTTCTGGATTTTCTTTGGAAACCAAGTCAAAATACTCTTTTGAAACCATTTAGAAAAATAATCACATGCTATCTTACTCACATTAGACCCTTGGAAAAAATCCCATCAAAAGGTCTTAGAAAACCCCACACTTGTTTTGAAATACCATTTCAAAACCATTCTTGAAATCACCGTATCTTCTTTGAAATTCCCATTTAAGTCAACAAATTTTAAAAGCACATTTAAAAGGGAAACCCCTTGATCTTTAAAATAAAAAAAACAACACAAAAAAATCCATAAAGATGACCATAAACACTCATTCAACAAAGGCACCACCATCAAACTGTTTAACAAGCTATAGAGGCCATATTGACTATTAGGATGACATAGGCCCATCCCAATCTATGGTAAGATTACACAAGTCATGTAACATGTAGAAAATAATAATAATAATGGCACACAAACACAACATCAAAAATATAATAAGAGACTTAGTAAAGTAAAGGACACCTAACTCAACCGATGATCCATAAATCATCCTAATCTCATATAATCCTCCTTTGAGTCTATGAGCATCCATCTCATCAATAAATACCATTAAATTAATAAACTGAACATTTAGAACAAAAAACATCTGATGGAATAACCAATGCCAAACTCACCAAGCATCCTCATGCCATTGAAACTAAAAAAACACATGTTTCACTCACAATACACACCTAGACTTAATCTACATAAAATCCCTAAATTAAACACCTGAATCAATGGCCAATTTCACCCAAAATCTCCAAAAAACATAATTAAATCCATGGGAAAACATACCTCATGGTGAACGATGAACAACACCTTGAATACCTTCTCCCGAGATGTCCTATACAATCCTAACAAAAAATTCCCATCAACTAGGATGATTTACCCGTGCTCTAGTGAAATAATCTATCCAAAAACCATAATCGGTAAAACAAAAATTAGAGGAACATAATATAAATAACAAGTGATAAAAGAGGAGGGATCTTACCAAGAATTAACATGACAAACCTCTCCTAAATCATCTAGATTGAAGGGAAACCAAAGGGTGATAAATATAGATCCAAGAGGGATCTCTCCCCTCTCTTGCATTATTAGAGGACAAGAAACCTTAGAGGGTCCTAAATAGGGTCCCTGGGAAAATTAACAAAAAGTATAAAAAAGGGAAGAGGACCCTTTGTAGTGTTTCCATAGAGGCCACAACATAAGTCCCCTCACCTAGGGATTCCTTATGGTGTAACCACCTGGGATGTGGCATAAAGGACCACATTTGGTCTCCAATTGTGACTTGGAACAAGTATCCATAACACAAACCACCTCAAGGGGAATCCTGATACCCAGCCTTTTAAGTATTCACAATGACGCAACCCTCACTCTATGGTGATATGCTCATCGTGGAAGCTCCTGACTCACTTTCCTCTTAGGATCCCTCCATGATGCAACCCATGGGATATGGAATGGTGATTCCCTATCAAGAACCACCATGTCGTAGCCCTTCAATGATACACCATAGTCTTCCTTGCCTTAATCCACCACACTGTACCATCCATTACTACACCGTGGTGCCCTGTCTGTGGTTGAAAATCAGCTAAGGGTCACCCCAAACCTACTCCAACATTTTCCCAGACACCTAAAACACTAACTAGGACTACTTACACATACAAAATCATCTCTTAGATATTTACAAACCCTCATAATTCTAATACAAGTCCCAATTCACTGAACATCCCCTACTCTGGGACCAAAAATTCAAATTCCCTATGAATTCCACCAACTTGTAATGACAAAGGTTATTAAAAACTCCCCATCATAATGCTTCTCATACTCAAGAATCTAAAATATTCATTCCATCATCATACCCAACCTACCTTGGTTGTGAATTCATCACTAACCAACTACGTTCCATCTCCAAATATCGAACATGCTTCCGCTATGCAACTACAACCACCAAGACCAAATACACAAGCATTCCTCTAAAATCCCTGGTTCAATCCTCAAACTATGTCAATCACTTCCAAAAAATTCTCCTTATTTGGTTTCCACCTCACTACATCCAATTATATGTGAAAATACCAATGAATCCTTCTCCATATGAATTTCCCTGAAAACCCTCGACCTCACCTGTCAACACATTGGATCATTCCCCAACTTTGATGCCTTAATCCTCAGAGACATCATAGAACCAAAATTATTGCCACAATCCAACCTTGAGTACCAAAAAATTTACGATTCTTCTTAGTCATTCTCAAATTATAATATATTAATGATCCTAACCAATACAATGGTTGTGCACTCATGACCAATTCAATTCCTCCTTATCATTTCCTCACTGCATAAAAACATTTGGAATCCATAGAACACATATTTTCCACCACCAACGTAGTGACTGGACATGACCTCCCTACTCACACCTGATGTAACAGCCTGGTTTGGAGGCCACTCGATTGATTCCCCAACTCGGTTCACCACAAGACCTTAGGCACTTCTCCCCAAATTTTAGAGGTTACTTATTAGTAATGAGGGTCTAAGGAGGTACCATGGTGGGGGGGGGGGGTATACCCCTATATCAGAGAGCACAATGAAATAATAAATAACTAAATGTAATCTATCATGATAAACTAAAGGATAAAGTAGATAGATATAAACAAAACTAATAATAAATTAAATGAACTAAAGGCCCAGATAACCATGGAATATATACAACATCTAACTACCCACCGAGCTGACCACATATACATATAGATAAAAAATAAATACACTAAGGCTCCACTATTACCCTGAACAATACCTCACCCTAATCCCTTGATATCATACGATCTGTCCTAGTCAACCAACCAGAGCCAAAACCTGATTTGTGATTGGAATGACCATGTGAGAGCTACTCAAGTACCCATGTGCAATGGCAGCTCAAGCAGACTATGAGTACAAAACTCAGTAGAGCATAACCAAAGCAGTCCTATACCAACCGGTATATGCTATGATATATTCATGTGACATTCTAAATGTAAATAAAAAAAATAATGAACAATAAATAAAATAAACCAACAATACTTGCTTCATTTTTATATAAGAATGTCTATGAGAACGTCGTGTGGACCGTGCCAACCCATGTACTAAACTATGGCATTGTCAATCCTTAGGTTCGTGACCCTGATTGACCATACCTACTTCAACCAATTCTAGGGTGTCTCTAATAATGTCATGATATCATGGAAACCATATAAAAATAGTATCTTAGTGTAACCAAGGAATCCCTCATACTTAGGCTACAACAGAAAATGTACAATATGAATGACTCAACTATCATATCCTATAAATCCCAGGCATCTCTCCAAACTCCAATATACTAAATGGATCAAAGCTAATTCCCAAGTATCCTGAGAAGTCACTGACCCAAAGATCAAACTCTAAGTCACCATGCCATCTGGTTGGATCCCAAGCATCCCGACCATCCTCATCAGGTATGAGTAATGTTATATTGCTCAACCGGCTGGATCATAGGGCTGACCTAGGCATGTTATAATAATCATAATCACAATAAAAATAACCCCAAGCCTATAAAGATGGATCCTAGTCAGGTTAGGAATCTTGGGGACCCGTGGCATCCCATATATACCTAAGGTTGAATCTTGAAATCCCAAGAATTCTTCATGTGGCTCAATATCCGGATCCTAGGATACACACCAAGAATCCAAGAAGGAGTCAATGAAACTAATTTGTCTCCCCTAATACCACATAAGTCATAAATATGTATCCTAGAAATAACCTATGGGCATCCCTACTATACCATTGTCATTTTATTAGGCCCATAGGTCGTGTCCTAGAAAGTATGTCTGGGAATCTATCACTGCATCCAAAGTAACAAGTGTAGAATATATAAAATCTAGGGGTTGGTTGAATACCTAACCCATTCTCATCATCACACCCCCTTTGGGCTTACAAGTTTGGTGCGAGTTCTAAGGCGACATCCGTTACCATCTCTACTCATGCCGTACACACCCACTCAGGCCCGATTAGTCATAGAGGCACCCAATAGGGTTCCCTAAGTTAAAGTATGGTAGGGGAACTCCAAAAAGGGTCCTCAAACTCACCTAATAATTCGAGTCAACACAAAACACCTTAGGGACACTACATTATTCAGTATCACCATCATCAAGGAAGCATGACCTCATTGGATACATGGGGTTTATCACATCTACATCAGTCAAAGAGATGGCCCGCGACCCATCTCAATCATCAGGATATCACAAGTGTCGGATTGTAAGTGATGAAAATAATGAATGGGGGGGGGGTGAATAGTATTTTGAAAATTTAAAGACAAAACCATCAGAGTTTTATCAATTAAATAAACTTTAGTGAGTGCTATGTTCAAGAAGTGTAGTACAATGGAAATAAAAGAGATGAACATAGATATTTTAAAGTGGTTCTGATCATCAAGATCCTAGTCTACTCATCAACCTTTTCTACTCCATGAGAAGATTGATACCCACTAAGAAACTCACTTTTAGAGGTGTGAGAACCTGTTATAGACTCTACTTTTTATAAATACCTGAAGGCACTACCCAAAATTTTTACAAGAGTCTTTAACCTAGTATGTGACCTGAATTTTCTTGGGGATTCAAAACCCAAAATTTATTTTTGGGTGGTGGAATAACAAAAAATAAATGAAATTTTTTGATTTAGAGAATTATAAATCGACATGAATATATTACAAACTGATAAAGAAAAGATAATACGAAGAAAAAAGTTACAATGAAATCCAACAGAAATATCTGATGATTATGATGATGGAGTTCGATGATCTTGATCACTATAATAGTAGAGGATGGTACAATAAAGGTTTTTTCTTGATTGAAGAAAAGAAATATAAGTCGTAAGAAGAACTTCATCATGTATTATGAAAATTTTTCTTGTCATAGGAATCCAAAAATTCATCAAGAGTTGAAACAGAGCCTTTACATTGTATACCTAGATAACTTTTTATCAATGAATCATCAATGACCATCTTTAATATCTTCACATGGGAGTTTACTAAACTTAACACCACCTTAAAATGGTTAGAAATATTTAAAATAATAAAACACATCATTAATTGTTAATACCTGACCTGAAAGTTAATTTTTATTTTTCAAACACTTTTAATAGAAAGTGAGAACCAAAACCAGTACAAACACAAAGCTTAAACCATCATAAAATATAGATGATAAATTGAAATCTAACTTGAGTATATTAAATGCAGTATTAATAAGTAATTTCAAAATAAGTTGATTTACATCTAAATATGGATTATCCTTGATAAGGTATTTGAACTAGTAAGCCAACTTTCCCCACATCTAAATGAACTCCTCCATAGTAACTTCCATTCATTGAATCCTCTTACCAGAATAAAATTTTTCTTATTCATCCATGCTATCTGCACCTCATTAGTGTCCACACATACCAATATCTGAATCATCTTATCACTTTCCTCTTTCAAAGCATTGATCGGAATCGATTCCTCCAACATTTCTTCCTCAGATTGAATAATTATTTCCCACAACCCCCCTTCACCCACAGCCTCAACCCGGTCATTGTTAAACACGTTGGAAAGAAGGTTCAAAACCATGTAAGCCTCCAAAAGTAATCCTCCATGCTCCTTGGACTTTGATTTTTTGGTGGATTTTTTCTCCATTGGTTGGGGTATAGAGGAATAGTCCTTACACCATTTTGACATCTGTCCTTGAATCATGGCACAACTCCCTACTTACCAGTTGCCTCTACAACCCTTCCTCCTCCTTAGGATGAGCAGCCCTATTCCCTAGAATTCATCTGCATAATCTTCAAAATATATGATAGTTAGAGTGATCACTATATTTTGCCATTTGGAAACTATGTTCTTCAATTAGTCTCTCTTCCTTGACCGCGTCATGATCCAGATCCAACCCTTCTATAACACCCCAAGATTTTGAAAATAAATTTAATATTGAATGCATGAAAAACTGAGTCTCTACAAAACACCACTTTGTTATAACATATCCAGTAAACATAAATTTTCCACCTTTATTATTTGCATTTTGAAAAACTGACATAAACAGTTGCGTTCAGTAAGATATTTAGAGTCTAATAAGACAAACTTAATTTTTGGTGAAGAGTAACATACCCTTATAAATAGTAATATGAATAGTAATATGACCCTTATGAATAATAAATCACATTATTATTTTATTTTCTTAAGGTTATAAGATAATGAGATCTTGATTAATTTTTCAAGGTGATATAAAATGAATTATAGTTTTAAAATTGTTATTTTTCGAATAAATTATGATTTTATTTAAAAATTAAATTAATAATATTTAGAAAATTATTTTGATAAAATAGAATTAATTTTTGGATTCTACACATAAAAAAATGGTTATGTTGAATTTTTGAGATTTTTCTAAAATACTTCAATTTTAGCTGAATAGTAAAATACAATAATTTACGATAAATACTAAATACATGATTTATTGAGTCATAGGTGATGTAAGTATAATGTAAGACCACTTGGTTAGAAATAACATGTAAATATTACTATTTTTGGTTAACAGATTCAATTATATTGGTTTTCTTTGAAAAAATAATAAAATAATGAGTAAAATAATGGGAAACCCCTCCTCTCCTCCACTATAAACCCCCCTCACTCCCTCTTATCTTCACTCCTATAAAGCCTTGTGCCTTATCTAAATTCTTCTCAAATATATTCTCAATATCCTCCCCCATTTCTATAATACATTGGTATCATAAAAATACCAAAACCTCTCCCTTAATGAGGCTCTCAAGGAAGATTACTTTAAGAGCTAAATTCCTCTTTTTATTTCTTTTATTTCAAGTTCCTTTATTTTCTTTTTCTTTCCTCACCTCATTTAATCCAAATGTTGTGATGAATCAAGTACCTTATATTTACTATAATTTTTTTATTATAAAGTAATAATTCTTAATCATCTCTCATTTACCTTTCTTTTATACTAGAAATGAAAACACCATCCGAGATGTGTTAATTTATCACATTCAAGGACGACAGGTTTTCAATTTCTATTACCATCTTAAATTCTGGTAATGAAACCATTTTTATGGTTTAACCAAACTATAATATTTTTATTATAACTTATTTAAGGTTTTTGAATCTTTTTTTACACATGATATTAATTTATAAATTAAAACGAGTTTGTTGTGATCAAAAACCGCCAATTAACCCAAACAATTGTCATTAAAGTTTTATATAATGATTCATCTTCAATCCCAATAACCAAATGAATTTTATAACCATTTAATATTTTGGTTGTTCACTAATATCATACAACTTGTATTATGGAAAACCATTCCCATTCTACATGTTTATCCGTACATGAATATAAGAAAACCGATCATGAAAACCAAGGAAGAAAACACCCCCAAACAATGAAATTGAATATATTAACCCATAAAAAGGCCATAAATGAACCTAATAAGATTATAATAAATAAATTACATGTAGATAAGGTTCTATAATCATTAACTTATGAACCTAAATTTTATTATTCAGGTCATTAAGATTAAGTGAGGAACACCTTCGGACTTAAGGTAAGGGTTTTCTATCCAAACCTCCATTTTCATTCGGGTTACTCTTATTATATACTTACCTCAATTAAATTATTATTTATTCATATGTAATCCTCATATATTCTATTATAATTCTCTATGTATATTTACCAACCATAATCCTACTTTCATTTATGGGGAGTTATATGTTTTAAAAGGATCTTTCAAAAATTCTTCCCGAAATACAAGTGAGATTCAAGGGAATTCTCAAATTATTACATATTTTCAAGGGAACTATATAATATATTTTTAGAAAAAAATATTTTTCTAAAACCACTCATTTTATTATGAAAATAATATCTTACTTCACTTAAGGTTTTATACAAATACTTTTCCAAAAGAACCATTCTTTTCAAAGTAACAGAGTATTTATCTCAAGAATTACTCAATGATTTTATAAGAGTATCTTCATCTATTTCAATACTCTTATTGATTATTATGTATTATTGGGATTGATATTTTATGATAAAATATAAAATATTTAATTTAATGTTTTATTATTAGTTTGACTATGGATGTGCTATCTTAAAACCATTCACCAATTTACTATGAATGGTTAGTGTTTATGCTTAATGTTTAAGGAATGTTATTGACATTTAATATGTTAGTTTCAATATGAATGTATATGTTTTTTATATTTATCTCCATTTATATGAAGAATTCATTAGACTTCATAAGTGATGGGTGGGACCCTCTATTTCCCCTCAGTGGATTGGTAGGTCTCATGAGACAAACTATGGTCTTGGCACAAGGCCTTGACAAAATGATCATTTATAGTCTTGGCACGAGGCCTTAACGGTATGGTTATGATGTCTGATATTATGCATTCACTCATTATGAAACTAGTATTTGAAAGTTCATGAGGTTATTCGAGTAGTATAATACCCATGATTATGCTTTATTATGGAATTATTTATTCAGCTCTTATTCCTGCCATAATGTGTTCAAGTTCATTTTTAAAGGCATGTGTTTTTAGTTATTCACCATGCCCAATGTTTATGTTTATGATATATTTAACTATATTTATTACCCTTACTAAGAATTTGAGCTCATCCCTTTCTTATATTTCATTTTCTCTGGACATGAAGAGGTATTTTATGAATGAACTGAGGGGATAACCTAGGAGATATGGATGTTTTCAAAGGAATTTCTATGTTGTATTTCATTTAAAGTTATAATGTTGAACTTATGTATGTATCTTGTTTCCAAATATACTAAACTACTTGGTCCTTTGGGATGTATATTCCTTGTTTATATTCTAATGTAATAAAATAAGGCATTGGCTCCGGGAAACTGGGGTCGGGTCTTTACAGTTGGTATCAGAGGAAGTTTAGTAGAAAACTTAGAATATCTATTTAGAAAATGTAGATTAAGGAACAAAACCCTAGGATAGTATTTGAGGATAAACATATAATAAAATCCTTGAATTTTTGGTAAGGATTAGATTATGTGGATATTTCTAGAAAATATATCCCTGTCTGGATAATACAAGTGGATATGGTTCTGGAACAGATATAACTAGGAGTGAAAAATTCACCAAGGAGTTTCGGGCTTGACCCGAGGTATCTTGATACACAACAACGAGCCTTACTACACACCTAGTTTGACACTCCTAGGGGATATTCTTAGGATAATTCACATTTTCTTTAAAAGAAATTATGAAGGATTTAAATATAAATTTTTCCTCAAAGAAACCATGTTTATGATTATGAGATTACATATGTATATAATTTCAATTTATGCTAAGTATTTTTCTATGATTATACATTATGATTCATAACCTAATATAGTGTATTCCATTATTTAGAAATGGTGCATAGTGGAAGGAATGGAAACTGCATGAATGCATGTATCCCATGTAGGGATTTATCTCCAATACAAGATAATGATGTTGGCTCTGGTGCTATGAATGGTGCTAAGCAACTTATAACTATACTGGTACAACTGACTCAATTTATGAATAATAATATTACCCATATAGAGGATTTAGATCCAAAATGTGGGAGAGCTATGTTATACCACTTCATGCGACAACAGACTCCATCATTTAATGGGAATACAAACCCATTCGTAGTGGAGCAGTGGATAAGTTTATTAGAGAAGATATTTCTCTCTTTGGGATGTAATGAAAGAGAGGAGGTTATCATGGTAGTTTATCGACTATCGGGAGATGCAGATCAGTGATGGTCTTTAATACAAAACACAAAAGAGGAGTAATAAATAGAATAAATGTAATATAGGAATTTTAAGAAAATATTCTTAGAAAAATACTTCCCTTGTGAACAATGAGAAGATATGGAAAGGCAATTTGTAAATCTGAGGAAAAAAGAGGATGATAATGTTTCAAAGTATAAAGCTAACTTCACAAGGTTATCAAGACATGCTTCGAACTACATACGTAATCCAAGTAGCAATATTGATCAATTATTTGATGGTTTAAAACCATTCCTCTAAAGGGATCTAGTCTCCCAAAGTTTCTCATCATATAAAGATATAATATCAAGTGATATCAATATAGAAACGGAATTATCTACGTATTATGATTTTAAGGGAAAAAAAGAAAAGAAGAGGGCTATTGAAAACTATAGAAAAGGAAATAAGGAGATGGAAAAAAAGGGAAGAGTTTAACTTCCACCCTATGATAATTATAGGAAGAGACACCCTGGAACTTGCCTAAAGGGTATGGGTGTTTGTTAAAAATGTGGAGAAAAAGGCCACATATATCAGTATTGTAAGGGGAAGAAATAATCTACCGATGTTCATTGCTACAATTACAGGGAGCAGGGAAATTATGTAAATGATTTTCCCAGGTGTCAAGAAAATATTCCCTAAAAAAGGCCAAGGGAGCAAGACTAAAATTATGTGATCACAACTGCTAATATTGAAGTCCCTAATGATGTGGTGGTAGGTACTTTAATTGTTTCCTCAAACTTATCCAATGCTTTATTTGATTCTAGATTATCAAATTCTTTCATATCTTCCCAGTTTTCCAAGAAAATTAGATATTTCCAATTTGATTTAATAAGAGAGTTTTCAGTAAAAACTCCTAAGGGAAGTATCATTGCAATAAAGTTGTGTCAGGTAGTCCCCATTATGGCATATAAACATACTTTATCTGTTGATTTTATTTTCATACCCATGATTGACTTTGATATAATCCTTAGTATGGATTAGATTTAGAACCATGATGTGAAAATTTATTGCAAGAAGAAAGAGGTTATAAATTTTGAGTATGATATGGAATCTCTTATCTTTAGAGAAGAAACATCACCATATGATTCTCATCTAGATCCACCCCAATAGATCTAATGAATTCAATTATTGGGGAGGACAAGAATGCAATAACTATGGGTGAGGAAAGGAATGTTCAAATAGAGTATGTACCTATTGTGTAAGAATATGTTGATGTGTTTCCAGAGGATTTACTTGGACATCCTCTAGAGTGGGAAATTGAGCTTTCCATTGACTTAATTTTTGATTCAAGGCCCATATCAAAGACCCCTTATAGAATGGCCACTATGGAATTAGTGGAACTAAATAAACAACTATAGTAATTGAGTGATAACAGATTTATTCTCCCTAATGTTTCTCTATGGGGAGCCCCTATTCTTTTCGTTAAAAAGAAAGATGGATCTATGAGGTTTTACATTGACTACAGGGAGATCAATGCTATACTAATAAAGAACAAGTATAACCTACCATACATTGGAGATTTATTCAATCAACTTCATGGAGCCCAATATTTTTTGAAGATTAATCTTCAATCTATATATCATCAGTTGCGTGCGAGGAATGAATATATTACAGAAACAGCATTTCGAACCAGGTATGGCCATTATGAGTTTACAGTAATATATTTTAGACTAACTAATGCACCCTATGTTTTCATGGATCTAATGAATATAGTTTTCAAAGAATATATTGATGAATTTGTGGTGGTATTTATTGATGATATCTTGGTATACTCCAAAATCTATGAAGATCATGAAAATCACTTGCGCATTACTATGAAGACTCTAAGAAGAAAATGAATTATATGGAAAGTTTATAAAGTATGATTTTTTAATTCAATCAGTTTACTTTCTTGGACACATTGTCTCTAAGGATGGAATATCTTTTGATCATGTGAAGACAAAGTCTATGCAAGAATGGCCTACTCTAATGAACATAACTAAGGTACATAGTTTTATTGGTTTAGCAGGTTATTATTGGATTTTTGTTCATAACTTCACCCGTTTAGCCAACCCAATGACCAAGATTACATGTAAAAAGGTTAAGTTTGTATGGAAAAATAAATGTGAGGAATGTTTCGAAGAATTGAAGAGGAGATTAGTGAATTCTCAGATCCTAACTCTATCATCGGGGAATGATGGGTTTGTGATCTATAGTGATGCATTAAAGAAAGGACTTGGTTGTTTCCTTATGAATAATGATAGAGTTATTTCCTATGCATCAAGGTATTTAAAAATTCACAAACAAAACTATACTACTCATGATATTGAGTTAACGACTATGATATTTACTCTAAAAATATAGAGACACTATCTCTATGGTGAAATATGTGAGATATATACAAATCACAAGAGTCTAAAATATATCTTATCATAGAAATAACTCAACATGAGGAAAAGGTGATTGCTCAAACTACTCAAGGATTATGATTGTTCCATACACTAACACCTAGGAAAAGAAAATAAGGTAGCTAATGCATTGACTAGGAAGGATCATGGAGTTTTAAATAAAATGAGGATTGAAAGGGATCCTGTATTCATGGATCTAATAAGGATGGACATGGGAATTATCAAAGAAGGTGAAACATCATTAATTTTTCAATTGGTTTCCCAACCATCTTTATTATAAAGGATTAAAAGATCTTATCTTAATGACGAGAACCTTCAAAAGAAAATTAATGCTGTGAAATATGGGAAGTTGGCTGACTTCATATGTGAAGATGGAATTCTGAAATTTGGGAAGAGGCCATGTGTTACCTCTATACCCAAGCTGAAAAGGTTGTTATTGGATGATACCCATTGCTCATTTTTTTTATACACCCTGGTAGCACTAAAATGTATAGAGATTTGAAAGAACATTTCTGGTGGGATAACATAAAGAGGGAAATTTCTGATTATGTATCAATATGTTTAGTCTATCAACAAGTAAAGGCTGAACAAAAACATTTTATAGGAGTCATGAAACCTCTACCTATTCCTACATGGAAATGGGATAACATCGCCATGTATTTTTTTCACTGTATTACCCAAAAATCCAAGAAAGAATGATGTAATGCGGGTAATTGTGGATCGAATTACGAAATCTGCACATTTCCATACTATAAGGGAGGATTTTCTACTGGAGTGCCTAGTATGAATCTATATCAATGAATTTTTGAGACTTCATGGAGTACCTCTCTCAAATTTTTCTAATCATGATCTAGGATTTACACCTAAATTTTGGAAAAGTCATCTGAAAGCTTTGGATATTGAGCTTTGATTGAGTACTGCTTATCACCCACAAACTGAAGGGAAATCAAAAAGGAAAATCCACACCTTAAAGGACATGTTGAGATCATGTTCACTTGAATTTAAAGGTATATGGGATCAATATTTACCTTTAGTGGAATTTTTATACAATAATAGTTTTCATTAAAGTATTCAAATGGCACCATATGAAGCATTATACAGAAAGAGATGTCATACACCAACTTATTGGGATGAAATTAGAGAAAGGAAGCTTGTGAGCCTAGAGATTGTGGAGGAAACAATAGTAAAGGTAAAGACTATTAAAGTCCATATCAAAGCAGCTCATAGAAGACAAAAAATCTATACTGATAATTGAAGGAAGGACTTGAAGTTTCAAGTGGGAGATCATGTTTTCTTAAAAGCATCTCCATGGAAGGGTGTTATAAGATTTGAGAAGAAAGGGAAACTGAACCCTAATTACATAGGAATTTTTGAAATTCTAAAGATAATTGGAGCTATTGCATATAGTTTGGCTATGCCACCTAGACTGTCTAAAGTACACAATGTGTTCCATGTCTCATTTCTGAGAAAGTACATGCCAGACCCAATGAATGTCCTCACTTCTGAAGGTATAGAATTTGAACCTAACCAATCTTACTTTGAAGTGCCTATCTAGATTCTGGACACTAAAGAAAAAGTGTTGAGGAATCATATGACTCAAATAGTAAATATACTTTGTAAAAATCATAAAATTGAAGAGGCAACATGGGAGCCTAAGGAGCATATGATGAATAACTACCTAAATCTTTTTGCGAGGTAAAATTCAGGTAATTTCGAGGACAAAATTTTTGTAAAGAGGGGATAATGTAACACCCCATGATTTTGAAAATAAATTTAATATTGAATTCATGAAACACTGAGCCTCTACAAAACACCACTTTGTTATTACCTAGCTAGTAAACATAATTTTTCCACCACTTTGATTTAAATTTTGAAAAACTGACATACACAACTGCGTTCAGTAAGATATTTAGAGTATGATAAGAAAAACTTATTTTTGATGAATAGTAATACAAACCTTATGAATAGTAAATCATATTATTATTTTATTGTCTTAAGGTTATAGGATAATGAGATCTTGATTAATTTTTCAAGGTGATATAAAATGAATTATAGCTTTAAAATTGTTATTTTCCAAATAAATTATGATTTTATTTAAAAGTTAAATTAATAATATTTAGAAAATTATTTTGATAAAATAGAATTCATTTTTGGATTCTACACATCAAAAAATGGTTATGGTGATTTTTTTTGGATTTTTCTAAAATACTTCAATTTTAGATGAATAGTAAAATATGATAATTTACGATAAATACTAAATACACGATTTATTGAGTCATAGGTGATGTAAGGCTAATGTAGGACCACTTGGTTCAAAATAACATGAAACTATTACTATTTTTGGTTATAATAATCAATTCTATTGGTTTTATTTGGAAAAATAATAAAATAATGAGTAAAATAATGGGAAAACCCTCCTCTCCTCCACTATAAACCCCCCTCACTCCCTCTTCTCTTCACTCCCCTAAAGCCTTGTGCCTTGTATAAATTATACTCAAATATCCTTCCAAGATCCCCCAACCTCTAGTATCCCTTGGTATCATAAAAATACCAAAACCTCTCCCTTAAAGAGGCTCTCAAGAAAGATTACTTTAAGAGATAAATTCCTCTTTTCATTTATTTTATTTCAAGTTTCTTTCTTTTCTTTTTATTTCCTCACCTCCTTTCATCCAAATATTGTGATGAATCCAGTACCTTAAATTTAATTGAATATTGTTATGATAAAGGAATAATTATTCATCATCTCCCCTTTCCTCTTCTTTTATACAAGAAATGAAAACATCATCTGAGATTTGTTAATTTATCACATTCAAGGACGACGAGTTTTCAATTTACATTAACATCTTTAATTATAGTCATGAAACCATTTTGATGGTTTAAACAGAATATAATATATTATAACTTATTTAAGGTTCTGTAATCTTTTTGTACACATGATATTAATTTATAGATCAAAATGAATTTGTTGTGAGAAAAAACCACTAATTAACCCAAACAATTATCATTAAAGTTTTATATAATGATTCATATTCACTCCCAATAACCAAATGAATTTTATAACCATGTAATATTTTGGTTATTCACTAATAACATAAAACTTTTATTTGGGACAACCATTCTCATTCTACATGTTTATCCATACATGAATATAAGTAAACCGATCATGAAAACCAAGGAAGAAAACACTCCCAAACAATGAAATTGAATCTATTAAACCATCGAAAGGCTATGAATGAACCTAATAAGGTTATAATAAATAAATTACATGTATAAGAAGTTATGGAATCATTAATTTATGAACCTAAATTTTATTATTCAGGTCATTAAGATCAAGTGAGGAACACCTTGGCACTTAAGGTAAGGTTTTTCTACCCAAACCTCCATTTTCATCTGGGTTACTCTTATTCTCTACTTATCTCAATTAAATTCTTATTTATTAATATGTAATAATCATATATTCTGTGATAATTCTCTAAATATGTTTACCAACCATAATCCTACTTTCATTTATGGAGAGTTATATGTTTTAAAATGATTTTTCAAAAATTCTGCCCGAAATACAAGCCAAATTCAAGGGAATTCTCAAATTCTTACCTATTTTCAAGAGCACTCTATAATCTTCTTTTAGCAACCATTATTTTTATAAAATTACTCATTTTATTATGAAAATACTATCTTACTTCACTTTAGGTTTTATATAAATACTTTTCCAAAATAAATCTTCTTTTCAAAGTAAAAGAGTATTTATCTCAAGAATTACTTGATGATTTTATAAGAGTATCTTCATCTGTTTCAAAACTCTTGTTTATTATTATGTATTATTGGGATTAATATTTTATGATATCATATAAAATATTTAATTCAATGGTTTATTATTAGTTTTATTGTGGATGTTCTATCTTAAAACCATTCACCAATTTACTCTAAATGGTTAGTGTTTATGCTTAATGTTCAGGGAACATTATTGACATTTCATATGTTAGTTTCAATATGAATGTATATGTTGTTTATGTTTATCCCCATTTATACAAGGAATTAATTGGACTTAGTAAGTGATGGGTGGGGCCTTCTATAGCCCCTCAATGCATTAGTAGGTCTCATGAGACAAACTATGGTATTGACATAAGGCCTTGAAAAAATGATTATTTATGGTCTTGGAATGAGGCCTTGAAAACATGGTTATGATGTACAACATTATGCATTCCCTCAGTATGAAACTAGTATTTTAAAGTTCATGAGGTTATTTAACTAGTAGAATACCCATGATTATGCTTTATTATGACATTATTTATTCAGCTCTTATTCCTGCCATAATGTGTTCAAGTTCATTTTTAAAGGCATGTGTTTTTATTTATTTACCATGCATAATGTTTATGTTTATGATATATTCCACTGTATTGATTTCCCTTACTAATCATTTAATATTACCCCTTTCTTATGTTTCATTTTCCCATGACATGAAGAGGTATTTTATGAATGAACTACAGGGATAGCCTTAGAGATATGGATGTTTTAAATGGAATTTATATGTTGTATTTTGTTTCAAGTTATAATATTGAACTTATGTATGTATCTTGTTTCCAAATATACTAAACTAATAGGTCCTTCAGGATTAATATTCCTTATTTATATGCCAATGTGATAAAATAAGGCACCAGCTCCGGGCAGCTGGGGTCGGGTCCTTACACCTTCACCCGCCAAACCTTCAAATCAATTGTCTAACTTAACATAAGACACATACCATCTATTCAACACTCCATTGCCTATTGTTTGTAGTTCCTGACCATGATCACAAGTTTCACCTCCCTCTCTAACCTCATGAGACACTTGAGCAGGACTAGGTCTCCCAGGTACTGTCTCCTTCCCTAAATTCACAACCTCTACATATGAAGAAGAATTGTGATCAATGCTGCTTTGATCCATCTTCTAAGAAATATAATCCCCATCAGCATCTCCCAGCCCTTCCAGACCTTGCGCCACCCTATAAAGGTCACTCTGTAGTCTAATGAAGACATTCAAGACTTTCAGAATACCTATTAATACCTCACACATGATTAATAAAATTATTGACTCACTTTAATTTATGGAGTAAACTTATTAAAGCAAATCCTAATATATTCTTCAGAGTAAATGAGAGTATTTCAAATAATTAAAACAACTAAAATTTCTATCATATAATTATAGTAATTTTATAATAAAAAAATTACAAAAACTAAAAGCATAAAATAAGTAATATGAAAATTATTAATTTCATAATAATTTCTAAGATAATTTTAATTCAAAAAATTATAATTTTTTTATAATATTTAATTATTTTATAAAATAAAAAAAACAGTGAAAAAACTTAAAAAAGTTATAGTTAATCGTTTTATAAAAAAATAATAAAAATTATCTTTAAAAATATAGTTCATCTTAAAAAAATTAAAGTGATGTACTAACCTTGTGGGGCATAAGACTCACAGTTGATATGCTTACCATGTGATCACATGTGTTCAGTATGATTACTGTGCGTGCATGGTCAGTATATAGATTGTGTGATCAAAATGGTTGTGTAGTTGGTATACTGACAATGAAAACATTTTTGACTTATGGTTAATAAAAATATACGCGTGGTCAGTAAAAAATTTAACATCCAGTTTTAAAAATATTTCATGCATTAAAAAAATATACAGTTAAAAAAAATTATGTAGAAAAAAAATATTTTTATATTTATCGATAATAATAAAAAAAATTCATTATGGTGACTCACTGTTAGCTTCCAGCATGGTAGGTACTTATTTACCCACAAAAAATATAGTTAAACACATGGTAGGTTGGGATGATCTGGTAAGCACTCACATTGCATGGTAGGTAGAGAACCCACCTCACGAAAACTTTAATTAACTCACACGGTAGGTACTTGGGGTGATCAACGTCACACGCTGCCATGAATGTAGTTGGACCAGAGAGGGAAATCGGTGTTATTGGATGAATAAGGAAAATTCCTTGTAGATGTGAAGCTAGTTTCATGAATGTTGGAGCTCGAGTAGAGGAGTAAGGCTGGTGTACTATTGCTTGAAATGTGTGATGCATTGTTGGTTTATGCATATATGCTGAGACTCCCATGTTTGATCTCTAGCGTTGTTGTCGTGGTTGAGGTTCCATTCGTATAGAGGTGATACCCATTCTTAAAATTTAGGGGGAAATGGTCTTTTGGTCACTTTTTAAAAGTCCACTTGGTTGGCCAAACCGCAAACCCACCATGCAACCCTCACTAAATGAAAATTATATTTTTATTAATGATAAGAAAAAAGAACATACAAACAACCAAAAACTGCATTGACTTAAGGATGTTAGAAGTGATGATATCTAAGGGCATCATGCTAGGCAAGAAGCTTACAATCATTGGGTAATGATCCCAAACCAGTGTATAAAACTAGTATGTCTGTTGGACTCCCTCTCTTGGCTAAAGCATTGGTTGTAAAGTTCCCTTCCCTCTAAGTATGTCCAACATGCACACCCTAGCTAAAAATAATTCTATAATTCCAAAAAAAGTAAACCAAATCCCATGGTTTATTCACCTTATATGGTAATAACCGAACCAAATTCAACTTCTTCAATCTCAATGTTGAAAATCTTGTACAACATAAGACCCATGGCCATCACTCTAACCACTTCCCCAATCGAGGTACCTGATCCATAAAAGGAACTAAAACACAGACTCACCAAAACCCTATTGTTCCATGCAACCCTCACTATCTAACACAATACACCTCACATGGTAAGTCCACACAGTTTTACAAACCATGCACCAATATTTCTAACACCTTTGAAACATTGCACATAGTTTGTCTCAAACTCTGTTCCAAACCCCCAATAATAAATCAAGAAACATAGTTTCCTTTGAGATCTACACAGTTTCCTCAAAATTGTGATCTAACTAGGAAAAACAACCATGTACTACACAAAAAGTATAAGGACCATACCTTAAAAATTACATAATCTTGAGTTTTAAGTCAATAATAAATTCTCTTAAATTTGAGGATATTTTTAGATTTAAAGTTTTAGAGAATTAGGTCATAAATCATACATTAAAAACCATATAATAATACTTCTATTCAGTATCCATTTTTCCTACCATATAGAACTTTTAAAACAAAACATGATTTATTTTCATGAAAAATCTTCACAAATTTCAACTTGACCTCTTCCTTTACCTTACCCATACATAAATCCTGTTTTTTTTATTAAAATGAGTTATAAGAAAAAAGATAGATTAGTAAGGGACATAAAAATAAGAAAATGGTTAGTCCACTTAAAAACATGAAAAACCATGAAAAACCTTAAAAATATAAATTTTTACCTAGGAAGGGAATTATTATTCCTTTAAAAATATAATTTATATTACCTTTTGAAAAAAAATGATTTCAATGAAAAATAATTAATAAGCATAGAAAATTCATGTAGGTACCTTGGGATATAATCTCATAGGACCATTATAGAACCCTTACAAAACCATTACAAATTAGAATAACCATACCGACAACTTTCAATATAATTATCCAGAGAACATAATCATTACCTAATTTATTGGGGTGCTATATGGGTGAAACCATCATATAAGATATAACGGATTAACCCAGCTCCATCTGGGTGCACCCATTGTATATAATTTCCAAGAACCACAAAATGAATAAAACATTCTATGCTTTCACTTTTTTATCATAAAACATTTGAAAAAATCTTTTAAACTCATATGCAAATCACTTTCAGATATCAAAATACTATTTTATTTTAAAAACCCATTTTCAATACCAAAACACCCCAAAAAAGGAAAGTGGATTTTTCATTGAAGAAAACACAAAATCTTTCAAAGGAATCCAAAAATAAAATTACCGTCACAGTGAAGGAAAAATTTGTTGTCACCGTGTACGTTAAAAATAGAATATTTATTTTGTTATTTGTCAAAATTTCCTTATAAAATATGAAAAGATTACTTTTGATAAACATTGAAAATAAAGTAAAAATATATAAATAAAATTTAATTTATAAATATTTCATGTCTATATAAAAAATTTCATTAAATTTTTTTAAAAATATGGATATAGAAAATAAATAGTTGGAAGGAAAACATTAAAAGATGATTTTTTAAAAAGAAAAGTTCCTTATCACATTGGAAATATTTGAATCATAATCCCCATGAAATAATAATATTAAAAAAACTTTAAATACCATGAGAATAGATAAATTCATGATATAACATGTCAAAGGGTCTATATATGCACCTCATAAAATAATATATATATATAACATTAAAATATGCCTCAACAAAAGGAAATTGAGATGAAGTCCCTTACCTTGAGTCTGAATCGCCATGTACATTCTTTATATTCCTAAATAATAAAATTATGTTAATTATTTAATTTCTTAATAATATTTTTTAAGTTTATTATTCCTTTTATCTCACTTATTACCATGTTATATATGATTAATTAATAAATTAAATTTACATCAGATGTTTCGACAATATTTGACTTATGTGTCAAAAATGACTTTGGTAGGTTGAATATGGTCAAAAGGTAATTGTTTAAAGATCTAAAAAATAATAATAATGAAATATTTATCATATTTATACATAAATTATACTTTTAATACCAATAATAAAATATGGTTTTGAGAAATGAAGTACGATACAATCATGGAGACAGTGGGCCGTATGTACGCATGAGTGACATTTCCATTTTTCAACAATCATTATGGAAATGAGGTAAGTAATATTTTATCTTTACATAATGATAATAATTTCACATATAAAATATTATTTCATTAAATATTATTATTATATATATCATCTATGTAGTGTGCTTATGAAAATAGAGTCAAATCACTTTGTGAAGGTGGTAGTCCACAAGTTCATGAACGACATTATCATTTTTTAGTGAGTGAAAAGGTAAGAAATAAAAAGATATATTATATTTTAATAATGATAAATATGTCATTAATATAATAA
Source organism: Viscum album (assembly GCA_963277665.1). Lineage (NCBI taxonomy): Eukaryota > Viridiplantae > Streptophyta > Magnoliopsida > Santalales > Viscaceae > Viscum > Viscum album. Next base: position 482,381,668 of record OY728126.1, read on the forward strand.
TTATTTCATATATATTACATATATTCATTATCTTTACCCTTATTACCTTCCTTGTAAAGCATTAGTGAAAAACGAATCACATCGCTTCGTGAGGCGATAGTCCGCCGTACACACGAGCGATGTTATCGTATACCCTATAGAATGAAAATTAATTAAATATATATATATATATATGATATAATGACTCAATTGGTATAATTATTTTATAAATATAATTTATATAATTTATATCCATCATCATACCCAACTGTGAGAGGTGATAATGGAAAAACGAATGAAATCGATTTGCAAAGCGGTAGTCCGTCGTACACACAAATGGTGATTTAGTAACCCATTTGATGGAAGAGGAGAAATATTTAGGATATTAAATTAACATAATAACATTTAAGTATATTTAATAAACTTATGCTTTTATACAATCATGGTTTAAGAATAATTGAAGGGGGTGGTGGAAGAAATAAAATAAAAATGCTTGTTGAAGAACATTACCTATTCTTTGGGTAACTTCTTTTGGTTTGAAAAAAAGGATTATTAGGATGGATTTATGACCAAAAAAGTCTTCTAAGAGGTGATTATGTAATTAGGGAATTGATTTTTATAAGCAATGTGAGTGACACACTTGTAATTTTTTGAAAAGAAAAAGGTGTTCCCACATTTTTCTCATGACACAGGCTCCAAAATGGATTATTCCCAAGAATTAGACATGATAGGGTATAAATATGGACATAAAATATATTTTAGGAAAGTTTTAGGTCATTTTAATCCTTATATTTTTAGTTTAACCCCTTGGTAAATCCATCTTTACCTTAACCAGATTAATTAATTTTTAATGCTTTTACTATTAATTTTGGTTAAAACTTAAGTTAAAATTATTAGATAATATAAATTATTATGATTAAAAATCTGGAATCCATTTTATCAAATTAAATTCAAATTATTTTCAAAATTAAATTAAAAACAAAACCCGCATATGTGATGAAAAGGTGGGTTTTCAAGAAGTGTATTTTTCAAGTAAAAATTGATTTTATATTAACTCTATACTGATAATAATTATTGTATGAATATAAATTAACATTTATTGATATATAATACAAATATTTAATTTAAAAAATTGATAATTAGGGGTTATCTTAATTAATTAAAATGTATAAACATTATGCATTTTTAAACATTTTTTAGAAAAATCCCGTTTTTAAACCCAAAAACAAACTTATAATAAAAACCAATATAAAGTTGATTAAAAAGTAATTAATTGGATTAAATGTAACTAAATAATAATTATATTAATTTAAATAATATTTAAAACATATTGTAACTTTTAAAATACTTAAATTATTGAAAAGAAATGATTTTTTTTATAAAAATCGATATTTTTCACTATTTACTGAAAAATTAATATTTTCTGAAAAATATCAAAATTTAACCATAAGTAAATATTTATTTTATGAATTTAAAAATTATATTCATATTTTAAAATTCAAATAATAAAATATATAAATTAAACTTTTAAATAAAACCTTACAAGAAAAGTGTTTATTTAAAATTACTTAATATTTTTATAACGAATATAACTATCTAATTTATATTAATAAATATGAAAATGATTTATTCTATAATTAACTGGGATGTTACATTCTAAAACTTTTATAAATTGTGTCCTCATACTTTTTTTCACTTATGAGAGAAGTGAGGATATCTTTCCCTCATATCATTTTTAGATTCCAATGTTGCATCTTCAACTATATAGTTTTTCCATAAAACCTTAACCCAATGAATCACCTTATTCCACAAAAATTGTTCTATTTGGTCAAGAATTTGAATTGGCTATTCCACCTAAGAAATATTCTCTTCCAAATGAACTACTTCAGGGCTCAAAACATGAGATAAATCCAACACATATTTTCTTAACATCAAAACATGAAATACGCAGTGTACCTGAGATAAAATCAGAGGCAAAGACACTCGGTAGACAACTAATCCAAATTTATATAGGATTTCATATGATCTAATGAACCATGTAATTATATTTCCCTTTTTACCAAAATTCATAAAACTTTTCCATGGAGATTATTTTAGAAAAACATGATCACCTAACTCCAAAGAAAGATCTTTCCTCCTATTATCTACATAACTTTTCTGCCTCCTTTGATCTGTCCACACATGTTGCCGAATCAAATAAACCTTATCACCCATTTCCTCTATTAACTTTGATCCCATCAACTTACTTTCTCCTATATCATCCCAAAAATCTATCATCTGATATCAATTTCTATATAATACCTCAAATGGTGCCATCTGTATACTGGAATGAAAAGTATTTTTATAAGAAAACTCAACCAAATAAATTTGTTGATTCTAAATTCCTTGATAATACTTTAAAAAAGAATAATGCATATATTCCATGGCCTGAATTTTTTTCTCAGACTGTCCATCATTTTGAGGATGAAAAGATATACTGAAATTTAATTCATTACCCAACGACTTCTGAAGTCTTTTAAACAATTAGATCTGATCTTGAGATCATGGTCTGATATAATGAAGAGAGACACTCCATGTAACCTGAATATCTCCTTTAGATATAACTGAGAAAGATAATATAAATACATTGTATCTCAAATGGGAATAAAATGTAAAAATTTATTTAATAGATCAAAAATAGAAAAAATCACATTATTACCTCATGAAATATTTAGAAATCCTACCATGAAAGCCATTGACATATTTTTACATTTCGACTCTATAATTGGAAAAGTTTGAAGCATTCCCTTCGAAAAAAGTTGTTCAGCTTTAACCTGCTGACAATTAAAACACTTCATGGTGAAGTCAACAATATATCTTTTCATTCTATCCCTCCAGTAATAGTCCCGAAGAAATCTGTACATCTTAGTACTGCCCAGATGAATAGAAAATGAATAATTATGAGCTTCCCTCAACAACTCTTTCTTTAAATGGGAATCACAATGCACACATAATCATTTTAAAAATATTAAAACACATTCTTCATCAATATTAAAATATGGAAAATTATCCTTCTTAATGGATTATACATTTTCCTATAAAATTTGATCCTTCTTTTGAGCTTGATTAATTATTTCTAATAAATTCAACTACACTGAAACCTGAAACAAAATAGAGGATGTCCCTACATCCACAACTTCTAGGAAAAAAATTTATCAAATAATTAACCAAAGGTCTATGTTCCAAATATAACATGGTTAGTGTAGGGTTATTTTTTAACTCAAAGCATCACCCACTTTGCTTGCTTTTATAAGATGGTAATGAATCATGTAATCATAATCATTGACAAGTTAAAACCATCTTCTCTATCTCATGTTTAATTATTTCTGAATTAATATATACTTCAAACTTTTGTGATCAGTATATATTTCACACTTTACTCCATATAGATGATGCCTCCAAATTTTTAAATCGAAAACCATAGAAACTAATTTCAGATCATGTGTAGGGTAATTTAACTCATGAGGTTTCAACCAACATAAATTACAAGCAATTACTTGATAATTCTACATTAGAACACAACCAAGTCCTTTCAAAGAAGTATCACTATAGATAAAAAATTCTCCATTTCTAGAAGTTACATCCAAAAATGGATCATTCACCAATATTATTTTTAGTTTATGAAAAAAATCATTAAATTATTTTTAATAGATTAATTTAAATCCTTTTCAAGTTAACTTAGTCAGTGGACTATAAAACTAAGAAATTTTTTCAATAAATCTACAGTAGTAACTTGCTAATAAAAATAAACTAAGAATATGTGTGATATTTGAGGGTCTAGATAATTCTTTAACTTCTTCTGTTTTAGTAGGTTCAATAGTTATGTCATATTTCGAAACAATATTTCCAAGGAAAGAATTTTTTTGAAACCAAAATTCACACTTACTAAATTTCCCATATAGTTTCTTTTCTTTTAAGGTTTGAAAAAAAAATCCTTCAGTATCTTTTATATTCCACTTGACTTTTATAATGTACCAAAATTTCATCAATAAACACAACCACAAAATTTTCCAAAAACTCACGGAAAACCCTATTCAAAAGGTTTATAAATACAATAGGTGCATTGGATATCCCAAAAGGCATAACTAAAAACTCACCGTGCCCATATCTAGTCTGAAATTTAGTATTCAGAATGTCATCCTCCTTTACCTTTAGATGATGGTACATAGACCTCATGTTAACATTTGAAAAAGACTATGCTCCCTAGAGCTGATCAAACAAATTATCCATATAAGGGAAATAATACTTGTTCTTAACAATGATGTTATTCAAATCTCTCTATCCAATGAAAATTATCATTAATCCATATTTATTTTTAATGAACAAAAAAGAAGCACCCCATGGTGAAGTTCTAGGTCGAATGAATCCTTTATCTAACAATTCATTCATTTTTTTTCAATTATAAAATTTACACTTTATCTATTTGATAAGGGGGTTTAGAAATAGGCTTAGAATCAGGCACTAAGTCAATAGTAAACTCAATATCCCGAACATGAATAAAACCAAGAAAATCATCTAAAAAAACATCCATGTATTTATTCACTACTGGAACATCACTAATTTTAATAGTCACTTTATTTTCAACAATATGAGCTATGTAAATTTCACTTCCATATATAATCAATTTATTAGCTTCTTGGTATGTTATAAAAGGCATGAAATCATTTAATAAAAATTTATTTGATCTTAAATCTACCTTATCATGATAATCTAAAATCCAATCCATACACAAAATGATATCAAACTCTACTATGTGCATTTCAACAGTATTCATAGGAAAGACCATCCCACTAATAACAACATGAATATTACTATAAATATTGGTTGCTTTAATACTCCCACTCAGAGTTTTCACCAAAATATATATCTTACTTTCATGAGTTTATATTCTCAATTTAATTAATTTTTTTAATAAATTAAATAATGAGAAGATCTAGAGTCAAACATGGTATTTTAATAATTCAAATACATAAGTAACATACCTGTCACTACTTAATTTAATGTATTAACATCAATAGTAATAGTAGAAAAATATTTTTCCACACCCTTTTTCCTCTGATCTTGATGATTTCCAGCTTGAGTTACTATCTTCAAGCACACATTAAAATAATGACCCAACTCATTTCAACTAAAATAACTCACTATTAGACGGATATTAGTTACCCCATTATTTGATTCTTTAAGATTATTTTCCTCATAATCATGGCCCATATGGATAAAATGTCCACATTAGAAACAATTCCCTAATTTCATAATACATTCTCTAGGGTGATTTTTACCACACTTATCACAAGATGCGAAATTTATTTTATTACCTATAGATAAATTTTTGTATGTTTCCCCATCACCTTCCATCCTGACTGCTTCTTAATTTCATCATTATGAGGCATATAAGTTTCAAAAAACTCCATCTCAACTTTTTCAGCACAATGAACAAATTTCTCATATCTTTTAAATTCTCATGTTTCCAAATCTATTCGTAGAATTGGTTTCAATCTTGACTAAAATCTATTAATTTTACTATCAGTTTCTCAAACAGAACCCGACACATACCAGACGATCTTGTAAAATTGGCTTCATACATGGGCACAAAATATTTATCCTTTTTCCTCAATTCTAGGAATTGTTTTTCCATCCAAAGTCGAACAAACTTATGGAAATATTTTTCATGGAAAATATCCTTAAATTTTTCCCATTCTATGAAATAAAGATCATCTTTCTCTTTGTTATTCTTAACCAAATACCACCATCGATCATATTCACCTTGAAAACGATAAACAATAAGAGTTACATTTTGAAATTCTGAACATCTCATGACTTAAAACATCTTATCCATAGCATTGATCCATACTTTGAATACCATAGGGATAGATGATCCACTGAATGATAGGGGATGTTGCCTCATTGAATTCTCTACAATAGAAATGTTCCTTTATGGAAGATCGGGTTCCTCTCTAGCATGTATACCACCAATATTAATATCTTGTGTCAACTGAGATATCACTGCAACAAACTATTCTGTTCCAATTCAAACCATCTCGGGATAATGATTTGGAAGGATATTTTCATCTCAGTTCCTTCTCACTACATATTCCCTATTTCCTTTTCGGAAAACCATTATAAAGAGACATAGTTTAGATGAAGAAACATGGTAATATTTAAATGCTATATCATTTCAACTTAAATATAAAGTAAAATATTTCAAGGGAATTCTATTAACATCATCCAAACCACTAAAATTATCTAAAACTCCATACAATACAAACTATAAGTGAAAATACTTAAACATTACATAATATTGAGTTTTAAGTCAAGAATTCATTCTCTTACATTTTAGGATCTTTTCAGATTTATAGTTTTAGAGAATTAGGTCATAACTCATACATAATAAAACCCTACAATACAATGCAGACACTTCTATTTAGTATCCATTTTTCCCACCATATAAAACTTTTAAAACAAAACATGATTTATTTTCTTGAAAAATATTCATGACTTTCAACTAAACCTCTTACTTTCCATTACCCATCCTAAAATCTTGTAAAAACATTTTAAAAACATGGGATATGAACATAAAGATTAGTAAGGGACATAAAAAAATAATAAAACCATTAGTCCAGTGAAAAATATGGAAACCCATGAAAAACATTTTCTTAAAAACACAACTTTTTACCTAGAAATGGAACCATCATTACTTTAAAAAGACAATTTATATTACCTTTTGAAAAAAATAATTTCCATGAAAAATCATTAATAAGAATAGAAAATTCATGTATATACCTTGGGAAATCATCTCATAGAAACATTATAGAACCATTAAAAAACCCTTATAAATTGGAATATCCATACAAACAACTTCCAATATAATTATATGGAGAACATAATCATTACCCAATTCATTGGAGAACTATCTAGGTGCATACATTATATAAGATATAACAGGCTCACCTAGTGCTATATGGACACACCCATTGTATATAATGTCCAAGAAATAAAACATTAATAAAAAAAATTATTCCTTCACTTTTCCATCATAAAAAATTTGAAAAAATCTTTTAAAATCATATGAAAATCATTTTTGGAAATCAAAATACTGTTTTATTTTAAAAACACATTTTCAATAAAAAATACCCAAAAAATGGAAAGACGGTTTTTCATTGAAGAAAATTTAAAATATTGAAAAGACATCCAAAAATCAAATAATGGTCACAGCGGTGTAAAAATTCACATGTGTTAAAAATAGAACATTCCTTTTTTTATTTGTAAAACTTTATATATAAAACATGTAAAAATATTAATTTTGAAAACCTTTGAAAATAAATTAAAGATAAATAAAATAAAATTTATAATTATTTTATGTACATATAAAAACTATCATAAAATAATTTTAAAAATATGGACATATAAAAGAAAGAGTTGGAAGGAAAACATCAAAAGAGGATTTTTTTAAAGAAAATTTCCTTATCACCTTAAAAATATTTGAATCATAATACCTATAAAATTATAACATTAAAAAAACTTTAAATACCATGAGAATATATAAATTCATTATATAACATGTCAAAGGGGTTTTATATACACCTCATAAAAGAATATAGGTGCATAACATCAAAATATTCCTCAATGAAAGGAAATTGAGATGAAGTCCCTTACCTTTAGTATTAATGGTCCAAATGCCTTCAATTTTTATTGATTTTTTGATAATACCCCTTTTAAGGGATGATGGGGAACCCTTACATTGCCCATAGGCTTAGACACACATTACATGACCTAGAGACCTTAAAGGAATTCATCCCAAACCGACTACTTGAAACTGCCCCTCCCCAGTAAATATCTTGATGTCAACTCTCCACCTTTATAAGGATGGTCGACTAGCTATCCTATGTAGAGATTCAAATGCCCAATACTGATGGTAATTCCATACCCTATTATTCTTCCAATTCTTGTTAGCTATTATCTGGTGAATGCGCTTGTTCTTAAATCCCCATTTAGAGCCTTGTTCCTTGAAGTATGTCTAGTTGAATTTGCATTAAATGTGGCCCAAAGGCCTTGAGGTGTCCCAAAGGACTTGAGGTGGCCCGAAGGCCTTGAGGTGTCCTGAAAGCCTTACTGTCCTGAAGGCCTTGGGTGGACCGAAGGCCTTGTAGGACCTGAGGACCAAACTGGTGGCCCGAAGGTTGAAACAGGTGAATAGTTTTGGCTACTACATTAACAAATAGTACTTGCTATAGTGTCTACTATAGTGTCTTCTATAGTACCTTATAAAATACTAATATATTACCAGAAATATGATTCCACCTATAATTGAACTCAGGTCTCTTGGATGCACTTGGAGAGTCCTCACGAACCAAGATGAGGCTTATATGCATCCTTACCTTAAGTCTGACTTGTCACGTATGCTCATTATCTTCCTGAATAATAAAATTATGTTAATTATTTACTTTCTTAATAACCTCTTTCAATTTTATTATTCCTTTTATTTCACTTATCACCATGTTATATATGATTACTTAATCAATTAATTTTATGTCGGATGTTTTGATGATATTTGGCTTATGTATCAAAAATGAATTTGGTAGGTTGACTATGGTCAAAGAAGTCATTATTTAAAAATTTACATAATAATAATCATGAAATAATAATAATAATTATAAATAAATTATACTTTTAAAACCAATCATGAAATATGGTTTTGATAAATGAAGTACGTTACAATCATGGAGACGGTAGGCCACGTGTATGCTCGAGTGACATTTCTATTTTGCAAAAATTATTATGGAAAGGAGGTAAGTAATAAATTATCTTTAAATAATGATCATAATATCATATATATCATATTATTTCATGATATATACTTATATATATCACCCATTTTATGTGTTTATGAATAGAGAGTCACATCACTTTATAAAGGCAATAGTCTACACGTTCACAAATGACATTATTATTTTTCAGTGAGTGAAAAGGTAAGAAAGAAAAAGATATATTATATTTTAATAATGATAAATATTTCATTAATATCATAATAATTTCATTTATATCAAATATATTCATTATATCTACCCTTATTAACTTCTATGTAAAGCTTCAGTGAAAAATGAATCACATCTCTTCGCAAGGCGGTAGCCCTCGTACACACGAGAAATAATATTGTACCCCCTATGAAATAAAAAGTAAAAATTTATATATGATATAATTACTAAATAGGTATAATTATTTTATTAATATCATATATATACTTTATATCCATAATCATACCCAACCATGAGAGGTGATAATGAAAAAATGAATGACAATGGTTAGCGAGGCGGTAGTTCACTATACACACGAATGATGATTTCATAACCCAATTTAAGGAAGAGTAAAAGGATTTAGGTTATTAAATTAACATAATAACATCTCAGTATATTTAATATAATAATGTTATTGTATAATCATGGTTTAATAATTATTTAAGGGGGTGGTGGAAGAAATAACATAAAAACGCTCGTTGAAAAACATTACCTCTTCTTCGGGTAACTTATTTTGGTTTGCACCAAAAGGATTCTTAGGTTGGATTTATGACCAAACTAAGGATTATAGGTGGATATTAGGGAAGTAGAGAAGTTATTTGGGTATGTATTGGATAAAAATAATGATTTTAATATGTGAATAAGAGAGTAGAGGGGGTGTCCTTTTATAAGTGAGGTGAGTGACACGCTTGTCACTTTTTGAAAAGAAAAAGGTATACCGACATTTTCACCTTAAAAAAGGATAAAAAATGAACTATTATAAAGAATTATACATTATAGGGTAGAAATATGGACATAAAATAGATTTTATGAAAGATTTTATTTCATTTTAACCCCTATATGTTTAGTTTAACCCCTCGGTAAATCCATTTTTACCTTAACCACAGTAATTAATAATTACTGTTTTCACTATTCATTTTGGTTAAAAATTATGTTAACCTAATTATATAATATAAATTGTTATGATTAAAAATATTAAATACATTTAAAAAAAATTAAATTCACATAATTGTAAAAATTAAATTTAAAACAAAATCCACAGATGCGACGAAAAGATGGGTTTTCAAGAAGTGTATTTTTCAAGAAAAAGTTGATTTTATATTAAAATTATGACTAATAATAATAATTGTATGAATATAAATTAATATTTATTGATATATAATCTAAAATTTTAATTTAAAACATTTCTAATTAGGGATTATCTTAATTAATTAAAATGTAGAAACATTATGCATTTTAGAACTGTTTTTAGAAAAATCCTGTTTTTAAACCCAAAAACAAAATTATACTAAAATACAATATAAATTTGATTAAAAAGTAATTAATTGGATTAAATATAAATAAATAAAACTTATATTACTTTAAATCATATTCCAAACATATTGGTACTTTTAAAATAAATAAATTACTGAAAATAAATGGCTTTTTTTCTTAAAAAATTGGTATTTTTCACCATTCACTGAAAATCAATATTTTTCAAAAAATAAAAAAAATTCACCATAATTAAATTTTTATATTCTGATTTAAAAAATTATATTTATATTTTCAAATTTAAATTCTAAAATTTATAAATTAAAATTTTAAATAAACCTTATAAGAAATGAGTTTATTTAAAATTACTTAATATTTTTATAAAGAATATAAATATCTAATTCATATTAACAAATATGAAAATAATTTATTATATCATTACCTAGGTTGTTAAAAAAAGAACTAAAAATGTTACCATTTTTATCATGTCACTTGGTTTCTCCTAAACTGTTCACACCAAACTGTACACCCTGGCCAGAAACCTCCAAAACTACCAAAACCTACCCCAAAGATCCCATGACTCACCCAAACATATGAGGCACATCCTGGGTCTCAAAAAATTACAAAAAAAATCACTTAAGATGTACCAACTCTCATAATTATATTCGGAACCCCGGTTTAAAATTCTACCCCCCATTAAATTGAAAATTCAAATTCCTTCTAGAATTTTCAACTCATCCAGACATAAAATCTTACAATATCCCCACCATAATTATTATTATCCTCAAGAAGTCTCTATGGTATACCATATTCATGTCTTGACCTATTCCATTCATCCATTTTCCAAAAAATGACCACGTTCCCACTCAAAATGCTAAACATGCTTCTAAAGAACAACCTCCAATTTATGGACCTTAAGACATTGAACCATGAGTCAACACCCATAAAATTAATGAAAACATAGAGACAATAATTTCCCAATCCCATCCATCCAAATACTCAATCACATCATCATCTAATTGGTCATCTAGCCTATGGTGCTCCCTACCATAGATCTCAACTCAAAACCTTTGTGGAAATACAGAGATAAAAAAATGACAAATGATTAATAGAAGAGTAAAAGGAGAAAATGAAAAAACAAGAAGAATATCCCATGATACAATGATTTATGTGGTTTGTGAAATTATCCTTATATCCATGGATAAGTAGAAAATTCACTATAATCAGGAGCCAAATTACAGGGCCAAATCATAGTTTCAATCACATAGAAACCCTAGATTGAATTAGGTCATAAAGGAAGATGATGCTATTATACCACAAACTATACAGTAATTATACTATGCTACTATGACATAGCCAAAAAATTCCAAGCTTCTATAGGTATTGGTGGATGGAAGTCCATGGAGCTACAATGACCTATTAGTATCACCAGTCACAGGCTTCTACAGTGCCATGTCAAATTCCACACTAATACAGTATCCTATCACATACTACTATAGTAGGTATGCACTACTACAATGACCTGTTAGTGCCACTAGTAAGCTATACTATAATTAGTTATCATCGCTCTAGTTCCCTAAAATTTGGGTCAGGGAACTTTATCCCCTAGACCCCCGTACCCTGAACCCTAAGTCCCTGAACCCCAATAGAAAAGGAACTCTACCCCCTACAACCCCTAACGACATCACCATTAAGGTCAAACAATAAGAGTTGAGGTATAGTGTATAGTCTGGGCTGCTAGCATTCAACCCACTTTATCCAAACAGATTGGGATACACTATTCCACACAAAAACTACCAATTCCAATACTTTAGAACCCCTAACCATTGGAATTTCCCATTAGAACTCCATACATGTTCTCTATAGATGCACTTGGCATAGTTTCTAGATTCACCACATTCCATCTCACGTAAAACTCTAGTCTTATAGCGACCCAAACATTTTTCACTTATTATTACATGTTTTTAACATAAATAACCATTATATAAAAAAACAAGGATTGAAATGTCTATTATATTTAGAAGACTAAGTACATAAAATAACAACATAAAAATAAAAATTAATTATTTTAATCTCTATAATGAGCTCCTAAATTCCTTTGAGATCCTAAATCTGTATAAGATAACCTAGGGAATAGATAGAAAAAAAGGGGTGAGATAAAAATACTAGTAAGGGAATAAACATGATAAGGAAGCATAACATGTGATTCAAAAGTATAACATGATATCATAAAATAGAATACTTGTGAGTAATCAAATGAGAGAATACCATAAATAACATGGTATCATAAGATCATGAAAATATAGGATATGTGGAAGCAACAAAAATCATGACATAATCATAAGTCAAATATAACTACCAAGACAAAACCACATAGTATAATGAGTCCCATAATGGATTAGGTTTATTCCCTATTCCCATACATAATGTATCATGAGAAGAAAGATTTACCCAATGGATTAGAGCACTATATAGGTGCACCCATCATAATATGTTCATGTTTACGTGTTCCATAAAAGGAATTCAATCATAAGACATAATCATAAGAATTACCAATAGAAAGAAATGGGTTGAATAATCTTGCCTCATATCATAATCAAAGTAAATCTCATAAATAAGGCATTTGAGAAATGAACACAATGCATGTATTACCCCATCAAATAAAGGAAGAATAAGCTAGGTATATATATGTGATAGTCATATTGTAAGAACTTGATTTTTCAATCAGGTATGGATCCTTTAAATTTCAGTCTAAATCTTTACTTTAGACTAAATATGGATGCCTAATGAGTTAGAAAAGGTATTAGGGGTGTCTGGGGCTTGTTCAAAGCCCAAAACCCGTCTTTTTAGGGGAAACTGGCCATGCTGCCTGGTTAGCGTATGGTTTGGCTAACCATGTAGATAAATTTTTTTAGACAAAACCATATCACACAGTTTACGCATGGCCATGTAGCCTAACTGTGAAAGTGTCCCTTCTATCTAGGTAACCATTCATGGTTTGCACATGGTTTGTCAAACCGTATGGACAAACCATGCACATGCTATTTTTTGGGTAATTTTACAAATTTCTCCTTAATGATATATTAATCCTCCTTCCTCCTAATACGAGTTATTATGGGATTAACATATTTCTCTCTCAAATTAGAGTCTTTTGATGAAAAAAGTTAGGTATTAAAGGATCTCCATAATTTGGTATCCGTTCGGGCTTCTGTTCGTCACATTGGATGTGCAACGGTAAGTAATTGAGTCCATTTATTCCTTTCTTATCCTCTCTTTCTCTCGACCTAGTTATCGAGGTGTAAGAATTTTCCCTTTTTTCTCAGATATAATCAGTTATAATCGAAATAAATGGCCGATGATAAAGGTGGGGAGTCATAAAAGACTAATGTGGTTGGTTTATAACTCATCCCTAAAGTTCATTGATTTTGGAATTGTCATGTGGGCCCCATCAATTTCATCAGGTTCCATTTATAGAATTTATATTCCATGATTATAATCATTATAACCATATAGATATGACATTTTCATATATTTGATTAATTTTTGGAGTTTATTCCCTCAAATCCATCCATCCTATGTCAGATGTTATGCTATAATTGGGTTTTTATTATTTGACGTTTTTGAGCCATCTTTCGGGTGTGACTTGGCTTGAACTTTCTAAGGGTAAGATTTCCTATATTAAATGTCTTGATTTAAAATTTTAATTTCATAATGTAAAGTACCATGTGTGTTTACAACTTTACCCGACTAAGGTAAGTGCTTGATAGTGATAATTAAATGTGAAATGGAAATTGACAAGTATACTAATTATATGACTTGACCAGATTAAATGTGAATAGTTAATAGGTTATATGTCCATATCACCTCTTTACACATTAATTTAAGGTAGAATAATGAACCTTAATTATTGAATATGCCTTAAATATAATTAATGAAGGTTTTATGTTACTTGGACTTGTCACACTAATGAAAGGAAATACTTGAACCAAATGACTTGATTAAAAGGTTGCATGCTACTTGAACATTTCATACTAATAAAAGGAAAGGATTGAAAAAAATGAAATATTACATGACTTTATACTTAAACAGGTATGGTTTGACATGATCTCTCCTTGGATTCTTATAAGGGAATTCCATGAGCACTCGGGAACCCCATTCCGATTCAAGGATACATCTTACTTAGGTTGTGACCCATCTAGATCCTAATCCTTGTCTATTCTTTGGATGCTCAGTATGACACCTTAGGACCCCTTAAATATCATTAAAGGATTCCATGGATACACTCCTTGGATATATTATTGACAAGTAGGTTCTATGGTTATAGACCATAAGGCCCCGTCTCTGCTTAGCCCTATTTTACCTTGGATGATCACCTTGGATTCAGACGGTACCGTACTGTGAAATGCCTTGGAATATTCTCCTTGGATTACACTATTACCCTTATATAGGCTACATTTATTACTAATTTGGTGACCCTTGAGGTCTATTTTTCCTTGGTTATTACCTTAGAACTTCATTATTAAATGTCATTATAGGTTGCCTTGTCATAACTTGGAACCTTCACTATTGTTAACATGTGACTTATTTATAAACTGGTAATAATCAACTAATGGAATGGTTATGTTCAGATTCCAACTAAGGGTTGAAGCAGGTACTTGGGTATTTAGTTTCATTGTACTAATTTACTTTATATATGCATGCTTTCACACTATTACATTTCCATTACATGAGTCAGATGTTATAGACACTGTTGGTGGTGGCCCACTGAGATTTATCTCACACCCTCTCTGGATTCCATTTGGTACCTAGAGTAGATTACATGGTTGTAGGTGTTGAAAAAGGGAATAATACGACTTCAAACACCTAATTTCTTGCTGTTTAGTATATATCTTGATAATATATGACTGGGCCAGAGCTTGAGATGCTTGGGAAAGTCTTTGATTTAATTTATACTTATACAGAACATGTAATTCCTGTTGTCTTGTATCCATGATTTACAATTTTTTAGTGAAATGACATATCATCAGTTGTTGAATTCTATTCCAATTTTTTTAGTTATTGTTACTATTGTCTCTATTTTCTGCTATGTATCCTATTTAATTATATTGCATCTTCTATTTACCCCTGTTTATATTCACCCACAGTGCTACACTTTGGTAATGAGGGCATAGTATCCCCATGGACACACCCTAGGCCCTAACTACTAGCCAGCAGCCTCTGGTGTTCAGGAAGATGCGCTTGAGGTCATATGGCCCACTAAGCTCAGGGAACTACTTAAGTGGTATCTAGGTCTGGGACATCACAAAGTTTGCTTTACTATTTAGAGATAATAGATTATAGATTATTAATGCTTGAGAATTGGTCATAAGACGTGCTTGGGCGTCTCAAAATCATGTTTGGGGTAAAAACCAAGTTGCCTAAAATTATAATTTTTGTTTTGTTTTTTCCTGTTACAGTTGATATTATTTCACCATTGGGTGACTCACATGCTGTGAGGTGTTGTTGATTATTAATCCGATTGAAGATTTTCTTTCATCCTTAGCCTGATGATATGAGGGCAAGAAGCATTGTCAAATGCATCATTATAGACACCTAGAATTCACATTTCATGCAAATATCCATTCCATATAGGTGCATTTCACTACTTTTAATTACTTGATATGCTTGTAGTTATTGAGTGATGATATGATAGTTATCTTGTACATGTATTACTTTTTTTGTGATTGAGTGATTTCCCATCTAAATTCATGAGGTGTATGGGCCCTCATGGGTTGGGATGAGTAATTTACTGAGTCAATCCATTATGATATAAATAAATGGGTGTTGTTTCTAGTGATTGGTGTATAAGAACTAATTCAACAAAAATAGATATCCATTATAAAGTGAATCAGGAAATATAAAATGTATCGGTTGAACATCCTTATCCCGTGTTGTCATGTTTATGAAAGGTAAAGGAGTGAACCTGGTAATTAAATATAAAATAAAATGAAACTTATACTTTATAATTTACCAATAACTAGCCATCTAAGTGGGTAGTTGGGGTAGTATGCCTTGGGTAGTGATTTTTCTTACATTCATCTTCTTCTAGTGAAGCTATCTTTCTGCTTTAGCTTGTTCTGAGGTGTGTGCTTGGCATATGTAGACCAATTCCACCACAAATTCCTTATGTCATATGCTAAGAAGGTGGAGATGACTATTATTCAAACGTGGTGGGCCCTGATCTACCACTCCTACCTCCAGAAGTGTCACTTGAGGCACCACCTACTATATCTCTGTATCTATCGTGGAGAGTCTCAGACTAGAGATACAATATTACTATGGTGTAATGACCCTAGATATGCCATTAGGGGCACAGAAAGAGGGCATACACCAATGTAGGGACTATCCCCTTGAGGTTGGAAGTTACCATTTCTTATGGAATCTATTTTTTCTCGAGATGATATGCTTTGATTTCATACTCGAGATGGACTGGTTGGTTCACTATCATGATTTTGTAGAATGATACCACCATAGGGCATCATTTAAATCACTAGAGGGAAACAGTTATATACATAAGGGTGAGTGGGATGTCTAGGCTGGTAGAGCTAGACTAGAGCATCATGGGCTAGGCTGAGTGACCAACCAGATTGTAAATCTCTTCATGGAGGATCAGGGTTTACGACAAGATGATTTTCCTCCATTAGTAGATCATTTCAAGGATGTATTTCCTGACAAATTTTCAGGCTTACATTTTGAGAGGGAGGTAGATTTTACGATTGAGCTTATTCCAGGAGCAGTTCTAGTGTCCATTCCTCCGTATAGGATGAAAATAACAAAGCTTTAAGAGAACAAGTATAAGTTAGAGGATTTAGAGGCCAAAGGATTTATACAGCCCAATACATCCTCTTGGGGTTCACCCATTATTTTTTCCAAGGAGGATGGAACCTTACGTATATGCGTTGATTACATAAGATTGAACCAACTTATGGTTAAGAAATGTTACCCACTTCCTCGAATAGATGATATCTTTGACCAGATCTGAGGATCTAGGGTCTTCTCTAAGATTTACTTGAGATCAACTTATCATCAAGTGTGAGTTATACCATCAAACATACCTCATACAACTTTTCGTAGTAGGTATAGTTTGTATGAGTAACTTTTTATGCCATTCGGTCTTGAAAATGCGCCCTCCATTTTCATGGATACAATGAATAGGGTTTTATACCCCTATTTAGACGCTTTTTTCATAGTATTTGTGGATGAAATCTTGGTGTATTCTCACACTCATAGAGACCATTCCAAACATCTTGAGATCATTTTGAGTACACCGAGAGAGAATCATATTTACACCAAGCTTGCTAAGTGCCACTTCAGGATTGACATAGATCACTTCTTGGGTCATATTATCTCAGAATCAGGCATATCTGCTGACCTAGAAAAGGTTAATACTATAGTTTCCTGGGAGAATCCCAAGAATGTGTTTTACATACAGAGTTTCTTGGGGCTGACTAGATATTAAAGGAATTTCATAAAATACTTCTCACATATTTATTTATATATTACTAGTCTTATAAATAAGGGTGTCGAGTTCATATGGTCAGAATCATGTGATAAATCCTTTTAGAAGATTAAAGGGAGTCTTGTATCGACAACTATTCTAACTCTTCCAGAGCCAGGCATACCATCTTCTGTGATGCATTAGGCATCATACTAGGAGTAATGTTGATTCAGGAAGATATTAATTGCATACGGATCATAGTAGTTGAGTCCCCATGAGTGAAACTACCTGATTCATGACCTTGATCTAATAATAGTTGTTCATGACTTACATTTCCGGAGACACTATCTTTTGGGTGAGCACTTTTTGGTGTACACATACCACAAAGCCTCAAATATATCTTTTCTTAGCATGAATTGAACCTCAAACAATGGAGATGGTTCGAGTGTCTATAATACTTTGATTTTGAGCTTGCATATACGCCTGGGAAGGGAAGTGTATTTACAGATGTGTTGAGTTAGAAAAATAAAACACATGCTACATGGGAAGCCAATGATGAATGGAAGTTAATGGAAATCTTCTCTAAGATATATATAGAGTTTTATTAAAGTCATGAGTAGTATTACCTCTCATCCTAAACAGTTACTTCTCCCATCATTGAGAAAGTGAAGGGTATACAATTTTCAAATCCTAAATTATTGGTTCTTCATGAGAGTATATCAGGAGATAACCCACCTCTGGATTGGTCTATAGATAGAGATGACATACTGAGTATTCATGGACCTGTATGGGTCCCTAAAGATATAAGAGAGGAGTTTATGAAAGAGTCCTATGATTATCAGTGGGTAGTTCATCCAGACATCTCTAAGATGTATTGAGATATGTGACTCCAGTATTGGTGGCCTGGGATGAAATGTCAAATAACAGATTTTATAACTAGGTTTTCCACATGTCAGTAGGTGAAGGTAAAGCACCAGAGACCTGTAGGCTTGTTAGTGCCTATTCCAGTCCCAGAATGGAAATGAGAATATGTTTCTATGGATTTTGTAGTCGTCTTACCTCAGTCATCTAGGGGTAGCGATGCTATATGTGTAGTCATTGACTGAGTAATGAAATCATCCCACTTCATTCCTATTTGGGAGACTTTCTCAATCGATTATCTAGGAAATCTATTTTTTCGTGAGATCATATGAATCCATGGGGTCCCTCATACTATCGTTTCAAACATGTATTACTGTTTCACATTACATTTTTATTTGGTTTTATAGAAGGATATGGAAAAATAGATGATTCTAATCATATATTTTTATCCTCATACCGATGGAAAATCAAAAAAGAAAATAAAGATTCTAGGGGATATTATCTGATCATGTTTCCTTGATTTTGGAGGTTCTTGGGAGAAGCATATCCCTGTCATCGATTTCACCTATAATAATAGCTTTTAGGTGACAATTCAGATGGATCCTTTTTAGGAATTATATGGTAGGCCATGCCATTCACCCCTATGCTAGCTAGAGGTAGGTGAGGTAGCCCTACCAGGTCTTTGTCTTGTTTAGGAGACTTCGGAGCAAGTTCAGCTGATCAGAAAGCGTATGACTACTACTCAACCTAGAAAAAAACCTTATGCCGATCGCTGTCAACAAACTCTTGAGTTCGAGGTTGGGGATCATGTTTTTCTGCAATTATCACCAAAGCTAGGGAATAGATAGTTACGAAAGTAGGGAAATATGTCTCCTTGTTATTTAGGGCTATTTGAGATTCTAGAGAGAGTCAATCTGGTAGCTTATCGGTTGCTATTACATCAGAGGTACTATGATATGCACGATGTCTTTCATGTTTCACAGCTTCTCCAATATCATGATGATCCATATCATACTTTTGATCCCAAATAATTTTAGTTAGATTCTGATGTTACCTTTGAGGAGTATCCAGTACGCATCGTTGACCGAAGCACAAAGGCTCTATGAGGGAGGTCTATTCCTCTAGTATGAGTGCTATGGAAGCAAGACTGCATGTATGATAAGACTTGGGAGTGTGAGGCTGAAATACATGCTTAGTGGCTAAATTTTTTCTCAAAACTTATTTCTACACCCTTGGATGGAGAACTCAGGGACAAGTTCTTTTAAGGGGGGAAGACTGTAAGAACTCTGTTTTTCACTCAGATATGGATCCTTTAAATTTTATTATAAATCTTTACTTTGGACCTAATATGGATGCTTAATGAGTTATAAAAGGTCTTAGGGATGTACAAGTCTTTTTCATATCCCAGAACCCATCTTTTTTGGGAAACTGGCCATGTTGCACGGTTAGCACATGGTTGGCACATGGTTTAGCTAACCATGCAAATGGAAATTTTTGGACAGATCCATATCATACAATTTGAACACATCCATGAAACCAAACTATGAAATTTCCCCTTATTCCTAGGTAACCGTATAGAAAAACTATGCACATGCTATTTTTTTGGGTAATTTTATAAATTTTTCCTTAATAATCTATTGACCCTCCTTCTTCCTCCTAATATGAGTTCTTATGGGATTAACCCATTTATCTCTCAAATTAGAGCTTTTTGAAGTCCAAATATAGGTATTGAAGGATCTCCATCACCTGGGATCCATTTGGGCTTCCGTTCATCAATTTGGATGCACAATGGTAAGTACTCGAGTCCGTTTAAGCCTTTCTTCTCCTCTCTTGCTCTCGACCTAGTTATCGAGGTGTGAGTGTTTTCCCTTTTTCTCAGATATACTACATTATAAGCCAAATCAAGGGATGATACTAGAGGAGGGGAGTCATACAATCCTAATGTGGGTGCTCTATAACTCATCCCTCAAGTTTTTTGATTTTGGGATTGTCATGTGGGGCCCACCAATTTCATCGGGTGTTGTTTAAAGAATTCATATGACATGATTATAATCATTAGAACCGTATGGATATGCTCTTTCCATATATGTGATTAATTGTTGGTGGTTACTCCCACAACTCCATCCATCCCATGTAGGATGTTATTAAATAATTGGGTTTTTAGTATTTGACGCGTTTGATCCACCGTTCAGGTGTGACTTGGCTTGACCTTTATAGGGGTAAGCTTTCCTATATTAAATGGATTGATTTAAATTGTGAATTGAATAATGGAAAGTACCATGTGTGTTTTCCACTTGACCCACCTAAGGTAAGTGCTTGATAATGATAATTAAATGTGAAATAGAAATTGGAAACTGTACTAAGTATATGACTTGATCGGATTAAATGTGAATGATTACTAGGTTACATATCCATAACACCCCTTTCCACATTAATGGAAGGCAGTGGAATAAACCTTAATTATTGAATATTGCTTAAATGGAATTAATAAAGGTTTCATGCTATTTGGCCTTGTCACACTAATGAACGGAAAGGCTCGAACCTAATGTCTTGATTAAAAGGTTGCATGCTACTTGACCTTTTCACACTAATGAAATGAAAGGCTTGAACCAAATGAAATATTAAATGACTTCATACTTAAATAGGGATGTCTTGACTCAATCTCACCTTGGATTCTTATCAGGTAATTCCATGAGCACTCAAGAACCCTATTATGATTCAAGGATATGGATTTCCTAGGTTGAGACCCACCTAGATCCTGATCCTTGTATATTATTTAGATGTGTAGTACGACACTATAGGATCCCTTTAATATCATTAAAATATGGCTTGGATACACTCCTTGTATCCAGCATTGACAAGTAGTTTCCATGGTTACATCCCATAGGGCCCTGTCACTACTTAGCACCATTTTACCTTGTACAATCACCTTGGATTCGGTAGGAACCTTATTGTGGAAGGCCTTAAGAATATGGTTGTTGGATTACACTCTTACCCTTAGCCAAGCTATAATTATTACTGAGTTGGTGAAACTTGAGGTCTACGTTTCCTTGGTTATTACCTTGTAACTTCATTATTAAATTTCATTATAGTTTTCCTTATCATAACTTAGAAGCTTCACTGTTGTTAATATGTGACTTATTTATAAATTGGTAATAATCAATTAATGTAATTGTTATGTTCAGATGCCAACCGAGGGCTAAAGTAGGTACTTGGGTATTTAGTTACATTGTACTGCTTTACTTTATATATGCATGCCTGTACACTATTACATTTCCATTAAAAAGGCCATATGTTATAGACACCATTGGTGGCGGCCCACGGATATTTATCTCACACCCTCTCCAGACACCATTTTTTACTTGAATTAGATTACACGGTTGAAGGAATTGACAAAGGGAAGCACATGGATTTAAACAATTTATTTCTTGCTGTTTAGTATGGAGCTTGATAGTAGATGACTGATCCAGAGATAGGGATTCTTGGGATAGTCTTTAATTTCATTTATATTTATTTGGAACATGTTATGACTCCTTTCTTATATCCATGATTTCCAATTTTCTAGTGAAATGACATATCATCAGTTATTGAATGCTATTCCAGTTGTTTCAGTTATTGTTACTATTGTCTCTATTTTACACTATTCCTTCTATTTACTTATATTTATTCCAATATTTACCTATGTTTATATTCACCTATTTTGTTACACTTTTGTAATGAGTGTATAGTCTCACCACAGACACCCCCTAGGCCCTCGCTGCTAGTTGGTAGCCTCTGGCGTTCAGGGTGATGAGCTTGAGGCCATGTGGCCCACTGGGCTCGGGGCACCCATTTAGTGGAATCTAGGTCTAGGAAATCACACACATATACATATTTTAAAATAATTACATAACATTAAATACATAGAGAGATAAGGTGATTTAGATATAAAAATGTCATAACCCAAAGAAAAAGGGTGGTTCGGAGAGATCTCTTACCATAAACATGACTCATCACTTATGTTATTTATCTTATTTAATAATAAACTTATTTTAATAAATTTATTTCTTAATAAAAATTTTCAATTTAATTATTCCTTTTATTTTATTTATTACCATGTTATATTCAATTACTTAAGTTCGCATTGGTTGTTTTGATGATATTTGACTCATATGTCCAAAATGACTTTGGTAGGTTGACTATGGTTAAAGTGATCATTAATTTACCATATATAGAATAATAATAATGAAATAATTATCATTTTTATACATCAATTATAATTTTAAAACTAACCATGAAAGATGGTTATAAAAATCAAACTTTTTTATAATCACATAGTAGGTAGGTCGTACGTACACATGAGTAACATTTTCATTTTTCAATGATAATTATGGAAAGAAGGTATGTATTATTTTATCTTTCAAAAATGAAAATTATATAATAAATATAATATTATTTCTTTAAATATACTTATATATAGTAGTTGTGAGATGTGCCTATGAAAAATGAACCACAACACTTCATGGAGGTGGAAATCCACACATACACATGGATGACATTATCATTTTATAGTGAATGGAAAGGTAAGAAATTAGATGATATATTATATTTAAATAATAATAAAAATGTAATTAATATCAAATATATATATTAAATACTTAATTAAAACCATCCATGAGTGGTGGTGATGGAGAACGAATTACATCGGTTCGCAAGGCGATAGTTCACTTTACACATGAATGATAGTTTCATTTCCCATTTGATGGAAGAGGTGATGGATATAGTTAATGAAATTAACATAATAAAATTAAATTATATGGAATATACTGATGTTATTATCTCAGCATGGTTGGAGAATAATTTAAGGATGTAGAATAAGAAATAAAACTAAAATATCGGTTAAAATCTATACCTCTTCTTTGGAAAAACTCATTTTCTTTTCACCTTAAGCACTCTAAGGTTGGTATTATATCCATTATAAGACCTATATAATTTAATTATGGATGTTAGTAATTTATTTGGCTTGTTATTAGACAAACTAAAAGGCTTTTTATGTGTGAATAAAAGAGAAGAGAATGTGCCCTTTTATAAGTGAGGGGAGGGGCACTCTTGGAATTACTTAAAATATTAAATTAATATAAATAAATTTTCTTGGTAAAAAGGATAAAAATGATATAATTATAATATAGAAATAGTATGGTTAAAAATATTATAATACTATAAAATTTAGATATGTTTAGATTAGGTTTTTACATTTATCTCTTTGTTTTAACTAGCATTAACCCTTTTTTGACAATTACTATGACAACATAGTTTTTACTAGTTAGGGGTCAATATAGTTACTATAAAAGAAAATTGGACCCTAAATGGAACATAGTTGATATTTTTAAACATATACCAATAAATTTACTAAATATATAATTTTTAGGAATTTTAAATCATTTAATAAAATATTAATTTTTATAAAATAACATTAGTGTCATTTTTGGAACTATTCATTTAATTTGACTTTGAAAATAATACAAAAATAATAAAATTAGAATATAATCCATTAAAAAATCTCTAATATTTTATTTTATTTTCTAAAAAATTCACATGACATAATAATTTATTCAAATTATATTACTTTTAACATTTTTAATAACATTTATTTTATTTTTCTATTAATTGAATAAATACGGTGTCGATGTTGCATAAAAATTTATGGTGATTATTTTATCCCCAAAAATAAAAAAGTAAATTACCATGATAAAAAAATAATTTATATTTTAAATAATAATTTTCAATTGAACACAATTTTTCTTTATCCATATCACAAAATATTATAGAAATTAAAAGAAATAAAGTTGCATTTTTGACTTTATCTTTTACTTTAATATTATAATGGTCAAAATCAAAGTCATATGGATTTTTTTTTCCATATTTTCTAAAATTTGATGGAAATATATGATAAAAACTCAATCAATAGGATAAAGTCAAGTGATAGGGTTATTTTTTATTCATTATCATATTATTTTTTACCCTAATTACCCGACTTACCCTTACCGTGACGATACTTATTTACAACAATTACTATTCATAATGACAAAAAATAAAATGAACCTATTTAAAAATTTGGTAATAATGGTTCCAAATATGGAATACATTTTTAAATATTAAATTTTTAGAATTTGAAATATTGAATTTAAAATTAAACTCGCAAAATGCAATGAAAAGTAGTTTAAAAAAAATGCCTTTTTAAGTATGAAAATGTTTTATACCAAATTAAAGTATAAAATCCATTAAAAAAACTATAATTGAATAATTAATAATATTAAATTACTAAATTTAAATTTAAACCATTTTGAAATAAAATGGAACTTTGAAAAGTCTTGAAACAAAAATATTGTTTTCATTTAAAAACAATATTTTTCATTATTCACTAGAAAATTAGTATTTTTAGAAAAATCCCAAAAAAATCACTCCATCCTAGTTTTGAAATGATGATTCAAAAAATTATATCCTTTTTATAAAATATTTTTTTTAAAGTTACAAATATTACTTATAATAATTTCTTATAAAAAAAAATAAAACCCATTTTTGAAGAAGACATATTGTTTGAAGAAAAAAATGAATTTACTAAAAAATGAGTGATTATTTACTAAGAATTTATAAATAAATTTATATAGAGTAAGAAATTAATATGTATTTCATAAATAAATCAATCCTATTTATTCCTATCAATTTAATGGCTAGGTTATAACAGTCAAATTTAAATAATGATATTTCATGATTCGTTTAGGCTAAGTGTTGCATGTCATATAAGATATCAAACATAGTCTTATTTTTAAACTCTTGAGGTGTTACATTATTCCCCGTTTAATAAATTGAATCCTCACAATTTTGTATTACATAATAATGTGAAATCTGGTGAGGGAACTTCTGCTTCATGGATTCCTCTAATTCCCATGTTGCCTCTTCGTATTTATGGTTCTGCCATAGTACTTTGACTAGGTGTGTTGTCTTATTGTGTAGAATTTTATCTCTATGGTCCAAGATCTTCAACGGATGATCCTCATAATATAGATCATTTTCTAGCTACAACACCACTGAATTTAGTACACGTGAGGCATATGATATTCACTTACTTAATAAGTATACGTGGAATACATAATGTACTTGAGAAAGGGTTGGTGGAAGTGAAAATTGATAAGCCACAACTCCGATGTGATTGATAATATCAAAAGGGATAATATAATTGGGAATTAGCTTACTATTATTCCTAAATATCATGACTCTCTTCCATGGAGATATGTGAAGAAACACTTTATCTTCAACCTCAAAAATCTAGGTCTCATTAATGATTATCATCCTAGATCTTCTTTCCACTCTCAGTAACACTAATGTGATGTTAAACGGTCTTGAACATTTTTACCATTTCCTCAACAATTTCAGGTCCCAAAAAATTACATTCACCAACTTCATACCAAAACGTATGTGTTCTATATCTCTTCCCATAAAGGGATTTATAAGGGGCCATTTGGATGCTTGAGTGAAATATATCATTTTATGATAATTCAACCAAAGTAAGATGTTTAATTTATCCTATTTTGAAGTCCATTGAGAATTATCTCAACATGTATTCCAGTGTCTGGATAGTTTTCTCAAATTGAACATTATTTTGGGAGTGATAATCCATACTAAAGTTCAACTCAGTATTTACATCATATTGGAGACTCTTACAAAACTTTGTAGTAAATCTATGATATCAGTTAAATAAATTCAATGTTAGTGTTCCATGAAACCTCACTACTTATATGATATATATATTAGAAAATTGATTGAGTGAGAAGTACTCTTGAATTTTGATGAAGTGATAAGTCTTCGTAATATGATCCCCCAGAACCCATATAGAATTATTCCTTATTGATGAGTTTAAAATACCAGCGAAAAATTAAATGGTGATGTTTTTCCATTTTCATGTTGGTATAGGCAATGGTTACATCATCACCTTAGACTTTTTCCTTTCAGCCTTCAATTTATGACATACAAGAAACTTTTATGTATATTCTGTGATCTATTTCTTCATATTTTCCCACCAATATTTATCTTAGAGATATTGATACATATTTGTGCTTCTTGGGTGGATAGAGAAGGTCGAGCAATGTGCATCATTTAGTAACCCCATATTTATCTCTAGATATAATGGTACACATAGTCAGGACCCAAATCTCACAACTCCTTATTCATAAATTTGGAACTATGAGGATTTACCTTTTCTTATAGCTTATACTTTCTTCTAAATTTTCACATCATTTCTTTGAGCATCCTTTATCTTCTCTTGAAGGTATAATTGAAAAATAATTTAAGAAAATAATGATGATATTCATTCCTTTATTATTACCATGTCCATACTCTATTATTCTAAGAATATTAGATCTTTTTCAATTCTCATTAGTGATAAAGTTATCAAATCCTTTATACTTAGAGAATCCTCTAATTTTTTTTATTTCCCATGAATATAATAGATTGAGCAGTCATAGTCCTTGATTATGTCTAACCATATTCATTGGATCATAATAATCTCCTTATGTGTGAATATCTATTTGAGGATATTATAATCTGTATATATTTAAAACTTCTCCTCATAGAGATAATACTGACATATTTTCAATGCAAGGATCACTACAACTAACTCTAGATAATGTTTTGGATAATTTTTCTCATGACCTTTCAAATTCATTGAGGCGTAGTCTATCACTTCTTAATTTTTCATTAGCAAACACCCAAAAGCCTTATTTGAAGCATTAATATATACCATGAAAAGTTCCCCACTTGAGGTAAGTATAAGGATTGATATAGTGATGATCCTATTTTTAATTCCTTAAAGATATCTTCACATTAACTAGTCTAGAAAAACTTTACCCCCTTCAAAGTTATCTTGGTTACTGGGTTTTAAAACCATGATAAGTTTCTTAAAAATCATTAGTAATACCCATGTAGTCTAATGAAACTATGGATATATATTAAAAACATTGGTCTAGGCTAATACTCAATTGCCTTTATTTTATAAGGTTCCACAAATATCCATTTACCAGTGATAATATTCCCTAAGAATGATACTTATTTCTGCCAAAACTCAAATTTATTATACTTTTCATATATATTTTCCTTTCACAAAGTATTTATCAAAGTATTCAAATGATTCTCATTCTCCTCCTTGATTTTGGAGTATATCAGAATATCATCTATAAAAACTACCACCAATTTTTTGAGGTAATATCTAAAGACTCTATTCATTAAGTACATACATATTTTTGGAGCATTAGCAAGTCTGAAAGGAATCACTATGAATTTATAGTGTCCATACCTTGTTTGAAAGGAAGTATTGATAAGATCTTCCTTATTCATATTTAATTAGTGATATACCAACTAAAGGTCCACCTTAGAGAAATACTAGGCCCCATGAAGTTGATTGAACACATTTTATATATGTGATAGGAGATACTTGTTCTTTACTGTGATTTTTGTTGAGTTCAGGATAATCAATACAGAGGCACATTGAACCATAATTTTTCTTAACGAAGAGAACCAACACACCCCATGGTCAAGCACATGGACATATAAAACCCTTTTTTAGATTATCTTGTAACTAATTTTTTAGTTCTTAAAAATCAATAGAATCTATTCTATATGGAGTCTTGGAATTGGTAGAGAACTAGGAATAAGTTCGATTGTGAACTCAACCTCTCATCCAGGAGGAAGACCAAGAAAATATTCGGGGAATACATCAGTATAATCCCTCACAATGGGAATTATTTCAAGCATGATTCTATCCTTTATATAAATCATTTAAGATATATATACTTTCTCATAAGTCAATAATATCTATACTTGAGATGAATATTCTAATGGAGATTCATCCTCCTCCTTACACTTCTACATAATCAGAGGGTGTCTTAGGATGTAAAGGGTGATCTGCCTCTCTCGATAGTTGATATTGGATTTATTTAAGGGAAACCAATACATGACCAATATAACATAAAAAATCCACTAATTTAAGTAAGACAATATTTTCTAGAATATTATATCCACAATAATTAATTGAGGAGGAGTTATATACTTGAGATGCAACAATTGCTCCATTTTATGTTCTCAAAGATAACACAATCACCATGTTTTAATGTGGTGTTTGAATAGTTCTAGTAAACTTGAAATATTTGAAAGAATGCATAGAACCATAATAAAAAATTAAATTTTTTATTATTTAATGAATAACTAGCATATATATCACTACATCACTATAAAGATCCACCTCAGTAGTAGTGACATCATATGATCTTACTTTCTCTGCAATCCTTGGAGGTTATTTTCTTTGATTATCTTTGAAAACCCTTGGATTAGGTAATTTTCCTGCATAATAACCATGTTTATTATAGTTGACACACTATACTTCAGGATGAGTGTTGATCTGAAACTTATTTTCTTCCATCACATTCATAGGTTTATTCATCTCTTTTCGAAATTGATTAACCTAATTCTCTTATTTTCCACACTTGAATCAACACCCAATTCCCTTAAAATAGTTTTTGAGATGTTTCTTCCCACACTTTTTACACATGGAATATTGGGTTTTCTTTCCTCCATGAGATTTATCTATTGATACTTATGAATAAAACTCTATTTTATTATTTTTATATCAAGGCCCATGAAACCACTAAGTGTATATAATCTCCATCTCAACCTTGAGAGCACAATGAAAAATATATTAATAGATTTAAAAGTCACGAATCACCAAATATTTTCATAGACTTGGATTTAATCCACTAAATAAGTGGCCTGCCTTACTTTCAGTGCTGATGAAGAATCTAAAGGCATACTGTGAAAGCCTTATGAAGTTTTCCTCATATTCCACAATCAAATCATCTTTATTTTATTTAAATATGAGTAAATCCCTATCCATTTTAATATGGAGAGTTAAGGGAAAATATTTATTGAAAAATATTTTCTTGAATCCTTTCCATTCTATGGAATCAATATCCTCTTTAGACTTTGGTTTCTTGATCACTGTCGACCACTGATCAACTTCCCCCTCCATGTGATAAATGGTCAACACAACTTTCTCTTGTCCTAAGAATTGGAAGAAATAAAATATCTTCTAAATTGAGTTAATCCATTATTATATGATGAGAGTATTAAAATATCCACTAAAGGAATAAGGCCTCTATCACATAAAATAATTGACCAAAACATTCTCTTTCTTAGGAGAAAGAGAACATTCTATTTGATTGAAGTTACTATTTAGAGCATAAGTTAACTGATCCAATAATACTATAAATTTTCCCACTCCCGCTACCATAAGTTTAGGCATATCATTAGTAAAATTATCACATTGCCTACCACTTTGGTTATTGATATGATTTCTCTTATTTCCTGCCATTAACTAAAAAGATAAAAATAAGGTGAGAATACTTTAACTAATAAACATACAAAAGGGAAACTTATAAATTCATAAGGGATAGATTATAAATTATATTTATATCCAATATAGTGACCTAATACTTTTACACATATTATTACATTATTTTTAACATAAACATCCATTAATTACAACCCAAAGATCATGAGGCCTAGTGTATTTGGAAGACTAGGTTTATAATACATAAAAGTGAGTCTAACATAAAACTTATTTATTTTATTCTACATAATGAGATCATAAATCCTTTAGATATCATAAAAATTATTGGGATAACCTGGGGAATACATATACAAAATAGGTGATCTAAAAATCCCAGTAAGGGAATAAACATGATAATGAAGAATACCTTGTGAGTCAAAGATATAACATGATATCATAAAAGATAAGTCTCATGAGCAATCACATGGATATATAATATAAAAAACATGGTATCATAAGAACATTTAATCAGATGAAATTTTGAATAAATATATAACATGATATGAACATGAGTCAAGGCTAACTGCCTAGATAATATCACATGGTGGACAAAGTTTTATAATGGATTTAGTTTACTCCCTAATCCTATAAATGAGGCCTTATGAGACTAAATATTTACCCAATGAATTGGAATAATATATGGTCACAACCATCATAACATGTTCATTATTTATGTGTTTCATATAAAGGAAATCAATCATAAGGCATAACATAATAATTACCCATGGAAAGAAAATTTTCTATATAATCTTTCTTTAAATCATAATCAAAGGAAATTTTAAAATGAAGGTATTTTATAAATGAGATAAGATAATATATTAACCCATAAAAGTAAGGTAGAATAAACTAGGTATATATGTGAGAGAAATATATAAATAATTTATAATCAATCCTTAACATCAAATGTTGTCATCATAGATGAAAATTTCTTTACAAGATTACATGTAATATTTCTTGAGGAAAATACCCTTTTCACTTTGAAATCAATTATTAAAATATAAAAATTTCTAAAATATTATAGAAAAAATTTTCTTTAAAAAAATAACCATGGAAAATTATAAAATAATCTTTAAATAATTGAGTGGTTATGATGCTGGGTAATTTTGTACAAGTTGTATTAGTTAAAAAACATCCCTTTCACACTATTGTAAAAAGGTTAAAAAGCACCTCATTTGAAAAAAGAAAAGAATAATCCTTTAAAACCATTTTATAAAAATTAAAAAATGGGTTAAAATTAATTTAATAAATCATTTATAGAATTTTAAGAATATTCTTGAAAATATTTTTAGAAAATATGGATATGAGAGAAAAAATATTTTCGACTGAAGATATAAATAAATTCATCTTTTCTTAAAAATATTTTCTCAATTATTTTAAGTAACAAAGAGAGTAAAAGGGTATTATTACTCAAAAATTTCATGAATAAATATAGGATAATAAAATTAAATGGTTTTATTAGACAATGATCAAATAATTTCCTATAATGAAAATTCAATCATAAATAATCCTGATTAAAATGTGATTGAAACATAAACCCTTACCTTGAGTCTAAAATTTTTCATGTATGTATTTTATGTCCTTTATAATAAACTTATATAAATTATTTGTTTTATTAATAACCCTTTAATATTTTAATACTTTATACTCAAACCATTTACTTCATTTATTTTAATGACATATTTAATTACTTAATCTGTTATGTCCATGTTGGGTGTTTTGAGGACGCTCAGTTCATAATTTTAAAATGGAATTAGTGTATTGACTTTGGTAAAAGTGGTAATTGTTCCATATTATATAGAATGATTATAATAACATAATTTTCATTTTTATACATAAATTAAATTTTTTAAAATAACCATCAATTATGGTTATGAAAAATGAACTATGAAAAAATCATGGAGATGGTAGGTTGTACGTACGCATGTGTAACATTTCTATTTTTTAAAGATCATAAAAGATTGAAGGTAATTGTTATTTTTTATTTAAAAAATTATAATAATATCATAAATATCATACAATTTATTTAAATATAGTTACATATAACATCCATGTGATTTGGTAAAAGAAAAAAACCACATCACTCCGTGCGGCGGTGGTCCATTGTACACATGAACGACGTTATCATTTTTCCATGGATGGTAAGGTAGGAAAGTATATGATATATTAATTTTATATAATTATTAATATTTCATGAATATAATATATAAATTTTAAATATATCATTATAAAAATCTATGAGAGGCAATGATATAAAATTAATTACATCAGTTCACGAGGTGGTAGTCTACCATACACACAAATGATAGTTTCATTTCCCATTTGATGGAAGATGAGATGTATTTAAGTTATTACATTAATATAATAAAATATTAGTATATGGGATATAATAATGTAATTATATCATCATGATTGAGTAATATTTTAAGGATATGTAAGAATAAATAACACAAAGATTCTTAGTTAAGAACAACACCTCTTCTTTAGTCCACCTCTTTAGGATTATACCTAAACCCTTGATAGATTAAATTTTTGATAAAAACAAGGAATATAAGACATGGGGGTAATTAAGGAAGGTATTTTTTAGGTATTGGTTAAACCACATAGATTTTTAAGTGTAAATAGGAGAGTAGAGGGGGTTCCCTTTTATAAGTGAGGGTGAGGACACACTTGGAATTTTTGAAAAGAAAAAGTTACACCAACATTTTACACATGCAAAAAGGCTCTAAAAAAGGATAATTATAAAACCTTATAAGAAATAAGGTAAATATATTTCTTGAAAATATGATTTATACAAGTTTTTAGGTTATTGTAAACCTTATTTTTTTAGTTTAGTCCCCCGGTAAACCCTTTTTAACCTTAACCATGGTAATTAATTTTTACTATTTTTACTATTCATTATAAAAAAAAAACAAGTTGAACTTATTTTATAATATTAATTATTATTATTCCAAATAATTAATACATTTTTTAAAATTCAATTCACAAAAGTGGAATAATTTAATTTAATATTAAACCTGCAGACACGATGAAAAAACAATTTTCCAAAGATTTTTTTTCACAAGTATAATTTTTTTATATCAAAATTCAACATGAAATTGATTCCTATGAAATAAATAGAATTAATAATATAATAATTTAAATAATTTTATTTTGAAACCATTTTAAAATAAAATATCACTTTGTAAATGATTTAAATAAAAAAGTAGTTTTAAATAAAAACCAATATTTTCCACTATTCATTGAAAAAACAAACTTTTTAGAAATATCCCAAAAATTCATCCTAATATAATTTTGAAATTTTAATTCCAAAAAATAATTTAATCTTTTTAAATAAATTTTATAAAATTGGAAAAAATTAATTTTATTATATATTTACAAAAAGCAAAAAAAATTATTTTTTTTGAAAAAAGTATTTTCAAAGCCTATAAATAATTTATCGAGAATTATGTACTCATTTATCAATATATTTTATTTACCCTTCATAATTTATTTTCAAAATGTGGTTATTCCTATTCACACCACCAAATTAAATGGCTAGGTTATAATGTTCATGTTTAAATAATAATATTTTAATAGTATATCGTGGTTCATTTAAATTTTGTGTTGTGTGTTGTAAATGCCATCAAGAATATTTTTATTTTAAAATAATAGGGTGTTATATTATATCCCTATTAAATAAATTATTTGCTCACAATTTGTACTTGTGCATAGTAATCATGGGTTTGAAATTTGAAAATTCCTTTGTGAAAAAACCACATTATAAAAAAGGTTAATAAATATTTCTATTAAAAAGATGGAAAGATAAATAACAATGTTATAACATAACTAGGTTTACACATTGTTGAACATTTGTGGGAAGTGAAAACATGGATTTTGAAATAAGATCCTTTTAGGAGATAAAATTATACTTTTTTAAGAGAGAAGATGCCATTGATTTATCTAGAATGAATAAAATTTTTATTTCAAGATCATATTCCTAAAGTTGTGGGATACTTTTACCCTCTAGATTAAGAACATAAGGAAATATACTTACTTAAAAAGTATAATTTCAGACTTTAATAAATTTTCACCACAATCTCATCTGTTTCTCCAAATGATGAGTATTCAAGATTAATTTTTTATGCATGAAGCACTAAAATTAACTTCTAACGGATCACATGACTCAAAAAATGAAATAAAGATATTTATATTATATTTAGACATTAACCACAACCATAAATGGTGAGAAAAATCTAAGATATTTCCCAAAATGAATACACCTTCATATTAATCTTCAAATTTAAAGTTCAACTTAAATATTTCTATAACTAAATAACCATACATCCAAAATAACCTCCAAATTCATGGATTTAATTATGTGATTCCCAAATAATATTTCATGTTGAATCACATGTTAGACATAAGTGTTACACATACCTCAACCTAATGGAATATTTCCCAAAATAACATCAATAAACTCAAGATCCTAAAAAATTTCAAAAATATTTAATCCTGAAATATATTTCCCAAGAATAAAATTAATGTTTATCCATCAAATCATTTAAGTAAAAAAAATTCATACTAACCAGTATATTATGTAGGCCAATGGTAGGTGCTGCACCCTTATAACCCTTCAGTTGTGGGTTCAAGCCCCACAACCTTTCTAGATGCAATATGTTATCTCCCAGTATGCAATATGTCCTTTTTCTAAAAAAATATTTATATAATTAATATAATTTACCCAAAAATATGATGAACATCCTCAAAATAACATTAATTATCAAATCAGTTTTTAACCACTAAATTATTCTATACAACTTATTGTTTTCCCACAAATTAAAATAATCTTAATTGACTATAATTACTTCAACATCAAGTACATATAAAATATTATCTTTTCCCAAATCATATTTTTTATATAAAATATCACCTTACCATTAAATAAACTTTCCAGGTCATTAGTACCATTAAATATATTCTTTCAAATCCTTAAAGAAAAACTACTACAAAACAATCCTTAGAAGATTCATGATTCTTATAACCAACATACCATTAATAAAAAAAATCCAAAAACATGATTCTTGAGTTCCAACATATAAACAATTAAATCATTCAACTTAAATGATTATCATAAAATAGAACATTGTGAATTAATCCTTGGATAAGGGTATTGACTCAGATAATAAAAAATTTCCCCATATTTACAACATTGATCTGTCAGTGGTTCCTTAGGTTGAACTTTATTTTATTACATCTTATTAACTAGACTCTTCATTTTTCTTTAATAATTAGCTACTTTGTGCCCTACTTTTCCACACAAAAAGCACATTCAAGTTCTTTTAAGGAATGTTCCATGCCATCTCTTCCCCTATTTTTGAAATATAGGAAATTTAATCTTCTTTTATTTATCACCTTTAACACTTATACTTCAATGAGATTCCATTATTATCTTCTTTGATGTGTTTAGAAATTCAACTATGTTCTAGTCATTAATCATAATTTGAGATAGCTCAATTGGAATGATCACAAGATGTCTAAATTACATTCAAATTAGATTAGTAATCTCTTTAGTGAAATCATTACATTTACTATGACATTGTTTGTTTGTATGATTTCTCTTATTTTCAATCATTAACTAAGAATAATAAAAGAAATAAGATGATAAGTAATTAACATACAAAAGGGGAAACTTATAAACCTATAAAGAATAAATTATAAATAATAAGTATATCCTGACTTATGAGTCTCTAGGTTTCAATCTATGTTATCCATGGTAACATTTCCTATTAGGTTTTTAACCTAACAATTTTTTCAATCCCTTCATAATGGTTCATAAATATTTTATAAATTTCCAAAGAATATCCCCTAGGAGTTTCAAACTAGCTGTGCAGCATAACCCATTATCACATACCAAGTAAAGATCTATTAAATACCAATGTAACCTTTTTGAAGTTATTAATCCTACGTAAAACTATTCTAGATCCATATCCACTCATAGTATCCATATATGGATGTAATTTCTTGGAACCCACTCACTATATACTTCACCAAAATTCAAATATATTTTATTATACTTAGTCTTTTACTTATACTAATACATAGTATTATCACTAAATTATTCTATTCCTAATCTAAAAAAATAACTAAAACTTTATATGATACCAATTATAGTGACCTAATAATTTTAAACAAATTATTAAATGATTTTTAACATAAACATCCATTAATTACAACCTAAAGATCATGAGGCCTAGTGTATTTAGAAGACTAGGTTCATAATACATCAAAGTGAGACTAAAATAAAAATTATTTATTTTATTCTCCATAATGAGCTACTAAATCCTTTATATATCCTAAAACTTCTTGGATAAGTTAGGGAACACATAGACAAAAGGGGTGAGCTAAAAAGTACAGTAAGGTAATAAACATGATAAGGAAGCATAACTTATTAGTCAAAAGTATAACATGATATCATAAAAGAAAAGGATCACGATTTATTACATGGAATAACATAAAAAACATGGTATTATAAGATCATGGAATCATAGGAATTATGGAAACAACATATAAGACCACATCACATAGTGGACAAGGTCCCAAAATGGATTATGTTTACTCCCTAATACCATCATGGAACCTTATGAAACTCAAGATTCACCCAATTAATTAGAGTGATATCTGGGAGCACCCATAATAACATGTTCATGATTTATGTGTTCCACATAAAAGAAATAAATCATAAGGAATTATATAATAATTACCCATGGAAATAAAATGGGTTTCATATTCTTACCTCATATCATAATCAAAGGAAATTTAATAATGAAGGAATTTGATAAATGAACAAAAGGAGTGTATTACCCCATCAAAGTAAGAGATAATATTCTAGGTAAATTTTTATGAGAAATATATAAATAATTTAGAAGTAATCCATAACATCAAAGGTTTTTTTGTTGATAAAAATTTCTTTAAAATATTACATGGAATATTTCTTGAGGAAAATATCCTTTTCACTTTGAAATCACTTCTTAAAAATATAAAAATTTACAAAATATTATAGAAAAATTTTTATTTAAAAAATAACTATGGAAAATTATAAATGAAGGTTTAAATATTTGAGTGTTTATAATGGCAGGTAATTCCTTACATTCTGTATAATTTAAAAAACATTCCTTTCAAACTATTATAAAAAGGTTAAAAAGTGACTCATTTGAAAAACGACAAGAAGATTCATTTGAGTTTTTCTTATAAAAATTAATAAATGGGTAAAAATGGAGTTAATAATTCATTTTTATAATGATAATAATATTCTTGAAAACATTTTTAGAAAACATGGATATGGAAGAAAAATCATTTTTTACTAAAGAGGGAAATGATTCTATCTTTTCTTAAAAACATTTTATCAATCATTTTAAGTACCAAAGAGATGAAAATGGTAATTTTTCTTTAAAATTACATTAATAAATATAATATAATAAAATAAAATTATTTTATTATATAATTATCAAATAATTTTCTATAATGGAAATTCAAGCATAAACAATCCTGATTAAAATGTGATTGACACATAAACCCTTACCACTTTGGTAAATTTTAAAATCATAACTAATATGAATTAAATAAATTAATTTTAACTTAAAATATCATGAATTATGAATTATTAATGATATAATATGTAAATTTAAAATATATACACCATTTAAAAGAAATTAGGTTCATAAAAGAACATGTGTATTAAAAAATGAAGGTTTGAGATGAAACCCTTACCTTGAGTGCATACTTTGTCATGTATGTATTTTATATCCTATATAATAAAATTATATAAATTATTTATTCCTTAATAACCTGTTCTTGGTTTAATCCCTTATACTTAAACCATTTTCTTCCATTATTTTAATGATTTATTTGATTACTTAATCAGTTATGTCCTCGTCAGGTGCTTTGAGAAAAACCAGTTCATAATTTCAAAACGGAATCAGTGTGTTGAACAATGTAAAAAAGGGTTATTGTTCCATAATATATAGAATAATAATCATTAAATAATTATAATTTTTATACATAAATTATACTTTTAAAATAACTGTAAATTATGGTTATAAAAAATGAACTACGTTACAATCATGGAGACTGTAGGCCATACACACACTTATGTAATGTTTCAAATTTTCAAAGATCATAATAGAAATAAGGTTAGTGTGACTTTATCTTTAAAAAATTATAATAATATCATAAAAATGATATTAATTATTTAAATACACTTACATATATCATCCAAGTGATGTAGTAGTAAAAAATGAATCACATTTTTTCACGATGCGGTAATCCTCCGTACACATGAATGACATTATCCGTGGATAATAAGGTAAGAAAGTATATGATATATAAATTTTATAAAATTATTAATATTTCATAAATATAATATATAAAAATTAAATACATAATCATAATTTTCTGTGAGAGGCAATTATGGAAAAAAATTACATCGGTTCGTGAGGCGATGGTCCTCCGTACACACAAATGATGGTTTAATTTCCCATTTGATAGAAGATGGGATGTATTTAGGTTATGAAAATAAAATAATAAAATATTACTATATTTGAGATAATTATTTTATTATATCATCATAATTTAGTAATATTTTAATGAGGTGGAAGAATAAATAACACAAATATGCTCGGTTAAGAATGATACCTCTTCTTTGGACCGCCTCTTTAGGATTATACCTAAAGCCTCACTATATTAGATTTATGATAAAAAATAACTATATAAAATGAGAAAGGAAGTAATTAAGTTATTTGGGCTAGTATTTTATGAAATACAAGGCTCTTTATGTGTAAATAGGATAGGAGAGGGGTGACCTTTTGTAAGTGGGGGATAAGACACACTTGGAATTTTTGAAAAGAAAAAGTTATACACACATTTTATACATGAAAAAAGGATAAAAAATGAATATTTATAGTACCTTATATGATATAGGGTCTAAATATTTCCATAAAATAGGATTTGGACAAGTTTTTAGGTTATTTTAACCCTTATTTGTTTAGTTTTACCCTTGTTAAAACCATTTTAACCTTAACCACAATAATTAATTTTTACTATTCATTATGATCAAAACTAAAGTTTAAATTATTATATAATATTTATTATTAAGATTAAAAATATTTAATTCATTTTAATAAATTAAATTTATATAATTGACAAAATTTAATTTAAAATTAAACCCGCATACGTGATGAAAAACAATTTTCCAAAGAAAAAGTTTTTATAAGTATAAACAGTTTTTATATCAAAATTCAACATAAAATTGATTCCAATGAATTAAATTGGATTAATAATAACATAATAGAACTAATTTTACTTTTAAATAATTTTTAAATAAAATATAACTTTGTAAATGAATTAAATGAAAAGGCTATTTTCAATAAATACTAGCATTTTCACTATTTATTAAATAATTAAACTTTTTAGAAAAATACCAAAAAATAATATTAAACTAAATTTTAAATTTTGATTCCCAAAATTAATTTCATTTTTTCAAATAATGTTTCTAAAAAATGTAAAAACTTATTTTTATTATTTGTTCACAAAAAGCAATAAAAATCATTTTTTGAGAAAAAAGTATTTTTGAAGCCTATAAATACTTTACAAAGAATTAAGTAATTATTTATAAATATATTTTATTTATCATTAATAATTAATTTAAAAAATGTGGTCATTACTATTTATACCACTATATTTAATGGTTAGTTTATAAAGGTCATGTTTAAATAATAATATTTTAATAGTATACCATGGTTCATTTAAACTTTATATTTCATATTATAAATGCTATCTAGAATAATGTTATTTTAAAATATCTGGTTGTTACATCCTAACTTATGAGTCTATAAGTTTAAATCTTGGTTATCCATGGTAATTTCACTATTAAGTTTTATAACCTAACAATTTATTCAAGTCCTTCATAATGGTTCACAATGATATTGTTAATCTCCAAAGCATATCCTTAATGAGTGTCAAACTAGGTGTGAAAAAGGCCTATTTTTCATGCACCAAGTTATGATATATTTTATTAATAA
The DNA here is from genome assembly GCA_963277665.1 of Viscum album. Classification (NCBI taxonomy): domain Eukaryota; kingdom Viridiplantae; phylum Streptophyta; class Magnoliopsida; order Santalales; family Viscaceae; genus Viscum; species Viscum album. Next base: position 482,421,757 of record OY728126.1, read on the forward strand.
TGATCCATTTTCAAGGTTAATATCCCTAGTTACAACTATTCTAGATCCACATTCACTTTTAGTATCTAGAAAGGGATGTAATTCCTTGGAAACCACTTGCTCTATACTTCACCAAGTTTATGGATATTTTCCTACACTTATACTTATCCTTAGGGTTCTCACTAAAGTATTCTAGTTCTAATCACCAAAAATAAATATACTATGCTATGATACCAACTATAATGACCCAATACTTTTTTCACATATTGTTACATGATTTTTAACATAAATACCCATTATATACAAAATAAGGACTGAAAGGCCTTGTGTATTTGAGAGGCTAGGTACATCAACATAAAGATAATTTTTTTCATTTTAATGTATACAATGAGATAATAAATTATTTTTAGCTCCAAAAACTACATGGGATAACCTAAGGAATACATAAACAAATAGGGTTAAGCTAAAAAGCTCAGTAAGGGAATAAACTTGATAAAGATTCATAACACGTGAGTCAAGAGTTTAACATGATATCATAAAAGAGAAGGATAATGAGTAATAACAAGGGAGAATAACATAAAAAACATGGTATCATATGATTATGAAAACATATTAAATGTGTGAGCAACACAAAACATGATATAAGAATAATTCAAGGCTAAATTCCAAGACAACATCACATGGTGGACAAAGTCCCATAGTGGATTAGGTTTACTCCGTAATCCCATACATAACGTATCATGAGACAAAAGATTTAGCCAATAAAATGGATAAAAATATATATGCACCCATAATAACATGTTCATTTTTATTTGTGCCAAAAATGAAATAAATCATAATAAATAATCATAATAATTACCCATGGAAAGAAATGGGTTACACAATCTTGCCTCATATCATAATCAAACGAAATTTCATAAAGAAGGCATTTGATAATTGAAAAAAAGGAATGTATTAACCCATAAAATAGAGATATAATAAGCTAGGTATATATGTGATAAAAATATATACAAAATTTAGAAGCATTTTATAACATTAAATAGATAGATAAGGTGAGTTAGAGAGAAAAAGGTCACAATGCAAAGAAATAGGGTGGTTTAGAGAGATCTCTTACCTTGAGTCAGACTCATCATGTACATTCCTTATCTTCCTGAATAATAATCTCATTGTAATTATATATTTTCTTAAGAATTTTTTTCAAGTTTATTATTTATTTTATTCTATTTATTACCATGTTATATATAGTTACTTAATTTATCATCAAACGTTTTGACGATATTCAAATTATATGTCCAAAATAATTTTTCTAGGTTGAATTTGGTTAATGAGATCATTAATCCATCATATCCAGATTGATAATCATGAAACAATTATAATTTTTATATATCAATTATAAATTTAAAATTAAATATGAAATATGGTTATGAAAACTGAACTACATTACAATCATGGAGATGGTTGACCGTACATGCATGAGTAACATTTTTATTTTTCAATGATCATTTTGAAAATAAGGTAAGTAATATTTTATATTTAAATAATTATAATTATATCATAAATATAATATTATTTCTTTAAATACACTTATGTATAACATTCGTGTGATGTGACTATGAAAAACAAATCACATCTATTTTTGGAGGTGGTAATCCACACATACATATGAATGAATTTATCATTTTTAAATGAATGAAAATGTAAGAAATTAGATGATATATTATCTTTAAAAAATGGTAAATGTTTCATTAATATATTATATATATAGTAAATATATAATTAAAACCATCCATGAGTGGTGGTGAGGGAAACAAAATTACATCGGTCCGCGAGATGGTAGTCTACTGTACACACAAATGACAGTTTTTCCCATTTGATGGAAGACAAGATGTATATAGGTTATGCGTTTAACATAATAGCATACCAATAAATGAAAGATACTGATTTTATTATATCATCATGTTTGGATAATATTTTAAGGAGGTAAAATAATAAATAAAAATAAAACATTTGGTTAAAATCTGTACCTATTCTTTAGACAACCTCCTTTGCTTTTTCACCTTAAGCACTCTAAGGTTGGTATTTTGTAACATACCAGGTTTTTGTAGAATAATAACTTTTTATATATATTAATATTTTTTAAATTAGTATTAATTTTAGTTTAAAGGGTAAAATATGTATGATAGCATACCTGACACGTAATAACAGGTTTCTTTGAAATCTTATGTTGCAAACAACATTGAGTTATACCGAAAAACAATACAACAATAATATTATTATTTTAAAAGGTAATTAATAACTAGATATTGTATTAGTGATAATGAAAATAATTAAATATATTATGATTTTACATATTTATTAAATGTTTTTACAATTATCCAATGAATTTTAGAGGCTTAAAATGAGAATGAATCCAATTTTAAGCATAAAATACTCTAATATTTTTAAAAGTTCATTTTACCACCTTTTGATGGAGACCCATTTTTAAAAATAGTTTTTGTTACTTTTATATATTATATTTGATAAAATAAACTTCTTATTTAGAATAGGGACATCAAAATTTACTTCAATTGAAATTTTGGTATTTTTCTAATAAAATCCATATTTTTTATGAATAGTGAAAAATACTGCATTTTAATTCAAAACTGCATTTCATATAATTTATTTATATATTTATATTTTCCTTTTAATTGGTTTTAAATTTTAATTGGATTATTTATTTATCATTTAATTCAATTTTGATCATTGGATGTAATTTCACATTGAAATTGGACATAAACACATGTCAATCTTTTGATAGTTTTTACTTCTTAAAAACCTACTTTCTAGTTTTGACAATGTGAATTAATTTTAAATTAATTTCTTCCAATTATGTGTTTTGAATTTTTAAAAATGGATTTAATATTTGTAATAATAATTTCTAAATTGTGTAAATAGGTACCTTTTATTTTTGGTCATTATGAATAACAACTTTAGTGATTATTTTTATTTACCATGGTTAAAGGGTAAATCTGGTAAATAAGAGAAAAAAATAATATTATAATAATATAAAACTACCCTAAAATATGTAATAATCCTATTGGATGAGATATGGATGACCATGGGAATACTTGGGTCAATTTTAGGACCCCATGGATTCACTTGGGTGTGATAATGACCTTTTATAATATTTATTTTAAAGAAAAGGGAAATATAACATAAACATGTATATCCTAACTATATATTTTTTAATTTGGTTTATATAAATGATATATTTGAATATAAATATTAATTATAAATCTAAAAATATTTTCTACATCATGGTATTTTATTTATAAATTTTAGACATTAAATAAATATATTTATTTATGACACAATGATGATACAATGATTACCTTATTAATGAATGATTCAAATAAATGATATTATAAATATTAAAATAAATTCAATTTGAAAATTTTTATGCCATAAAATAATTTTTTGGATGAAATTTACATGTTAGATATGAATTTATGTCTTTGGTTTGAGGTAATAAAATTGTTATGACTTTAAAAAATATCAATTACTAAATAGTGTCAAAATTGACATAAATGAGTTTTTAAAACAAATACTATTTTATTAAATGATATAATTGTCCTAAAAATATAAGATTCTTCCAAATTAATTATATAATATTAAAAATGTAATTAATTATCCAATTTTGGTTCAATTATTATTTTATTGTAACTATAGTAACCATATATTATGAAATTACAAGAAGACATGGTAAGAGTTAATGTTATTAACTTAGGGTTAAAGCTAAAAGATAAGGTTAATTTTGTGACCTAAACTTGTATAAAACATATTTGTTGAGAGGACTTAGACCCATAATCATCTTATACTCTAACTTTATCACTTTTTAACTATTATAATTTTAAAATAAATTTATAATAAAATAATATTTCAAGACTTTCCTAAAGTGCCCCTCCTCCCTCTTATAAAATGCCACCACCTCTAACCACTTAATCACACATATAAAACCTCTTGGATCATCAGAATTATGCTCAAATAATATCCCAAAATTCTTCCATTACTCCTAGAAGCCTTAACTTGGGCAGAAGGAAATTCAAGAAATCCTTTTGGCTAAAATCAAAAGGATTTATCCGATTTAGAGGTAACGTCTTCTCTCAAGCTCCTTTCTTATATTTTCTTTCTCCAACCATATAACCTATTTTAATTACATTATTTTATAAAAACACCATTATCCTCAATATACTAGGATTTTTTTTATGATAATGTTTCAACCTATACACACACACACCTCCATCTAATGGATATAGAACATACTGTTTCTGTGTACGATGAGCTACTGCCTCACGAAAAACTGATTGTTCAATTTTCTCCTACCACCTATCATGGTGGACATTATGATGGAACTGTATTTATATATGATATATATTATATTTTTACTATATATATTATTATATAATTTTTATTTACCACATAACTTTATGCTTTCCATAATGTGTAAATACGATAGTTTAATTTGAGGAAGTGTGGACTACCGTCCTCTCAAAGTGATATGACTCGTTCATGCCATACATGGAACATATAAAAGATGAATTTAATGAAATTATGTAACATATATAACATTTATATTATAATTTAATTATAATATACACATGTATCATTTATTTTTCATTCCTCTAATTTGACAAAAAAAAATGAAAGTAGAGTTCATGCGCATGTACGACCTACTGTCTCCATGGACAATGCATTTCATTTCTTATATCAAAATTTTATGGACTCTTATAAATACATATATATTTGGTATATATGATATTTTAACCACGAATATTATTATGGAGATAATGGACTTATGACCACATGGATAATTTGCATCAAAACAAGTTCATTTTTGACTCAAGTACCGAACATCGACAAAACATCCGATACGAACTCAAATAATTAACTAATTGTTTTAACATGGTAATAAGTGATATAAAATGAATAATAAAATTTAAAAAGGTTCTAAATAAATTATAAATTAACCTATGTTTATTATTAAGGAAATTAAAGAATGAACGAGACAAGTCAGACTCAAGGTAAGTGAAATCTTAACTCAATCTTTATTCATTGAGTTAAATATCCATGTCATTGGTTTTTTTCATGAATATGTGTGAATGAAATCTTATTTTTACACTAAATATACAATTATATTTGGTGTATTTATATTTTTCACACATATTTATGTCATTTATTTATCCTTAATCTAATGACATGATTTTCGTAAGGGACTTTGTCTCAATATCCTTTCATTGAGGCATATTTTTATTTATATACGACCTTCTTTTATATGGTGTATAATTATTCACTTTTTATTTTAATTTAATTAAATGGTTTTAAAAATTAATATTTTTCTACGAATCATTTTACTAAATGAAAAAATTAATTTTTCTTTTTAACATACACAATGACAACAACCTTTCCGCCGCTGTGAGCATTATTTGATATCTGGCTTCCTCTACAAGTCATAATGTTTTTTAAAAAGAAAAGTAAATACCATATTAATTTTTTAGGTATTTTGGTATTGAAAATGGTTTTAAGAATGTATTTATTATATAAATATCTTCAAATTATGTGTTATTGTTACAATGTTTAAATGTTATTTTTACTTTATGCTTGTTCATGTGTTATGATTATATTATGGTTCTTGGGAATTTATTATGTGTACGGGTGGTTCTATGATAAACTGAGGGTGGGTGAGCTTGTGATAACTCTCTAATGCATTGGGTAACATGACAGAGGTAAATGTTAAGGTTTCTCCTAAGAGATTTATAGAATATACTGTGATGGGTATTCCAAACGTAACCATGATGGTTACTCCCTATGTAGATGTGAAAGCTACAATGTAAGTATCTTATAAATGACATAAGTTACCTTTATGATTTATTATTTCGACGAGTTATTCATAAATCTCATGATTTATTGAGGTATGTTAAAGATCTTATGTTTTATTAGTAAAAAGTATGATTTCATTGTTTTGTATGTATTCATGTAATAATGTTTTCTTTCCTTATTTTATATCCCTTATCGAACTTTTTATACTCATCCCAAGTTTTTGAAATGTTTTTCACAGGGTATAAGAAAGGGTAAGAGAAATGAATAATTCAAAAAGATTTTTATCCAGAAAAGAATTCTTGTTTTATTTAAGGATTTTTATTGGATAGAGTATAAGTATCTAATTTTTAATATTTGATATGTAATGTAATAGTTATGGACTAATTCTGTAAAGCTATAAACCTAAAAATACCCTCAATGTACAAGAAAGTAAATTCTTGATCAAAACACTAGATTATGTAATGTTTAAGGCTGCCTTGTATATTTTGTCCAAAATAATATATATAGAATTTGAGGAGGGATGTTTGGAATGGATTTTATTAGATATTGGTTGAATTAGAAGGCTTTTGAAGTGTGAAGAAAAGAGGAGAAAAGGTTCCCTTTTATAAGTGAGGGGATGGACACTCTTGGAATTAATTAAAATATTAAATTAATATAAAATAACTTTCAAGAGAAAATGGATACAAACTGATATAATTAAAATATAGGAAAATTATGGGTCTCAATAATATCATACAATAAAATTTTGAAAAGTTTATATTAGGTTTCTACCCTTATATATTTGTTTTAACCCACATTAACCCTTTTTGACAATTACCATGATAACAAAGTTTTTACTCCTTAGGGGTCAATATAGTTATTATAAAAGGAAAATTTCACCATAAATGGAAAAAATTTGATATTTTTAAACATATACAAATAAATTTTATGCATATAGGTTTTTTAGGAATTTTAAATTATTTAATAAAATAATATTTATTATAAAATAACATTATTATAATTTTTAGAACTATTCATTTATTTTGACTTAAAAAACAAGATATAAAATGAAATTTGAATTTAATCATTTAAAAAATATATAATATGTTATTTTTATCTAAGAAATTAGTGGTACACAAAAAATCATTCAAATTATATTACTTTTTACATTTTTAAAATAATTTATTTTATTTTTCTATTAATTGAATAAATATCGTGTTGGAATTGTGTAAGAATTTAAGGTAATTATTTCATCCCTAAAATTAAATGTAAATTAAAATGATAAAAAATTAATTTATCATTCAAATAAGTATTTACAATTGAAGATACGTTTTCTTTATCCATGTCACAAAATATTATAGTAATTAAAAGCAATAAAAAAACATTTTTGACTTTATTATTTACTTAAATATTATAAAGGTCAAAATCAAAGACATAAGGTAAAAAATTTCCATATTTTCTAAAATTGGATGTAAATTTTTGATAAAAAATTATCTAATAGTATAAAGGAAAGTTTTAGGGTCATTTTTTAGTCCTTATCATACCTTAATAACCCGACTTTCCATTACCATAATGATAATTATTTACTACAATTACTATTCATAATGACTAGAAATAAAAGGATAATATTTACAAAATTTGGACCCCTAGATTCAAAATATGGAATCAATTTTTCATGATTAAATTTATTAAAGTGTCCTAATTTAATTTAAAATTAAACCCGCAAAGCGCAATGAAAAGCAGTTTAAAAAAATGTCTTTTTAAGTATAAAAATGTTTTTATACCAAATTCAAGTATAAAATTCATTAAAAAGTCTATAATTTAATTATTAATAATATAATATAAATAAATTTACTTTTAAAACATTTTTTAATAAAATGGAATTTTTTAATTACTTGAAACAAAAATATAGTTTTCATTGAAAATTAATATTTTTCACTATTCATCAGAAAATTAATATTTTTAGAAAAATAAAAAAAAACACTCCATGATAATTTTTACCTAATGATTCAAAAAATGATATAATTTTTATCAAATAAAATTTCTAAAATTTCCAGAAATTAATTTTAATATTTTGTCACAAAAAATAATAAAAACCATTTTTGAAGAAAACATATTTGTTGAAGAATAAAACAACTTTACTAAAAATTGAGTGATTATTTACTAATAATTTATCAATACATTTATATTGATAAGTGAATTAATATATATTTCATAAATTACTTAATCCTATTCATGCCCACTAATTTTACAGATAGGTTTTAATGTTCATATTTAAATAATGATATTTCATGGTCTGTTCAGGCTTGGTGTTCCATGTCATATACACTATTGAACATAGTGTTCTTTTTAAAACATTAGGGTGTTACAAGCCGAACCTTGTTTGGAAAACCCTTATTGAAAATTATTGGCTCTACCTACCGATACCTTTCTGAAACACTCGATCATGATGCCTTTTAGACCAGGGGACTCCCATGATCTTCTAAGCAGGATCATCGAATACCATACCTGAATTCCAATGGAATTCCAAGGTTGAAATATCCACATAAATTTCCATCTTGATGCCATACCATGAACACCAACTCACCACTAACCCAACCAAGTTTGAGTCATCTCAAAACCATCCTGAGCACAACACCTACACTTAGAATCCCCCCGATACTATATTTAAATTTTCACCCAGAATTCACTTAGGAATAGAGAAGTACCCAAGTCCATTTACTCACCGGACTTAGAATGACAAAATAATCATTTAATAATTGATCCCACACTCTCAACCCCCATTAATATGAGGGTCGCATCACCCACAACTGAGATCACCCTCCCCACCATAGGAGTGTCCCTATCATTATGCTACCAAACCAAAATTCTAAGTTAGAATAAGGGTCATGCCCTCAAATGGTCAATGGTTCACTCCTCACTATATGGATCACCATATAATGCTACTATAATGCCACCTTAATGGGTTTAATTATGAGAAATCATGTGTTACTCCTTCCAAGCCATGCTCATTCCATCCTTGGAATCACCTGTCTAAATCCTAGATTGACCATATCATCACACTCAATACCTTTCCAAAATAACACTCACCATAAAGGAGATTCCTTTATTTTATACAATGATTTGGGTCATCATGCCCATAAGCAC